>JAJJWW010018952.1:0-734495 GCA_023531295.1 Papaver armeniacum
GCAATTCAAACAACCCAAGAAAGACATCCAATTGTAACTCATCTCAACCTCGCACTATTAGTCACCATTCACACCACCAAGCCAATGTCATACTCCATACCCTAGCAAGATACATTCATCTCGAAGCACCACAATCGTATCAGCTCTCGCAGCCTTCTGCAGAACACTACCACATTGCACCCACATCTCCTTAGTCACCCGAAGACCACACAAAGATTAGTCACATGCTCATCTCTGCCTTTGCCGAACCATTCCATTACTACATTTCCTGGCCTACATCTCACTCTATTGCAATGTCATTTACCGCATTATTACTCACTTGCATTCTCATTCCATTAGCCTCGCCCGAGCTTCATCCGATTACTCAACCCAACCTCGTGAACAAACTACACCTTTTGTAATGCCTTCATTGCGAAACCTAAATCACCGTAAACCCATCTCTGCCACCGAACTCCACTAGCAAGGTAATATCGGCCTCGCACTCGATCGCACAGCGCTCAACACAAAGACCATTGCTTGTCTCCACTCCTCACCGCAACTCCATCTCCTCGTGCCCTCACCTAGCATACTCGCAATTAAACTCTTCAACCCCATTGCCAGTGCTGCAACATTCCTCCAAATCTCAAACTATAAGCACTAAGACCATCATTTCTTGTGGCTTATGCACCTGCAACTTCTTGCTAGAGCCTTCCATTCCCGTGCCCTGCAAAATTCACACAATCACACAGCCCATAACACTGCAGCCTGTAACCAGCTTCAGAACCAGCCCCACTCGAGATTGCACCGCATTCAAAGCACCTAATGCATTTATTTCCCGTGCCAATGAGCCTTATCACTCGCCACCGATTCCATCTAGTGTTAGCCGCGCTCATACCTGCAATTCTATCTTCAACTTCCGTCCCAGCTTCAAGCAATTGAACTCCAACTATTAATCCACCACCAAACTCATAGCACAACCTCAGCTCTGCAACATTCCCTGCACATACAGACCTGACATGCCCCAATTCACCCCCGAGCCATCTACTCACCGCTGCAACTAAAGCACTGCACAATTCAATCATCTACAACCTTATTATCCTTCCAAAGCTCAAGAATCACACAATACCATTTCAACAATTCTCGCACAACCCAATCAAACCCTGAGTTGATAATTCATCTCAGTGTCCCCGCTGACATCGAGCCTCAACTCTAATTGCACTCTTTCAATTCTTCAGGCAGAGAACCCCCGCTTAATCTTTTATAAATCTATCAACCCTTATTTCCATCTCTCGGTTATTGAACACCAACAGAGCTTCTAACCTCTCTCAGCCTTCTCATTCCTCCATCACAACACATTTTCTCCAATCTGCTTCAATTCCATCCTGAGGTTATCTCAAGCAGCTAATGTATTCTTCTCTCAATTCTCCTATTGAATTAGTTGTTCGACCTCTTCTTCTCGCCCGCTTCCGATCTCGCTCCAATCTCGATTCAATATCTCACAACTTCAAACCCTAATCTTCTAAAACTCGTAGTCATCTCCTCTCTCGATTTCAAAGATCACAAGTCGCTCATCACAGACAGCCTTTCTCTCTTCTTCTCAACATCATAGCGGCTCAATCCTCGCTCTCTCGAGCTTCCAACTCTTCATGCGATCCTCTTCTTCCTCCACCACGACTTTGAAATGAAACCCTATCCTCCATTGATTTCACAAACTGCAGCTGCTTCCTTCTCTTCTCTCTCTCGACTCCATTTCAAAGCTAATGATTGAAAAATCAATGAAATTGACACCGACTTCGATCTAGGTGTAGGAATAGGTATGGCTAATCCCACTTGAACGCATAATAGATAATGGGTTACCTGTGACATGACTCTAGGCACCCAACTGCTCTCGTTAAGGGCCGACTTAGCTCAAACATGGCCTCGTCTGGTTCTATATCCGACAAGCTCATCCATAGGTTTCGCCAGTAATTTCTCGCACGCACTCGGATTGACTTCAAGCTGTCGCATAGCTTCATATCCGTCTTGCTTCGCCGCCTTTCAACCGCCTCCACATATAGCTCGCTCATGAGATGACAATTTCGGGCCTTTGGCCCAATTTGGATAATTTCTTCTTCTTTTCCTCCGTGCGACTCCATTGCACCTATAAGACTCAAAAGCAAACATAAGATACATAATTCACACGAAAAATAGCAAAGAAAGCATAAACTCTATATAGTAAATACGGTGTATTCTACACCTATCAGTGGGTTCAACCAAGCTTTATGTTCTAACAAATTGATTCGAGTGAATCAAACCGATTGTACTTCAATTGTGTTCTTGTATACTTGTATGAGAATATAGCAATTGAACAACTCTTTAACTAGTTTCATTTCAGATCATTTGAACTAGTTATGGTTAAGATGAATAAGGTTGATATTAGAGTGTTCATATAGCTAACCTCGGTTAACTCATCGTTGAGCCAACATGGTGTACACGTTTAGGTATGGTTACTTAAACCTAAATGAAGGTACATTTAATTTTTGTGTACCAAGCTAAGTTCGATCTAATGGTTGAAAGATATTAGCTTGATTTTAATCAGTTTTCATATAACGGTGAATATTGAATGCTTTGTTACCAAGGTAACTTAGATTGCAAACACTGATTTGAAAACTATATAAGGGAGAACTCTAGCAACGGGGGAACCTAATCCCCACACCTCCTGTGTGATACTAGTTGCAACTAGAGTTGATTCTCCTTTAACCTTAGGTTTTTCACGAAACCTTGTAGGTTAACGACTTAAAGACTTCATTGGGATTGTGAAGCCAGACCCAACTATTTTATATGTAGTTGTGTGTTCTGATCTTACTTATTCTATCGTGATTGAGTATTATCTTTGCTAAGATTTGTTTGATATTTATCTCCAATAGGTAAGATTAAAAGTAGTCACAAACATCTTCGTCTCATCGTTTGTGATTCCACAATATCTTGTTTCGCTACCATACGATTAAGATTATTGTTAGGTGATTGATAATACTAGTATGTTCATCGGGAATATAAGTCTGGTTTATCAATTGGTTCCTGTGCACCTTGATTTATCAAAAGACGTAACAAAACTCGTAGGTATTTCTGTGGGAGATAGATTTATCAATTCCAATAGACTTTTCTGTGTGAGACAGATTTGTTTATCAAGTCTTCGACTTTGGGTCGTAGCAACTCTTGGTTCTGGATGAGATCAGCTAAGGGAATCAAGTGCGTAGAATCCTGCTGGGGTTCAGAGACGTAAGGAACGCAATTGTACCTTGACCAGTGTGAGATTGATTAGGGCTCAACTACATTCCAGTCTGAAGTTCATTGGTAGTAGGCTAGTGTCTGTAGCGGCTTAATACAATGTGGTGTTTAAAGCTGGACTAGGTCCCGGGGTTTTTCCGCAATTGCGGTTTCCTCGTTAACAAAACTTCTAGTGTCTGTGTTATTTCTTTTCCGCATTATAGTTTGTTATATAATAGAAATATCACAGGTTGTGCATTAAGATCAATCAATTAGATAATCCAACCTTTGATTGTTGATATAAATTGATTGACACTTGAACATTGGTCTTTGGTACCGTTCCAGTTGTTTCACATAATAATCATGCTCGCGGATTTCTATCTGTTTGATTTGCGGATTACATTTTGAAATAGAGATATAAATTCTTTTATATACTTTTTTCTAGATTGAGTCTGACTGTCTAGTTGATTCTCTTTTTCACATACACTTTTGGCTTGAAAATTCTTTGTTTACCCCATGTTTTCATTGAATGGTCATTATTGATGAGAGGTGTATTGATGGAAGAAATCTGAGTGAATGATGTAGGTGCAGGAGTGTCAGATAATACAATATCCACTTTATTTGAAATTGGAGCAGTAGAAGAACTGGAGGGTAAAATAGTCACAACAAAAAATTATTGCATTTGCAGAATCTACAGACTGAAATAGTTTTGCATATGGAAAATCATCTTCATCAAACCTAACATCTTTAGAAATAATGATTTTGTTGGTGAGAGGATTGAAGCACCTGTAGCCTTTGTGCATGTGGTTATATCCCAAAAACATATATTTGACATACCTTGGTTCTAATTTGTGAGCATTAAAAGGCCACTGACATGGATAACAAGCATAAACAAAAGGTTTAGAAACTTGTAATCTGGTTAAAGGTGAAAAAAGAATTTCTAGAGGTGATAGGTGTTGTAATGTTGGGGTTAGTGATCAGTTTATAAGAAAATTTACAGTTGTAAATGCATATGACCAATAAGAAAATGGCAAATAAGCATGAGAAAAAAGAGATAAAAGAGTCTCTACTATATGTTGTTTGATCATGTGTATGAGGGAAAGATACCCTGTGATCAATTCCATAATTGTCTAAGTATGTAGAGACATTTCGTATTCAACCCCGATCCGATTAAACAAATTTAATCTTCTTATTAAATTGATTTTCAACATGACTTTAAATTTGATAAATGTGTCAAGTACTTCTGATTTGTAAGTTAGAGGATATGACCATGTAAATCTGCTGAAAGAATCAATGAAGGACACCTAATAATTGAATCTATTGCTATAACAAAGTGGGGGAAAGGTAATGCATGACTGTTTGCTAGTTGACATGCAGAACACAGTTTGGCAGAAAAATGATTATCAATAACCTCATTAACTGAAGATAAAACATGCTTAAGAGTTTGATAAGCAGGAGGACCTAGTTTATATATTATCTCCCCCCTTTTAATAAGCGCAAGCAAATAAAAATTCCCAAGAGTTAAGTGACAGTATCCGTTGGATCCACTTTCAATAAAATATCGACCGTTAGATGATGGAATATTCGTTGACAGATTCCCGTCACAGCTGAAAATTCCGTGTGCTTTTTACTCGACGAAAATACCCCTTCCCATAATAATCTTCTTCCCAAGTTCTCCTTCAATAGCTTCTTTCATGTCTGATTTTCCGTGGTGCGAATTTTTCCTGATGTTCCTTCTGAAACCAATCTTCCATCGACGATAAATCGAATCGCAAGATCTCCTCGGTTTTCAATGCAATTACTTTGATAGTAGGTATGTGATTCTGATATCATCATTCATCATCATTCAGTAGTGTAATTTGGAATTCTAGGGTTTATAAATTTTGGGGGTTTTGCATCGTTTTTGTTTTTATGGAAGAATTCATTCAGTAGTGTAATTTGGAATTCTAAGGTTTGTAAATTTTAGGGGTTTTGCATGATTTGTGTTGTTATAAAAGAATTATGTAATCATGCTGTATTATAATCTGGAATTCAAGGGTTTGTAATTTTTAGGGGTTTGGCAAATATCATCGCATAATTCTGAAATCATGTGTATCCCAATTTCGACTTCAAAGCTATATCTCAAATCACTCACAATCTTAATTTCAATTACAACTCTTTCACCTGCTTGTGCAAATTCCCAACGACACTATTGTTTAACTTCAACAACAACACATCGCTTTCTTTCTGTGACAACCAACACCCTCTCCACCACTACCTCACCACCAACAACACCATCACCACCAATACACTATTTCTTTGATTAATTCAATTCATTGATTTCGATTGAATTAATCTTCTCCCCAAATCAAGTTTTGAATAATTTCATTTTCTTCCCAAATTAATTTTAGGTCACCAACAACTCAATTGATGATTCTCATCTCCACCCAAATCGAGTTCCAATTTGAGTTCACCAATGCGCCACCATTATCATCAGGTTAGTATTCTATTTGAAAACTTAAATTGGTTCATTCTTTTCTCGACATAGTTTTCTCATGCCACCCCAAAAGTCAGACGTTTGTATGTGCAGAATAGCTGGTTATGAAACAAAGTTTTGCACACAAAACATGTTTGATGGAATTCCTCTAATGGTTGGCTTTCTTTTCATATGCCTTTGTTATATATACTTTGGGAATATTTTTATTTATTTATTTTTGATCGATTTGGGTAATAACTCGTGTTAATGCATATAAAACGATTTCATTAGAAAGGATTCACATTTACTTATTCCTCGCATGAATTATAATCAACGGAAGATGATAGTGCAATCAGTTTAGTAAAACAAGACATTTTTTTAATTATGTATACAAAATTCGAGTTGCTTGAGGTGATACTTTACTTCCCATTTGTAACAACGAACTTTAGTTTTCACCATATAATGTTGAAAAGAAAGATTGTTGTTTTCTGCCAATGCAACCGCAACTTGGATTTTCTTTGTCCCTCTACACAAGCTTAAGCAGTTTTTGTAAGAAACATCTTCATTTTTTGTAAGCTTAAACAGTTGTAGTAATATCGCAGCCAACAGCTTTTCCTGTCGTGCAAACTATTACTTGGTACAAATTGGCAAAAGATGAAAGTAATGGGTTTCTATGGTAGTATTGGTGGACTCATAGTTTAGAAATAGAACTTACAACTTTGATGTAGTTACATTCTATACATTATCTTAGAAAATGAAACTTATAGCTTTATCGATATTTTGTATCCGAAAAAGAAATCAACATGGACCAGCTAGCATAATTGACACTATCTGAATTTTTGAGGAAGTGTGTCATAGGTTTGAGAGTTGACAAACATCCATGAAGAGATTATATATAGTCATGTAGTTATGTAGCTAATAAAACTTACATCTTTCATGTAGATTTCTTTTGTACGTTAGCTTAGGTTAATAAAGCTTTGTCGATATTTTGTCTGAAAAAGAAAATCAACATTGAGTGGTTGACATGTTAGCTAATGATGACACTATCTGGATTTTGTAGAATCTGTGTCATATCTCGAGAGATGACAAAAATTCATGAAGGGGTAAGTGTTTAAAAATGTTTAATCGGGTAGACGTCATGAGACTAGCACTTGACATCATAAGATTATGTCCACTTATATCTAGGTTGAAGTGATCGACACTTTATTCATAACCCTCACAAAAATGTCTGAGCATTAAGTCCAGCAGTTGGTTTCATGACCCTTTCAGAGTCGGAGGGTGGGTGCGCTTTGATTAGTAACACCAACGGACATAGAAAACCTGTTGCTTTTGGTTAATTTTAATTAATTACTACGTAAATGTCATTTGTTAAAGCTAAAAATAACGCCTACGTATGGAAACGATATGGATGATGTTCTTATGAGCTAGAGATATGCAGTCTTCCATGTCTCATAGGCATATGAGTCGTGAACAGAATGCAGCCGCGTGAACCGGCATACCATCACACTGGCTGCCAAACAACAAGACAGATTATTAGATATTCCACATAATACCCAAATGACCAAATCATGCTACTTAACCGTATGTTGTTTCTTTTGTAATTTGTTCATTGTTTCAGATATGTTAAGTATAGAACAATGGATGAGAAAAAACTATTTTTATGGTGTAGAATACACCTAATTTACTATCTAGTAGTTTATGCTTTCTTTGCTATTTTTCTTGTAAATTATGTATTTTACGCTTGTTTTGAGTTTTATAGCTACTTCGGAATCGCACGGAGAAAAGAAGAAGAAATCACTCAATTTGAGCCAAAAGGGCAAAAAGGTCATTTCACCAAGGAAGGAATACTATATGGAGCCCAGCCAAGGTTAAGGGTTACTCTCTATTGGAGGATTACTAAAGAAAGGACAGGTTCAAGTTAAGGGTCGCTAAACCGGCAGCCCTTATCCGAAAACATATTGCTATTATCGAGTAGATAAAAGGGTTGGGTTATGGATGTTGAAACCCAAACCCATTGACCCTGAATCGGATCCGAACCGAGCGGATCCAAACCCACTTCACCCAAATTATTACAACCCTATATTCATCTCAATCATTCAGATTCGAAATTGAGAAATGGTCAGCGCAATATCACTCGAAGTTTCACTGCGAGAGAGCAAATCGTGAGCGCGAGATCGAGAAAATTGATGAGACGAGTTCTCTCATTCACCTCATTCCACCTGAAAACAAAATTAGAAAAGCGAAGCAGAGCTCTGCTATTTTGAGATCGAACTCAGAATCGAGATAAAAAGCAAACAAAAGGGATCCGAGATTCACGAAATTGAAGATGGAAGAATCTGCTTGAGAACCCAGAGATCAAAGTGATAAGAGAGGAGATCGATGGGGGTTTTACGAGCTGCCATTGCTATTGTTGGTCCGAGTGATTGAGAGAGAAGGAGTTGCGAGTGCATGCTGCTATTGATTTTGATGTGATTCGAGAACCGAGATCGATTGGAAGAAAGATGAACAACAGCTTACTCGAGTAATTGGTAAAAGGGATATGGATTGAGCTCGAGTCTCGTGGTGAAGGTTGATGTCGAGATTGAGTGATGAATTGAAGCGGATCAAGTGCTGAGAAGAATGAAGATCGAGAAACTAGGGTTTCATGGAGTATAATGGGTAATCTCGTATTTGAGATTGAACGAGTAATGAGAGTCGATGAAGGCTTGGGAGAATGGGTTTGTGTGTATGCTACGAGAGAAGGAGCTTGAATCGTGTTTGAAGCGAGAGAAGAAGAAATTGGGTCTTCTTGAGCAATTGATGGTGTTGGCAATGGAATGGTCATTGTGTAGCTGTTGTTACAGGAGTGGCAGGTGGGTTGATAACTCGAGTGCGTGGACAACAGGCAGCTGAGATTGGTGACAAGATGATGATGCGGGAAATGAGTGTGTGGGAAGGTGCTCCATTGAAGAGGTGTTATGAAGCAATGCGAGGATGGCATGACGAGTGCTGTATGTTGTTGGCCTGGAGGATGCGAAGGATGGAAGTTGCGTTGAGGCGAAGTGCTGTTCAGAGTGAACTCGAGCAAGGAGGAGATGGTGCTTTGTGATGAGCTATTGGAGATTTAATGAAGCCACATATGATGAAGGGAAGGAGCTGTAATTTGTTTGCTTGGATCTGGAAGCATGGGTGGAGGTCTTGATTGATATGAGAGCTGCAACAGATGCACTCGGTTGGATATTTGAAGTATGCACCCGGCTTGGAGTAGCTCGATCATTTGCAAACTGCAGTTTAGTGTGATGCAATGAGTGATGCGATGCTGGAATCAAGAGAGAGTACAAAGCCGAGATGTGTAACCAGCGTGGGAGAAACTTGTGGCATTGAAGCAATGGATTGAGAAAAGCATGGCACGAGTGAGATGTTCGAAGCTATCGAGTGTTTGCAATTGAGGGCCAACATGGTCGAGCAAGAGATGCTTGCCACTGTGCAGGCTGTGTAATGGCTTAGGCCGGAGTTCGGCCTCGCTAATCAGCACCGTAAATCGGCGATTCAACCCGGATCCGACTCGATGCAGCTGGATTAAGACCACTCGATAGTGACCTATAGGCTGGTCCTCTCATCCGACTTGACCCGCCGACTAACAGTTGACCGACGGTTGGCCCATTTGACCGTTAGTCCTAACGGAGGATCGACGGAATATTCCGTCGAATATTCTCTTGACAGTGAACTTTTCGAGTGGCAGTGGCGATTATGCCTGATCGGATTCAGCCACCAGCCGATTTTCAGTGAGCAAAATTTCCAATTTTCTATGGACTTCTCTCATGGGTGTGAAGACTTGGGCTAGGAATTGGATGGAGAATTGGACTCAAATTTGGAAGGAGAAGGTGGAAGAGTTGAGAAAGCTTGTGATTTGGAAGTTGAATTGCAAAAGGAAAAGGATTCTACTCCTTAGGAAGATTTGGAGAATATTGAAGCCTATAAATAGAGAAGTTTTCTACAACTTCTACACACCTCTCTACACACACATCACTTGTGTTTTTGCTTGCTTTTCTAAGATTTTTCTTTTAATTACTTGTGTGAATTTGAAAATTCTTCTTTTAATTATTATTATTTGTGTGAATTTCAAAAACATGAGTAGCTAATTTTCTTATTGATTGAGGATGAATTCTAGTTCTTAACATGATTTGAGTTTTTGTTTTCAGTTCTATCTTGAGATTTTTCACATGATTATCGAGTTGTTTTACTATGGAATGATCTTAATGACATTGCCCGAGTTGATTGGTAGCATTGGCTTTGGATTGTACGCTCCAATTGGTTTGTTAATTGATGCCTGTCTAGTATAGAGAGATTAGGGAATCGCAATAATGGTTCTCGTCACTTCACACCAAGTAGAAAACACGAAGGACCTTGCGGAGAGAGTTAGACGGAGCAATTGTGTCGTAAAACAGCGCTAGAAGAGCTGGACCATAGCGGAGCGGGATTTGTCTACTAGTACTAATACCTAAATTCATAAATCTTAAGCCAATTACAGAATTACATCTTGTAGCGGACTTCTCAAGGTGGTTCTTTTTGAATAGAATCGATAACTAAGCGGACTGCATTACTCGGTGAAATTAGGGATTTTGGGGCTAGCTCAGCGGACTTTGCTGTCCTACGGTTAGTGATAATGCATGAAGCTAATAACAAGTAGAAAAGGACATAACTTTAATCGTTGTGTTTAGAAGCCATGAAGAAGGATTCCCTTGATCTTATGCTCTCGTGTTGCTTTCATCTTTTAGCGCTCGATTTCGATTGCTTTGTTTACTTTTATTTTTAGCTTCGCACACCCCCCTTCAAGTGGTAAACCTTGGACGGCTAGGATTTGCTCCTATGATTGAAAGATGGCCGTTGATTGTTGCAGGCCTTTGTTTTGGCAGCCAGCGTTGTGCATGGTGTGTTGGGACGGCAAGCATGCTTGGTATGCTCTAGCGTGGAGATGTAGCTGGCACGGCTTGCCATTGGCACATGGGGTGCGGCTAGCATGGTCGGAATGCCTTGGCGCGGTAGGTGTGGCTGGCATGGTTTGCCATTGGCACAGGGGGTGCGGCTAGCATGGTTGGTATGCCTTGGCGCGGTAGGTGTGGCTGGCATGGTTTGCCATTGGCACAGGGGGTGCGGTTAGCATGGTCGGCATGCCTTGACGCGGTAGGTGTGGCTGGCATGGTTTTCCATTGGCACAGGGGGTGCGGCTAGCATGATTGGCATGCCTTAGCACGGTAGGTGTGGGTGGCACGGTTTGCCATTGGCACAGGGGGTGCGGCTAGCATGGTTGGCATGCCTTGGCGCGGTAGGTGTTGCTGGCACGGTTTGCCATTGGCACAGGGGTGCAGCTAGCATGGTTGGCATGCCTTGGCGCGGTAGGATGTGGCTGGCATGATGAGCCATTGGCACGTGCGGTGTGAGAATTAGGGTTTTGGCTTGTCGAAACCCTAATTAGCATTTAAAAAAAAGGTACCCTGGTAATTTTCTTGCAGATAAATTAAAGGGTTTAATAAATGTGCTTGGTTTGTACATTATTACTCAAGTTCTGTGACGTCACTGTCTGACTAGGGTTTTACGACTTCACCCCTAAGTTAAAAACCACCATCAACATTAAGTCCCCAGCTTAGCTCGGAACAAGTGCCTTGTTGCGAGGTAAGCATATGATGGTGACGGACGAGGACATAATCTAAACGTAGAACATGCAATATGGTCAGGAAAGTCCGACTAACCTTTTTCGGGAAGTAAGAAGAATCTGTGATCCTCGTATTTGGCAGCTTTGCGTAAATTCTGCTCGTGGTACTTGTAGGTTAGGATGGAACGGGGCCACTAGCGCAGATTTGGTGTGAAGGGAAGCTGCTAGCACTTGTCGGCTTGGACTTGGAGCCGTTAGCACTGGATCGGCTTGGAATGGGAGACGCAGGTATCGTGCGGCTTGGAAAGGAGCCGTTAGCACTGAATCGTCTTTGAAATGGGAGCCGCTAGCGTAAATTTGGCACGGGCGCTGATCCGTTGGTATGGCATGGCGTGAGCGTTGGCTTCGGGAAGACAACAACTTTCTTCAGTTTCGTGGGAAGGTGACGACTTTTTCGAGAGGTAAGGAGAGTTCATGATCCCCGTGTTTGGAAGCCTTGCATAGATTCTATTTGTGGTGTAGACCGTGAAGCGGTGAGATGAAGATCGTCGGCTTAGTCTAGCTATGCATCATCTTGGATGGGTTAGGGAACATCATGACGCTGGCTCGGCGAGTTGTTGGTGTTGGCGCATTAGCATGAAAGGAACAGATTGTTGCAAAAACTGAACGTGGAGCGCTGGCAAGACTGGCACTGGCAAGGAAAGCGCGGATGTCTTACGAGTGGCAAGGCTTGATCTTGTGGGATCGATTGCCTTTCTTCATGCGCGGCTTCAACAGTGAATTCTTTCCTTATTCAAAAATCTGGAAGCGTTACACCCATAAGAGAGCGTTACTTCTCCTTTCCCCTTTTTAGGGTTTGTGCAATACATATATTGCTGGTGAAATTGTATCATCTTCCTCTTTCCAGTTGTTCGTTGGTGAAGGTAGGGTAAAGATCGTTCCTCCTCCTGGTTTGGTATTGTGATGGAATTTCCTAGCAACGATCGTACCTCCTTTTTCCGAGAGATAAGTAGAATCCGCGATCCTTGCGCCTTGCAGCTTTGCGTAAATCCTGGTATGGTTGTGCGTCTTCAGGGCTAGGCTTTTGGAACGCGAGGCGGAGCTGCTAGCATAGACTTGGCATGAAAGGGACCCATTAGCACTGATTTGGCTTGGAATGGGCGTGGGCTGCTTGACAAAGCGTTGCCCAAGCATGGCGTTGGCGAAGCAAAGGTGCGAGGATCCATTTACACGGTGGTGGCTTGTCTTCGCGGGACCGATTGCCTTTCCTCCTTACTTAGCCAAAATAGGAAATCCTTTCCTTATCCAAATTCTGAGAGTGTTATGCTTTCGGATGGAAACTTTGCTTCCCGAGAGATTGCTGGGGAAAGTGCTTGAAGAAGCTCTGACAGAGGCGTTGGCAACTCGCGCATCCACTTTCTATGACCAGTTTACCCTTTTTGATGTTTTTTCTTTGTTGTATAGACGTCTTGGTGCTTTTGCAGACTTATTGTTATCTTCTTGGTATTCATGGCGAAGTTAGGGTTTCGCCAATTAGCATCCCGCTTGCGGTTTCACATCTTTGAATAAAACTTCTTATTTGAAAGACTTCAATCTTCCATTAGAATATGTTGTTCGATCTTCCATTCCCTTCAGAGCTCCTGAGTAATTGAATAAGGCACTTCCTGTACGTTTTCAGCTTTTCTGGTCGTGACCTGATGGTTGATCGTGTCTTCTGAGCTTTGACAGTGAAAGGATTTCGTGTAGATCCCCAGTCCCCAAGTATGGTTTACATGTTTTCATCTTTGTAGCGATTGCTGCTGTGGTGAAGCTCTGGCTGGTATCAACAAATGAGTGGTAACAGTTCTTGGTAGTAGATGTAATCAGAAGAGACTACATTGTCGTGGTAACAAAGTAGGTCGGCTGGAATTGTATGGGTATCCATGGAAGCAAAGGGATCGGCTATATGCGTAAGCGGGTAAACTGTCCATGACCACGGGGTTTGGCGAGATGGATCAAAAAGTGGCCACAACTGCGATCCTTGGATGGATGTGATCACGATCCTTGACAGGGAGGAGTGTGGCGTTGAAGTGGCTTCTTCTCTTGGAGAGGACGTTGAAGCTTATGAAGACAAATGTTGAAGCTTCGGCTTCGATCCTGGAGCAGCTTATGGAGAGAATGCTGAAGCGGAGTGGTTGCTGAAGTGAACGTTGAAGTGGAGCCGCTGCTGGAGGATGTTGAAGCGGAGAGGCTGCGTCAATCAGTGTGCTGTCAAACTGGACACCCTTCAAGCGAACAGTGGTTAGGAGTCCCCAGTTCCATCTATCGTGCTTTCCAAAAGAGGTAGGGGTTTGGGAACGACTTCTTGGCTGAAAGTAGATGTTTTTCTGACACAGCGCGGTTGAGGGCTGCAAATATGTCTTGACGTTGCGCCTTGGTAAAACATAAAATCTCTCATAAATGTTCCACCATAGACTGCACAATTTTGTGAGCGAAGTCCCGAAATCATGCATCTCCTGACGGGAAGAGAGTCTTTGTGAACCCAGGGGGTTGCTGATCTCCTTGCCTCGATTTTGCAGAAGTCATTCCTGATCTCTACGTGTGATGAAATTAGATTGCTGATTCCCTCCTACTGAGCGTTCAAGAGCAATGCTGGAAGGATGCAAGCTGCTGGCGCTGGGAAGATGCAAGTTGTTAGCGCTGGAAGGATGCAAGCTATTAGCGCAAGGTGTGGTAGCGCGTATGGCATGCGCGTCTGGTAAGCGCGTGGAGGAAGCTTTGTCTTCGATTGACGACATGTGCAACGTGACTGGTCATACTGTGACTGAGGATGTAATCTCGAGCTGGAGGTTCCATCGTGACATGTGTGTAAACTTTGAATTCAACGTTCTTTGGTTCGTTGAAGGTTTCTTTGAGGTCGAGAAGTTTCTGGTCGAAACATCCGAAGGTCATTCTGCGGATATGGTGAAGAAGCAGGAAGCGAAAATCGAAAAATTGTCCAGGAAGCTGAAGTTGAAAAGGGCGGCTCTTCAAAGCACGAAGGAGGCTCTTGCTAAGAAGAGTAAGCCATTGTTGAAAAACTTTCCTTGAATGCATTTCTGTCTTCTGAACTTCTTATTTTTAGTGTTTTTTTTTTTTAAGAATGGCAAATGAAACGTGTAGTTCATGGTTTTGATTTTCTGGATTTTTTGGGTTGATAGACAAGTGTTAGCTATGAGGGTTTTGGATTATTATTCGGGATGAACCGTTTTAGGATGAGGCTTTTTTTGGTTATGATTAAAAGTGTTGCAGGCATCCCAGGAAAACCATGGAACTGTGCGTTTGGTAGATAACATGGGATGAAACATAACATGGCTATTGGTTTTATCATTCCCGTGAAAACTCGAAAAAAGCAAACCACGTATCTTGTCTAGGTAGGACTTACTTGGTTTTTTTAGGTCTCCTGATGAAAAGGAAACCTTCCGGGTGTAAAACCGAGTTTTATGGGAAGCACCGCCGTGATTGTGGAAAGTCCCTAGTCGTTATTGAGTTATCTGATAACCGAGTCGTTGATTCTCGGGCGGATCGTTTGCTTATACCCTCTGGGAAGTCCCCAGTCATCCCTTGTCGTGTCATGACTATAATCGGGTCGCCTGGTAACTGAGTCGTCGATCCATGAGCGGATCGCCTGCTTCTACCATCTTGATGTATGGGTCGAAGCATGAGATCGATGGTTGAAAATTGACATTGTAACCGAAAGATCAACCTCCCACTGTGGTCGCCAATTGTTTGTGGGTGAAAATGGTTTCTGCTGATTTCGGTAATTTCGGGTGTGTGGTTGAGAAACGAATTTAAACCCTAAACAATGTACTGCAAGGGAGTACTTTAGATTCGAGAGATCAATCTGTACAAGTCCGGCCTAAACCAAGAAATGGCCGTTCCAGACTTGCTTCGGTCACAAAGAGGAGGAGAATGGGTTGGTTTTGGGGAGGGAAGCGAAGAAATTGTTGAGACCAGGTTGATTCTGGAAGAGTAGTGGTTTTACGACTTGTATCAGAAAATGGGAAGCTAACAGATGGGAGAGCTTAGCCAAACGTTTTTCTGAGTGTTGTCTGATCCTTGACCGAACTTGTTCTCCTTTGTGGAAATAGGTAAGACCTATTTATACAAGTCGGAGTGAAACGTACTCTGGTCTCATTAAGGAATGGAATAATGGGAGAGTAAATGGGAGGAGGTGGTAACCATTAACGCATGGAATTGATGTTCCATAAAAGAAAAGCGTTTCACCATTACTTCCCTATTTACTTAACCGCTTCATCCTTATTACACTTTCTTATTATGGGTGTAGTGTACGCCGCACGTTGTAAACCGCCAAACCAAAACCCTAAGAAGATCCCCCAGTTTGTGGTTTGATGTCTCGACGTTTTCGTGAAAACATGTAACATGGTTTGTTGCCTAGCAAGTCGAGCTTGGGAGACTTGCTAGCTTGGAGACTTTCGACGGTCGAGATTTTGTATCTTAAGCGGAAAGGTAGCCGTTTATTGTTGCACGCTTCCGTTTTTGATAGTTGTGTAGGGAAGGCCAACATGATGGCACGGCAAAGTTGGCAGGCCATGGGCATGGCATGCCTTGGCGTGGTTTGGCGTGGCCAAACTAGACTTTGGGTCAAAGGTTACCATGCGTTGTCTGGTAACCTTGGACGGCTAGGATTTGCTCCTGAAATTGAAGGGAGACCGTTGATTGTCGCACGCCTTCGTTTTAGTAGCCGCATAGGGAAGGCTAGCATGGTGGCGCGGTAGGTTGGCATGACTTGGTGCGGTTTGGCGTGGCCAAACTAGGGTTTTGGGTCAAAGGTTACCATGCGTTGTCTGGTAACCTTGGACGGCTAGGATTTGCTCCTGAGATTGAAGGGCGACCGTTGATGGCCGCACGCCTTCGTTTTAGAAACCCTAATTAGCGCATTTTACTAGAATCGATGTAGAATTCTCGTACGGACTCGGATTTTGACGGTCCTCCCCTCAAATCGACCGGAAAAGAATTTCCTATCTCCTCACGTGAGGATATTTAGGTTTTGAACTCGTTCGGGAGGTGAAAACAGCCCGACAGTAAAACTCAGGAAGAATTCAGGAGGGATGTTGCGGGCCCAAGGAGGCATAGTTTAGGCGCGGCCAAAATTAGGGTTTTGGCATTGGGCCAAACGTTACCATGCGTTGGCTGGCGACCTTGGACGGCTAAGATTTGCATCTAAGGTGGAAGGGTGGCCGTTGATTGTTGCACGCCTTCGTTTTAGTGGCCGCATAGGGAAGGCCAGCGTGGTGGCGCAGCTAGGTTGGCATGCCATTGGCATGGTATGGTTTGGTGTGGCCAAACTTAGGTTTTCGGGCCAAAGGTTACCATGCGTTGTCTGGTAACCTTGGATGGCTAGGATTTTCTCCTGGGATTGAAGGGGTACCGTTGATTGTCGCACTCCTTCGTTTTGATAGCCGCGTAGGGAAGGCCAGCATGGTGGCGTAGTTAGGTGCGTTTGGCATGGTGGGGCCAAGGGCTTAGCATGCCGTTGGCACATGGTGCGGCTAGTATGGCTAGGGCCAAGGAAAGGTGCGGTTTGGCTTGGCATGGTGGGGCCGAGGGTTTGGCATGCCGTTGGCACATGGCGCGGCTAGCATGGCTAGGGCCAAGGCAAGGTGCGGTTTGGCTTGGCATGGTGGGGCCAAGGGTTTGGCATGCCGTTGGCACATGGCGCGGCTAGCATGGCTAGGGCCAAGGCAAGGTGCGGTTTGGCTTGGCATGGTAGGGCCAAGGGTTTGGCATGCCGTTGGCACATGGCGGGGCTAGCATGGCTAGGGCCAAGGCAAGGTGCGGTTTGGCTTGGCATGTGGGGCCAAGGGTTTGGCGTGACCAAGCTAGGTTTTGGGTCAAAGGTTACCATGTGTTGTCTGGTAACCTTGGACGGCTAGGATTTGCTCCTGTGATTGAAAGATGGCCGTTGATTGTTACATGCCTTTGTTTTGGCAGCCAGCGTTGTGCATGGCGTGTTGGGACGGCAAGCATGCTTGGTATGCTCTAGCGTAGAGATGTAGCTGGCACGGCTTGCCATTTGCACATGGGGTGCGTCTAGCATGGTCGGCATGCCTTGGCGCGGTAGGTGTGGCTGGCATGGTTTGCCATTGGCACAGGGGGTGCGGCTAGCATGGTTGGTATGCCTTGGCGCGGTAGGTGTGGCTGGCACGGTTTGCCATTGGCACAGGGGTTGCGGCTAGCATGGTCGGCATGCCTTGGCGCGGTAATTGTGGCTGACATGGTTTTCCATTGGCACAGGGGGTGCGGCTAGCATGGTTGGCATGCCTTGACACGGTAGGTTTGGCTGGCACGGTTTGCCATTGGCACAGGGGGTGCGGCTAGCATGGTTGGCATGCCTTGGCGCGGTAGGTGTGGCTGGCACGGTTTGTAATTGGCACAGGAGTGCGGCTAGCATGGTTGGCATGCCTTGGCGCGGTTGGATGTGGCTGGCATGATGAGCCATTGGCACGTGCGGTGTGAGAATTAGGGTTTTGGCTTGTCGAAACCCTAATTAGCATTTAAAAAAAAGGTACCCTGGTAATTTTCTCGCAGGTAAATTAAAGGGTTCAATAAATGTGCTTGGTTTGTACATTATTACTCAAATTCTGTGATGTCACTGTCTGACTAGGGTTTTACGACTTTTCCCCTAAGTTAAAAACCACCATCAACACCTAGATTTTTCCTAAAAGCATTATAGGTTAACGAATTAAAGACTTCATTGGGATTTTGAATCCAGACCCAACTATTTTCTCTGTAGTTGCGTGTTCTGATCTTACTTTGTTCTATCGTATTGAGTACTATCTTCTCTAAGATTTGCTCGAGATTTAATCTCCGATAGGTAAGATAAAAAGTAATCACAAATCTCTTCGTCTCATTCTTTGTGATTCCACAATACCCTGTTCCGCTACCACACGGTTAAGTTATTGTGAGGTGATTGGTAATTGGCTATTATTTGGGAATATAAGTCTGGTGTATTAATTGGTTCCTTTTCACCTTTGATTTATCCAAAGACGGAACAAAACTCGCAGGTATTTCTGTGGGAGACAGATTTATCTATTCAATAGATTTTTCCGTGTGAGACATATTTTCTTATCAAGTCTTCGACTTTGGGTCGTAGCAACTCTTAGTTGTGGGTGAGATAAGCTAAGGGAATCAAGTGCGTAGAGTCCTGCTGGGATTCAGAGACGTAAGGAACGCGACTGTACCTTAATCAGTGTGAGATTGGTTAGGGCTCAACTACATTCCTGTCCGAAGTTAACTTGTAGTAGGCTAGTGTCTGTAGCGGCTTAATACAGTGTGGTGTTCAAATATGGACTAGGTCCCGGGGTTTTTCTGCATTTGCGGTTTCCTCGTTAATAAAATTTCTGGTGTCTGTGTTATTTCTTTTCCGCATTATATTTTCTATATAATTGAAATATCATAGGTTGTGCGTAGTTCAATCAATTAGATAATCCAACCTTTGCTTGTTGATATAAATTGATTGACACTTGAACATTGGTCTTTGGTACCGTTCAAGTTATTTCTCATATCTCAGGCTCATAGAACTCTTTCTATTCGATTGCAGATTGTATTGAGAAATTGAGATACAACTCTTGGATATATTTTTATTGATTGAGTCTGACTGTCTAGTTGATTCTCTTGGAGTTATATTGGAATTAGTCCATACAGATTGCCAAACGAAATATTGGGTGTGGTTGTTAGACCCCCGCTTTTTCAATTGGTATCAGAGCAAGCAAACACGTTTATGACCTCATAAGTCTATGTTTGTAGCAATCTGACTCTATGGAAAGAAGTGTTATCTCTATAAACGTACCACCAGTCTTCGATGGCTAGAATTACTTATGGTGGAAAATTTCTATGCGTGCCTTTCTTCAAGCGTGTAATTTTCAATCAAGGGTTCGTGTAGTTACAAAAGGCGATGTAACTATTTCAAAGGATATTGGTGCATATGATCCTGCCGGGATTCTCGCCGCAAAGCAAAATTCTGACGGGTTAAATGTTATCATCCATGCCATTACCCAAGATCTTCAGCACCATGTGACTACGTGCACAAAGTCTAAAAAAGCCTGAGATATCTTAGAAACTATATTCGAAGGAAATTCCTCTGAAAAGGAAGCTAGGCTTCAAAACCTAAAATCTGATAGGGAAAACCTTCGTATGGATGATGAAGATTCATTTGATGAGTTTAATCACAAAGTGTCTGAAATTGTTAATGCATCTTTTGCATTGGGTAAGAATATTCCTGAAAAGGACATTGTGATGAAAATTCTCAGATCGTTTCCAGCCAAATACGATTCTAAGAAACATGCCATTGTTTAAGGAAATAAGCTTAATACCTTATCCAGAAATACTCTGGTTGGGAAGTTAAAGATATTTGATCATGAGCATACGTCCAAGTTTGGAAAGGATATTGCTTTCAAAGCACAAAAGAACACAAAATTGCTTGATAAAAGTAAATGTTTTGGCAACTCTGTGGATGATCCTATTGAGACTGATTCGTCATATGAAGATCTTGATAACTCAGTCTCTCTGATCACAAGACATTTTAGAGATCTTCTTTCGAAGAGAAGTAAACGGTTCGTCAGAGATAAGCCTAGATCATCAGTTAAACCTCATGATCGTGTACCTTCTAAAAACAGGGACACAGTCGATACTGATGATGAGGATATGCCTCTGTGTTTCAAGTGTAAAGTTTTTGGTCATTTTGCTAATGAGTGTCCAAATCATAGAAAATACACTGGGAACAAAGGTCTTGCTGCAACTCTTGATGAAATGTCTGATCACTATGATTCAAATGAATATAAAAAATCAAGTGTTGTGCTCCTTGTCGAATATATTGATTTTGATATTTGTAGCAATACTCACATCAATATGGATATTTTTCCTGGAGAAACTTCTTTAACTGTTTTGGAGGATAAAATGGATTTTTCAGTCTACTGGAAATTCTATTTCTAATATTTCAGGTTCTACAATTTGTCTAGCAGCTTGCTCCGCCGTGGCATCTGAACCATCATCCACATTGACATGTTCTTATTGTACTATTAAGGGTCACAGACTATCTAGTTGTTTCAAGTACGAACATAAAATAAGATATGTCAACAAATTTCAACGGAGAGCAAATCGATTAGCAAACAAGCTCAAACTTGTTCTTAGTGCTAATTCATCCGAGGTATGTAAATTCAACTCATCTCCAAATAAGTTAATTTCTAAAGAGAAAACTAGACCTTTACAGAAAAGAACTAGGTCTAAACATTCTCTAAAAAGGAATGCTGAAAATTCCATACTGGAATTGCATGGTGGACAGATTATTGTTCACCCCAACACAGCTTAATTGTGTTGAAGGTGCATCTTGTCTCATATGACTGATTTCAAAGAGACAAAAGAAGTGCACAGATCAGGCTTTAGGAAAAGTTTTTTTTTTTTTGGTTTTATTTTCCTTCTTTTGTTTTGGGAATTCTGTTAATATTTTCATATCATAAATTGGTATTGAAAAGGTTTTTCCTTTTTTCATTAAAGGAGGGTTATAATCGACAATTCTACCTTCTTTAGGGTTATGAGTTGGTTGTATGTGAATCCTACTTTGTATATAGGTTCCGTTACCCTACATTCCTTTTCCCTTCTCTGAAAACTCTTTTTATCACAAGGTTGCTTGTAGGGCTTTAATTGCGTATTCACAATTCCATATTTGAATGGAGACTCCAAGCATTATATCTTTCTTTCTTTTTTCTAAATCGTATATTTTATTACTAAAAATTAATCAAAAATAATCCAACTAGCCAAGACACTCCAAGGCCTAGTTTTATAACACTCAAAGAAACAAAAATAAGAAGGAAAAATTCTTTACATTTTCAATTTTCAACAAAATCTAAAGTCTGTGGTATTTTCATCTTCCATACTCCCCACAAAATTTGGTTTATTCTCATATCTCACAATCTCCCCCCTGCTCAAAGTAGCTCCTTTTTTAGCAATTTTGTCAGCTGAAAAATTTGCTTCTCTATAAGTGATGTGGTTTTATACAGTGGTAAATAGAGTATCGTTCGCTCGGACTTGTTGAGATTCGATTTCAGACTTAATAATAGAAAATATATACAAAGATGATAGTAATATCGGGAGAAACTGGGACTTAGGATTTCACCATTAATCACATTCACTTGGTTCATATATGATTCATAAAAATTCTAGCTCTTTTGTTGACTCTTTTCTTTGTCAAAAATAGATTTTGTAAAATATTAATTGTAAATTACAAGTATGGTGCATCAAAAGCTCTAAGTGTAAGCATACACCATCAAACGAAATCACAAATAATTAATAAAAATCATAAATCAATTAAATCAATGCAAAAGTCATTGAGAATCGATTATAGTTACCAAACGATTGTGAAATAAGGCTTACTCCATTGTCTCAGTGATGGGTTTAGCTCATTGTGTTGGAGACATGCTCAAACTATGGATTCATAGCTCAAAAGTGCTTGAGAAGAAGAAAAGGATGAAAAATAAACAAATTAGTGAATCTGCAACGTTTATAAGTGTTACAGAAGTCACTGTTACAATTTATAAGACTGTAGAAGAACGATAGTCTGCTGGTGTAGCAGAACTGCGACTGTCTGTGTTGGTCCAATGTTCTTCGTCTCCTTCTTCTTCAGCAGCAGCAGGGTACTTTCCTGTAACCCTGATTTTCACCTCTGCAGCCTCCCTAAACCTCCGTATCGACCCCCAACTCCTCGATATCCTCTCTATGACTCCCAACAATCCTTTTTATACACCACAACTCGACCATATCACGAGAATATCTCTATTTTCTTCTCTCCCAAGTCTCGAACTTTTTCTTCCCCCACAGGTCACGAGAATTCTTCTCTGTAATCTTCTTTACGCGGCTGCTGACTGTCCAAATTCTTCCTAAAATCGATAGCACCAAATCCAATAAATATCTCTTCTTTGACTCCAAGTAACTTCCAAATATAAGATAGAGAATCCGTGAATATTGCTCTTTCCTGTTTTAGCGAAAGTCGTATTGATCTCATTTTTCATTCGATTCTAAGACACTTAACCTGCCTGTTTCTATGCACCAAGGGTGTATCGTATCATTCTCGTGAAATCTCGTTGAAAACCAATTCCAAATATTAGTATATTACGAAGGTACGCTAACTTTTCCTACCCCTATTTCGTCAAAACTCGATAATCCAATTCAATATGATTGATCCAAACAATCATATCATCCCCGTTTAAGCTAAATAGGTTCATCCCAATCGAATTTAGTGATTGAATCTACTTAAAAATTATCCAAAATGCCAACCCTGATTCTGGTTTCGCTGCAACAATTTTCCCGCCGTTTCTATGAATTTGAATTTAGGAAGATGACCTCCCCCTATTCTGTACGGGTCTTCCAATAGTAGTTGCTCTAAAATGGAATGCCCCTTAGTAATTGAGGTGCCCCTTATCCAAAGTGAGAGTCCGAATAGCAAGTCTCCTCCGGAGGTTCAAATGCAACTTTTTGAGCTAATTTCTCCGCACAAGCGTATTTCTCCAAAAAAACCTACAAAGGCATAGAAAGCCATAATAAATACAAAATTGAGCACTAACAATACACATAATTGAGATCAAAATAGACACATAAATGCATCTATCAATAAGCATGTCTGAAAGATACTCTTCTCAGGTGTGAGATTACTTTCTGCCATCTGTTGAGAACCATCTAAGGGATTTTATTACCCGTGAAAGCCTGCAAAACTGCCTGAGAATCCAGGCTGAAGCATACATTCAAAAATGACTTGGATACTGCCCATTCTCCTGCCATTACCAAAGCCATCACTTCTGCTACAAAATTGGTTGCAATTCCCAGACCACTAGACATTGCACCCACACATTCACTTTCACTGTTTATCCCAATAAAACCAAAGCCTGTTGTTAGAGCATAGCTCGGTTGAACCCACCAAGCGTTGGTATGTCAAGTGTGGTTGTCATATTTTAGTGAACCAAAACTCATTTAAAGAGTCGCTTGATTATTTACTAGAGTCAACTTCGTATAGGTTAGATAGAAAGTTATTAGGATATGAGACTGTAGATGGGGAAAAACGATTCGCTGGTTTTTACGGAATTGAGGAGATGATCGTGCGGAGGAGAATCCTTGAACCGAGCGAAATGCTTAACCTCACACAGATGCACTGCAAGAAGGGAGTGCTTTGAATTCGAGAGATCAATCTGTAGTACTCCGGCCTAAACCAAGACAATGGCCGTTCTAGAGTAAATTCGGTCACAAGAGAGGATGGGTCGGTGTAGGAGGGAAGTCGAGAAATGTGTGAGATCAATGGTGATCGAAGATTGTAGGTGTGTTGTGTATTCTGAAAATAAGATAAGTTCTGAATGATTGAATTTGCTCTGTTGAGAGTTGGATTGTTAATCTCGTGTTGTCTGTTTGACGTGAGATTATCCCTCATTTCAATCATGATTCAGAGATTTATTTATATTACTGGAATTGAAAACACCATGATCTCATGAAGTGTGACAGTTGATGGAATCAAAGAATGGGGAAGTGGAAATCGTGTTAAAACCAGTTGCTCAACGTGTGGAGACTTGGTTGATTTTCCATCCACTACTTTGTTAACTCCTTCAACTGATTGCATGACTTGCTCACATTCTCATCGTGTGTATGAACACACGTGCAGTAGACCTCCAGACCAAAACCCTAGTTAATATCCCCCCATGTAACACGATTGATGTCTCGTGTGATTGTGGAGTCTGCAAGGCAGACGTCTATTTAGTTAGTCAGTTGCGGACTTCATAACTTCATGGGACGATGAGTCCTTGTTTTGTTGAGTCGAAAGTGATTTGAAAATGTTCTGAGGTTCATGAATTGAACGTGTATGCTGAGACAAAGGTATGATGCGTGAATAAGCTAACATGAGCAAATATTGCTCATTCGATGAATTGTTGAATATTGATAGTTGAACTAGTATTCCTTGGTTTGAGCAAATATTGCTCATTTTAGCAAATGTTGCTCATTCGATGAATTATTGGTAGCATGACCAAATAAGATACTGGCAATTGAACCGAGTATGATAAATAAAATGTTGATTACGGGATCAACGTAAAATTATTAGCGTTTGAATCTAGAATTATGAACCTTGGACTCAAAACCCTAATTTGATCAATTGATGATTAACTGATGGTTTAGGCTACATGGGATTATGGATCAACCATGTAGCGCCCAGATGCTCACGTGAGCAAATATCAAGGTCTCCGAAAAACCAGTTGATTTGATGAAAGGATGATTAAATGCTGGTTTAATCATTTATTAAAATAATGCTCGTCTGAACCTTAGGTAATAAAACCTAATTAATTATGAGGATGTGAGGGACCGACCAAGGGGTCATGAAACCGGCCCTGGGTAGTCACGGGATCGAATATTGATCGTCTTATGAAGTTCCAAGTTGTTTGGAAGAGTTTTGGACCTAATACGTGCAATTGCGCAAATTAGGTCAAAATTGTCAAAATACATAGGACCGGCTTCTTGCAAGCCAAAGAGCCAACCCTGGTCGGTCAAGGTAATATGCTCACGTCACCAAAGTGTTCGTATCTCAGTTATGAGAATTTTGATATTTTCTGGTGTGCGTTTGAGCAACATTTTGAGAAAATATGAATAAATCGGGGATTTTTTTGTCGAGACCGTGAAAACTTCATGAGATGAAGGAAAAATAATAAAATAATGAAGGAATCATAAAGTGTGGGACCGGCTATGGCCAAGGGGCCGGTCCCATGGTATTTTTCCTAATTTTATTATGTTTTCATGATTTTAGGGAAATATCAAGGAGTTTTGTTGAAATCAAGGAGTTTCCATGAGATGAGGAAAACATAAAAAATAATAATAATAAAATAAGGGACGTGTGGGACCGGCTTGGGCATGGATGGCAGGCTAGGGCCCGGTCCCGTGAGTTTTCCCTAATTTTATGTATTATTTCATGATTTGAAGGAATTTTCATAATTTGAAGGAAACATCATGAAATCAAGGAATTTCATGGGATTAAGGAAACATGAAAAATATAATAATAATAAAATAAGATGTGTGGGGCCAGCTAGGGCATGATCGTCCGGCTATGGCTCGGTCACACGGGTTTCCCTAATTTTATATTATTTTTCATGGGATCAAGGAAATATCATGAGATTAAGGAGTTTTCATGAAATTAGGGAAATAATAATAAAATATTGAGGATTCATGAGGTGTGGGACCGGCCATGACTAGGACATAGCCGGCCAGCTAGCAGACACGGTCCCGTGACACCTTTCCCAATTTTATATTATTTCCTTGATGCGAAGGAAATACCATTGTAGGATCATAATATCGCAACGTACAAGACTCGCGGGATTAATAAACGACGGTACCGCGAGGGAGTCGCAGGAAACTAAAATAAACGACGCGACGGGAAATAACGACACACAAAATAGCTGAAAGACATAGAATCTGGCGAGGGTTAAGAAGTGTCGCGAGATTGGATAGTTGTACACTGGCGACACTTCGCGAGACATTCCCGAAAATAAAGGGTAGCTTAGCTGTCACCCACTATGTATTACCCTATATAAAGGGTCGAGTGAGTCTGTAAAGAGGGGGATCTTTTGAGAATTGTTAGGCAAGTCATTAGGAGAGAGAAAATTTAAGAGTGTTTTAACTTCTAAGTGTAATTCTATTTTCCTGTGTAAACACTTCATGAATTCAATCAATAAATGTTCTTGATCTTATATCTTCTAATGGATTAATTAGGCAAAATCGAGTAAGGGGTGTAGTGTGGGAAATCCTGCTACTACATATGCGCTAGAAACAGGGAACTGTGCAGAGATTGACGTAGAAATTGGAAGGAATTTGGATTAACGAGAGAAAAGATTTGGAGAAGATACTCAAAAATTCATTGGAGAAGAAAAATGGCTAGAAGAAGAAATGTACAAGGACAATCAACGGTTGTAAGAAGAAGTGGGAGACTTCTTTGGAGAAAGGAGGAATGAAGCAGGAGAATCATCAAGGATGAATAGGAGAAATGATGGAGAAGATCAAAATCAGCCACCGAACTCCCCGTAGCAAACGCGGTTGAGGATTATGATAGAGTAAGTGTACATACTTGGAGATCGATTCGAAGACGAGAGAGAGAAGAGAAGCAGCGGTTGATGAACAATGGACAAGGAGGAGGAGAGCAAGAAATGAATGGAGAAATGAATCTAGGTAACGAAGAAATCGTGACATTAGAAAGATTGAGACAAACAATACATGAGGAGAGACGGCTAGGCGGAGGAACGAGCAAACTTGACAAGACAGAATCATGAATTGAGGATGGAAAATATGAGGTTGCAAAATAGGAGATCTAGAAGTAGCGTGAGGTCAAGTTCAAGATCGAATGGAGAAGAAAGAAGGAGAGTTTTACCAACAGAAAGCACCGATGAAGAAACACAAAATCCGAATATAGAGCATGGCGAGAGAAGAGAAGAAATAGAAGATCGTTATATTCCTCGGCCAGAAAATCTTCAAAATGAGCGGAATAGGGAAAATCAAGGAAACATACAACTCAAGAATTGAATGACCCATTTCTTTGAAGGGAGAATAATCTTGCGGGGAGAGAAGAATTGAGAAGAAACCGAGAGATCGAAGATGACATTGAGAGACACTACATTGAACAAGCGCGACTAGCTCGCGAAAGAGAAAGAATGAGAGAAGAAATGGAAAATCAAGAGATGGAAGAAGCAATCCCGCGAGAATAACCATGACAACCGCGAGAGAAGAAGGGAACAAAATCGTACCAATAGAAATATTAATGAAGAATATGAGAGGGTGCAGATGATGAGAGCCGAGAGGCAACCAAGAAGAGAGAACAACCGATATAATGGCGTGCGGGTGTGAAAAGAGCGAAGAAGAGCGTCGCGAGGAAAGAAGAGGAGAAAATAACGAACAGGAAGGTCAAGATAGGCGCGAGCGAAGAAGGAGAGAAGCAGCATTAAAAAGACCAGTAGAATCAAATCCTGAGGCAAATGAACAAATCTTAAGAGAACTGGCTGAAATGAGAGGATTGCTGAACAGTAGAAGGGAAGGAGGAAGGAGACAATTAGACGAAGCCATCGCGGGAAGCTGCGAAGAATCCCTTTACGCTAGAAGTACGAGATGGGAGGAATACCTCCTAAGTGCAATCTCCCTGCATTAACAAACATCTTCGACGGAACAACTTTTGTGCGGTACTGACATATCAAGGCCTATATGAGGTGTATGTTGCGGTGGGAGAATCATGATGCCATCTTTGTGCAAGTATTTCGCATCAAGCCTAATTGGAGAAGCACTAAAATGGTTTGAGGGACTACCAAGGAACACAATCACATCATTCAATCATTTACAAGCCACATTCCTAGGAGCATACATAAGTAACAACTCTTCACGACCAGGTCTTGAAGATGTATTCGGGTTGAAACAAAGGGTTGGCGAGAGCTTAAGGCGATTGACAATAAGATGGAGAACCATGTGTAGCGAAATGGCGGGGACGGGTTGAGGAAAGATATCTCATCCTCTCATTTGTGAATGCTCTCTTCGCGACTAACTTGTTGTACATTCAAATTTTAGAGTCAAAAATACCATCACGATGGCGAAGCTGCGAGAATTACGGGAAGAATATATCGCCTTAGAAGAAAGACAAAATGAAATGAATTCTTATCCGATCGCAAACACAAACTCGAATCTGCGAACGCAAGCTTGTTACCTCGGTTCATCAATACGGTGGCGAGCACTTCACAAGGACAATGAGCAAGCGAGGGAAGGGCGATGAGAGACGGCGGAAGATAGTAGCTATGGGAAGCCATGACCGGGAGGAATTTGAACAAGAAAGGAACTACTATAACCGTAACGACAATAATAAGATTCGAGGCTAGACAATGTGCAAGAAACTTATGGTGGACGAAGGCAATATAACCATGGAGGGCGAGAGAAGCCGCGAGGATAGTGTGGGAACCAATTAGGATGCCTCCACTTGAATGCTAGTGTGGAAAAGATCTGGGAGGCTATACTCGTGATGGAAGAAGTACCGGCACCTTGGAGCGCGGGGATGGAACCACCACCGGGCGACGAAGTCATGAGTTTTGTTCTTACCATCGCTTCCATGGACATCAAACAAACGACTGCAGAAATGTAAAGAGAATTATTCTCGGGATGATTGATCAAGGAAAGCTGAATCACTTTCTAAAAGGAGAAGAAAAAGGCCGGACATTACCACCACCACGAAATGCACGAACGAGTGTCGGCGAAAGGAAAGGAAACATTTGTGATAGAAATCGGAACGAAAGCCAAAAATTTGAATTGCAACTCTATCGTCCACTCTTATCGCACAATTGAAGATTTTCATGACAATGTGCTCGGTAGAGTCTTTGCGAGAGATCTTGATGATAAAGAAATAATGAGCACAGCGAGAAGCAGCCTTGATTAGAAAAGTGGCGGTGAAGACTATTTCTTTCTCGAGATGAAGTGCCAAAAGGAAGAGAAACACATGATAGCCCGTTGGTTGTGAAACTAGAGATTAACCCGAAACCAGTTGATGGAGAAGATGATGAGGCGAAGCTTGCTGGGCGATCACCGAATCTTAATCGACAGGAAGTTCGGTAAATATTCTCTTCTACCATACTTACAAGACGATGGGAGGAAAAGATGAGGATTTGATCCCCTCTACATACAAGATATATGGCTTTAATGGCACTGCAAACAAACCAAAGGGAGAGGTTCACATGAGAATACCTCTACGGGGATTATCAAGCGATATTTTATTCGTGTGGTTGACGTGGAATCTCCATACAATGCGCTGATTGGGAGGCCATGGCTTCATGAAATCTTGGGAGTCGCGTCAACATATCATCAATGTATTAAATTCCCACATCCAAATGGCATTGGTATTATACGGGGAGATTGGAAGGAGTCGCAACAATGTCATGAAGTAGATGTAGAAAAGCTGCGAAGAAAAGGAATGCCAAAAGAAAAGGTTGGAAACAACATGTGAGAGATGAGCAGAGAAAGGAAAAATTGATGGTGGATGCCATAGAAGTAAGGACTGAACGTACCTCGCGAGGTGAGTGCCTAGAGACAGGCGAATATTATGGTAATAAAGAAGCAAAGGATATGAGGAGCAAAAGGCATAAGAAGTGAATAATTAACAAAAAAAAGGAGAAGAAGTAGCAATTGAAGTAATGATGTGCGAGAATCTCATGACCAAGAGTATATGGGAATTCAATTAAGAAAGAAAAATGAAAATACAGAATTATGCGAATACTTTGCAAACAAGAATCAGCAAATAATGAAACATGAATGATTGAATGATTTAACAAATATGAATAAGTAAAAGAATGGGACAAACCTTTATGGCGTACACCCTAGTTCGCGAATAACATTTCGTAAGAGGCAAATGTAAGACCTAAAGTGCGTCATAATGGGGGTATCTCTCGACATGGCTCGGGGGAAGGTTACCGCTCCTGAAGCTTTGAGTCATGGAAATTTGGGGCCCATGAAAGCCTATCCGGAAGAGGTACCTTGGATTCCCAACTATATATGTAGGTTATACCCTGGTTGGGCGACCGAGGGTCTCTTCTTAGGAGTCAGTGTATGCTCAAGGCGCCGGGGTACACGGTTGAGCCCGAGTGCCGGGCTGGATGAACCTACCCTGGCCATTCTTGGCAAGTCTTGGCATGCGTTGCACTCGCCGAAGAAAACTCCACTTAGGGTGCAGTCTCGTAACCATAAACCATATAGGTATAAGGGATAAGAGGCTGCGAAAACAATAGTTGTTGTTAAGACCGGATGGGAGGAGCTAGTCTTGTATGGCCGATGTTTCGCCTCCTTGAAGGGCAACTTAGGAGATGATAAGGGCGACGCTCTCCATTAGGGGGTGTCAAAACAGACGCAAATGTCATGAGGCTTTGTTTTCGCAAGGAGACTTAGGCTTGTCATATTTGTGCAATGATCTGCGGAGAGGCAATAATACTAACGCGAGGGTAAGGCGAGATCAATGGGTCTTTACGAAAGTGTACGGACGTCCTGCGATTTCGTCGCAAGACGGCAATGTCATGGGGCTTTATGTTCGCAAGGATATTTAGGCCTGTCATATTGTCGCAACTAAAACATCCTGCAGAGGCAAAAATACTTGGAAAATGATAAGGCAAGATCAAGGGGTCCTTACATACAAGTGTAAAGACGTCCTGCGATTTTGTCGCAATAAAGGTGGCAGGGGAGGACCTCTAATTAGGGAGGTCTGACTTGGAAGACCACATAAAAATGATAAGGCAAGGTCAATGGGCCATTGCATGAAAATGTAAAGGCGGCTTGCAAACTTGTCGCAATAAGAAAAATTAAAGTGAAGACCACCAAAAGCATAAGGCGACATTGTCGCAACGATACATTTTAATACCAATGATGACAAATAAGATCTTTCATCTGAAGATAAATAACAGAGGCAAGTATGGGAATGGGAAAAGTAAAATATTGTTATTTATCTTCTGATGAAAGAATTGTACATCAATAATGTTAGCCGATTATATCACAAGGAAGAACTACCCGAGGGGAAAAATTCAAGAAATACACTATAATAAGGATACAGAAATGTACAGATATTACAAGCAGAAAAAGAAAACAAAAAGAGTTATTTATTTGGCGATTCTTCTTCATCTGATTCTTCAGTCTGATTATTCTCATCGCCAGAATTTTCTTCTTCGCCCGGCCTCGCTATCGAAACGTGCGAGGCAGCAGATTCTCGGGAATCTTTTCAAGGAGACGGGGATATGAATGCGAGAGGGATATTGTGATCCTTACAAACATACTCCATGCCTCCATTGCGGAAACGAACAGCATCATTGCTAAAATTCTCCCTTTGTCGTTAGAAATTGTTTCTTCAACACGGAATATCTATTCTCGCGAAGGGAGAGATTCTTTCTTGTTTGTTCTTTTTCGGTTTCGAGTTCTTCAATTCTCGCTGGAAAATTCTCGGCGAGTTGTTCTTTCTCAGATTCAAGCTCTCTAATTCTAACCTGAAGCCTCTTCTCAGATTCTGCAAATAAGTAACAACAAGTTAATAATTTACAAGCAATATTACAAGAAGTAAGAGATAGTAAGGTGTAATAAATAACCTTCTCTATCAGATATCATATCTTTAATCAAGGAAGTATGCTCGGCGTGAAGACTAACATCAACACCTAGGTTATTCCTGGCATTATCTAAAACTTTCGCAGCCCAGGCGAATTCATCGTCACTATTTATAACAAAGAGGGAACGAATTTGATCTTCTCGCTCACTAAGCAAGGAATTCTGGCGAAGCAATTCATCCCGTTCAATTTGTAGTTCAAGGAGAGATTTTTGAAATGTTGCTAATGCCTGTGCACCATTGTTAGTAATCCGATCTTTATCATCTATAAGGTCACTAATTTTCTTCCTCAAAATTTTGATTTCTTTATTGGACTCGAGAAACATTCGTTTAAATTGGTTGGCGGCACTTAAACCAGATCTATGTTCAATTTCTAAAAAGACGATATTTTGATGCGAAGTTCATTTAATGAAAGGGAGTTAATTTTGTTTGATGAACTACTTAAAGAGTTGTTGAGGTGAGCGAGAAGAAGGTTATTATCCATAGGATCAGGAAATGTATGGAGAAGAATAGCCTCATCGGAGAGATTATATACATCTGCGAAAGTAATAAGTTAGGTAGCAATAGGCGACCGTTAAAATAAAAATAGTAAAAGGAGGTAAAATTTTATACCATAAAGTTCTTGATTAGCGTTTTGAAGAGTGGACACCTTATCCCTTTGGGAGTCAAGTTCAAGTATTTAACTTTTGAATTCTCTCGTCTTTATCGCGAGATGGACGACTTCGGTCTCTAATTCTTGAATCTTCTTGCTCAATTGCAAATTCTTCTTTTCAAGATTGTTGCGTCTTCTCTCAAGGTGCGAGGCAACTACAAAGGAAGTTCTTCCAACCTATAAAAGAAGATAGAAAAATCATTAAAACATATATATATACTCAAACAATCTAAAAGTTAGCGGGAAGTATGTTTGTACACATACCGAGAGACCCAAGTGCATTCAAAAGGTCGGGAGACACAATTCTAGAGACTCCATTGAATGAATTGTTGCCTTCGAAAGCATGACATTACACACGTTTGCGAGAGACCCGCAAAGAGAAGCTAGGGAGCATCTCCCATTCCTTGGAAGCTTGATCGAGAAGATGCTAGATAACCGATCCATGGAAGAAGCTGGTCGATGGAATCTTCTTGGCGAGAGAAGGATTCGAGTCATGGTTATCCTCGTCGAGAAGATTGAGCTTGAGCTAAGGCGAGAAGAGGATTGAACCTTTCGCTTCTTAGTTAAGGGGGCGAGAGGATTTACCCTTGCGGCGACAATTTTACCCTTACTTTTAATCTTCGCAACAATAATTTCTTCAACTCCAACCTTCGCATACACGTAAAGATAAGAAACGGAGGCAACAATACTGTTTCAAATAAGAAGAAAGGAAGTGATTCTTACTTCATTCGTAAGCGATCGAAGCAATGTAAGAGTATCCTCCGACGGATCCTTTTTGTAGCTTCTTCTCAACTTTGGCTATCCGAAAGAGTTCACAAACTCAGCAATTATAGAAAGAAAGTTGAAAGCAAAATTTGAAGTTGGAAACATACCTCTTTCTTCTTCTCGGGCCATTTGAATTCCCAAGGATGATATCTGCGAGATTCGCGGGGAAGAATATGCGAGCCCGCGATGTAAGGACCATTTAAGATCAAAGGTACGACCCACCATTTCTCATCTTTGGAATGACGAGGAGAGGTATTATTGCACAGGTGCCAATCAATGTCTTGCATGAGTAATTTATCTTGAGAGACATTATCCTTTTTCTTCGGGCGAACGCCTTGGCGAGATCTCGCATTCACCATAGTTATCACTTGAGTAATTTTCGAAAAAATTTTCTACGGTATATTTCTCCTGACTATTGCCAAGTCTGCGAATTTGGGATTTACGGCGGTGTTAGGGTATAAAGATCCTTTGCTGCACCGCGGTTCGCGAACTCAAGCATCAGGCGAATACAATCGCCACTTAATTGATAAACAGCCCGAGAGAATTTTTCATGGGCCAAGATTTCATAAAATAGAGGCATCTCAGGATTGTACAAAGGAATGGGAGTCCCAGCGAGAAGGCTGACCTAGCGAGACTATAATCTTTTGATCATCACATTGATGATCGAGAAAACAAATTTGCGGTAAGGATAGATGAAGGTTCACGATTAGGAATGGTTGATAGAGTAAAACCCTTCTCATGCGGCTTTTGTTGAACTTCTTCAAAAGAAGTTTTGTATGCACTGGTGATGGCAGCCATTTATCGGTATGGGAATGGAAGGGAGATTGGAGATTAAGATCAACGCTAGAAAGGATGAAGAAAAGATCTGCAGTAGCAGGGAGCGCAAATTGCGGAAGGAGAGAGTCAAAGAAAGGTTGCGAGAGAGAAACTAAAGAATGAAAAGGAGGGGAAAAGAAAACTATATATAGGGAAAAAGATCCTCGAGAAAAACGAGGTCATTTAATGCGAAGAGACATGAATGGTCAAGAATAAGCGGTTGAAAGAGACGTGTCAAGAAAAGACATTAATAATCAAAATCCGTGTAAAAGTACAAAGCTGAAACGGATAAAGATAAGCGATCGCGGCAAGAATATTATAAAAACTTTTATGATACTCCTCCCTCGCGGGGAGAAGTATGAGGAGTGATGGGAGACGATACTTCGTATATATCTCAAAAGAAGCTCAGGAACCGCAAAAGAATAGAGGCAAGTACGTACTTTTCAAGTCCAGTATTCTTACGCTCGTTCCTTCATCAACAAAAATCAAAGATTGCTACCATGACAGATTTTTCCTTAAAGATCGCTCTTCAAGCAATATTTAAGGAAAAAGAGGCAAGATGTAGGATCATAATATCGCAACGTACAAGACTCGCGGGATTAATAAACAGCGGTACCGCGAGGGAGTCGCGAGAAACTAAAATAAACGACGCGACGGGAAATAACGACACACAAAATAGGTGAAAGACATGGAATCGGCGAGGTTAAGAAGTGTCGCGAGATTGGATAGTTGTACACCGGCGACACTTCGCGAGACATTCCAGAAAATAAAGGATAGCTTATCTGTCACCCACTATGTATTACCCTATATAAAGGGTAGAGTGAGTCTGTAAAAGGGGGGATCTTTTGAGAATTGTTAGGCAAGTCATTAGGAGAGAGAAAATTTAAGAGTGTTTTAACTTCTAAGTGTAATTCTATTTTCCTGTGTAAACACTTCATGAATTCAATCAATAAATGTTCTTGATCTTATATCTTCTAATGGATTAATTAGGCAAAATCGAGTAAGGGGTGTAGTGTGGGAAATCCTGCTACTACAACCATGAAACTGAGGAGTTTCCTTAAAACAAAGGATATTTGTTCAAATGAAAGGATTTTCATGAGATCAAGGAAAAAAATATGATAAAATATAGAATTTTGGTGTGGGACTGGTCACGGCATGACTGGCCAGCCGGTGAGCCAGATCCCCTAGCGCCTTGATTAATATTTTATTATTTATTTTTTCTTCCTATTTTGCATAGGTTCATCGTCTCGTCGTATTTTGAAATACTCATTCGTGTGTTCGGGTGCTCGTTAGTGCATTATTGTTAAATACACTTGCACCATTTTGATCGGGGATTACTCAAAGGTAGCTCGGATGCCGTGTATTGAATATTTATTACTAACCCATGGAATTCTACTTTGGGAAGAACCATAAATTGAAGTAACGAAATATTATGAAAATATTGAATATTTTCGAGGGGATTGATTAATGAATCTATTGATTTTGAGAATAATTAATTAATGGCTCTATACTAGTATGATCATCTAGGAGCATTAATTATTCAGAATCTAGTGTTATAAGCTTGTTGAAGCGTCATATTTCTTTCATATAGTCAGGAAAAACATTGTTACATCCTCGAAGACGTTATTGCTCTATACTAGCGGCAAATTTGTCCAGGAGCCGTCTAATCTTTCGATTTATGTAGAAGTAATTCTTGAAAATTGCTCGGTATTCATGAGAGATATGCCGTTGCCTCGGTTGAGAGACTACATATCCATATATACTACGAGAGATAGTATTCTCGATCGAGAGATTCTTGTGGCATGAGCTTTCATGCTTTCGATAAGAGACATGAGCCTCAATATTCGTCTGATTGCTGGATCAGGAATACTTATAATTATGGGTTTACGATTTTATCCTTTGTCGAAAATACACCATCTACATTAAGTCCCCTACTTAGTGAGGGACAGTCATGTTCCTCAGTCAGCACTGAATGGTGATTTTCCGGTCACAAACAATATAAGCAATTGAACTTAGTCATTAGATAAGACCTTACGGATTTTTGATAGTACGAGCAAACCACGACTTGAATGAAGATTCCGGTGGCATGATAGAGCATCGTTTGAGCATAAATTGGTGTTGAACCGCTTTGATTTTGATGACGGGACCTTGGTCGTTTTAGGATTCACGGGCCGGGCCCGAAAAGAAATCCTTGTTTTAGGAATAGACGCTCGTTGTTTCGTTAGTTTAAGGAACAAACAAAATAGACCTGAGTCTAATGATAAAAAATTTGTCTTTGAGCTTTCACGAAAACAAAATTTATTTTTTAAATATGTGAGATTTAACTTTGGAATAAACTCTCGTTTCAAAGGTGGATGCTTGTACGAGAGAAATTTTTTTTGAACAGACGTGTCTGTTAGTAATAAAATTTTGTTTATGAGATTTCATGAAATTTTTTATCTTGAGCTTTCGGAAATCTTTGAAAATATACTCTCGCTTCAAAGACAGATGCTCGTGCGAGGGAGCAAAAAATATATAGATGTATTTTTCAAATTTACGTGAGTTTCACGTTAAATATATATATTTAGTAAAATCAATGTTTTGATTTTGAACAACTGTTGAAAGTATACAATCATACATGGTGAAATAATGTCTGTATGTGAGTTTTCACAATTGTAGAATGGACGTCTGTCAATTTTGAAAACAAGTGAATGTTCACATAGTAAAAATTTACGTGGGTTGTTCACGGTTTTATGAAAATCAAGTCATGATTTTGAATAATGAATTTTGTTCGTCTTTGCGAGGTTTGAAGGAGCGAACGAATTCTCGAGATTGTAATCACTACAACTAGTGAAATTGTAAATAGGTAAGAGTTGGATGGTTACCATTTTTGTAGACTCTGTTGTGAGCATATTTATTCCATGATTCATTGTTACGTCGAAGCTGCGCTTTGTATGAACGATGTCTTTGAAATAGCCACTTTGCGAGAATCTTTGACTCCCATGATGATACTTCCAAAGATGGTGTTTCAGGAGATAACATCTCTACGGATGAAACTTTAAGAAATGGTATTCCTAGGAACCTCACGGGTAATGGTGAGAGATCCTTCATCCGAGTTGTACTCTGGTTATTTCATTAGCTTTACCATAGGATGATCGTGTAGTGAGATTCTGGATCAATGTAGACTCCACGGAAATGGAAGAAAGTCTACGGGAGCGGAGAACCCAGAAGTAAGGACTACATGATGTTAGCAAATGACGTGTAGTCCCCAGCCATTTCTTTGGTGAGTTGTTAGCGCTCCCTGTGTCATGACTTTGCCCGTGCAATTAGGATCATAAGACCAAGGTTTGTTATTTCTTTTCAGACTTTTTCTCCATCGATTGACGGTCTTCAACTTGTTCCCGGGCAAACAACTCATGAATCAAAGCCGATGAAGAAGTCGATGTAAGTATCCTTTTTCGTGCAGGTGATCGTGGCATCTCCTTGAATGAAATAATAATAATTGTTGTTGATGAATCCAGGAAGAAATCATTGTAGACAAGCATCATGTTGATGAAGCGTGTTCTTCTTTGGGATATGGGAATATGGAGAATTCCCGAAATCCCGAACCGAATGGAGATAGCGGTGTTGCCAATGGAGATTTCGGCATTGCCAAGCCTTCAAATGATTTAGAGACTCCCCCAGTAAGTATATCTCCTGTAATCTCTTCATAGAAGTATGAAATTGCTGATTTGTGAATGAATGAATGAGAATCCGTGTGAGTATACGAGTAATTTTGCTGAAATACGTCACCAGAAAATTTCAGACTTCAACATTTTAGCAAAAACACCGTAGAATCTTCGTTCAAAGTCAGATTTTCGCGATCTGCATATGTATCTTCAAGCCCAGTAAATATCCAAGCTTTTCCAAAGAAGTTTTTTGAGTTTTGAGCATGTTTATGACCTGAAAAAGGCGAAACAGTATCCTTCCAGGAGATTTTCAGAACTTTTTCAGATTGTATGTTGTCCAATGTTTCGGCCACATATCCTTGCTCATTTCTTCAATTGCTTTGAATTTTGAATATGTTGTATAAGACAATCATACGAAGATAATGGTATATAACCCATCCCTAGATTCTTCACCAATTGCTCCCAGCTCGTCGGTTTGTACAGGACATTGTAAAATCATCTCAGACGAGCTTGCTATAAAACACTCATGTTGTGCTTTTAGACCATTCACTTGTGTCTTGAAAGGTTGTTGAAGGATTTAATGTCATTGATTCATTCGAGATCAGGACCCTTTGATTGATACATGAGCATGGTGCTTGCAGTGCCATCTTGTTTTTGTCAGTCGTAGAAACATCACTTCTGAAACCCTGGTCACGGGACCATAACTGAGGTTGTTCTCAAGAGAGGATGATGTAATGACCATGGTGGCATGTCCAGGTGGTAGCATTCCTTTTTGATGATTGACTAGCCTCTGGAGAGCCCGGAACCATGAGTGTTGGACTGTGAAATTGATCGTCATGATCAGTGGACCGTCAGTCCCCAGTATTTTGTTGAATCTCTCTCTTTCATTTTCCCTTCTTCTGGCACGACCTAGATAGAGGATCCAGGTAGAAAATTGATGTAAAGACCCAGGTGGTCGAAGTTGGAGGTACCTTGATGAAGGACTTAGCGAAAAGACTTGGTGGACACCGATCAACTGTGGAAGTTATGAATCCCGTCTAAGAATTGCTGCTTGCATGTTGTATGCTCAAGAAGCTATAGGAACCTCATACGACGTCAGAATCTGATGCTTGACCCCAATTTTTGAAGCTAAGAGACTGAGTTGTCACATTAGAAAAGGATCACTCAATTCGGAGTTGTAGAGGTCAGCCAACGAAGCGTGCACATTTGTGATTTGTAATCCCGTACAAAATTTTCAGACTTCATAAACCTGGCTGTAAAGGCTATATCTTTCAGCTCGTATGTCCGATTAATGTGCCCTTTTGGTATGTTATAGAAGAGACATAGACGAACATCTTTCGTTGAGGAAACATTGTCCCATTCCTCACCTATTGGTACTTTTTTGCAAACCCATGGCCTGAAGTGTGTTGTATCTCATTTGTAGAGGTGATGAGAACATCTTGTAGAAGACTTTGGATTATGCCCACCAGTCGTGCCAGATTTGGGAAGACTTTCATGTGAGCATGTTATCATGTATACACATCTTGATATGAATCATCGGTTCTTAGAAAAGTCCGCTTCATGTGTAACACTTCAGAGAATGATTAGTTGATGAAGCCTTGAGGATGTTTCTCCTGAGACCGTTGTTGGTGTTGAGACCATGAATGATTACGCTCCAGAGATCCTTGTCGATGCTGAAATCATGGATGGTGTTCCTCTAGAGATTATTTTTGATGTTGATACCATGGTTGAAGTTGCTCCAAAGACCGAAAAGGCTAGAGCCGTGATTATAGATATAATCTTTGCTCCTTTATCCAGTGAGCCTTTTACATTCACGAACTAGTTGATGAGTTGAGCGTCGCTAAGATGAAGGTGTATTGAGAGTTCAACCTAAATGCTCCTGAAAGCATAACTTTACCAGGAACTGGCTTTGTCAGTGAGTCGATGTTGTTGCGGTAGATAGCATCAGCAGTTTTCATACTGGATGTGATTGGTGAAGAGAGAAAGTTCCTCAATCATGCAGGGGCTTGTGATGTAGAGAAATCCCGTTGATGAAGTTTCATGGAATCACCTCAGGTTTCCCAGTGTATGTTGAAGGAGTTAGTGCCATCTATGTATGAATGATGTTGCATATGCTTCAGAAGTCTTATCATGGGATAATGAAGACTTATCGATTGTAGTTTAATTACACTTTGATCGTGCTGGTGTTGAATCAATATGTCATCGTCGAGATATTTGTGTTGTACTCTTTGATTGGGAGTACAATTTGATGGCTTCTTAGATGCTTGAGCGTTGAAGAGTATATTCCTTAAGCATCGAATGTCTTAGGGGTTTGATCATCTACAGGTATCTTCATTGATTCAAACATCCCTTTCATTGCGGTAGTGGGATTCGACACTTGTGCGGACATCAGAGCTTTATGATTTTGTGGAACACATGGACTTGCAGGAGAAACGCCCAAAGTGTTCTTTGCCATGTTTGGACATCAGTAATGAATGTTTCATTGCTTGATTCGGAGAAACATCAGATTCAACCACTTAGTAAAATACTAATGCGGTGAAGCTACCATTCATAACGTCTTGTAGAGTTGCTAGCATAATTAAGTCCCCATGCTAGGATAACATCACATAGACATGGAATGAGACTTGCCTGAGTGTGGAACCTCTTGATGAATGTCTATGCATCTTTTGCAGGTTCTTGCTTCAACCTCGTTAAAGTTTGAAATTCCCCAAAGTACTCGATGATGGAATGTAGTCAAATATTCCGGATCGAGAACTTTCTTCGTTGGAGAGATGTGTAACAAAAGGCGCTTTGTAAGTACCCATCTTTTTAGCGCGGATCCACGCTCGTCTGAAGGACATGTCATATCCTGGATCTTCCTGATTATGTGAAACTTGGTTTTTGTCCAGGTTGAACTTATGTTCACTTTGAGAGTGATGTAGCCATAAGTATTTCCGAGCACTCCTTCAAGGTCTATGATTGATATGGGAGCATGAGTAGCTTCTTGTCGACTGATGCATGTGGATCCGATGGTTTTCAGTGGAATGTTGTTGATGGCGGTGCCAGCATTGATCAAAGTTTTTTCCAAATTCGTTTCTTCTGACTGTGGTAAGCAGTCCCCAGTCGTACATCTCTTGGTCTGTAGCTGGAGGCTCAAGAATTATTTCCGGAATAGACTTCTTGACACAATGTGGTTAAATGTGGTGAACATGTCTCTCCTTTATGCCTTCGATAGATAGAGCAATTCACATTCGACCAAGGATTGAACCGCCTTTTTGATAGGTTGTTCAGAAAGTGTAAAGGTTCTGACTGGGAGAGGATTCTTGTGTACTTCTTCAGTCCCCATTTGAAGCTATTGTGGATCAACCTTCTCTTTGAAAATATGCTTCAAAACTGCGCAGTTGCTTGTGGGATGATTGACGAACCTATGGAAGCGGCAGTAACGAGGAATTTCCATGTCTTCTTCAGTTGGTTCTTTCTTGACATATGGCAACTTGATTGCACCATCTTGGACCCAGACATCCAGGAGTTCGATCACCTCTTCAATGGAAAAAGGAAAGTTAGGTGCTTCTTGATCAAGAACTCTTGTGCGTTGGTCAGAGGCTTGTGCATCTTGCTTATCCTTGCTTTGTGCTTTTGAAGGAGCTGAGGTATGCTTGCGCGGCAGTTTGGCTTTCCGTTTGCTCCCTTCTGCAACGGTGTTTGTGGAAGGATGGAGGTTTTACTGCTTCTTGATCGACGTCACGCTACTTCGAGTGTCTCGCGGTTCTTCATAGTTTTTGTTCTTTCCAGTAAAGCGGGCGCAGTACTTGCCGATCTCTTTGCCGCTTCATGAAGCTCTGAGAAGGTCTGGAAACGAAAATTTTCCGATAAATCTATGTAGACCGGGATCATGCTGTTGATACACAAGTTTACCAGTTGCTGCTCCGTGACGTTTGGATCATGAAAGTCCAGGGCCTGGACTCTGAATCTTTTCACGTAGTCATTGGGATGTTCATTGTTCCTCTGAACATTCTTCCAAGATCAGAGAGAGTAATTTTCTCTGACACAAAGAAGTACTTTCTGTAGAAGGCGTTAATCATATCTCCCCAATTGTTGATAGTTCCTGGTACGATGTTATTGTACCAGGTGTATGCCCTTTTGGAAGAGGAATCCTTTGCGTAGCAGCAGGGTACGGAGGCTGGTGACGATGGACATGTGATGTCTTGTCTTTTCCACGGTTCTCCAAGATGCGTTCCAAATCTTCTAGAGTAATGAAATTTGATGATTCCTTTGTTGATGGATCGTCTGCGGCTTTGCGGACTTTGTTGCCATCCTTTGTATGAATTGAAACTATTTCGGGATCAAAGCATCTGGAGATGTCTCTTTTTCTTTTCCCTTTCCCGAGTCTTCTCTGACATCTTGTCAGTAAGATTTTTGAGATAATTACACAGCTCCTTCTGTGTAGCAGCCATGTCAGTCTGATTCTTGGCAAGAGTCTCTTGCACTTTGATGAGATCACCTATGGTATGTGGATTTTCTCTGAATTCTTCGGGAGACCGACCGAAGAGTGGATTATTGATGGCGTCGGTCTATGGCTTGCATGGGTGATCACTTTGGAGCACCGGTGCTTGGAGGAGTAGTAGTGGCGGGGTTGCCTTTGGAGGAGTAGTGTTAACGATCACCGCTATAGCTTGCAATATTGGAACCGGGCGTTGAATCCGGGTTGGTAAGCGGAACCAGACCTAAGACCGACCATCTTTGTGAGAATTTAGATTGCAACCGAGAGAATGATCTCCCACTGTGGTCGCCAATCTGTAAATGGGGAAAAAAGATTCGCTGGTTTTTACGGAATTGAGGAGATGATCGCGCGGAGGAGAATCCTTGAACCGAGCGAAATGCTTAACCTCACACGGATGCTTTGCGCAAGAAGGAGTGCTTCGAATTCGAGAGATCAATCTGTAGTACTCCGGCCTAAACCAAGACAATGGCCATTCCAGAGTAAATTCGGTGACAAGAGAGTATGGGTCGGTCTGTAGGAGGGAAGCTGGGAAATGTGTGAGATCAATGGTGATCGAATATTGTAGGTGTGTTGTGTATTCTGAAAATAAGATAAGTTCTGAATGATTGAATTTGCTCTGTTGAGAGTTGGATTGTTAATCTCGTGTTGTCTGTTTGACGTGAGATTATCCCTCGTTTCAATCATGATTCAGAGATTTATTTATATTGCTGGAATTGAAAACACCATGATCTCATGAAGTGTGACAGTTGATGGAATCAAAGAATGGGGAAGTGGAAATTGTGTTAAAACCAGTTGCTCAACGTGCGGAGACTTGGTTGATTTTCCATCCACTACTTTGTTAACTCCTTCAACTGATTGCACGACTTGCTCACATTCTCATCGTGTGTATGAACACACATTCCGTAGACTGCCAGACCAAAACCCTAGTTAATATCCCCCCATGTAACATGATTGATGTCTCGTGTGATTGTGGATTGCAAGGCGACGTGTATTTAGTTAGTCGATTCTTTGACTTCATGACTTCATGGGACGATGAGTCCTTGTTTTGTTGAGTCGAACGTGATTTGAAAATGTTCTGAGGTTCATGAATTGAACATGTTTGCTGAGACAAAGGTATGATGCGTGAATAAGCTAACATGAGCAAATATTGCTCATTCGATGAATTGTTGAATATTGATAGTTGAACCAGTATTCCTTGGTTTGAGCAAATATTGCTCATTTGAGCAAATGTTGCTCATTCGATGAATTACTGGTAGCATGACCAAATAAGATACTGGCAATTGAACGGAGTATGATAAATAAAATGTTGATTACGGGATCAACGTAAAATTATTAGCGTTTGAATCTGGAATTATGAACCTTGGACTCAAAACCCTAATTTGATCAATTGATGATTAACTGATGGTTTATTGAAAATTAGCCACGGAGCGAAGGAGGGACCGGATACATGGGATTATGGATCAACCATGTAGCGCCCAGATGCTCAGGTGAGCAAATATCAAGGTCTCCTGAAGACCAGTTGATTTGATGAAAGGATGATTAAATGCTGGTTTAATTATTTATTAAAATAATGCTCGTCTGAACCTTAGGTAATAAAACCTAATTAATTATGAAGATGTGAGGTTAATAGGTGTAGAATACACCGTATTTACTATCTAGAGTTTATGCTTTCTTTGCTATTTTTCTTGTGAATTTTGTATTTTACGCTTGTTTTGAGTTTTATAGCTACTTTGGAGTCGCACGGAGGAAAAGAAGAAGAAATTACTCTATTTGAGCCAAAAGGGCAAAAAGGTCATTTTACAGGCAATTGATATATGGAGCCTAACCACGGTTAAGGGGCAACTCTTCTTGGAGGCGTACTAAACACAAACCAGCTACGGTTAAGGGGTTGTCATACAGGGTACCCCTTATCATTATTAAAGGTTGTAATTATCAATGGGTGGCTCTTATTTGGGGTGTAAATAGTTGTCCCATTTAAGGCCTTAGCTAGGTCGAAGAAATCATTTCTTCTTCTTCCTCAATCATTCCACATCTGGGAAAGCAGCACAGCTGCTGTAATAAATTCGAGAGAAATTCATGGGAATTGATGGCTGCTGTTATCGAGTTCGAATTAGGTTTTCCTGTTAATCGATAGAGAGTTGCTGCTGATTACAGAGATGATGGATTCAACAGAGATCGAGAAAGAGCTGCTAACACCTGAACATGAAACTGAGAAAGGGATCGAGAGCTCAGAGAATCTGTGATGGGTTTAATGGTGTCGATCGAGGAATTGAAGAGGGGTTGTAGCTGATTCAACACTGATTCTATTTATGAATTAGTAAAAGGAGAGATTGAAATTAGAATTAGGGTTTCTTTGTGAAAAGGGGATCGTGATTATTTCAAAGAAGCAGACGAGAAAGGCTTTGTGATTGTTGTATCTGGCGGTTAATACCGTGTCGAGATGGTTTGCGGTGATTGAATTATGGAAGAAAATCGACCGAAATGAAATCGGGGTATGAGGAATTGGTGATTCCGTGGTCGAGTGAGATGTTGATGATGGTGGGATTCGAATTGAGAAACGGAGTCTGGGTTCAAATTGGTTTCATGGGTTGATTGAGGTCTGGATTATGAGTTGAGCAGCTGTGATAAGAGATGAATCGATCGCTGCTGCAACCAGGAGATGAAGAACAGTGCAAAGGGATAGCAAGGTGGTGCAGGACAAGGTTGCATAAATGAATGAAATTTATTATTCTTTGTTACACGATCCCGGAAATGGTATGAAGACTATTGTTTTGTTACACGATCTTTGGAGCTCGTTGCATAAATGTGTGGAATGCCCGAATGAATAGATGAATGTTAGGATTCTTAGCGGTGAAGAAAGTAGAGGCCAGGAAATTGGCGGGAAGTCCTGTAATTGAACGAACTCGGCCAAATTTCTCTCTGGCGAGTTGACTCACGATCCCGATAACCGATTCGGATTCAATGATCGACCAGTGAATCGAGACCACTCGGCTAACTAAGACCGCCCGACTCGTAGTCGACTCCTCTCGACTTGACCAGTTGGTTGACCGACGACTGACCGTTAAGTTTGACTTTTGACCGTTAGTCCTAACGGAGGACCGGACGGAATATTCCGTCGAATATTCTCTCGACGGAGAAATTTTCAGGTGGCCGACGGCGACGTTTTCCGGCCAAATTCCGGCCACAATCCCAGTTTTCCGGCGAGCAAAAATTCCAGAATTTTCTATGGACTTCTCTCATATGTGTGAAGACTTGGGCTAGGAATTGGATGGAGAATTGGACTCAAATTTGGAAAGAGAAGATGGAAGAATTGAGAAAAGCTTGGATTTGGAAATTGAATTGCAAAAGGAAAAGGATTCTAATCCTTGGAAGATTTGGAGAATATTGAAGCCTATAAATAGAGAAGTTTTACACATCTTTTACACATCTTTCTCTACATATCTTTTACACACACATCTCTACACACACAACACTTTTCTTTTCTTATTCTTTGTGTGAACTCTTTTAACATGAGTAGTTAATTTTATTGATTGAGGATGAATTCCTAGTTCTTAATATGATTTGAGTTTTTGTTTTTAATTCTATCTTGAAGTTTTTCACATGATTATCGTTTGTTTTTACTAATAGGAGTGATCTTAAAGACATTCATGATCGATTGATAGATTGTTTGGAGTGCACGCTAAATTGATTTGTTAATTTGATCTAAAGCTAGTGAAAGTTAGGGAGATAAGTAATCGTTTCTTGACTCTTTACATAAGTAGCAAACACGAGACCTTGCGGAGGGATTCCGTGGAGCAATTGTGTGTAGAAACAACGTTAGCAAGTGGACCTTGAGCTAAGAGTCTAACTACTAATATCAACCTAAGAAATTCATAAAACTTAATGCATGAGCCAAGTTACATCTAGGTTGAGCTAATTCTAGGTGGCTTGGTGATTAGAATCCGGTAGTCGAGAACTTCCGTGTCCCGGTGATACAAGGGATTTAGGGGTTTAGCACCGAGCTAGCCTGCTTTACCTACGGTTGGTGATAATTTGTGACTAATAACAAGTAGAAAAGAACATAACTTTGATTCATTGTTTCGTAACGAAGAAGGATTCCTTGATCTTGTCTCTTTTATTGCTTTCAACTTTATCTTTTAATTGTTTTGTTTATTTTCTTTTGCTTTTTACACCCCCTTTTTGTGACAACTTTTACAACTAGAATCTCGTGCTCCTCGTGGGATCGACCTTGACTACCCTATATTACTTGTTAATTAGGTAGTAAAGTATTAATTAATTTGATTGCACCTACGACACGCATCAAATTTTGGCGCGCCAATTCTTGGGAGCAATGGATGATTTTAGTTGTTTTTATTTTTCTTTTTGCTTTATTCTTGCTTTGTTGGATTCTATTCCGTATCTAACTTGGTTTTTGAATCTTATTTCAGTATCGGTTTTCCATGTACGGTGGACAAGAGCAAGCATATTACAACAATCAATACGGTTTTCAACCTCAACATTATGACAACTTCCAACCATCCTTAGGATACAATCAAAACCAATCTTTTGGCTATGATCAAATTCCTACGTAACTTTATGGATATTCTCATACATATCAACAACCTTATGACGGTATGTAAGTGGACAATCACATGGATGGAAGGATAGTTATGCATCTAACAATTTGTTTTCTAGTAATGTGCGACAGAGAATTTGGAATATACTCCTCTTCATCGTGTTTTTCCTTCACTTTTTCCAAAAGAGGAGATGCCGTCTAGAAACTCTATCAACGGTGGTAAGCGTGTGAACGTCGGGAAACTTGCCTGAAATTATACAAATTGGAAGATGATGGAGACTCGGAAGAGCTTGTTGCGAGAAATTAGTAGGACTATTCATATGGAACTTAAACGACGTCGGGATAAAGGTTATGAAACCGATGAAGATTCTTATTATGGTGAGTCCGAAAATGAAGATGATTGTGTTGAAAAGGACCAACCTTTGGATACTTTTGATGACGATAGTGTAGATTACTCAAGCCTTGATCTTAATAATGATCAATCACCTATTCAAAAGGACGAGCTTGAGGAAGATGCATTTATTGCTTGGAAAAAATTTCTTAGGGAAAGATGGGAGTCCGCGGAAGTGTATGAATGTTCCGACAATGAGGAAGTTATTCCAACTCCGGATCATAATAACGATCCTTCACCTATTCAAAAGGAGGAGTTTGGATATCACTTGCCTATTGTTGTAAACGAAGTAACACCCGCACATAAAGATCTTACAATTTATCCGAGGAAGATTATATGAGGGGAAGAATGGCCCGATTCCGATGATGAGAATGTTGAAGAGATGATGTTAGAGGATGAAACCACATTCATTGATTTTTTGGAAGACCCAATTGAACTTGCTAATGATTATGATGATGCCGAGACTTTGGTTAAGGTAGAAAACGACGAAGAATGGTTGCAAGGTTTAATAGAGGACCACGATATACAAGAGGTAAGTAATTCACTTGAATTTTTAAGGATGAAGAGGATTCTATAATACAAGAGATTGTGAAAGGTTTGTCTAACCCTTTGCCTATTGATTCTTCTCCTTTACCTCTTATTGGCTTGAATGTATGTGCTTCGAAAGTATTTTTGATGATTTTGTTTCTAAATACCCACCATTGGAAACACTTGATGCTAACACCATGCAGGTTTGCCAAGAGGAATACATGGAAGTTCCCGAATTCTATGTTCTTTATACACTTCCAAGTGTGGACGAGAATAAGTGTGGGGAAATTTCTATCGAGCGATAATTTCACTATTGTTTTCTTGTGCTAATATTTGTATGGAGTTATTGTTTTCAAAACAGGTATTATGGGTGGATCCTCAAATTTTCCGATTGTTAGTATATGGGGAATGAATCTAGCAAGAGCCAAGTCGGGCCGTCGACTTTAAAACAAGCGCTTCATGGGAGGCAACCCATCGGTTTTGTATTTCTTATCCTTTTGCTTTTTGTTATTTCTTTTTCTTGTTTCATATCATGTTAAAATTTCCCACCTTGACTTTACTAGGAGGATTCAATTACATTGAGGACAATGTAAGGTTTAAGTGTGGGGGAGTGGTTAAGCATGTTTTTAAAACAAAAATTACAAAAAAATGAAAAAAATTAAAAAAAAAAAAAAAAAAAAGTTTTACATAAAAATTCCAACTTTTAAAGATTTTAGAGTCACTAGCATACTTCTAGGTATGTTTACATAGAGATTTTGACCGACATAATTGAACTTGGAAATGTTAGAGAATTACATTCGGATTTCTTGTTTGTTTGAGTGTTAAATAATGGATTTAATCATGCCGGTGATGCGAATTTGGTGCAGGGAGAAATGCGTTATTAGAGTTGCTGATCAATCATTAGTGGAGACTACCCGTATTCATATCATGAGAGGCACCGACCAGAATTCTTCCATTTACTAAAGAGCTTCTTTTGAGTGTGTGTCACCGTAAGTTAATTCCGGGTAGAATGGTGAGCTACCCAACCTCCCACCAATAAAAGCACTACTCTTTGATCTCTTGAGTGCTAATTTTGTCAATCATGAGGGTGACGTCCATGGATGAAAGCTTTCTTCTTGTAGTTTGATTTGCAGTTAGCACCATTCTCTCTCGCGACAACAACGGATCCATAGAAACACATTCATCATCAACAAGGAGCGACATCAAAATCTACAAGGAAAGTTGGAAAAGTTTAAGGTTTACAAGCAACGGAACGAGAAAAAAGAGCAAATTTCATATTCAAGTAAAGCAACATACAAAGAGCGGATTTTACATATATGTTGAAGACTTACAATACAATGAGGTAATTTTATATTCAAGTATGAAGACTTATTCATGAAAACGAAGAAAAGTAAAAGGTGAGAATTTTTGAAAGATTATGATTTCAAGACGATACAAGTTGTGAAGAATCAAGCGGTAAAATACTTCTCCCACGGCTATGGTTTATTTTGTATTTAATTTCTCTTGTAAAAAAAAAAAAAAAAAAAAAAAAAAAAAAAAAAAAAAAAAAAAAAAAAAAGAGAAAAAACAAGAGAAATATTTGTTTTGTTAATAAGCCGTGGGGAAGGAAAATATATAAGGAAGTTTCAAGCGACAAGGATTTTTAAGGTAAAAGAGTTACAAATTGTTAAGGATTTATGAAATTCAAGGGTTTATCATCAATAGTTGAAACCAAGAAAGACTAAGGAGATAAAGACGAGGAGTGGAAGACGTTTCTATTGGATGCCGTGGAGAGTGGTGTTATCATAATTGGCGATCGGATGTGAAGGTAAGTAAGTAATCTCATCCTCGATAATATGGTTGATTTCCTTTCGTAGAGATCGTCGGAAAAATGGTTTTCAAAATATTAAAAGATGTGGGTTTTTAAAAATTTCGGAAGTTGTCCTTCCCACCATTCAACGTGTTGCAGAATTCTCTCTTCATTCCTACCGCACACATGTGAGAACCATAAAAAAGTTGTCTTTTTGAGTGCAATTATCATAAAATCCTTATTTGGTGAGGCGAAGTCGAGGCGAAATGCTTATTGATCGTTTCTCAAACACGCATTCTCTCATTATGGTGTGGTTATTTGTCACTCAACATTTAAGAATGAGAATATGTTCTTTAGTATTTCTAACTTCTTATTACTAGCATGCGAGAAATTCTATGTCCTCATAGCTCTTTGGATGCTTGGGACGCTTGAACGCTTTGAAGTTGTGAGTTTTTAGTTTGATTTGCTCGAGGACTAGCAAAGTCTAAGTGTGGGGGAATTTGATAGGTGTAGAATACACCTAATTTACTATCTAGAGTTTATGCTTTCTTTGCTATTTTTCGTGTGAATTTTGTATTTTACGCGTGTGAATTTTGTATTTTTGAGTTTTATAGCTACTTTGGAGTCGCACGGAGGAAAAGAAGAAGAAATTACTCTATTTGAGCCAAAAGGGCAAAAAGGTCATTTTACAGGCAATTGATATATGGAGCCTAACCACGGTTAAGGGGCAACTCTTCTTGGAGGCGTACTAAACACAAACCAGCTACGGTTAAGGGGTTGTCATACAGGGTACCCCTTATCATTATTAAAGGTTGTAATTATCAATGGGTGGCTCTTATTTGGGGTGTAAATAGTTGTCCCATTTAAGGCCTTAGCTAGGTCGAAGAAATCATTTCTTCTTCTTCCTCAATCATTCCACATCTGGGAAAGCGCAAAGACAATTCTTTGTAATAAATTCGAGAGAAATTCATGGGAATTGATGGCTGCTGTTATCGAGTTCGAATTAGGTTTTCCGTTAATCGATAGAGAGTTGCTTGCCGATTACAGAGATGATGGATTCAACAGAGATCGAGAAAGAGCTGCTAACACCTGAACATGAAAGTGAGAAAGGGATCGAGAGCTCGGAGAATCGTGATGGGTTTAATGGTGTCGATCGAGGAATTGAAGAGGGGTTGTAGCGATTCAACACCGATTCTATTTATGAACAGAAAAGGAGAGATTGAAATTAGAATTAGGGTTTTACTTGTGAAAAGGGGATGTGATTATTTCAAAGAACAGACGAGAAAGGCTTTGTGATTGTTGTATCTCGCGCGGTTAATACCAGTCGAGATGGTTTGCGGTGATTGAATTATGGAAGAAAATCAATCGAAATGAAATCGTGGTATGAGGAATTGGTGATTTCCGTGGTCGAATTTGAGATGTTGATGATGATGGGATTCGAATTGAGAAACGGAGTCTGGGTTCAAATTGGTTTCATGGGTTGATTGAGGTCTGGATTATGAGTTGAGCAGCTGTGATAAGAGATGAATCGATCGCTGTTGCAACCAGGAGATGAAGAACAGTGCAAAGGGATAGCAAGGTGGTGCAGGACAAGGTTGCATAAATGAATGATTTGTTGTTCTTTGTTACACGATCTTTGGAAATGGTATGAAGACCTGTTGTTGCTGTTACCTGATGCTGGAGCTCTGTTGCATAAATGTGTGGAATGCCTGAATGAATAGATGAATGTTAGGATTCTTAGCAGGTGAAGAAAGTAGAGGCCTGAAATTGGCCGGGAAGTCCTGTAATTGAACAGAACTCGGCCAAATTTCCTCTCCAAGCGAGTTGACTCACGATCCCGATAACCGATCTGGTCAGTGATCGACCCAATGAATCAGACCACTCGGCTAACTAAGACCGTGACTCGTAGTCCGAATCCTCTCCGACTTGACCCGGTTGGCGACGACCGACCGTTAAGTTTGACTTTTGACCGTTAGTCCTAACGGAGGACCGGACGGAATATTCCGTCGATTATTCTCTCGACGGAGAAATTTCCGGTGGCCGGCGGTGACGTTTTCCGGCAAATTCGCCACAATCCCGCTTTTCGTGAGCAAAAATTCGAATTTTTCTATGGACTTCTCTCATGGGTGTGAAGACTTGGGCTAGGAATTGGATGGAGAATTGGACTCAAATTTGGAAAGAGAAGATGGAAGAATTGAGAAAAGCTTGAATTTGGAAATTGAATTGCAAAAGGAAAAGGATTCTAATCCTTGGAAGATTTGGAGAATATTGAAGCCTATAAATAGAGAAGTTTTACACATCTTTCTCTACACCTCTCTCTAGACATCTTTCTCTATATCTTTTACACATCTCTACACACACAACACTTTTCTTTTCTTATTCTTTGTGTGAACTTTTTAACATGAGTAGTTAATTTATTGATTGAGGATGAATTCCTAGTTCTTAATATGATTTGAGTTTTTGTTTTCAAATTCTATCTTGACGTTTTTCACATGATTATCGATTGTTTTTACTAATAGGAGTGATCTTAAAGACATTCATGATTGATTGATAGATTGTTTGGAGTGCACGCTAAATTGATTTGTTAATTTGATCTAAAGCTAGTGAAAGTTAGGAGATAAGTAATCGTTTCTTGACTCTTTACATAAGTAGCAAACACGAGACCTTGCGGAGGGATTCCGTGGAGCAATTGTGTGTAGAAACAACGTTAGCAAGTGGACCTTGAGCTAAGAGTCTAACTACTAATATCAACCTAAGAAATTCATAAAACTTAATGCATGAGCCAAGTTACATCTAGGTTGAGCTAATTCTAGGTGGCTTGGTGATTAGAATATCTAAGTCGAGAACTTCCGTGTCCGGTGATACAAGGGATTTTGGGGTTTAGCTAAGCAGCTGCTTTACCTACGGTTGGTGATAATTTGTGACTAATAACAAGTAGAAAAGAACATAACTTGATTCATTGTTCCGTAACGAAGAAGGATTCCTTGATCTTGTCTCTTTTATTGCTTTCAACTTTATCTTTTAATTGTTTTGTTTATTTTCTTTTGCTTTTTACACCCCCCCTTTTTTGTGACAACTTTTACAACTAGAATCTCGTGCTCCTCGTGGGATCGACCTTGACTACCCTATATTACTTGTTAATTAGGTAGTAAAGTATTAATTAATTTGATTGCACCTACGACACGCATCATGAGGGACCGACCAAGGGGTCATGAAACCGGCCCTGGGTAGTCACGGGATCGAATATTGATCGTCTTATGAAGTTCCAAGTTGTTTGGAAGGGTTTTGGACCTAATACGTGCAATTGCGCAAATTAGGTCAAAATTGTCAAAATACATAGGACCGGCCTCTTGCAAGCCAAAGATCTAACCCTGGTCAGTCAAGGTAATATGCTCACATCACCAAAGTGTTCGTATCTCAGTTATGAGAATTTTGATATTTTCTGGTGTGCGTTTGAGCAACATTTTGAGAAAATATGAAGAAATCAGGGATTTTTGCTGAGACCGTGAAAACTTCATGAGATGAAGAAAAAATAATAAAATAATGAAGGAATCATAAAGTGTGGGACCGGTTATGGCCAAGGGGCCGGTCCCATGGTATTTTTCCTAATTTTATTATGTTTTCATGATTTTAGGGAAATATCATAAAACCAAGGAGTTTTGTTGAAATCAAGGAGTTTCCATGAGATGAGGAAAACATAAAAAATAATAATAATAAAATAAGGGACGTGTGGGACCGGCTTGGGCATGGTTGGCCGGGCTAGGGCCCGGTCCCGTGAGTTTTCCCTAATTTTATGTATTATTTCATGATTTGAAGGAATTTTCATAATTTGAAGGAAACATCATGAAATCAAGGAATTTCATGGGATTAAGGAAACATGAAAAATATAATAATAATAAAATAAGATGTGTGGGGCCAGCTAGGGCATGACCGTCCGGCTATGGCTCGGTCCCACGGGTTTCCCTAATTTTATATTATTTTTCATGGGATCAAGGAAATATCATGAGATTAAGGAGTTTTCATGAAATTAGTGAAATAATAATTAAATATTAAGGATTCATGAGGTGTGGGACCGACCATGACTAGGGCATAGCCGGGCAGCTAGCAGTTACGGTCTCGTGACACCTTTCCCAATTTTATATTATTTCCTTGATGCGAAGGAAATACCATTAAACTGAGGAGTTTCCTTAAAACAAAGGATATTTGTTCAAATGAAAGGATTTTCATGATATTAAGGAAAAAATATGATAAAATATAGAATTTGGGCGTGGGACTGGTCACGGCATGACTGGCCAGCCGGTGAGCCCAGTCCCCTAGCGCCTTGATTAATATTTTATTATTTATTTTTTTCTTCCTATTTTGCATAGGTTCATCGTCTCGTCGTATTCTGAAATACTCATTCGTGTGTTCAGGTGCTCGTTAGTGCATTATTGTTAAATACACTTGCACCGTTTTGATCGGGGCTTACTCAAAGGTAGCTCGGGATGCCGTGTATTGAATATTTATTACTAACCCATGGAATTCTGTTGGGAAGACCCATAAATTGAAGTAACGAAATATTATGAAAATATTGAATATTTTCCCGGGATTCAGTTAATGAATCTATTGATTTTGAGAATAATTAATTAATGGCTCTATACTAGTACGATTGTCTAGGAGCATTAATTATTCAGGAATCTAGTGTTATGAGCTTGTTGAAGCGTCATATTTCTTTCATATAGTCAGGGAAAACATTGTTACATCCGGAAGACGTTATTGCTCTATACTAGCAAGCAAGCTGTCTAGGAGCCGTCTAATCTTTCGATTCTATGCAGAAGTAGTTACTGAAATTGCTCAGTATTCATGAGATATGCCGTTGCCTCAGCTGAGAGACTACATATCCCTATATACTCTGAGAGACAGTACTCTCGGTCAGAGATTCTTGTGGCATGAGCTTTCATGCTTTCTATAAGAGACATGAGACTCAATATTCGTCTGATTGCTGGATCAGGAATACTTATAATTATGGGTTTACGATTTTAGCCTTTGTCGAAATTCCACCATCTACAGAGACATACAAGTATTACTTGAAGACTTGAAGAATGTGAAGAAGTAAAGAGCTACAACGACGACATCATCCTTCCTCTTGAGGTTAGTAATATTTTGACTTGAACTGTTTCATTCCTAACGTATCTTTCAAGTCGTGCTGTATTGAAAACATAACTGCGAAGCTGTGAATGATTATACTCTAGTGAGACGTAGTATTAAGGAATTACAATACGAAGTATAACGCATATCTTTTGAACTTCGTATATAAGACATCGACATAATCGTGTGAATGCTATTGTGATTATGTATGGGTATGGGTGAAGATTTCATCTTAGGAAACAATGTTTTACATTCGTTTAAAGGAAGTACATTCATAAACATGTTTTGTGAATCGAAAGGGAAATCGCTAGGCTTATTGGTATTGTTATTCATTGCAAATCTTTGGATTATCAATATGTGTGTTTAGTATAACCGCTCATAACTTGTTTATGTATCTTGATAAAACTATTCACAATGCCTGACTTATGTATCGGTATGACTTTTATTAGTGAAACCAATCTTAAGTAATCACCTGAGATGGTATGATCAATATTTGTAATTGGTGTGATCAATTCTAGTCATTGGGTAACCGATCCTAGTACTTGGTGGGACTAATCACAAGATGTGTAATCGATCCTTGTAGTAGGTTAACAAGTTTTAGAAATTGGTGTAACCGATCCTATAACTTGTGCAACCGATCACAAGTAAGTACCATAAATAGTGGTAACCGATCCTGATACTTAGTTAACCATTTTATGGAAACTAGTGTGACCGATCCTAGTAGCCACTTGGAGGTAGAACCGAAACTTGTTTTGGTAGAACCGTTAAACCCATGAATGGTGATTGAATGTTTTTTATCAATCACATAGTTCTTGGAAATCAGATGAACCAATTCTAAACTCGTTTGGAAGTGTGGCAAATCGGTTCCAAGACTGTAAATATGAAAGAGGATTTACAAAGTAAAGATATCGACATACTTTGAACACGTGCAATAATTCTTATCTATTATTGTTCAAAGATATTCCTTAATAACTAAAGGAGAATCCCGGATCGAAATAAATTGAGAATCTTTTAGTTAAGGTTTTTAGTTTTATACGCTTTTAATTTCCAGCAATTAAATGCATATCTTTAGAAAATAAAAATTGGTAATGTGCATTTACTAATCGGAGATTTTCTACTGAGATTTCGGTCAATATTTGGACAGAGCATTTCCAGGAATTATGAAAACCGATTTGGGCATTTATTGCATATCTTTGAGAATATTCGGTTTTGGAAATTCCTTGGTGTCCAAACTTCCTTGGTCTATAAATATTGAAGTTTGCATTTCAAGCAAACTAATCCTCAGAGACTGCAAAACTACCTTGTTGTGTTTATTACTGGTGGAGCCATCTATTCGGAGAGGAAAGTACCCTAATTAGGAGAAATCTTTTACGACCGATCGTTTTAAAGACTTCTTTGGGATTGGGAAGCTCTACGAGTACCGTTGGTGGGAAACTAAATAATTGCAGTTTATTATTAGTTTTCGATTGATTTGATTGACTAACGGTTGTTGAACTTTGATTGCACCTAGTTTGTTTATGCTTGAGAATCTTCTCTTCTGATATAAGATTCACTCAAACTAGATCGAAGTTTCGACTGGGGATCTAGATCTAAAGACGTCTTGTGATAATCCATTGTTAATGGACTACATTCATGTGTGTGATTGATCACAAGAGATTCAAGTTGATTGTGTGCAGGTGTTTATTGAAGATCTAAGAAGATTTGAAGAAAAAAAAGATTTTTTATTTGAGTTCATAATCTTTGGTGTGCACAAAACTTGATCGGCTGGGGATCCAACTATAATCTGTTTATCTTTTGATAGATTGGATTGATTAGTTGTGTAGATCGGCATCAATACATTTCTTTGTGATTTATAGTATTGATTGCATAGTCTAAACAATTACTTTCGTAGTTGTTGATAGATTGATCTAAGAACCCGACAACGGAGTTTATTGGGATAAACGGAAGAGCCTTTTGTCAAAATCATATCACATTGTTTGATGACCGGTTGTCAGCCGACACAAATATAATTACACTTTCTTACTACTCAAAATATATAATGAAGCAAGGGTAAGAAAGGATCGATCCCACAGAGAGGTCTAGGTTGTCAATATGTTATGGTTTCCTATATAAAACACCGGGGGTTTGCTGATTTTTATATACTAAACTAAAATAAAAGCAAAACAAATAAAAGTAAACACGCAAATCAGGGATGTGAAAATATTGGATAAAGGTTTCATCTTCAATTGTAAACAAGTTTATGAATATATGAATAGAATTCGTATTTAATCTCGCTATCATCAAAAGCCATAGAATACCTTATTGCAAGAATACTCCGTAATTTCCTAAGTCATCAACACACACATTAGGGTGCAGTATGTGAATTCTACCTAAAGAATAACCTAACGCCTTGCGCTAATCAAGTTCAATTCCTAGGAGCATTAAGTTTGAAATAGGCTAATCAATGCAATTGTAATACATTGCGCAAACAATTCGAACAAAGGTCAATTTCTACATATGACTACGAGGATGTATCACTACAAACCCTAATCATATCATGCTACTCGTATTCAAGAAAGGTTATGAGTTGATCAATTCGATGAAAACCCTAAAATAGCTATAGATATGGATGTGAGTTCAATCAATTCTAGACTCGACTAAACAAACATTCAATCATATTGCAATACTTCAATCATGCAATTATTATAACCCGAGAGAAAATCAAACGATAATATTTAAAGAAAACTAATTCATAAAAATCATAACTTGGTTGCAAAATCCAACTACATCTTCAACCAATAACAAAACTAGTTACTCATGGCATAGGAGTTCATAGCAAGAAAGAAAGAGAAAACCTATCATGTTTCTAAACCCTAGAACCAAAAGTATGAGTTCTCCCTAATGGAGATATATCTAGGTTTAGAGAAAAAGTTCTATTTATATGCCTCTCCCAAAAGGATACCCAAAAGTAGGTCAAGTCTTCTCAAAACCCATCTCACATTCGTCCACCAAGCCCATGAGTGAAAATAAGCCTCTGGATTTTTTGGGTCAAAAACTGGGTCGCCGGATTGCGACGTCATCGCGGAATCCGGTCATCGGAAAATCGACTCGAGTCAAGTCGACATATCGATACATCGTTGCCAAGAAATTGCATACTTCCAGCAGCTCGACTCTAGTTATCTGCAGTTCATATATTCATAGAAATCATCTAAGCCAACTCCTTGTCTCTTGCGAAAACGCACCTAAAAGCGTGTCATGTAGCTTATATTTCCTAGCCGCCAACTCTTCCATTCGACTCATACCCCCTCGCGATTCACCGAAATATTGCGATTCATGCTTCAAGTTCTGAAATCCGCTACTGAACTATGCTCACCGGCTCACCAACTCTGCTCCATTTTCGTACTATCATATCGCCAAGACCACGGCCATACTGGCTCCCATTGCTGGCCTAACCATTACCTTGTAGCTTTCCTGATCCGAGACCACCACAGTTCATTCCATGACCCTAATTTCTTCTCAATCACCAGCTCAAGCTCAGTTGTACCAGCCAATACCAATTCATTAACAGCTCCTTTACTGCCAAAGCAAAGATAAACATCACCAGCTTCATTCCTGACTTGGTTTTGCGAATATTCGCTGCCTTTTGCAATATAACTTCCTTCCTTTGGCGGCAACCACCGGTGCGACATCAACTCAGCCATCACCACTAGCTTCTTGCAATTGCAATCAATCTCCCGCTTGTCTGCATTCATTCTGACACATTCGTACAGCCACAATCATCCATATGTGCAACTCCATTGCAGCATCCATTCCCCTTGCAGCAGTTCCTACCAGCTCAGTTCCAAATGCTTGTCACTGCCATTGACACCAATTTAGTCACCATAGCTTCCCGCACCCACTCGATTCATGCCACCTGCAAAGACTTAGTTCAAGCCATCACCATGACCTGTTGAGCTGCAAATACCCAGTTCTCAGCATCTCTTTAATCCACCATTCTTTTACCGGCATCAAACAATTCAAAGTTAAGAACCCTAATTCTTCTCAAGAGCCCTCATTCCAGTATTATTGCTTCTCTTCAATTTAAGATTCCGAAGCATTCCTTTGTAGCTTAATCACTGCCAACATCAAAACCCTATTGCCAATTCATTACAGCCACACAACCAAATCTGAATTACAGACCCATCTCCTTGTTCTTCTCAAACTCCATCTTCTGTCATTCATAACAGCACCAGGACCATTTCAACTTACTTCTTAACATTCCCAGCAGCCATCTCACAGCGCCAGTTCGGCTCATAACCAATAGCTAGTTGCAGCAGCAACTCAAACCACCACTGTAACTCACCCCAACCAGTTCACAATTCAAGCCACCAGTTCATTTCAGCACTGAACCACAAAACCAATTTATCACTTCCATGCACCCTGAACTGTAACTCCATCTCACAGCTTCATATTCACCGACTGAGCTTTTAGCTTTGAGCACAAACCCCATACGGCACTGGTTTCTTTGAATCCACATCATCCTCATCTGCTCAAGTTATAAGCATCAACACCAGCCTCAGCTTACTGCACTTCTCTGCAGTACTCTACAATCCTTGACATCCCCTAAAACTTCACCACTCAACCATTTCAAGCCTGCAAGTTCATCTCTATTTGAGCTTTGTAGGCATCTTCAACTAGCAACAACATCAGCTCCTCCTTCCCATTATGCTCATACTGACTACTGCCATACACAGCCTTCATACCAAACACCTGAGACTGCTTCATACCATACCATTCTCCTCTATGACTAAACTGCATCACCAGCTGCAACCTACACAAGCTCGGCCGTAACCACGGCTCCATTATCTTGTCACCGAGACTTTTCTCGCAAACACTTTGTATGCCAGAAGCTGGTGATACCCATTGAACTTGCTATTGACTCCATAGGCCACTGCTCCTTCCTTGCCAACATTCATACACAACCCATGATCTCAGGAGCTCACAACTTCGACCAACATTCATCTTTGATCCGTGCAACAGAGAGCTAATCTCTTCACTGAGTTTACGGTAAAACTCTCACATATTCATCCACTAACTCGGTTCTTAGCTGCTATTCACAAATCCAGATAGAACCCAATGATTTTGAACCTGTATGGAATCTGAGTGCTCGAAACCCATTCCATTAATCTCCATTTTCAATGGCAGTACTTGTTCTTGCCTGCTTTCTCTTTGTTTTGCACCTTTACTCTCAGGTGGGGAAAAATGATTGATAATTCTAAATAATGGGTTGGGTGTAATAAAGCTGGAATGGAGATTGGGTGTACTAAAATGAAATGATTACTGCCACCATTCCAGTGGATAAGGGCAGCCAAAGTGATGTACCCTTCAACAATTTCTGCTTCATATGCAATTGAGACTTGCTAACTTCACGGCCATCACGGCCAATGACTCCAAATAATGCGTTGAGCTCCTAATTCTTTTCTTTTTTTCGCCTTATGACTCCAGAGCACCTAATAAACTCAAAAGTAAACATAAGATACATAATTCACATGAAAACTCGCAAAGAAAGCATAAATACTAGATATAAAATTAGGTGTTTTAGACACCTATCAAATTCCCCCACACTTAGACTTTGCTAGTCCTCGAGCAAATCAAACAAAACAAAACTAAAACAAATACATACAACTCCGTGACGTCGAGGCTACGGTTAATTTTAGCATAAATAACAAGCCTTTAAACCCTTAGGTGTCCCTAGTGGACGAGTTATAGTCTCGTGAAGGTTTACTAGAGATATACCTACAAAACCTATATTTCCAACTCCGTCTATTTGTGACAAATCAATGAATGAATCCAAAATGACTACAGGAGGAGGTACCTTGCAAATTCAATTCATATATTAGTAATAAACTCTAATTATATAGTCGAACAAGCCACAATACTCGGAAACTAACAAACCACAATCACAATGAAAAGATTAAGAAGATGGATATAGATATAGATGTTGGCGGATATTCACAAGTGTTCGATGTTTCCCATATCTGTCTGAAGGTCACTGCTAAGATGAACCTAATCCTATTAGATTGAGTTGTTGGTGCTGAATGCTACATCAAATCAATTGGCATATACAAGGGAACCAAGAGTGACTTTATTCAACACAATAATAATTTCTTCTCTTTTTTTTTTTATATGATTGGATCAAACTGGATCCAATTTCTCTTTTTTTTTTTAGACAACATGATTGGATCAAACTGGATCCAAGCGCATGCTTCCTTGTCAACAAGTATATGATAGTTGCCAAATCCTGCATTCCACGCTTGTTTAGGCGACGGAGACAGGGACAACGTTTCACACATACTGTTATTCCCAAGTGTCATTCTTTATTCCGTTTTGGTCTAATTGATCGGTCCTTTTTTTTTTTTTTTTTTCGTTTTTTTTTTCTTTTCTTGTTCAATTTTTTTCTGTTTTTCTAGTAACTCAATCACTCTATTTCATCCTAGCAGTAATAACACGTCGACTTTTAGTGACCCACCAAAGCACTTAGAGAACAATAGATAAATATGGAAAAATAAAAATAGAATGCGATATGGTGATATTCCGAGATATGGTAACAACTATCATGTTAATTTGTGATTTCTGAGCTATATTCGTCCCTTTTAGTTAATTAGTTCCTCAACTCCTGCATTCACAATGGTTCCATCCACTAATGGTGTCATCCTAAAGGCACAAGTTTCTTGATTTCGGAGTTCAAAAAGCACAAATTTTTTTTTCTTGGTTTTCTATTTTTCTGATTTTTTTAAGGCATAAATAAACTATACAAACATATAAATGCTCCCCCACACTTAAACTTCACATTGTCCTCAATGTGTAAAACCGAAAGTTCTGAATTCTGACGTAACAGCAGATAAAACGCAAAAACTGTGCAAATTGGTAAGGAATTTGGAAAAACTCCATTTCACAAAAGTTGTTCACCTACGTGTTTTCTACAGAGTGTCAAAATTTCATAGTGTTTTGATAAACGGTCTGACAGTTATGGTCTCTGGACTGAACTACGCGCAGTCTGAAATTTTCTGACGAAAAGGTATTCGTCATAATTCTCTTCTAAGATAGATTACGGACTTAATGAAATTAAACATGGGGATGCAAATATTTTATGAAAACAGTAAAAAATAAAAAAATAAACGAAACAAAAATAAAATAAAAAACAAAAGGATAAGAGATACAAAACCGGTGGGTTGCCTCCCACTTAGCGCTTGTTTTAAAGTCGACGGCCCGACTTAGCTTCTTGTAAGGTTCATTCCCCATATACCAATAATCGGAAAAGTTTGGGATCCACCCATAGCACCTGTTTTTCAAACACTAGCTTCGCACAAATATTAGTAATATAAATCAGAAACGAAGCTATGAACCGATAAAAGTTTCCCCCACACTTATTCTTGTCCACACATGGAAGTGCATAAAGAATATAGAAGTCGGGTACTTCCACGGTTTCTTGTTCCATAACCTGCATAGTATGAGAATCAAGTATCTCTAATGGAGGATATCGAGAAACAAAGTCATTCAACAATACTCCCGAAGCACATACATTCAAACCAATAAGAGGTAAAGGAGAAGAAACAATAGGCAACGGGTTAGACAAACCTTGCACAATCTCTTGTATTATGGAATCCTCTTCATCCTTGAAAAACTCAAGTGAATTATTCACCTCATGTATATCATGGTCCTCTATCAAACCTTGCAACCATTCTTCATCCGTTTCTGCCTTAACCAAAGTATCGACATAAACATCATCATTATAATCATATGCAAGCTCAATTGGGTCTTCCACAATATTGGTCATAACGGTCTCATTCTCAACATACTCCTTTTTGTTGTAAGGCACATACTCTTTTGCGGATCCAAATTTTATTATAAGAAACTTTTTTAGAACACTCGAAAATGTATCATCCTCAAGCTCCGCCCTTTGAATAGGCTCTTGATCATTATTAAGATCAATGCTTGAGTAATCTACACAAGTGTCAACATATTCCTCTTCGTCTTCATCTTGATCCCAAAAAGACTCCTCGGAGATGTCACCATGAGTTGTTTCAAGCAATGTATCATAATCACCGTCACTGTCATAGTCAACATAAGATTGGTCCTCGCTGAATTTAGTGTTGTTAATCTCTAAATCATCCTTTTGAATAGGTGAATGATCATTATTAAGATCAAGAGTTGAGTTAACTACACAATTATCAACGAAAGTGCCCAAGGATTGGCCTTTTTCAACATTAGCATCAATCAAATATTCATCACAAACCATATGCACATAAGAATTATCCATATCTTCCTTATATTTATCAATGCCTCTTCGCAAGCTAGCCATACCTTCACGAAGTTCTTGGAGTTGCTCGTTTGTAGTCTCTTTTGCTTTTTGAAATTCCTCTTGTAAAAGTTGGAAACTTTATCTATAAAGTTAGAGACTTTTTGTTCACAAGCATAAGAATCCTCCCATACTTGTGGTTGTTCCCCACCATAAGGTTGTTGAGGAAAACCATAAGGTTCCATGGAATATTGGTCATAACCAATAAATTGGTTTTGATTATACCCATGGAATTGGTTTCAACATTAGCATCAATCAAATATTCATCACAAACCATATGCACATAAGAATTATCCATATCTTCCTTGTATTGATCAATGCCTCTTCGCAAGCTAGCAATACCTTCACGAAGTTCTTGGAGTTGCTCGTTTGTAGTCTCTTTTGCTTTTTGAAATTCCTCTTGTAAAAGTTGGAAACTTTATCTATAAAGTTAGAGACTTTTTGTTCACAAGCATAAGAATCCTCCCATACTTGTGGTTGTTCCCCACCATAAGGTTGTTGATGAAAACCATAAGGTTCCATGGAATATTGGTCATAACCAATGAATTGGTTTTGATTATACCCATGGAATTGGTAGTTATCATATTGTTGAGGTTGTTGAAAACCGTAGTCATTCATGTAGTATGCTCCTTCCATGAGAAACAAGCACCTGAAATAAAATTCTCAAACCAAGGTTAAAAACCAGAAATAAGAAAAATAAAACAAAAACTAAAAACAAAAATAAGAAACCAAAAACAATTAACAACCGCTGCCTCCCCGGCAACGGCGCCAAAATTTGACCGGTTGTCAGCCGACACAAATATAATTACACTTTCTTACTACTCAAAATATATAATGAAGCAAGGGTAAGAAAGGATCGATCCCACAGAGAGGTCTAGGTTGTCAATATGTTATGGTTTCCTATATAAAACACCGGGGGTTTGCTGATTTTTATATACTAAACTAAAATAAAAGCAAAACAAATAAAAGTAAACACGCAAATCAAGGATGTGAAAATATTGGATAAAGGTTTCATCTTCAATTGTAAACAAGTTTATGAATATATGAATAGAATTCGTATTTAATCTCGCTATCATCAAAAGCCATAGAATACCTTATTGCAAGAATACTCCGTAATTTCCTAAGTCATCAACACACACATTAGGGCTGCGTATGTGAATTCTACCTAAAGAATAACCTAACGCCTTGCGCTAATCAAGTTCAATTCCTAGGAGCATTAAGTTTCAGAAATAGGCTAATCAATGCAATTGTAATATATTGCGCAAACAATTCGAACAAAGGTCAATTTCTACATATGACTACGAGGATGTATCACTACAAACCCTAATCATATCATGCTACTCGTATTCAAGAAAGGTTATCGCTCGATGAAAACCCTAAAATAGCTATAGATATGGATGTGAGTTCAATCAATTCTAGACTCGACTAAACAAACATTCAATCATATTGCAATACTTCAATCATGCAATTATTATAACCCGTAGAAAATCAAACGATAATATTGAGAGAAAACTAATTCATAAAAATCATAACTTGGTTGCAAAATCCAACTACATCTTCAACCAATAACAAAAACTTAGTTACTCATGGCATAGGAGTTCATAGCAAGAAGAAAAGAAAACCTATCATGTTTCTAAACCCTAGAACCAAAAGTATGAGTTCTCCCTAATGGAGATATATCTAGGTTTAGAGAAAAAGTTCTATTTATATGCCTCTCCCAAAAGGATACCCAAAAGTAGGTCAAGTCTTCTCAAAACCCGTCTCACATTCGTCCACCAAGCCCATGAGTGAAAATAAGCCTCTGGAATTTTTGGGTCAAAAACTGGGTCGCCGGATTGCCGACGTCATCGCCGGAATCCGGTCATCGGAAAACTGACTCAGGTCAAGCTGACATATCAGACACTGTTGCCAAGAAATTGCATACTTCCAGCAGCTCGACTCTAGTTATCTGCAGTTCATATATTCATAGAAATCATCTAAGCCAACTCCTTGTCTCTTGCGAAAACGCACCTAAAAGCGTGTCATGTAGCTTATATTTCCGGCCGCCAACTCTTCCATTCGACTCATACCCCCCTCGCGATTCACTGAAATATTGCGATTCATGCTTCAAGTTCTGAAATCCGGCTACCGGAACTATGCTCACCGGCTCACCAACTCTGCTCCATTTTCGCACTATCATACCGCCAAGACCACGGCCATACTGGCTCCCATTGCTGGCCTAACCATTACCTTGTAGCTTTCCTGATCTGAGACCACCACAGTTCATTCCATGACCCTAATTTCTTCTCAATCACCAGCTCAAGCTCAGTTGTACCAGCCAATACCAATTCATTAATGCTCCTTTACCGCCAAAGCAAAGATAAACATCACCAGCTTCATTCCTGACTTGGTTTTGCAGAATATCTGCTTTGCAGCTGCAATATAACTTCCTTTGGCAGCAACCACCAGTGCGACATCAACTCAGCCATCACCACTAGCTTCTTGCAATTGCAATCAATCTCCCGCTTGTCTGCATTCATTCCGACACATTCGTACAGCCACAATCATCCATATGTGCAACTCCAGTGCAGCATCCATTCCCCTTGCAGCAGTTCCTACCAGCTCAGTTCCAAATGCTTGTCACTGCCATTGACACCAATTTAGTCACCATAGCTTCCTGCACCCACTCAGTTCAAGCCACCGAAAGACTTAGTTCAAGCCATCACCATGACCCGTTGAGCCGCAAATACCCGAGCTTCTCAAAGATCTCTTTAATCCACCATTCTTTTACCGGCATCAAACAATTCAAAGTTAAGAACCCTAATTCTTCTCAAGAGCCCTCATTCCAAAAGATATATTGCTTCTCTTCAATTTAAGATTCTGAAGCATTCCTTTGTAGCTTAATCACCGCCAACATCAAAACCCTATTGCCAATTCATTACAAACCCACACAACCAAATCAATTATGAGACCCATCTCCTTGTTCTTCTCAAACTCCATCTTCTCGTCATTCATAACAAGCACCAGACCATTTCAACTTACTTCTTAACATTCCCAAAGCCAGCCATCTCACACGTCGCCAGTTCGGCTCATAACCAATAGCTAGTTGCAAGCAGCAACTCAAACCACCACCGTAACTCACCCCAACCAGTTCACAATTCAAGCCACCGATTCATTTTTCAAAGATCGAACCACAAAACCAATTTATCACTTCCATGCACCCTGAACTGTAACTCCATCTCACAGCTTCATATTCACCGACTGAGCTTTTAGCTTTGAGCACAAACCCCATACGGCACTGGTTTCTTTGAATCCACATCATCCTCATCTGCTCAAGTTATAAGCATCGCACCAGCCTCGCCCTATCGCACTTCTCTGCAGTACTCTACAATCCTTGACAGCCCCTAAAACTTCACCACTCAACCATTTCAAGCCTGCAAGTTCATCTCTATTTGAGCTTTGTAGGCATCTTCAACTAGCAACAACATCAGCTCCTCCTTCCCATTATGCTCATACTGACTACTGCCATACACAGCCTTCATACCAAACACCTGAGACTGCTTCATACCATACCATTCTCCTCTATGACTAAACTGCATCACCAGCTGCAACCTACACAAGCTCAGCCCAGAACCACAGCTCCATTATCTTGTCACTGAGACTTTTCTGCAAACACTTTGTATGCCAGAATCTGGTGATACCCATTGAACTTGCTATTGACTCCATAGGCCACTGCTCCTTCCTTGCCAACATTCATACACAACCCATGATCTCAGGAGCTCACAACTTCGACCAACATTCATCTTTGATCCGTGCAACAGAGCTAATCTCTTCACCGAGTTTACGGTAAAACTCTCACATATTCATCCACTAACTCGGTTCTTAGTCGCTATTCACAAATCCAGATAGAACCCAATGATTTTGAACCCGTATGGAATCTCGAGTGCTCGAAACCCATTCCATTAATCTCCATTTTCAATGGCAGTACTTGTTCTTGCCTGCTTTCTCTTTGTTTTGCACCTTTACTCTCAGGTGGGAGAAAAATGATTGATAATTCTAAATAATGGGTTGGGTGTAATAAAGCTGGAATGGAGATTGGGTGTACTAAAATGAAATGATTACTGCCACCATTCCAGTGGATAAGGGCAGCCAAAGTGATGTACCCTTCAACAATTTCTGCTTCATATGCAATTGAGACTTGCTAACTTCACGGCCATCACGGCCAATGACTCCAAATAATGCGTTGAGCTCCTAATTCTTTTCTTTTTTTCGCCTTATGACTCCAGAGCACCTAATAAACTCAAAAGTAAACATAAGATACATAATTCACATGAAAACTCGCAAAGAAAGCATAAATACTAGATATAAAATTAGGTGTTTTAGACACCTATCCCCCACACTTAGACTTTGCTAGTCCTCGAGCAAATCAAACAAAACAAAACTAAAACAAATACATACAACTCCGTGACGTCGAGGCTACGGTTAATTTTAGCATAAATAACAAGCCTTTAAACCCCTAGGTGTCCCTAGTGGACGAGTTATAGTCTCGTGAAGGTTTACTAGAGATATACCTACAAAACCTATATTTCCAACTCCGTCTATTTGTGACAAATCAATGAATGAATCCAAAATGACTACAGGAGGAGGTACCTTGCAAATTCAATTCATATATTAGTAATAAACTCTAATTAGATAGTCGAACAAGCCACAATACTCGGAAACTAACAAACCACAATCACAATGAAAAGATTAAGAAGATGGATATAGATATAGATGTTGGCGGATATTCACAAGTGTTCGATGTTTCCCAAGAGTGACTTTATCACAATAATAATTTCTTCTTTTTTTTTTTAAGGTCACCTGGATCCAATTTCTCTTTTTTAGCTAAGATGAACCTAATCCTATTAGATTGAGCTGTTGGTGCTGAATGCTACATCAAATCAATTGGCATATACAAGGGAACAACTATCATGTTAATTTGTGATTTCTGAGCTATATTCGTCCCTTTTAGTTAATTAGTTCCTCAACTCCTGCATTCACAATGGTTCCATCCACTAATGGTGTCATCCTAAAGGCACAAGTTTCTTGATTTCGGAGTTCAAAAAGCACAAATTTTTTTTTCTTGGTTTTCTATTTTTCTGATTTTTTTTAAGGCATAAATAAACTATACAAACATATAAATGCTCCCCCACACTTAAACTTCACATTGTCCTCAATGTGTAAAACCGAAAGTTCTGAATTCTGACGTAACAGCAGATAAAACGCAAAAACTGTGCAAATTGGTAAGGAATTTGGAAAAACTCCATTTCACAAAAGTTGTTCACCTACGTGTTTTCTACACAGTGTCAAAATTTCATAGTGTTTTGATAAACGGTCTGACAGTTATGGTCTCTGGACTGAACTACGCGCAGTCTGAAATTTTCTGACGAAAAGGTATTCGTCATAATTCTCTTCTAAGATAGATTACGGACTTAATGAAATTAAACATGGGGATGCAAATATGTTATGAAAACAGTAAAAAATAAATAAATAAACGAAACAAAAATAAAATAAAAAACAAAAGGATAAGAGATACAAAACCGGTGGGTTGCCTCCCACTTAGCGCTTGTTTTAAAGTCGAGACTTAGCTTCTTGTAAGGTTCATTCCCCATACACCAATAATCGGAAAAGTTGGGGATCCACCCATAGCACCTGTTTTTCAAACACTAGCTTCGCACAAATATTAGTAATATAAATCAGAAACGAAGCTATGAACCGATAAAAGTTTCCCCCACACTTATTCTTGTCCACACATGGAAGTGCATAAAGAATATAGAAGTCGGGTACTTCCACGGTTTCTTGTTCCATAACCTGCATAGTATGAGAATCAAGTATCTCTAATGGAGGATATCGAGAAACAAAGTCATTCAACAATACTCCCGAAGCACATACATTCAAACCAATAAGAGGTAAAGGAGAAGAAACAATAGGCAACGGGTTAGACAAACCTTGCACAATCTCTTGTATTACGGAATCCTCTTCATCCTTGAAAAACTCAAGTGAATTATTCACCTCATGTATATCATGGTCCTCTATCAAACCTTGCAACCATTCTTCATCCGTTTCGCGCCTTAACCAAAGTATCGACATAAACATCATCATTATAATCATATGCAAGCTCAATTGGGTCTTCCACAATATTGGTCATAACGGTCTCATTCTCAACATACTCCTTTTTGTTGTAAGGCACATACTCTCTTTTGCGGATCCAAATTTTATGATAAGAAACTTTTTTAGAACACTCGAAAATGTATCATCCTCAAGCTCCGCCCTTTGAATAGGCTCTTGATCATTATTAAGATCAATGCTTGAGTAATCTACACAAGTGTCAACATATTCCTCTTCGTCTTCATCTTGATCCCAAAAAGACTCCTCGGAGATGTCACCATGAGTTGTTTCAAGCAATGTATCATAATCACCGTCACTGTCATAGTCAACATAAGATTGGTCCTCGCTGAATTTAGTGTTGTTAATCTCTAAATCATCCTTTTGAATAGGTGAATGATCATTATTAAGATCAAGAGTTGAGTTAACTACACAATTATCAACGAAAGTGCCCAAGGATTGGCCTTTTTCAACATTAGCATCAATCAAATATTCATCACAAACCATATGCACATAAGAATTATCCATATCTTCCTTATATTGATCAATGCCTCTTCGCAAGCTAGCCATACCTTCACGAAGTTCTTGGAGTTGCTCGTTTGTAGTCTCTTTTGCTTTTTGAAATTCCTCTTGTAAAAAGTTGGAAACTTTATCTATAAAGTTAGAGACTTTTTGTTCACAAGCATAAGAATCCTCCCATACTTGTGGTTGTTCCCCACCATAAGGTTGTTGAGGAAAACCATAAGGTTCCATGGAATATTGGTCATAACCAATGAATTGGTTTTGATTATACCCATGGAATTGGTAGTTATCATATTGTTGAGGTTGTTGAAAACCGTAGTCATTCATGCAGTATGCTCTAGTAGGCCTTTAAAGATGTTTATATTTAAGCCTACATGTTATAATCCGCAAGTGCACGGCGTCTATCGGAGACGCGGCAAGTACGGGTCGATCCCACAAGGACTTGTGGTGCTCTAAGGTTGATCAAGGCTTACTTCCACTGAATTCAGGCAAGGTAATGTGACAGAACTATAAGTTGGTGTTTTTGTTGCCGATACGGCTGATTTTGAACTGAAGTGACTCTAAACTAAAAATGAAATATAAACAGTGAGAGTAAAGGAATGCTAGGGTTATCAAATTCACCTCTAATTCTTAGTATGTGTTCAACCAAGTTGAGCTCCTTGTTTCTATGGCAGTTAAGGATAGGGTGTCAATTCCACCACTTAACTAAGAAGTTTCACCTTGTAATACTTCAATGTTCAGCTAAGGTACTAACCCGGAGAATTAGTTGTCTAATCAAGCACAACTAATCAAGGGAATTAGTTTTTGGTTCTAAAGATTAAGTCTGCAAAGACACACAACATCTTTATACCTCGACTACAATGCATACTTGGCATGCATTGTGAAAGAAAGGCATTGGGTGCTAAAATTGAAAGTATAATTATAGTTTAAGCATGCAAGGATAATTCAACAAAATTGAAATCATAACTGGGAATTAGGGTTTCAATGAAACCCTAACAAATTAATTAGAACATGAAAATAACAAAAATACACAAATTAAATCTAAATTGAAGCACTGGCTAGCCCAGGCATGCCCTCAAACATCCAATTACACCTTCTATTTATACATGCAAAAATCCCCCAAAATATCAAACCCTAATTCTCAAAAATCGAAATTAAAATTAAAATAAACTCTCACCATACTCTCTGATCGTCTCTCCTCTTGTCTAATCGCTCCCGCAACTCCATGCTTCGATTGTAGTGATGAAAACCCTAGCTTTAGTTTTCTCTAAGTTAGCTTCTAGGGTTGGAGAAGCTAAGAAAGAGAAAAACTAAATCTAGAGAGGGGTGGCTGTTGGGGTTGGTTGTTCTCGTGTCGGGAAGAGAGATGGTGGCGGAGAGGTGGTCTGATTTTTGTCAGGGAGAAGGAGGAGGTAGAGTATGGTCGAGCTCTGCAACAGAGAAGAAAGAGAAGGTGGAAGAAGGGAATAGGGTTTGGTCGGGGGTATAGGGTGTTGGTAGTTTTGTTGTGAGGCATGAACATCGGGGAAAGATGAGACTGGCCTAGCGAGCGTAGGATGTAGCAGCTATGATCTGAACGGCTGAGGGAAGGCTCAGAGTAAACTGGTGTTGAGCGGGAGCATCAATCGTTGATGTGCTAGGCGGAGCGACCGTTGGATGTAGCTGAGGGAGATCTCAATGGCTCAGAGTGAGCGGGCTCGGATCCGGGTCATGGGTAGCTCTAGCCCAAGTCTTCCTTGTTGGGTTGCAACTGATTTGCGCGCGGGATTTGGCTATCTGCTCCATAGATGTTTGACTCCAATTCTTCGCTCTTTAGCTCCTCAGTTTCTCCGGACTTTATTTATTACCTAAAAACACAAAATTAATTAATACAAATATTTATTCTTGAAAACAAGGAAAACACAGAATCTGGGATAATATCTGATTTCTAAGCGCAAAAGATGAGTAAAATGCCAATAAAAAGGTGTATAAATATGCACTATTTGGCACTCATCATGCTCCTTCCATGAGAAACAAGCACCTGAAATAAAATTCTCAAACCAAGGTTAAAAACCAGAAATAAGAAAAATAAAACAAAAACTAAAAACAAAAATAAGAAACCAAAAACAATTAACAACCGCTGCCTCCCCGGCAACGGCGCCAAAATTTGACCGGTTGTCAGCCGACACAAATATAATTACACTTTCTTACTATTCAAAATATATAATGAAGCAAGGGTAAGAAAGGATCGATCCCACAGAGAGGTCTAGGTTGTCAATATGTTATGGTTTCCTATATAAAACACCGGGGGTTTGCTGATTTTTATATACTAAACTAAAATAAAAGCAAAACAAATAAAAGTAAACACGCAAATCAAGGATGTGAAAATATTGGATAAAGGTTCCATCTTCAATTGTAAACAAGTTTATGAATATATGAATAGAATTCGTATTTAATCTCGCTATCATCAAAAGCCATAGAATACCTTATTGCAAGAATACTCCGTAATTTCCTAAGTCATCAACACACACATTAGGGCTGCGTATGTGAATTCTACCTAAAGAATAACCTAACGCCTTGCGCTAATCAAGTTCAATTCCTAGGAGCATTAAGTTTCAGAAATAGGCTAATCAATGCAATTGTAATACATTGCGCAAACAATTCGAACAAAGGTCAATTTCTACATATGACTACGAGGATGTATCACTACAAACCCTAATCATATCATGCTACTCGTATTCAAGAAAGGTTATCGCTCGATGAAAACCCTAAAATAGCTATAGATATGGATGTGAGTTCAATCAATTCTAGACTCGACTAAACAAACATTCAATCATATTGCAATACTTCAATCATGCAATTATTATAACCCGTAGAAAATCAAACGATAATATTGAGAGAAAACTAATTCATAAAAATCATAACTTGGTTGCAAAATCCAACTACATCTTCAACCAATAACAAAAACTTAGTTACTCATGGCATAGGAGTTCATAGCAAGAAGAAAGAGAAAACCTATCATGTTTCTAAACCCTAGAACCAAAAGTATGAGTTCTCCCTAATGGAGATATATCTAGGTTTAGAGAAAAAGTTCTATTTATATGCCTCTCCCAAAAGGATACCCAAAAGTAGGCCAAGTCTTCTCAAAACCCGTCTCACATTCGTCCACCAAGCCCATGAGTGAAAATAAGCCTCTGGAATTTTTGGGTCAAAAACTGGGTCGCCGGATTGTTGACGTCATCGCCGGAATCCGGTCATCGGAAAACTGACTCAGGTCAAGCTGACATATCAGACACTGTTGCCAAGAAATTGCATACTTCCAGCAGCTCGACTCTAGTTATCTGCAGTTCATATATTCATAGAAATCATCTAAGCCAACTCCTTGTCTCTTGCGAAAACGCACCTAAAAGCGTGTCATGTAGCTTATATTTCCGGCCGCCAACTCTTCCATTCGACTCATACCCCCCTCGCGATTCACTGAAATATTGCGATTCATGCTTCAAGTTCTGAAATCCGGCTACCGGAACTATGCTCACCGGCTCACCAACTCTGCTCCATTTTCGCACTATCATACCGCCAAGACCACGGCCATACTGGCTCCCATTCTTGGCCTAACCATTACCTTGTAGCTTTCCTGATCCGAGACCACCACACAGTTCATTCCATGACCCTAATTTCTTCTCAATCACCAGCTCAAGCTCAGTTGTACCAGCCAATACCAATTCATTAACAGCTCCTTTACTGCCAAAGCAAAGATAAACATCACCAGCTTCATTCCTGACTTGGTTTTGCAGAATATTTGCTTTGCAGCTGCAATATAACTTCCTTTGGCAGTAACCACCAGTGCGACATCAACTCAGCCATCACCACTAGCTTCTTGCAATTGCAATCAATCTCCCGCTTGTCTGCATTCATTCCGACACATTCGTACAGCCACAATCATCCATATGTGCAACTCCAGTGCAGCATCCATTCCCCTTGCAGCAGTTCCTACCAGCTCAGTTCCAAATGCTTGTCACTGCCATTGACACCAATTTAGTCACCATAGCTTCCTGCACCCACTCGAGTTCAAGCCACCAAAGCACTTAGTTCAAGCCATCACCATGACCCGTTGAGCTGCAAATACCCGGTTCTCAAGCATCTCTTTAATCCACCATTCTTTTACCAGGCATCAAACAATTCAAAGTTAAGAACCCTAATTCTTCTCAAGAGCCCTCATTCCAGAAATATTGCTTCTCTTCAATTTAAGATTCTGAAGCATTCCTTTGTAGCTTAATCACTGCCAACATCAAAACCCTATTGCCAATTCATTCTGACCACACAACCAAATCAATTACGGACCCATCTCCTTGTTCTTCTCAAACTCCATCTTTCGTCATTCATAATGACACCAGACCATTTCAACTTACTTCTTAACATTCCCAGCCAGCCATCTCACAGCGCCAGTTCGGCTCATAACCAATAGCTAGTTCAAAGTGACAACTCAAACCACCACCGTAACTCACCCCAACCAGTTCACAATTCAAGCCACCAGTTCATTTCAAAGATCGAACCACAAAACCAATTTATCACTTCCATGCACCCTGAACTGTAACTCCATCTCACAGCTTCATATTCACCGACTGAGCTTTTAGCTTTGAGCACAAACCCCATACGGCACTGGTTTCTTTGAATCCACATCATCCTCATCTGCTCAAGTTATAAGCATCAGCACCAGCCTCAGCTTACTGCACTTCTCTGCAGTACTCTACAATCCTTGACAGCCCCTAAAACTTCACCACTCAACCATTTCAAGCCTGCAAGTTCATCTCTATTTGAGCTTTGTAGGCATCTTCAACTAGCAACAACATCAGCTCCTCCTTCCCATTATGCTCATACTGACTACTGCCATACACAGCCTTCATACCAAACACATGAGACTGCTTCATACCATACCATTCTCCTCTATGACTAAACTGCATCACCAGCTGCAACCTACACAAGCTCAGCCGTAACCACAGGCTCCATTATCTTGTCACCGAGACTTTTCTGCAAACACTTTGTATGCCGAAAGTGGTGATACCCATTGAACTTGCTATTGACTCCATAGGCCACTGCTCCTTCCTTGCCAACATTCATACACAACCCATGATCTCAGGAGCTCACAACTTCGACCAACATTCATCTTTGATCCGTGCAACAGAGAGCTAATCTCTTCACTGAGTTTACGGTAAAACTCTCACATATTCATCCACTAACTCGGTTCTTAGCTGCTATTCACAAATCCAGATAGAACCCAATGATTTTGAACCTGTATGGAATCTGAGTGCTCGAAACCCATTCCATTAATCTCCATTTTCAATGGCAGTACTTGTTCTTGCCTGCTTTCTCTTTGTTTTGCACCTTTACTCTCAGGTGGGAGAAAAATGATTGATAATTCTAAATAATGGGTTGGGTGTAATAAAGCTGGAATGGAGATTGGGCGTACTAAAATGAAATGATTACTGCCACCATTCCAGTGGATAAGGGCAGCCAAAGTGATGTACCCTTCAACAATTTCTGCTTCATATGCAATTGAGACTTGCTAACTTCACGGCCATCACGGCCAATGACTCCAAATAATGCGTTGAGCTCCTAATTCTTTTCTTTTTTTCTCCTTATGACTCCAGAGTACCTAATAAACTCAAAAGTAAACATAAGATACATAATTCACATGAAAACTCGCAAAGAAAGCATAAATACTAGATATAAAATTAGGTGTTTTAGACACCTATCATTTGAAAAGAGTTATTACTGAACATATTTGTTGTTCCTTTACTGTTTGGAATACGAACCAAAGGAATTGTTCCAAGTGCGTGACTTATTACAAGTTAAAGGCGCAGGGATACAGACGAAACTAGGTGAACTATAAGTTTAGTTGCTTGGTCTCAACTATACAAAGTTGGTTTAGATTTTTTATAATGGCTTAATCCAGAGAGTATTCAATTCTGGACAAGGTCCCGGGGTTTTTCTGCATTTGCGGTTTCCTCGTTAACAAAATCTTGCTGTGTCTTTTACTTCTCTATTTCCGCAATTATAAGTATTTTTATTATAATTAGAAGTAAAATACACAAACGTTAATTCCTAATTACTTGATATCAATCCTATTGTGTTTGGTTAATTCCGAACCTATTATCAAGTAATCATACTTCGTTGTTGTATTGTCTCGATCTCGTATCCATAGACGATCACACGAAGTGTGAACCGATTAGTTGTATTTTCTCGACTCAGTCCGTAGACAATCACTTTCGGAGAAAGGACTTATAGGTGAAAAAGTTTCAGATTGAGGTATATTTGGGTACCCTCGTGTTTTCAATTGGTATCAGAGCAGGCAAACACGAAAAGATCTAACAATCTTTGTTTGGTGCGATCCAACTTATAAGAAATGAGTCTACAAAAGGGTAAGGAAAAACCAAACATAAACTCGGTTAACGTATCACAAGATTTGAGTAAAACTCGTCATGGGTTTAATTTATCCGAAAATTCTTAGAAGGGATGTCTTCTACAGGCTCTACTTGTTCTTCTGAAAATATGTCCCGGTGTTCTCAAGAAGAGGTTAAGTTAAACCCTGTACTCACAATCAATGATTCTGGTTCTGAATCACTTGATGATAAAGAAGATGTTGATTATGTGAATATAAAAACATCTCAGCTTGATGAACTAAGCAAAGAGTTTCTTTCATGTGCAACTGAGCTCATACTTGCACTAAAAATAGAAGGAAAACTTCTTGAAGACTTATGTCATATGAAAGCTGAAAATGATCAACTCAAACGTGATCTATCATCGTGTAAAACTGACCTAGACTCTTTCAAGATCAATTCTTCCTCGAAAATCCAATCCTTAGAAGAAAAACTAAGGAAATGTATTGTCAAGGAAAAAAAACTGAGTGGTTAAGAAAGACAGCAACTGATGAACACAATGCCTTAAAATCTCATATGATTATGAGATAAGGACGGTTTCCGAACATGTCAAAAGGCTGAAGAATGATATGTGTTCTTTAATGTCCGAATACCAGTTGGGTACATCCTTCCCGGGTAAGTACAAAAAATCCGGTTCAATCTTTCCTTCGAAAAAGAAGAAGAATGTCAACAATAAGAACACTAAAAAGGGGGCTTCATCTTGTAAAAATGAATTTGTATCTTCAATGGATCACAAGATGAACCGCTCACATCAGAGTTTTTCATATCATCGGGATCATTATAAACAATATTTTCATTGTGGAAACAAAGGTCATGTTGTTAAGAATTGTCAACGACTTTCTTTTTTGAAATCTGAAATGACCTACTCAGGTCTAAGGTACAACATGAGATCACCTATTAAAGAAAGCATACATGAACCTGATCCTCTTAAATCAAAGGATTCTCGAAAGAACTCATCTACTGCAGATCATCACAAAAGGAAGAAGGATCAGAAGACTAAGAACTCCTGGAAGTGGATACCAAAGAAGACCATGGAACTGAACAGAGAGAAAGTTGACAACGACTCCAGATCATCAACACTTAAGGTAATCCCTAAATATCTTGATGATAGTAGTTTCTATGATAAATTTGGTTTGTCGTCAAAAAAAAAAAAATAGGGTACTTAACAAATCAGATAAGAAGAAATTCTCTGCTAGCCGTGGAAAACTTAATCTGTCTCATTCAGATACCTAGTATATGGGAGATATACACTGACTCATGAAGTGCTCAAACTTTCGTTTGATGAGTTCAGTGTATATTGTGGAATAGTTCAAAACTTGCGAGAATTTTGAAGATATTCACAGGAGTGCACTTTCCTAAAATCCTTAATATTAAATAATTTCGGTTATTCTATATTAAAGGAGAATATTTGATTTTCATAATCAATGAACAAGTTTTTAGTAACTATTGGTATATAAGTTTCGGTATTGTTAGAGTCTTTCGATCTTTAGTCTGAAGCCAGGAATCATGAACAATTCGGATTTTTATGCAAAGCTTTCTTCAAAGGTTTCAGAAAGGTATGCTAAAAAGATGGCTTGTAACTCTTTCGGACTTCTTAATTTCAATGGAAACGGAACCGCTTCCTATGTGAATATGAATCATTCATCTTGTATGATCGATTACGAAAAAGAGTTTCATAAGATGGCTTGAACTTTTGTTGAAACTAAGTTGGAAGTTTTGATGCTAAAACGTAGTCTTGAAAAATCTTTGCTAGTTGCAAGCTCAGATTCTCAAAAAACTAGATTTACACCCCAGAAGAGTAAACGAGGAGGAACCTAACTTCCACAAGGTTGAGGAATTATTCTTCAATCAAGGATCACTTCAGGGAATTCGGAGAATCATTCATATTAAGCGAAAGAGATCTCAAGATCATGAAGGGTTCTGAATCCCAGGAAAATAGACATCAGTTTTGATTTCTTTCAATAATTGTATAAGGTCTATTTTGAATAAAACTATCTTATTTATGAATAAAATTATTATTTTATAAATTTTCTTGTGATAGTTTTTTGATTACATAGCATGTGCTTGAATGCTTTATAGTATTGCTATGTGTTATGGGATGTTTGATTTCGGTTTTCATAACCTTAATATTCGATCTCATATTGTGTGAACCCTTATGGTTTGGGTGACTTTTTGGTATAGCGGGATTAAGTTCTAGCCCATGTTGGTAGGCTTTATCAAAGGATCATAAGGGGTTCTGATTGAAATTCATGTGTGAAAAGGTCACAATATGTTGAATCGTTTTTGGTTTAGCATAAAAGCATATGTGTTTCGGGGTTTTCAACTTTTGCTTTTTGCATTAGTTAAAACCGATTCAACCTTTCTCTGGTAAAGGTTGTTGTTCTTTTGTTCTTGAAAGAGGATGACAACACAATGATATTCCTCCCCAGAAAGATGCGAAGAAGAGTAGAAGCGGATGCGGAATTTGAGGTAACGAATTTGTTAGTTAATCGTTTTCCTGTTTAAGAAAAGCCTGATTTTATTGCATATATTTTGCTTTTGCTTAACAAAATTTCGGTACAATTGATGTTTATTCCATTATTTGTGTATGGATGTGTGTGTGTGATTCAATTGTTTCCGGTTGATAAAAACTATTGTTATCTTTCTCTATTGTTTGGTATCAATTGTTTAGGCTTAACGAAATTACGGTGCAATTGCGGTGCTTTAATGTCTATGTTTGTTTCAATTGCTTCCGGTTGAGATAAATAATTATGCAAGTTGATTTATTTGGTTTGTATGAATTGTTTATGGCTTAACAAAAGTTTTCGGGATCATTTGGTTAGTCCAATTCGATTCCGGATAAGAGAAACTAAGTTAATTCTGATCTTAGTTAGACTTATCAAAGTGTAGGATTCAGTTATTCAAGCCTAATCGAATGCCTTAACAAGAAATACTAGTTAACTAACCTAGTACTTGTTTTGTTTAAAGTGAAAGGTCTAAGTTATTGTTCGAATAATTAGAACCTGATGAGAAAAATAAAGTTAATTCTGATCTTTATTTTGGTCTTATCAAACAAGCGATTGTATTTGTACAATCGGTTTAGCAAAAGAACTAATGTGCTTAGTCAATTTTTAATTTGCTACACTATTAGGGAAAATTGCTTCGAGCAATTGTTTCCTTGGTAACATATCAAAACAAAATTACTTTGTAGTTTCGGTTTTGATATTGGTTATCTAAAATGGTGTGTGGAACCCTCGTGCTTAAATCTTATATGTTGCAAGTTTTTTGAGATTTGTAAGATCCTTTCGGTTTGTCCTTTATATGCTCGTACCTTTGTCATTTTGTGACAAAAAGGGGGAGAAATATATGGAGTAAACAAGTGATTTGGTATCACTAAGGAAAATACAATGGTGCTTAAACGTTATATCTAACTAAAGAGTAAAGCATAGACTAAGGGGGAGTAACATATCATATGATACTTGTGGTTATCTTAACTGCAAATGGAATAACAAAGACGTGCGGATTGAAAATATACCTATCTTACCTTTAGGGGGAGTATTAGCTTTGTTATTATAATGTTAACAACGGCATTTGTGGATTGAATGTATACAGGTTATTATGTTGTTGAAACTTGGAATCAAGCGTATGTATAGTGAATTCTTGTAATTTGTTTATCCATATGATGTAAGAGTTTTGTCACTAAAATTGACAAAGGGGGAGATTGTTAGAGCATAGCTCGATTGAACCCACCAAGCGTTGGTATGTCAAGTTTGGTTGTCATATTTTAGTGAACCAAAACTCATTTAAAGAGTCGCTTGATTATTTACTAGAGTCAACTTCGTATAGGTTAGCTAGAAAGTTATTAGGATATGAGACATACAAGTATTACTTGAAGACTTGAAGAATGTGAAGAAGTAAAGAGCTACAACGACGACATCATCCTTCCTCTTGAGGTTAGTAATATTTTGACTTGAACTGTTTCATTCCTAACGTATCTTTCAAGTCGTGCTGTATTGAAAACATAACTGCGAAGCTGTGAATGATTATACTCTAGTGAGACGTAGTATTAAGGAATTACAATACGAAGTATAACGCATATATTTTGAACTTCGTATATAAGACATCGGCATAATCGTATGAATGCTATTGTGATTATGTATGGGTATGGGTGAAGATTTCGTCCTAGGAAACAATGTTTTACATTCGTTTAAAGGAAGTACATTCATAAACATGTTTTGTGAATCGAAAGGGAAATCGCTTGGCTTATTGGTATTGTTATTCATTGCAAATCTTTGGATTATCAATATGTGTGTTTAGTATAACCGCTCATAACTTGTTTATGTATCTTGCTAAAACTATTCACAATGCCTGACTTATGTATCGGTATGACTTTTATTAGTGAAACCAATCTTAAGTAATCACCTGAGATGGTATGATCGATATTTGTAATTGGTGTGATCAATTCTAGTCATTGGGTAACCGATCCTAGTACTTGGTGGGACTAATCACAAGATGTGTAATCGATCCTTGTAGTAGGTTAACAAGTTTTAGAAATTGGTGTAACCGATCCTTTGTGTAACCGATCACAAGTAAGTACCATAAATAGTGGTAACCGATCCTGGTACTTAGTTAACCATTTTATGGAAACTAGTGTAACCTATCCTAGTATCCACTTGGAGGTAGAACCGAAACTTATTTTTGTAGAACCGTTAAACCCATGAATGGTGATTGAATGTTTTTGATCAATCACATAGTTCTTGGAAATCAGATGAACCAATTATATACTCGTTTGGAAGTGTGGCAAATCGGTTCCAATATTGTAAATATGAAAGATGATTTACAAAGTAAAGATGTCGACATACTTTGAAAACGTGCAGTAATTCTTATCTATTATTGTTCAAAGATATTCCTTAATAACTAAAGGAGAATCCCGGATCGAAATAAATTGAGAATCTTTTAATTAAGGTTTTTAGTTTTATATGCTTTTAATTTCCAGCAATTAAATGCATATCTTTAGAAAATAAAAATTGGTAATATGCATTTACTAATTGGAGATTTTCTACTGAGATTTCGGTCAATATTTGGACAAAGCATTTCCAGGAATTATGAAAACCGATTTGGGCATTTATTGCATATCTTTGAGAATATTCGGTTTTGGAAATTCCTTGGTATCCAAACTTCCTTGGTCTATAAATATTGAAGTTTGCATTTCAAGCAAACTAATCCTCAAAGCCAGCAAAACTACCTTGTTGTGTTGTTACTAGTGGATTCGTCTATTCGGAGAGGAAAGTACCCTAATTAGGCGAAATCTCTTACGACCACTCGTTTTAAAGACTTCTTTGGGATTGGGAAGCTCTACGAGACCGTTGGTAAACTAGATAATTGCAGTTTATTATTAGTTTTCGATTGATTTGATTGACTAACGGTTGTTGAACTTTGATTGCACCTAGTTTGTTTATGCTTGAGAATCTTCTCTTTTGATATAAGATTCACTCAAACTAGATCGAAGTTTCGACGGGGATCTTTAAACTGTTTGTAGATCTAAAGACGTCTTATGATAATTCATTGTTAACAGACTCCATTCTGTGTGTGATTGATCACAAGAGATTCAAGTTGATTGTGTGCAGGTGTTTATTGAAGATCTAAGAAGATTTGAAGACAAAGAAGATTTCTTATTTGAGTTCATAATCTTTGGTGTGCACAAAACTTGATCGGCTGGGGATCCAAGTATAATCGATTTATCTTTTGATAGATTGGATTGATTAGTTGTGTAGATCGGCATCAATACATTTCTTTGTGATTTATAGTATTGATTGCATAGTCTAAACAATTACTTTGGTAGATGTTGATAGATTGATCTAAGAACCCGACAAAGGAGTTTATTGGGATAAACGGAAGAGCCTTTTGTCAAACTCATATCACATTGTGTAAAAAGAGTTGTTACCGAACAGATTTGTTGTTCCTTTACTGTTTGGAATACGAACCAAAGGAATTGTTCCAAGTGCGTGACTTATTACAAGTTGAAGGCGCAGGTGTTAGAGCACTGCTCGGTCGAACTCGCATGCGTTGCTATCTCAAGCATGTTTGTCAATGTTAGTGATCAAAACTATAAGTCTTGATTTGTAGTTTACTATAGCTAAGTCTCGGACTAGGATAGAAATTGTAGTTAAGCTCAAGAACTCCATGGCGATCATCATACAAGACGAAGAACTATTCAAGGAACTGGTGGAACTTTATCGACTAAAAGGTATGTGGAGACTTGAACTTATCTATCACTCAAAAGTCTATCTACTCTATCTCCTATCTTGATACAAAAGTCGTTCTGCTATATAGACTTTGATTATACGCATTTGCTATTTCGAGCCGAGTTTATCTCGCTTATCTATTTCTCGAAATATGTGTTGGTAAGCTTTCGCTTTGACCAAGTTCATCTTTACCTAGTGACGAAAGTCATGTAATGTTTCAATTACTTGAAAATGGATTTGACGAAAAATAGTTTGTGAATAACAACTATATAACGTCCTCTAAGAATGTTTCAATGATTTAAATTAGAGTTTAGATTATATAACCATTGTTGGATATAAGCATTGTGTGGAAACACATACATGTATAAGTCTTTATTCCTTGAACCTAAGTCTGTGTACTTTGTTGGTCAGGAAAACGCGAACCCAGTCCGCGTACTGTCGGAGGTTCTCTTCCCGAGAAAATCTGCTGGAGTTTGTATACTTGTTACAAACTTATTTCGGGTACTTAATTCCGCATACCTAGTCCGCGTACTTAGGTTGGTTATTATCTAAAAATGATTATTCGTGAACTTATACTTATATTAACTAAGGAATGCAAGTTTACAAACCGTGGCTATAAAGTTCATGAATCGATTCGAGTGAATCAAATCGTTTTTGGTTCGATTATGTCTTGTATACTTCTATGATATCTAAGCAATTGAACAACTCTCTAACTAGTTCATTTGAGTCATTTGAACTAGTTATGGTGAAGAAGAATATGGTTAATATGAAAGTGCTCATATGGCTAACCATTTGGTTAACTACTGTTGAACCAACAAATGTACATGTTTGGGTACGGTTACACAAACCTAAAAACGTGCATTTCATTTGTGTATAACAATCTAAGTTTTTGATCTAACGGTTGAAAGATATTAGCTTGAATCTAATCAGGTTTTCATCTGACGGTGAATATTGAATGCTTTATTACTAAGCTAACATTGATTGCAAACCCTGATTTGAAAGACTTTATAAAGGAAAACTCTAGCAACTAGGAAACCTAATCCCCACACCTCCTGTGTGATACTAGTTGTATAAGATAGAGTCGATTCTCCTTTAACCTTAGGTTTCTACCGAGACCCTGTAGTTTAACGACTTGAAGACTTCATTGGGATTGTGAAGCCAGACCGATACTACTTTCTTGTAGTTGTGTGATATGATCTTGTTGTTTCTATTGTATTGAGTACAATCGTAACGATTGGCTTAAGATTTATATCTCCGATAGGCAAGATATAAAAGTAATCACAAACACCTTCGTCTCATCGTTTGTGATTCCAAAATATATTATTTCGCCGCGTCGATTAAGATTATTGTGAAGTGATTGATAATACTAGGCTGTTCTTCGGGAATATAAGTCCGGGTTATCAATTGGTTCCTGTTCACCTTGATTTATCAAAAGACGGAACAAAACTCGTAGGTATTTCTGTGGGAGACAGATTTATCTATTACCGTAGACTTTTCTGTGTGATACATATTTGTTTATTAAAGTCTTCGACTTTGGGTCGTAGCAACTCTTAGTTGTGGGTGAGATCAACTAAGGGAATCAAGTGCGTAGTATCCTGCTGGGATCAGAGACGTAAGGAGCGCAACTGTGCCTTGGATCAGTGTGAGATTGATTGGGGTTCAACTACAGACCGAAGTTAGTTTGTAGTAGGATAGTGTCTGTAGCGGCTTAATATAGTGTGTGTTCAATATGGACTAGGTCCCGGGTTTTTTCTGCATTTGCGGTTTCCTCGTTAACAAAATTCTGGTGTCTGTGTTATTTCTATTCCGCATTATATTTTGTTATATAATTGAAATATCACGGAGTTGCGTTAAGTTCAATCAATTAGAATATCCAACCTTTGGTTGTTGATTTACATTGATTGACACTTGGATATTGGTCTTTGGTACCATCCAAGTTATCTCTCTTGTATTTAATTAGACTCGCAGATTTCTATTTGCTTGAGTAAGAATTAAATCGAGAGACCGAGATAATATAACTCTTTGATATACTGTTAATTCTCTTAAAAGTATATTAGAGTTAGTCCATACAGATTGCTAAGCGAAACATTGGGTGTGGTTGTTGTACCCCCGCTTTTTCAGCAGGGATACATACGGAACTAGGTGAACTATAGGTTTAGTTGCTTGGTCTCAACTATACGAAGTTGGTTTAGATTTTGTATAACGGCTTAATCCTGAGAGTATTTAATTCTGGACAAGGTCCCGGGGTGTTTCTGCATTTGCGGTTTCCTTATTAACAAAATCTTGCTGTGTCTTTTACTTCTTTATTTCCGCAATTATAATTGTTTTTATTATTAGAAGTAAAATACACAAACGTTAATTCCTAATTACTTGATAGCAATCCTATTGTGTTTGGTTAAGTCTGAATCTATTATCAAGTAATTATACTTTGTCGTTGTATTGTCTCGATCTCGTATCCATAGACGATCACACGAAGTGTGAACCGATTACTTGTATTGTCTCGACTCAGTCCATAGACAATCATTTTCGGAGAAAGGACTTATAGGTGGAAAAGTTTTAGATTGAGGTATATTGGGTACCCTCGTCTTTTCACCTGCCACACCAGGATTGCCCTTAGCTGCTCCATCACAACAAATAAGAATCTGAATTCTTTCTGGCAAACTGAAATGAATCTCCTTAACTCTTATAGTTTTACTCCTTATACCTTTCAGACCAAAATACAAGATGATATTCAAATCATAGCTGCAGTTATTCATTCTCCCCTTAATTCTACTATTGCATACTTTGGTAAACCATAGTATTTTGTGTTTAATATTTTCTGTACTAGGAGTCTCATATTCATACATCTTTCTATTTCTAGTCAACCATAATTCAACCATCAAAGTAAATGCAGCTATATACCAGATCTCTTTCACTACAGTACTTTTAGTTTGCACCCAGCTAAGAACTTCATCAAAATTTGAAGGATTTAAAAAGTGAAAAATACCTCCCAGCCAGTGCCAAATCTTCTTGCTGAAGGAACACTCCCATAGTAGATGCATCAGTGTGTCATGTCCATTGCCACATAAATAACATTTTGAAACTGTAGAGAAACCTTTTTTTCTGATACTGTCTTCTGTAGCAACATCACCTCTCACAATTTTCCACATGTTGCAGGCCAAAGTAGCCTAGCATTTTTAGGGGCCACTCAAAAGGAATTAGGGGCCACTTTTTTATTCCCCTCCATAGAAGGGGGTTTATGGGTGTCTTAAAAATAGAAAATTGTCTATATTATCCTTCACCTTTATACTAAATCTAAACCTATATCCTTTATTTTCATAATCATATCATTCCTCTTCTTCTTCTCTTTTCTACCCATTGAATTTTTTTTTCATCATTTTAATTTTGATTGAAAACAAACATCGTCGATCAAACAAACGTTATGATTGATTGTTTAAAATTAAAACCCAAAATTCATTAACCTTAAAGTTGAAACTTAGAACATCAAAAACAAAAAAAAAGGAGTTAAACAAACAAAACGAATAGATGATAGTAGTTGTGATTCAAAATTAGGATTTGATTACTTGAAATCAAAATTTTGATCCGAAAATTTTCTTGAATTTACAGTAGCAGAAACATTATCGGTAGATAACAATATATTTTACCCACCGATTATGGTTGATGTTCTTGGATTTACACTAGCAGAAACATAATCGGTATATAATAATCTACTTTACCTACCGATTATGGTTGATGTTCTTGGATTTACAGTAGCAGAAACATAATCGGTAGATAACGATCAATTTACCTACCGATTATGGTTGATGTTCTTCATTTCTTAAGAACATCAACCATAATCGGTAGGTAAATTGATCGTTATCTATCGATTATTCTTGATTCAAAAAATTCAATTTCTCTGTACTAAAAGTTACGCACAATCGGTAGATAATGAACACCATTAACTACCGATTGTGAAAGTCGAAAATTTCGAAAATTTATTAAGTTTTGAAAATTTGAATTTGGGGTCATGAACACAATCGGTAGATAATAAGCATCACTTATTAACACAATTTACTACCGATTATGGTAGTGCTAAAATTCGAAAAATTGAGTATATTCGGAGGTTAAAGTAACACACTTTACTACCGATTATGGTAGTACCAAAGTTCAAAAATTTTAAGATTTTGGCAAAATCACATTTTGGGGCCAATATACATTCAGAAGTTAAAATTGCTACCGATTATGGTAAAACTAAAATTCGAAAATTGAGTATATTCGGAGGTTAAAGTAACACACATTACTACCGATTATGGTAGTACCAAAGTTCGAAAATTTTAGGATTTTGACAAAATCACATTTTGGGGCCAGTATACATTCGGAAGTTAAATTTACTACCAATTATGGTAGTACTAAAATTCGAAAATTGAGTATATTCGGAGGTTAAAGTAACACACATTACTACCGATTATGGTAATACCAAAGTTCAAAAATTTTAGGATTTTGGTAAAATCTCATTTTTGGGCCAATATACATTCTGAAGTTAAATTTACTAATTCGGAAGTTAAAGTAACACTTTACTACCGATTATGGTAGTACCAAAGTTCAAAAATTTTAGGATTTTGGCAAAATCTCATTTTGGGGCCAATATACATTCGGAAGTTAAATTTACTACCGATTATGGTAGTACCAAAATTTGAAGGTTTAAGTAACAAAATTTACTACCGATTGTAGTTAAACTACCGATGTAGGTACCGATTGGGAAGGGCAATTTTGCCATTACGAAATACGCGAGATAAGGGCTAGCTTCAATTGAGGTTTGGGTGACCCTATTTTTTCTTATTGTTGGCCCCTAATTCCTTTTGGGCGGCCCCTAAAAATGCTAGGCAAAATAGGATGTATACAATTTCTCCATATTTTCTAGCCCATGAACAAATAGGGAATTTTTTCCTTATATCTTGTCTCGCATTTGCAATCGAGAAATTCCCAGTTAAATTTGTTTCCCAAATTCTTTTATCAGCACCTTTCCCAATACATGGTAATTCATTTGTATTGAAGTAAACATTCGTCTCAACTGGTATTTCCCATTCACCATTTGTAATTAGCTCACTCACTTTCATATCCTTGTGTTGTAGGATAAAATCATCCCGCTGATGTATATCATATAATGCTTGTGCCTTCACCCATTTATCTTTCCAAACACATATATTTTGACCATCACCTACAATCCATCTAGTTCCTTCTCCAAAAGCATTAAGCACCCATTTCAAGCCAGGCCAAATTGAAGATTTTTTATATGTAGTAATCCATTCCCCTTTCTTATTTTTATATTTTTCTTTTATGAACCTAGTCCATTCTTCATCCTTTGTTTCAATCCTCCATAATAATTTCATCAAAAGAGCTTTATTGACAACTTCCATCCTTCTTATCCCTAGTCCCCCTTCTTCCATTGGAGCACAAACTTCATCACATTTAACTGTGATGAGTTTTTTAACTGCTGGGTCACCTGACCATAAGAAATTCCTTATTATCCTTTCACACTCCTTTAAAACCTCACTAGGCCATCTGTATACAAACATATTATAAATTGGGATACTGCACAGTACACTTTTCACTAGTGTGAGTCTTTCAGAAAAAGCTAGGATCTTACCCATCCAACCAGCTAGTAATTTTTGTAACATTTATACAATGCTCCAAACTTGAGCTTTCTTTACTTTTCCTGGCTTCAAAATCACTCCCAAGTATTTGTCTAGGAACTCAAATAATTCCATTTGTAAAAAACCAGCAATTTCCCTTCTTCTATTTTCAGTGACACCCCCAACAAAACATTTACTCTTGCTTCTATTCACCACTTTCCCTGATGCCTGCTGGTACTTCAATAACAACTGCCTTAACTGTTTTAATGACTTCTTGTGCCCATTACAGAAGACAAAAATGTCATCTGCAAAAAGTAAATGAGATGGTTGACAACCATTTCTATTCACCATTGATTTAATAGCACCTTCCTGAACCATTCTAGTTATGTTTCTACTCAGAACCTCGTCAGCTATTACAAAAAGTATCGGAGATAAGGGGTATCCTTGTCTAAGACCCCTACCTACTTCAAAGAAATCACAAGGCCCTCCATTCACCAAAACTGAGATTTTAGCAGACATAAATTTTTTGTGTAGCCACTGAATATTGTTTTCTGAAAAACCAAAATGCCTCATTGTCTCAAAAAGAAAGTTCCAACTTAAAGAGTCATAGGCATGAGTTATATCCAACTTTAATCCCACATTTCCTCCTCTTCTTTTAATCTCCAGTTCATTTATTAATTCAGAAGCCAGAACTATCTTTTCATGGATTCCTCTTCCTTAAATTAAAGCTCCTTGTTGTTTGGATACCACTTTTTCTATCACACCCTCCATTCTTGTAGTTATAATTCTAGTAATTATCTTGAAGCAAAAATTTGCAAGACCAATTGGTCTAAAAAGATCATCTCTTCTTGCCCCTTGTATCTTTGGCAACAAAAATAAGAAGTTTGAGTTCATTCCTTTAGGTATAAATTTGCAGTCCCAGCAAAATTATATTGCTTTCATTAAATCTTAACAAATGATATCCCAGGCATACTTATAAAAGCTACCAGGAAAGCCATCAGGCCTAGGAGAACTATTAGCATTCATGCCAAAAACTGCATCTTTAATTTCCTTTGCTGAAGGAGTAGCATCCAAAATAATATTATCCTCCTGAGTAATCACCTTGGGAATAACTTCAAAAATCTTCTCATCAAAATTCACTGCCTGGGCTTCAAATTTCTTTTGAAAGTGAGAAACTAAAATATCAGCTATTTGTTTTTGCTCTGTAATAACATTTCCATTATTATCCTCCAGCTCTGCAATGCTATTATTAACTTTTCTAATCTTCATTGTGGCATGGAAGAAGGCAGTATTAGATCCTCCATCTTGTACCCATTGCACTCTAGATTTAGCTCTCATTAAATCATTATACTGTTGAGCAGCAATTTCATGCTTCCCTCTAGCTGTGATAAGATTATTTAACAAAATGATATTTTCAGGTTAAGCATATGATAATAAAGAAGTAGCCATTACCTCCTCTTTAGTTTGCTTGATCTTTACTCTTAAATCACCAAAAACTTCCCAATTCCATATTTTAACATAATTCTCAAACCTTTTTAACTTGGACATAAAAACGAAAGCTGGGTTGTCTTCACATTCTGTTTCCCAATATTCCTTAATTAACTGTAAGAATTATGGATGAGTAGTCCATACACTTTGATACCTGAAACTGAAAGGCATATTAGATGGTTTTGGAATGTCAGTTGTACAACCCATAAGAGGTCCATGATCTGAGACCCCCCTTACTCCCACCTTATAGCTCCAACCTTCATACATATTTAACCATTTTAGATTAAAAAAAGCTTTATCTAAATCACATATAATATTTTTTTTCCCCACTCTATTATTACACCATGAAAATTCAATGCCAGTTCTATGTGCTTGAATAAGTTCACAAGATTCCAAACAATTTCTAAAGTCTGTCATTGCTTGTTTTATGGGACTTCTTCCTCCTATTTTTTCATCACAACTTAAAACCACATTAAAATCTCCAATCACTAGCCAAGGACAATCCAATAAGCTAATTCTTTTCAATTCCTCCCATAATTCCTTTCTATCAATTACAAGACAAGCTGCATAAATTCCAGTAATTAATGCTTCCCCCCACTTTCACAGTAATTGCTTGTTTTGTTGTTGAGATTACAGAGGGAGAGAGCAAAGAAGACTGCCAAAATAACCAAATATTACCTTTGCATGTAACATTAGAATTGTGAATCAACATTTGACTCATCCCAGGTAACCTCAAATTCTTAATAGTACTACCATTAGCTCTTATTTTGGGTTCAACAACCCAAAGCAAAGAAGGATTAAACTGATTCACTAAACTATATAACTTGTCTCTGGCTCTTATACTTTTCAAGCCTCGGACATTCCTGTAGTAGCAGTAAATCCTAGGGCTGTCAATGGGTCCGGGTCCCCCCGGGTAGTACCTGGCCCAGAACCGGACCCGGCATATCATAGTCGGTTCCGGGTCCTAGCGGTTCCGGGGCCGGTTCCCTATTTCATTGGCCCAGAACCGGACCCAGTAAAAGACCCGGGTAATCACCGGGTCTGGGTACCCATTGGGTAAAAACAGATTTATATGACTTCCAAATTTTCAAGACTTAAAGAGGAAAGAAAAGCAACCATCTTTAACACATACAGATTGGAGATAAACATAAGCTGAGATTAGGAAAACTGAAGTTATTTTCCTAGCTGTAAGTAAAAATCTGCCATAATATAATACAAAAGTTGGCAGACTTTTTTTTTAGCCGATAATTACAAGTAACGCTTGACCATAGTATAGTCTCTGTCGTAATATAACCAAAAAAGTTGACAGACATATCATTATATAAAGTGTATAAGCCCCAAGAGATAACTGCGTGTTTCCTTCACAAGTACATATACAAAAAAAAGGACGCAGTTCGCATGTTCTTCGGCCATATAAAAAAGAAGTTCCCAATAGCAATTTCACTATCATATGCCAAATTATTCCTGCAAGACAAACAAATACAGTCCATCATAAAAGGATAGTTCACTCCCAAACAGATACAACAAGACATAAATTCAGAAACCAGATTTCTCATTAATGCAAACAACCGGCAGAATTCATTAGGCAGTGGAAGTAACATATGAAATATTACTACCACTACAACTCAACAACCAACAACAGATTCTTCTGTAAAAAAAAAAAACAATTGCACAAGTTGTGTACCTGAAATACGCTATAGTGCCGCTCTTGAGTAAACCATAATAGGATATTCACAAAAAACAAAATATATACTCTTATTCAGTTATTCTTGTTCATCAGTTAGACAACGTGCAATGTTGCATCAGCATCGTCTGACTGAAGCTCATCCATTGCCTCCAAAAGAGTCTGGAGTGAAGTATCACCTAACCCAAATCCCTCGTCTAAAACAGTAAAATAGTTAGTTGACACACATGAAAGTATGAAACACAATAAACGTATTACTAATCAACATTGATATATTATGGTAAACGTGAAAGTTTGAATATGTTACTTACTCTCAGTAGCACTTCTTATCCAATCTTGTGTGCATATCAAAGCTTCAATTGTTTCAGGAAGCATTGAAGAACGGAATTTATCTACAACTCTACCACTAGTGCTGAAAACAGATTCGGAAGCCACCGATGATGCAGGAATTGCTAATATATCACGAGCTATCAATGCTACAATTGGATATACCGGTCCATGAAATTTCCACCATCCCAAAACATCAAAACTAGAATCATTCAGATCAATAGTACCACTTCCACTTTTAATAGGGTGAACATCAGCTGATAGGTATTGCTCTAGATCTGTGCGAATGACGTCATGTTGTGAACTTTCTTCCAGAAATGCCGTCAAACCCTTTCTTTTAGAAGTAAAAGAACTTTGAGAAGTAAAAGAACTTTGAGAAGTAAAAGAACTTTGAGAAGCTGAAGAAGAACTACCCCTACTACCAACTGAAATTGAATCTTCCATGTTCACATCATTTGTCGAAATGTTTTCTGAGTATACATGTGCTGAAGAAGCATAACAGGTTGCATATTCATTATACAATCTTTTCAAGACTCCGATAACTTCTAACTTTTTTTCCTCACTGTTACCAGGATATATTAATGGGAAGTAATAATCCACTAATTTCATTTTAAACCTAGGATCTAAAATGGAAGCTATTGCAAATGTTTTACTAGACAGTTTCCAATACTTTTCAAACCTTTTCATCATATTCAATGCCATTTTGGATATTAATGCATCATCGTAAACACACCACTCACGAAGTTCTAAGTATAAAAAGCAAGCAACATCAAAATAACGATTAACCGTTACGTATGATGTACCTGAAAATAGAACGGTGATATCATAAAATACCTTCAAGCAAATTGAAAGACTGCTTGCATTCTTCCAGATCTTTCACTGTTGGAGCAACATTAAAAAAATCAGGTTCAATCTTCGCAAACCGGCTAAATGCTTCCCGAAATAGAAGTGTTGTTTCAAGCATCATATAGGTAGAATTCCACCTTGTATCAACATCTTGAATCAACTTTGTCTTAGGAGCATTTACTTGCAAACAAACTTCTTCAAATTTTTGTTGTCTCTGTGGTGAAGCTCTAATAAATTTCACTGAATTTCTAATTTTCTGTATTTCTTCTTTAATTTGCAACATCCCATGATCAACAATAATGGCAACCACATGAGCAGAACATCGAACATGGAATAACTCTCCATCCAAAAGTAATCCAGGCTTTAGTTGATTACGAAGTTCACTTACCACTACTTTGTTGGTTGAAGCATTATCCAACGTAATTGAAGCTATCTTCCTATCAATATTCCACTTGTACAACTGATCCATCAAAGCACCTTTGCAATGTTGACTCCAGTGTGTTGCCCATCTACGGTGCTAAAAGATAAAATTCTCTTGAATTTTCCATTTTCATCAACATAGTGAGATTTGTCAAAGCCATATATCCTCTATTCTGAGTAGTACAAGTCCACATATCAGTAGTAAGGCTTATGCGACTCTGAACTTTACCAAAAATCTCGTACAAATGCTTCTTTTCCATTTTATGAATCTTCATGCAATCTGACTTCATAGAGTTTCGCTTCACGAGTTTAATATTAGGTTGTAATGAAGTCAGCACCCTTCTAAAACCAATGTACTCTACAAATGAGAAAGGGAGTTCATGCAAGATAATCATTCTTGCAATACAATCACGAGTTACTTCTTGGTTAAATTTAAAGTTAAAAGCAGCTACTGGCCCATCTTGCGTTTCACTAGCTTTCACGGACATCTGGTTAATTTGTTGTTGTGTTCCTTTGTATACATGACAACAATTCAGATGTTTCCTCAAACTACTTGTCCCATGTGTGCTCTTCGCAGTAATGTTATTCTTGCAGTGCTTGCATTTTCCGTGCGTTACTTGCCCATTTACCAATACCTCTTCATATTCATCCCAAGCCTTCGAGGTTCTTTTGCGTTTACATGTAACTGGAAGAACCACATCTGTTTGTTGCCGCTTCCATATGAACAGAATTATCAGAATCACCAGAATCACTCGACTCATCCTTCTTCTCCTTCTTGTTGTTGGCTACTATTATTCGTTGTTACTTGGTTCTACTTCGTCCCGGCTTAAACTCTCAATTTTTACATTTGATTTTACAACTTTAATCTTCTTTGCAAGCCTTGAAACAACAACTTTAGGAGGCGGCATACCGGGGTTTCAAAGAAAGAAACTTTTGTCTTCTTTACAGAACACAATGGTCACCAACACTACTTCTGTTTGTGTTTTCATGTTGCCTCCGCAAGAAAAACCAACAAACATCTCAGATCAGGTGTCATAAAGTATAAACGATAATAAATCTAACAAGCATATACAATAAGAAGAAGAGAAAAGTTCCAACTAATCGGCATTAGTCATATTCCAACCTCACCATGTTTGGCATCTCAAAACAAAAAAAAGAAGTACATTATGTTAGGCTAACTACCCTCACCAAAACACTACAAATGCAACCAAAGCATATGGTATATAATGATAAAACATGTTTAGCGTACAACAAATTCAATAGCGCACAACCCTACACTCACTGTGCTTAAGCGATTGCATAAAAAATCAGTAAAGAGTGAAACTTTTAATCTAACAGAATATATCAAAAGAGACTAGAGAGTAGTGATAGATTATAGATTCATAAACCTTTAATGTAATAATGATGTTTAGTTACAATTGATTGGTTTATTAAGAATTGATAAAGCCCAAGGCCATACACAGAACACCATATCGATCTAATGATTTACAAATTCAAACCAAATCTGTTTTTTCTTCTTTAATTTAAACTGAACTTTAGAGTTAGAGAGGGAAACAAGTGGCCTCAGAATGGGCATCTCACGCCAATTAATACCCACCCTGCACAACTCACTTTACTGCCTCATTTGTTATCTCTAGATCTCTAATAAGTAAGTATTTCCGCAAGAACATTCGTGCCGCAACTTATTAAGATGTTTAGATGAACCAGATTTACAAATTGAAACAAACAAATAAAAAGAAGACATAAATGCTTACCAAGAGCCCCTAAAATCAGCAACCAACAACACTAGTCCTGCACCACTTATAATTTCCTGAAAACAAGTGATGGAATTATGAGAGTCTTTTCTTAAAATGGAGAAATAAAATTTCAAATTTTCAACGCACAAAATCATCCATGCATGAATAGGTAACACACAGCAGCAACATCTTCATTCAAAGTTGAGAAATTGAAAGATACCCACTAACTAACCCCGTCACCAGCCATAATTAAACATTTAAGTTTTTGTTTTCTAAACATTTCTAGTTTTACTGTTAAAAAAAATTGTTCACTTGAGAAAAACAACAAGGTGCTGGAAGCCTGGAACTAATTGTAAATTGTAATGGATGCTTTTTTCCAAACAATTCTTAACATATTTCATCTAAAATACTGTAACAGATTCAAGAGGACTCAAATTTCAAATCGATTCAAAAAAATCACACACATCAGTTTAATGATTTGTAAGACTAGTACTATGAACGAGTATGAAGTCCATGATATCGGTAAAAGAATTTGAGAAACAAATGATTTTGCTGTTACCTTAGTCTGTAAAAGTAGTTTGCAGCTAAATGGGTTGAAGAAGAAAGTAGATCTCGCTGAAATGGGGTGGTAAGAACTTCTCATTCCTTTACATATGACCTAATTTTCGTTAAGAATTTTAAAAAATTAGCCTTCCTTAAATACCCGAATACCCGTGGGTACCCGGCGGGTAGGACCCGGATGGAACCGGTTATAAACGGGTCTATTCGGGTATACCCGGTTTGGACCCGAAATCACTAATGGGTCCGATTTTGGGACCCATACCCGGACCCTAATTAGCCGGTTCCGGGCCGGTTCTGGGTATTTGGGTACCCATTGACAGCCCTAGTAAATCCCACACTACACCCCTCACAAAAATTCACACAATCAAGTCATTTTAAGATGAACAATTATAGCCTTTATTGATTAAACTCACAAATGTTACAAGATGAAAAGGAAATAAGCTAAAGAATTTACAACCGCTCTAAACTTTCTCTCTCTTAATAACTTGCCCAACACTCGAAAAAGATCTCCCCCTTCTTAAGCCCGTTCGGCTCTTTATATAGGACAATACATAGTGGATGACAGCTAAGCTGTCCTTTATTTTCGGATCTGACTTGCGACACTCTCGCAAGTATTCAAATGTTAAATCTCGCAACGCTCCTAAATCTCGCCAAGTCTTCACATCTTTCTCGTGTTCAGGCTGTCGTCATCCGTTGCGTCATTTATATTACTTATCTGCGATATCTTCGCAGTGTGTCGTTTATGGATTTCGCAAGGGTCTTGGTGTTGCGATATTCTGATCCTACATCTTGCCTCTTCTCATGTCTTCTCTGTGAAGGAGAGAATTTCATGAGAATTAGTACTTTCAAAATGCTGTAGCTGTTCATTTTTTCATATTTTTCGTATTGACATGATTCGTACTTTTACGAGAATTTATTACACGTATCTCTTCCTCCATCTATTTCTTGACACGTCTTTTTCAATTGCTTTTTCTCAACCGTTCATGTCTACTCTTCGAATTAAATGTGTTTGCCTTTTCGAGAAACCTTCTCTCTATATATACTTTTCTTACTCCTCTCTTCTTCTTTTTACTTTCCTTCTTGTTTTCTCTGCAACTTTTCTTCAACATCTCTCCGTAACTTCCGAATCTGCTACTGTAAATCTTTTCCTTTTCACTTCTTTTGATCTTAAGTTTCTCTTCATTCCCATACTTTGAAAATGCCTCCAGTTGGTCGTAAATATGAAGCTTCTCTGGAAAAAGTGCAAAAGGATTTCGAAGATAAAGGTTTCACGTTAACCACCATTCCCAATCAAGAATCTAAATCCATTCTTTCTGCCAAACTATTTTTTGATCATCGTTGTGATGATCAGGAAATCATAATTTCGCTAGGTCATATTCTCGCTGGTCTTCCCATTCCTCTCTATGACCCTGATCTTCCCTTATTTTATGAAATTCTTGCTCATGCGAAATTCTCGCGAGCCATCTACCAACTGAGCGGGGATTGTATCCGCTTAATGCTTGAGTTCGCCAACCGTGGTGCTGGTAAGGGATCTCTTTACCCAAAAGAAGTCAGAGATCCTAAATTTGTGGACTTAGAGATATTCGCCGAAAAATATACGGTGGAAAGCTTCTTCGAAAACTATGAAGTAATAAATATGAAGAATGATAAAACTCGCTGGGGTGCTCGCTTGAAGAGAAGAGAGAATGTCGCCAACGATAAAATACTTATGCAGGATATTGACTGGCATTCTGGCAAGAACAATTTTCCTCGTCATTCTAAAGACGACAGATGGTGCGTCTTTCCGTTGGTTTTGAAAGGACCTTACATTTCAGGTTCACATGTGCTCCCTGCGAATCTCGCCAATTATCAACCTTGGTTTTTTAACTGGCCTGAAAAGGCAAAAGAGGAATACTTCCTAAATTTCGCTCAGTTTATAATCTTCACTCCTTTTTATACCTATTAATCTTGCGAAATTTTCAGATTATCAAGTTGAGAAAGAGCTACAAAAGAAATGCTAAGGCAAGTACCCTAGCAAAGACTCCGTTCGATCATGGATGAAGTAAGAAATACTTTTCTTTATTATTTTTAACAACATTGTTGCCTCTGTTTCTTATCTTCATTCGTGTGCGAAGGTTGGTCTTGAGTTATCGAAGAAGAAGAAAGTTCTAAGGTTGCGAAGACCAAAAGCAAGAGTAAAGGTTCTCTTCGCAGGGAAAAGTCTACTGCCCCACCTTCAAAGAAACGAAATATTCATTCCCCTTCTCCTTCAAATCCTCAATCCAGCGAAAGCTCTGATGAAGATAATGATGATATTGATACTTTTCTCGCAAAGGAGAATTATCCAACTGAATCTTCTATGACACAACTGTCTAGCATCTTCTCTGACTCCATGCAAGGAATTGGATATGATCGTCTCTATAGTACGTGCAAAGCTCTCGCGAGTATCTGTGATGCTCCTTTACTAGAGGGTGATGATTCTCTTCATGGGGTCTCCAGATCAGTGACTCCCATCTTTCTAAATTCGCTTGGTGTCTTGGTATGTCTTTGTTCCCTTATTTCTTCATAATTTCGATTTTAAGTTATATCTTGATAATTTCTTTACTTTCCTTTATAGTCCGGGAGAGCTTCCTTTGTTGTTGCCTCAGATCTTGAGAAAAGGCGCAGTATTCTCGAAAAGAAGAATCTTCAATTTCGCAAGAAAAATGAAGAATTGGAAGTCAAGTCCGCTCTTCGCAAGAGAAATGAAGAATTCAAATCAAGAAGTCGCTACTCTTCGCGAGAAAACCAAGCAATTAGAAGCTGATTCTTCTACTCAGAAGAATAAGATTTCTAGTCTTCAAAGTGCCAACCAACAACTTTATGGTATGATACTTTTCTTTTTTCCTTTGGTTTATTCTCTCATTATCTTCCCTCATCTGATTTACCATTTTCGCAGACGTTTATAACCTTTCTGATGAAGCCATTCTTCTTCACTCATTCCCTGATCCTATAGATAACAATGCCCTTCTTGATCACCTCAACGATTCTTTGAATAGTTTTTCAAATAACAAGATTAAATCTCTTCCTATAAACGAACTTCAATCTAAATTTCGCCTCTTAGAAATTGATCATAGATCTAGTTCAGGCTTAGCAACCAATTTAAACGTCTATATCTTAGTTCTAAAGAGAAAATTAATACTTTAAGGAAGAAAATCATTGATCTCATAGATGACAAAGATCGCATTGCTAGTCAAGGTGCTCAAGCATTAGCGAAATTCCAAAAAACTCTTCTTGAGGTTCAAATTGAACGGGATGAATCCATCCGCAAAAATGCTATTCTTAGCGAAAGAGAGAATCAAATTCGCTCCCTTCTTCTCATAAACAATGACGATGAATTCGCTTGGGCTGCGAAGGTTCTAGATGATGCCAGAAATAATTTAGGTGTTAACGTTAGTCTTCAAGCTGAGCATACGGCCTTGATTAGGGATATGATTTCTGACAAAGAAGGTTGTTAATCATTCTTCTTTATTTAATTATTTTTTTTTATGAAATTGTCATTAAGTTGCTGATTCATTGTCATATGTTCGCAGAGGCTGAGGAGAGATTTCGCAAAAGAATTGAAGAACTTGAATCCGAGAAGGAGCAGCTCGCAAAGGACTTTTCTTCTCGAGATGACAAATATTCCAAATTGAAGAAGCAACTACAAATTACTGTCGCAAATTTCAAGAATGATGCTATTCTTTTTCCCAATCAGACTATTAAGATGGTCTGTGACGACAACAGCATTCCTCATTCTTCATACCCTTGCCTCCTTGATGAAATCCCTGAGAATGTGCCTTCTTTGGATATCTCTGACAGCGATGCTAGCGAAGAAGAGGAATCTGATAAAGATAAAAATATAGAAGGATCTGATGAAGATGAAGAAAATGAAGAAGAAGAATCAATCAAGAAATAGTTCTGTCTTCTTCCTTCTCTTTTTGTAATATCTGTATATCCATTCTTTTAATCTTCTATTTATGTAGTCTTTTCCTGCGAATTTCTTGGATCTTCAAGTTCTAAATTTGTTGTTCCTTTCTGCACATGTTAAAAGAGCAATTCTTTTTTGCAACATAATTAATCAATATATTATCAACTTTTTATTTTATGAGCGCGTAAATCTATCATATGAATACAAATAACATGTTTTTATTTTATACATTCTCATACTTGCCTCTGTTATTTGCATTCAAATGAGAGATTAAGCGAGTTACTTTCGAATAGTGATATGTATTCATGCCTCAATCTCGCAGCTGTTGCTGCTGAATTTTCGCAAGTAAGGAAATCTTGGTTTCTTCCAAGATTTCCTTTTTTCTTTTTCTCTTATGTGGTCTTATTTTGCCTTCATAGTTAAAGGTCTTATTGCGCCACCTCTTTTTATTGCGACAAAATCGCAGGACGTCTTTGCATTTGCATGAAAAAACCCATTGATCTTGCCTTAACCTTTTCTTTGAAATTTTTGTTGCGACGATATGATAGTCCTAAAAATTCTTGCGAAAATAAAGCCCCATGACATTGCCGTCTTGCGACGAGATCGCAGGACGTCCTTACACTTTCATGTACTGACCTATTGATCCCGTCTTATCTTTGTCTTTTGTATTATTGCCTCTTCAGGATTGTCGCACAAATATGACAAGCCTAAATTTCCTTGCGAAAATAAAGCCTCATGACATTTGCGTCTTAAGACACTTATCAGCTCCCTAATGGAGGGTGCCGCCCTTATCTTCCCCGTGGTTGCCCCTTCAAGGAGACGTACTTCTGCCATACAAGGCTAGCTCCTCCCATCCGGTCTTGACAACAACCAGTTGTTTTCGCAGCCTCTGATCCCTTTTGCCTATAGGGCTTATGGTTACGAGACTGCACCCTAAGTGGAGTTTTCTTTGGGCCGAGTGCAGCATAAGCCAAGACTTGCCGAGACACTTCAAATGCCCCAGGCACTCTTGGCTCAACAGTGTACCTCAGCGCCTTGGTCAAATGCTGACTCCTTAGAAGAGACCCTCGGTCGTCCAATCTAAGTCATAAGCTTAGATTGAAAATCCAAGCTACCTCTCCTGGATGGGTTTTATTGACCCCAATTCTCCATGACTTAGGTTCCAGGGGCGGTGTAACCTTTTCCCTGAGCCATGCAATAGGTACCCCCTTCTATGACGCACTTTAGGTCTTACATTTTCCTCTTGCGAAATTTTGATTTCGCGAACTAGGGTGTACGCCATAGTTGGTTCGCCTCTGTCTGATTAATTTGTTGATTCTTCTGCATATAAATTCTTTTGTAATTTCGCAATCGCATCTTTATCGTTCATAAAATATATTCTCTTCTTCTGCATATCAACTTCCTTTCGCAACCTCATCTCTGCTATTCATAAGAAAGATTTTCATAATCAATTTTTTTTTTTTTTTTTTTTTTTTCAAACCAATCATACATTTTTCTTTCACCTCCCAATTTATTCTTCGGCAGTCAACAAGTACATTCATTCTTTAAGTCTCTTATTTCTGCTACTTTCTGCCTCTGAATTTTTGAATTTTCCTGTCATTTTTGTGTATGTTGCGAAGGCTTCGCCACTTCTTATTTTCATCATATATTGGTTACGCAACATTTCTTCCTCTCTCTGTTCTATTACATCTACCATCAATCTTTCACCTTTTTGTTTTTCTTTGATGTTGTGTTTCCAATTCTTCTTCTTCGCAGCTCTTTCTTCGCAAGATTCTATATCAATTTCATAACACTTCTTTTCTTCAACCCAATCTCCTTTTATAATGCCAACACCAGTGGGATGAGGGAACTTGATACATTGATGGAAAGTCGATGCCACACCTAAAATCTCATGTAACCAAGGTCGTCCAATCAGTGCGTTGTATGGTGATTCCACATCAATTACACAAAATAAAATTTCAGAGGATAATCCTTTCAGTGGAATTCGCATATGAACTTCTCCTTTTGGCTTATTTGCGATCAAGTTAAAACCATAGATTTTGTACGTTGAAGGTATTAGATCTTCATCTTTCCCTCCCATAGTTTTATAAGTATGATAAAAAAGAATATTCACGGAACTTCCAGTATCGATCAAAATTCTGTTGATTGCCCATGAATTCTCGGCTTCATCCTCGCTAGGTTTTAGGTTAATCTCCAATCTTACCACCAATGGGTTGTCGTGCATTTCTCCACCCTCAGGTACTTCTTCTGCGGTAAAAGAGATAGTCTGCTTTTACCATTCTTCCAGTGGCGATGTCTTCGCAATTTTCATTATTTCTCTATCATCGGCATCTCTTGCGAAAACCCTGCTGAGAGTGTTATCGTGAAAATCTCCAATCGTCTTGTATGAGTGTACGATAGAGTTACAAAACAGATTCTTTGCCTTTGCGCCAACTTCAATCACAAATGTTTCTCTTTCTTTTGCTGTGTTTGGCTTGTGAATATCTGGAGGAGGTGGTAATGCTTGAGCTTGCGTTTGTCCTACTAGAAAGTGATTTAAGTTTCCCTGATCTATCATCCTGAGAATGATTCTCTTTATATTTCTGCAGTCATTTGTTGTATGTCCATGGAAATGATGATAAGAGCAAAATTCATTACTTCTGTAGCTTGGAGGTGGTTCACTCCCCATGTTCCATGGTGCAGGTATGTTTTCCATTAGGATTATAGCTTCCCATATCTTCTCCACACTAGCATTCAAAGGTGGCATTTTGATTTCTTCCCATATTATCTTATGACTTCGCTGTCCTCTGTGATAGTTTTGCCTCTGACCTCCATAAGTTCCTTGCGGCTGATGACCTCCATAAGTTTCTTGCGGCTGATCAAGTCTTTGGATTTTGTTATTTCCACCACGGCTATAGAGGTTTCTCTCTCTCTCGAATTCTTCTTGATCACGACTCCCCATAGCTACTAGCTTTTGCTGACTATCTGCCATTATCCTCTCTTGTTGCCCTTGCGAGGTGCTCTCCACTGTATTTATTAACTTGGGTAACAAGCTTGCATTCGCTGCTCTTGGACTTGTGTTCGCAATGGGGTATGATTCCATCTCATTTTGCTTTTCCTCAAGAGCAATATATTCCTCCTGAAGTTCTCGCAACTCAGTCATTGTGATTGTATTCTTGATTCTGAAAATTTGAATGTATAACAGGTTGGTTGCGAACATAGCGTTGATGAATGACAGAATAAGATATCTTTCGTCCACACGACCAGCCATATCACTACACATTGTCTTCCACCTCACAGTTAGATGCTTCAAACTTTCGCAAATCCTTTGCTTCAACCCAAATACATCTTCAATGCCAGGTCGCGAGGAATTGTTACTTATATATGCCCCTAAAAATATAGCTTGCAAGTGGTTGAAAGATATTATAGTATTCTTTGGCAAACCTTCAAACCATTTTAATGCCTCCCCTGTTAAACTTGATGCGAAATACTTGCATAATATTGCATCATGGTTCTCCAATTGTAGCATACATTTCACATAAGCTTTAATGTGTTGGACTGCACAAGTTGTTCCATCAAAAATGCTGGTTAACGCAGGTAAATCGCATTTTGGGGGTATTCCTCCTAATTGTACTTCTTGTGTGAACGGAGTTTTCGCAGCTTCCTCTATGGCTTCATCCAATTGTCTCTTACCTCCTTCTCTTTTATTATTTATCATTCCTCTCATTTCCGCTAACTCTCTCAAAATTTTGTCCATTTATACCAGAATTTGGATCCATTGGTCTTTTTAACTCTGCCCCTCTTCTTCTGCGTTCATCTCTGTTTTGACTTTCTTGTTCATAATTTTCCTCTCGTCTTTCTCTGCGATCTTCTCTTTCACTTCTTTCATTAATTCGCACACCGTTATATCTCTCATTTTCTCCTCTTTGCCGCCTTTCAGTTCTCCTTTGTACTCTATCATATTCTTCATTGATATTAGCATTATTGCGATTTTTCTCACGCCTCCTTTCTCGATTATCATGATTATTCTGTCGAATTGCCTCTTGTAGCTCTTGTTCTTCCACTTCTTCTCTTAGTCTTTCTCTCTCGCTAGCTAAATGTGTTTGTTCAGTATAGTGTCTTTCAATTTCATCTTCAATTACTCGTTCATTTCTTTGTATTTCTCTCCCATGTAATATTCTCCTTCCTTCTTCCTGATTTTCTTCGCCATCTTGATTATTTCGCCCCTGACGGTGTCTATTTCCCTGAATTCTATCATTTTGCCCGTTTTGAAGAATTTCAAAGACTTATTTGAATATAACGATCTTCCAATATTTCTCTTCCTTCGCGACGTTCTTCGCCTAGATTTTGTATTCCCTCTCGAGTTTCTTCATTAGCATTTTCTATAGGCAAATTTTGTCTTATGTCTTCTCTAACTGATCTTGAACTCGATCTTGTAGTGCTTCTTGACCTTTTATTTTGTAATCTCATATTTTCCATCCTCAATTCATGATTTTGCCTTGTCAAATTCGCACGTTCTTCTGCTTCTAACCGCCTTTCTTCATGTATTGTTTGCCTCAATGCCTCTAATGCTGCAATCTCTTCATTTCCATGAATTATTCCTCCAATTACTTCTTGGTCTCTCTCCTCTTGTCCGTTACCTCCTAATTGCTGATCTTCTCCCATTTCATCTACAAAATCTGATCGCCAAGTATGTACACTCACTCTGTCATAATCCACAGCTCTATTTTGTATTGGTGGTGTACGTTGAATTGGCGGTTGAATTTGATTTTCACTATTGTTCCTTGTATTCATTCTTGAAGATTCCCCCATCTCGTCTCTCCTTTCTCCAGCAAGTCTCCTACTCCTTCTAAAAATTGTTGGTTGTTTTGATGCATGTCTTCTTCTAGCCATTTTTCAATCTTAGTTAATTGTTGAAAATTATATGAAATTCCTTCCCTATTACTCCAAATTCTTTCAAATCACAATATCAATCTTCAATCAGTCCCTATTTCTAGCGCCATATGTAGTAGCAGGAAATCCCACACTACACCCCTTACAAGAATTCACACAATCAAGTCATTTTAAGATGAACAATTATAGTCTTTATTGATTAAACTCACAAATGTTACAAGATGAAAAGGAAATAAGCTAAAGATTACAACCGCTCCAAACTTTCTCTCTCTTAATAACTTTCCCAACACTCGAAAAAGATCTCCCCCTTCTTAAGCCTGTTCGGCTCTTTATATAGGACATTACATAGTGGATGACAGCTAAGTTGTCCTTTATTTTCGGATATGACTTGCGACACTCTCGCAAGTATTCAAATGTTAAATCTCGCAACGCTCCTAAATCTCGCCAAGTCTTCACATCTTTCTCGTGTTCAGGCTGTCGTCATCCGTTGCGTCATTTATATTACTTATCTGCGATATCTTGGCAGTGTGTCGTTTATGGATTTCGCAAGGGTCTTGGTGTTGCGATATTCTGATCCTACAATTCCAATATAAAACTCTCATTGAGAAGAATTAGTTTGAGAAGTTGCAGGACTTCTCCCTTCTTTATTTTAGCTAAAATTTTAGGGGCTTGCTTTCTAGTAGTAATAAGAGATATACCAGATTTATTTTTTGAAATTTCAGCCTCCTTTGAATTCAACACTTTACTAGCTTGTGGTTTATTGATCATCTTCTCCTTGACAAGTAGTTCTGAACATTCTCCCACAATATCAACCAAAGTTTGAAATTTACTTGCAGAAGCAAAATTACCCAGATCTTCTATATTATTATTTTAGATTGTACCTCTGAAGAAATCTGAATAATATTTTCCACAAATAGATGAGGAAATTCCACAAAAGAGTCAATATTACAAGTGAAAGGAATTTCTCCCTCTTCCAAAATTGGTTGTAAAGAATCTCGAATAGCTGCATTATCACTTAATGACCTCTCTATTGGAGGAAAATCATTATGTACTAAATTTTGTAGAATATGAAATTTACCTGAACTCTTCCACTTCCAGAGCCTGGAAAACCTTTATTAACTTTCTCCAAGGGAGGAATAATAGCGTTCACTATCTCATCTTCACTCAAAAGTTCATTCTCAAACCCCTTAATCTTTTGTGTTGTTGGAGTGACACATATATCAAAACCAATAGGTATTTGAGGATTCCTCTCCTTAGGTTTCCATATCTTCGTTTGCACTACATTATGAACTTCATCATTAGCACCATTTTGCAAATTCACCTTTTTCTGCACTCTACATTCTGTTACTAAGTGTCCCACCACTTTACAATGACTGCAGAAGCTATGAATTTTTGGTATTTGTACCTCTTGTTCAAAACAACCATATTTGGTTTTAACTAATACTTGATTAGGAATATTGTTAGCTAAATCCACTTCAACTAAAACACTAGCATAATATCCTACTTCCCTTTTAAGACTTGTGTCATCAACTTTTATAGCTCTTCCAATGGCATCACCCAGTGACAAAATAATTTTTTCTTTCCAATACCCAATTGCCAAACCAGGAAAATTAGCCCAAATAAAAGTTGTAGTAGATTTCTGAGCAACAAGATTAAAATTTGGTTCCCAAATTCTCAGTTTAAGAATTTGGGTATCTACCTTCCAAAAACCATTCCAACTATATTTCATATTTATCTCATTTGCTAATTTAATGATGAAAAAACCTTTCCCAAGAGGAATTAGTTGATAAATACATGATGTTTTCCATTGTTTCCTCAAGGGTTCTTCCGCAACAACAAATTTTAGCTTGACAAAATCTAGTCTCCTAATTAAACTAAAATTCCATTCACCGAGACTCTCATCAATATCTTCATCGGGTATGTATAAATATGGAACTACACCAGAAACATCACCTTCAACTCTCTTCTCTCTTTGTTTAGAGAAAAAAACTAAAATTAGGGTTCTTCAAAATCGATCCCATAGTTGATGAAAAGACCCGATATTCTTTATTACAATCCACCAAAATTAACTTTCAGATAATTTCCAGATTCAGACAAAGACCAAATTAAAAAAAAAAAACACCAATCATTGAGATCAAAATCAGTGATTCACCTGAATTAATGAAGAAAGAGATCAAAATTTGGATACTGAAAACAAAAAAATTCACTGAGTCCGTCGCCCGATTCGCAGAGCGTAACTCAGCCCGATCAAGCATTATATCTTTTGATAGAAAAGATGTTAATATGATTTTTAAGCCATCAATCATGAAGGAAAAGAGTAAGTCTCATCCATCTGCAACTTTAAAGAGAAAAAGGAAGAATATGAAGAAACCAAGGGCTAACCCCTCAAATCTTCAGAAGTTTTCTGGTGTTCTTGAAGAGTTGAAAGAAACTAGGATGGAGATGCAGCAAATAAAGGCTATTGTTTTAAGGACTCTTGAAATTTAGAAGGCCCTGGTTCGGCATCAGTCAAGAAGGTTTGTTGGAAATGACTCCTTTCTTCGTGAACCTTATGTTCCAATGGCTGTTGACGACAAGGAGTTCGGGGACGATAAAGAATTTTTCAAAGGTCTTAATGTCTAGGAAACTTCTTATGAGAATTTATTCTTGTGTTTTAAGAAGGATAACTAGGGTTTGGAATAAAAATTATTGTGATTACACATAGCTATTTCCAACGATTTTCATCTTGCAATGTTTTTAGATTTATTTATTTAAATTCTAAGTTATTTGGAAGATGATTTTATTATCTTGAGAGACCAGAGGTCTTGTATATAATATGCTTTGAACAATCTTTGAGGAAATATGGCGTGCATTACAGATGCCCAGAACAAGTTTCCCAAAGTAATTTCCCATAAGAAAAAGACATTAAGGATCAGTCAAACACAAACTTATTAGCTCAACAAAAGACAATTCCATCTTCAAAAGCTGTTTTCATCATAACTAGATTTGTGGCAACTAGTTTTTTAATCAAGTCCTACTTGTGCTGATACCTGGTGCTTTTAGATCTGAGCATGCCTATCTCTGCTACACATTGTCTAGATTAGAGAGAAGCTTAATGTTGTTCCATTTGAAAGTGAGTAAAATCTCCTCTTAAATCGCAGATGTGCATCGTTGAGTGTATGAAATAAGAGTTTGCTGCACTATATGTGCTTAGATTGCTTATTATCATTTCATCCAATTGGTGCTAGTTTTGGTACAGTCCTCGTAATGTGTGATCACGAGTGCGCTGGGTTGCGAATTTAATGATGAAACTGAAGATGTTGTATGGGATTGAAATTGGGGAGATATATAAGTACAAGTTGATGTTCTCTTTGATGAGTCTACATTCAATTCTGAATATAGCCTGGTTTAGTTATCTTTTTTGTTGTCTTTCATGTTGCTGATTAATGCCAGAACATCTTTTGTTTGCTGGTTTCGTTATTTCTTCGATTGCGAATAATATGGGTACTTTAATATGTGCTTTCATAAGTTGCTTCAGCTCTTGATTGTTGAAGTTTTAGAATAATATTACATTTACTGCTGCAAAATGTTCTTTTCTGTGTTGATGAATGGAGCTGCATCGTTATAGTGTGATGCTGGTACATGAGTTATACTGAGAATGCTGAGCTATGCTGGTTTCTTCTTATGCTGAGATGGAGAATGCTTTTGGTGCTTCATTTTTTCGGCAGTAGGATTTATTGTGTTAAATTTGGGAACTGGTTATGTGAATGCTGTATTTTTTTCCACTGCCAAACTTACACGATGAGCATGAACCTTTCATGGGAGTGTTGTTGCTGGTGTGTACTTCTATTGGTTTTTGTGTATTGTTGCTGGTGCCGCTATTCAATATGTTTGTTGGTGATCGATTGCATCTAACTCAGGGACAAGGATGTTTCTCATGTTTTTCCAAGTGTTACTATGCTATCTCTGCACCAATTGGTCTTGTTATGCATCTCTTATCTCCTACTGCATCAAACATTTGCATTGCTGCAACAATTACTACACCACCTATTGTTCCTCCCTGTATCCTTACTGCTGCTATTCCACCTACTACAACTACTACTTCTCATTTTGGTGTTAAACTACAATTTCTACAGTTTTATGAGTTGGTTTGTCACTGTATGTTTTCACTACAACATTGATAATGGTGTTAACCATCTTTTTTTTCGTGTGTCTGCTGAAAAAGCGGGGGTCTAACAACCTCACCCAATATTTCGTTTAGGAAATCTGTATGGACAAACTCCAATATAATTCCAAGAGAATCAACTAGACAGTCAGACTCAATCAATCGAAATATATCCAAGAGTTGTATCTCTGTTTCACAATGTAATCAGCAAATCAAACAGATAGAAATCCGCGAGCCTGATTATTATGTGAAACAACTTGAACGGTACCAAAGACCAATATTCAAGTGTCAATCAATTTATATCAACAACCTTTGGTTATTGATATAACTTGATTGAACTACGCACAACCTGTGATATTTCAATTATATATAAAATATAATGCGGAAAAGAAATAACACAGACACCAGAAATTTTGTTAACGAGGAAACCGCAAATGCTGAAAAACCCCGGGACCTAGTCCAGATTGAACACCACACTGTATTAAGCCGCTACAGAAACTAACTTACTCTAAGTTAACTTCGGACTGGAATGTAGTTGAGCCCTAACCAATCTCACACAGATCAAGGTATAGTTGCGTTCCTTACGCCTCTAGAACCACGCCTGATTCTGCGCACTTGATTCCCTTAGCTGATCTCACCCATAACTAAGATTTGGTACGACCCAAAGTCGAAGACTTAATAAACAAATCTGTATCACACAGAGAAGTCCATTGAATAGATAAATATGTCTCCCACAGATATACCTACGAGTTTTGTTCCGTCTTTTGATAAATCAAGGTGAACAGGAACCAATTGATAAACCGGACTTATATTCCCGAAGAACAGCCAAGTAATATCAATATCCTCACAATAATCTTAATCGATTAACGAAACAAGATATTGTGGAATCACAAACGATGAGACGAAGGTGTTTGTGACTACTTTTCAGTCTTACCTATCGCAGAATAAATCTCGAGCAAATCTTAAAGAAGATAGTACTCAATCACAATAGAAAACATCTAGATCAGAACACGCATCTACAGAGAAAATAGTTGGATCTGGCTTCAAAATCCCAATGAAGTCTTTAAGTCGTTAACCTACTGGGTTTTAGAAAAACCTAAGGTTAAAGGAGAATCGACTCTAGTCGCAACTAGTATCACACAGGAGGTGTGGGGATTAGGTTTCCCAGATGCTAGAGTTCTCCTTTATATAGTCTCCAAATCAGGGTTTGCAATCAATGCTACCTTGGTAACAAAGCATTCAATATTCACCGTTAGATGAAAACCTGATTAGATTCAAGCTAATATCTTTCAACCGTTAGATCGAACTTAGCTGGTCATACACAAATGAAATGTACCAACATTTAGATAAAGGTAACTATACCTAAACTTGTACACTTAGTTGGTTCAACAATAGTTAACCGAGGTTAGCCATATGAACACTTTCATATCAACCTTATTCATCTTTATCACAGTCAGCATTGGCCTTTGTCGTCATTTTTCATCTTCAGAGTCAGAGCTAGGGCCCTCATCTGGGTTGCACAGACGCGGACACGGACACTACAAAATTCTCAAAAAATTAGGACGCGGACACGTATATACATATTTTATTTACATATTATTTATATAGACAATCATATATTTATACAACAAAGTCAAGTGTTTCGATCCTAAAAATTAGAAAATGATGCTACATGTGTATAAATTTCAAAAGAAAAGAAGATATCGTTTGTTTATACACGCCGAAGGTCAAGTAATCAATCACTATTAAACATATGGCACAATCAAAATACATTCTTAGAACAACACATGCCTAATTAAGGGTATACGTGATGTCATTTCCAATTACAAAACCCTAATAAAGACCTAAATGATTGATCTAAATGTTTGTCTTTCTTCATTTAGTTAACCATAGTAAAATAAAGGAAGTATTTTAAATGAAAATGAACAAAAAACGCGTCAAATCTGAGTCATCGGTGCGTCCAAACTAGACGCGCGTAGGACCCACAAATTGGTGCGTCGGACACGCGTCGTGTGCGCGTCCCGTGTCCGACACGAGTCGGACGCGGACACGGCTTAAAAAAGGGAGCGTCCGTGCAACCCAGGCCCTCATGCATTGTTGCTTCGCTATTGACCTTCATTCTCTGGAAAGCTATCTGACTGCTATTCACTTCATGTGCTTTGCAACAAGAGATTTACACACTGCATTGCGTTGCTTCTTGGACCTTTGTTTCTTCAGGTAACTTGATTCTTCTTCAACTATGCGCATTCAATTTTTATGCGTCTTCTTCTTTCATGGAATTTGCCGTTCCCTTGTGTCAGCGTCAAAATGTAGTTGTTAAGTACACCCATGTGGAAAAAAACTCACTACTAAGATAAAACATACTCCCTCCGTCTCTAAAAGATAGGCAGGTTTGTGTGTAAATTTATACACAAACCTGCCTATCTTTTAGAGACGGAGGTAGTAAGTAAAGAAACACTATTCATACTCAAGAGTCAGAACCTTAAATTGTTCGAACATGAAGAAAAAAGGTAGATCAAAATTCTTCTTTTTTTTGCTTGCTCAATAACAAATCCTTTACTTCTCAACCGAGAACAGAAAGAGTCATACTTCCGTACAATATCTTAATTGAATTCTATGTAATCATCAATAAATTAAGTGAAATTCTACAACTATATGCATGAAATCCTAGCAACAATCTGCTCTATTTCATAGAGACATGGGTGGGAATTGACGAATAAACAATACGGATATTAGTGTTTATTGGTGTTAAATATAGATGTAAATGGGGCATGGCCAAGGGGAGTGTCGCCTTGAGCCATCCTTTACCGTCTAATCTAGCTCCCCTTATTCGACTAGCTCTAGAATTGAAAGTGAGTGGTCCTAAAACTAAGTTTATGGAGAAGAACTCTAGTAGGTGTACATAAAATGCATTTACAGACAAGCCATGTTGCATAGAGCTTTTGTACAACGCATGATTCAAGGGCCTGGAGCCCCTGCCCCATACATGATTCTAGCTAGGTGTTGAGTATGTGGTTAGGCATGGGTAAAATTTAGCAAATCCTACAACAAAAGTTGGCTGCAGCAACTGAAATACCTGATAACATAATAAATATGTGTAACTTACATAAGAAAAGATACATTCCATTCTTCAATGATATCCAACAATAACCACATTACTAAAATTACAAAGAAAACAACTAATCGGATTTCCTCTCCTCAATCAGTTTCTTCTGGAGACTTTTCTCATTACTAAGAACAAGTTTTGTTACACTTAAGGATCTGATATAAGGATTCTTCACGAGTCGAAAAACAAACCCTCTTTCACTGTCATGAATCAGTCGCCTACTTTGCAGAACACTCAAAGATCTTGATTTGCTTAATCTAAGAGCAGGCATTTTCAAGTCCAGCCCAGTTTTAACTTCAACTAGAGCAAGCTGTTTCTGCCCCAAACTAGTATCTGAACTCACTTTTGTTTCACTAATTGAACCAATAGAATTCGAACGATGAATTCGAATTCTATCAGTAAAAGTTTGGTTTTTCAAATCGAAATAAGGTTCGAAACTTGAAACCTTTCTGTAATTCTTCAAAGATGATGTTCTAATACCATGCTTGATAGTTTTAACAATAATCTCTTTGCTATTATCAAACATGTCGTGTCCAATGGACAATGACTCCGACAATGATGCAGATGTCGATTCTTTAGTCATGCGTCTCCTAAGATTGTTCCACAATGGAGAAGAAATTCTCTCAGTAAAACCACTGAGACACTTGACTACATCAGACATAGCAGGCCTTTTCTCTGCGGTTGACCTCACACATTTTGCAGCTAAATTTGCTAATTGTCTCAACAAAGATATATCATCAGGAATATCAATTCGTGCATCATAAATCGAAGTATACTCACCTCGTTTGATTAGCGGTAACGCCCAATCGATTACTGACGGAGGACTATAATTCACATCAATTGCATTTCTCCCACTTAAAATCTCCAACAAAAGAATCCCAAAACTAAAGACATCATTTTTCGCAGTTAGATTTTCTGGAGCAATGTAGGCAGGGTCAAGATACCCCAATGTACCAGCTGGTGGGGTGCATTTTAGCTTCACATCTTCGACAAATCCTCTCAAAGCTAATCCAAAATCTCCTAATCGAGCATTCCAATTCGAATCGATTAAAACATTCGAAGATTTAATGTCTCTATGAATAACAGGCGGATTCGATGAATGCAAAATTTCTATTGCTTTCGCAATCTGTAGAGCATACCTGACGCGTTTGCTCAAACTAGGCATTCGACGGGTACGCGAGTGCAAAAGATCATATAGTGACCCATTAGGCATAAACTCGACAACTAGTAATTTGTTATCGTTTATGTCGAGACTGAATCCTAATAAGTTTACTAATCGAGGACTTCGAACCCGAGAAAGGATTTCAATTTCATTATCTGGATGAAGTAATGAAGAATGAATTGTTTTTTTCACAGCTACAGTAAGTTTACCTTCATCAAGAACAGCTTTATAAACACTTCCATGGCTCCCTTTGCCTAGAAAACTCTGAGGAGAAAACCCATTTGTTGCTGATTCGAGATCACTGTAAGAAAATTGTCTGATCCTGGGTTCTTTCTTCTTTTTCTTCTTCTTCTTTTTCTTCCTGTTTTTTATATCCCAGTTGTATGGATCACAAGTTATGATTGCAGACTCTGAATTACAAGACAAATAACCCATTTTTTTTAGCTCACTGCTCGAGCACTGTTGTGCTGAAGATAAACTGCTAAGCGATCTGCAGAAAGTTGGCGGTCTCTAGCATAATGAGCTCATCACAATAAGCAGTAGCAGCAGCTATTTGGATCAATGATTGGATCGAGTTTTCAGAGAAATGAACTGGTTGTTTTTTATATAATGGCTTAGTCTCCTGATAGTGAAAGAATGCTTAAAAAGGAGAGGAAAGCAGAGAATGAGCAGAGTGAGAGCGAAGAAGAATGAGAAATGAGAAATGCCATTAAAATAGTCTATCTACTTCTACTGTTTAGTGTTTACAGCTTTGAATGTGATGATGAGAAATGTGAAATCCATGAGTACTGGGAAAACACTTAACTTTTTTTGTTTTTGTTTAAAAATAGTAAATTACTTGACAGATTTGTTGGTTTGAATTTTATCAAAAAAGGACTAAACTTTACTCTTACTCGATAAATACAATTCTTTTCATTCAATTCAATGGCGTGGGAAGAAAAAAGCATTCAATTTCTTGGGTTCCGTTTGGTTGAAATTAAGTGGGGCCTGAATATAAAGCCGTAGTAGTGTTTTTGCTCTTAAAATAAGTCATTTCATCTGTATTCGAAAGAAAAATAAAAGGTTTTCCCTATTTGCCACCCACACTTTTCCTATTTGCCACTCACATAAATTACCACCCCTACTTATCCTATTTGCCTCCCACGTAATTTTGAAAATATCCTAAACGACACATCTTGACTTTTTGTTTACCCCCACCAATAAAACCACCCAAATAGCTAAATAAAAAAAAAAATCACAGATTATTTCTTCTCCCTCTTCACACTCGTCGACCATATTCTCCTACTCCATCTCCACAGACACCACCAACCGACCATCATCTTTCACCCATTTTTTCTCATTTGATTAATTAAATAAATCTAGAAAAAATAAATTGAACATTAAAAATAAGTTTTGTATTACTTAGGCTATATCGGAGCTAAGTAAATCATCCCTTGTGTATATATCTTCACCTTTCTCCGATATCAATCTTAAATTGACAAGACTTTGAGAAACAAAATTTATCTCTAATATGCCAATATAGGATCTGTTTAGAAATCAATGTTGCAGCATCCAAGAATCCGAAGACCTACTAATAAAGTCCTTGTGCATGCACATTTTCCAGTGGGAAAGGTATCGGCATCTAATTAATTTCTGGACAACTGAAAATCAAAACTCAAAAGGTTGTGGTCGTCACTTTCTGGACGACTACAATTGTTGTGGTAATCTGAAATCTAATTCATCAATAAATTAAATTAAATACTTTCGTAATTAATTAACGCATTAAGAATTACATCAACACAAATAAATAGATTGTATACTTTTATTGGTTTCCATAAATTTAAACAAAACTCTAATCTAGGGTTTATAGTTTTTTAATGAAAGGGGATTAATGAGGAAGAAGGATAAAAAGAAGAACAAAAATGTTTTTTCAGTGAAAAGGGAAATTCACGAAGAAGAGAGAAAATTAACTTAACTTGAGGAAGAAGGATATGCAGTCAAACTTAACTTGACTTTTTAGGTGGTAAATAGGAAAAATTAAAATTAAAAAATAGAATTACTTTAACATTTTGAGGAGGTGGCAAATAGGAAAACTGTGGATGGCAAATAGGTGAAACCAAATAAAAATAGGGAGATTTGTGTTGTCTGTATTCTTCCACTAAATGGTTGCATACATTGAATATTTTTTTGTTTTCTATAGGTTTGAGCTTCCCAACTTTTTTTTTTTGATGGGGAGCTTCCCAACTTGAGTCAGTCAGATTGGACACCACCGAATTCAGAATCAGGTGTATGGGTAAGAGATTGATTTCAACATAGATCTGTCTAACTGACAAAAATGACTTATATTTGCCAATTTGCCAAGTTTCCTGTATCCGGTTCCCACGAATGACACTCCGACTGGAAATCTTTTACCCCAATTGTGCCACAGAATATTCCGGTATCAAATTTACAGCCTTACAGGGGCTTTGCCACCAAAGAAAAGCATTCTATTTTGTGCAAAGCTTTTAGTTTTCTTTATATAAATTATTCTGAAATTATCTACCAAATTTCTTGATTGAACCTTTTCTGGATCGCCAGTTGATGCTTAGGAACTAAATAACCCAGCATCTGCAAGATGCGCACATTCTCCAGCTCTTGATCTCTTTCTTTATTGAATTTTATTGCATTTGTAAACCTCCTAAAAATGAGCTTTCAGATCAGTCGTTTTCCTTAAAACCAACTTTTAAGCTGGTGTTGCTGGTAGGTTTTTTTTTCTTTGGCAAAAGAGTAAACTACATATTATTGATAATAGAGTCTGTGTAATCGGTTACATGTCCAAGTTGGCTATTATCTTGAGACTCATACCTAGTGTTTACATTAGTGGTATTCAGAATATACAAAGTTTCGGACACTCGGCTCATACTTCCAACTTCAAAGATTGAATTTCTGAAGAATCCCCTTTTCACGCCATCCCTTGCAACATTTCTGGAATGACTAGCACTTCTTTCCCAAGTTATTAGATCCTGGTTATCCCTTCCGTCTCCATTTTTTACATTGTCGAGATGACCCTGATCCATAACCTTAGTGCAATAATCATTGATAACCATATCCCCAATTTCACCCACTCCATTTATATTATCCGATTGGTTTTCACCCTACCTAGAGAAACCATATGTAGAACTTGAACTAGACTTCAGATTCTGATCTAACCTTTCCAAGACTTCAAACCAGTTCTTCATGTTTCTCACTTCCATTTGTGACCACATCCAATCTCTACCAAAAAGAACTCTTAGCCCATACATATTACTAAGCATTATATTGTCTTTCATAATATTACAGAAACCAACTTTAAAGGAAATAAAAGTTTTATAAATCTTCTGAAAATCTGCATCCCCTGATGTAGTCTTCAAGATTCATGTTTCGTACCTCAGTATTCGAGTCTCAAGAGGACCTTTGCATGCCATATAATTGTGACTATATTACATTTTAAACCAATCAGCCACTGCATCACAGTTATCATGGTCTTTTTCTTGTCTTCAATCACTCCTCTGGGTGCTCCACTGCACCTGACACCTTTGAACTTGCCTGCCGCATTAGTTACATACAAGATAAAGTAAGTTTCAGAATTCTGAATGTTGCTGGCCACAGTAAAATAAGCCGGTGTTTGTTAGCTCTTGACTCTTGTCTAACATTTTTGAAAATAACCTGAAATTATATATACTAATTATCTGAAATTATATATACTAATTATATTTTGATTTTTTTTTCTACCAGGAGTCAATAAAGAACTTTTTAGATGATATCCAAATATGCTATTAATTTGTGGATTATCTGGAAGTTGGTTTGGTATGCGGAGATGTGGAAACATAAACAAGTTTCAAATTCATTAGATAGACATTGTTTTGGGTACAGTTCAGTATCTACTTACTTTGGTGTAAAATAGGGTAGATATCATTTTCAGCGGCTCCACTACAATAGTGATGTATGGTCATGGTGTTATTGTCTCTCTATAAATGAGAGATCTCATCTACCTGCACTCTTTTGTGGAGAATTTATACTCTTGCCGGTTGCTATAATAAATACTGGGCTGAAATAAAGGCCCAACCATATGCAATCCCAAGTCAATGAACGGCCATCATCCATGGCACAACTTGTTTGGTTAGTAACTTAATTAAAGAGTTAATATGTCAGAACTAAATTGTCTTTATTAACTAAACTAGTAAGATCTGACAGTATGTAACAGTTCTATGTTAAGTAGTATATCGATCCAAAACACCAATTAAGATACTAATTAAGATTAACATACCATTTAAGATACTAATTAAGATTAAGTATTATTTGTTAGCTGTAAGTTGATAACTAAATTAATTTTTCCGTGATGAATGGTGCTTGTTTATTGTTAGTGAGTGGGGAGCTCTGACAATAACTGGCAACAACTACCTCTCTTCTTCGATTCACATTATTGAATTACGACTTTGCTACTCATCTACAGGTTCCTTACACCACAAAAATACACCACTATGTGTCATAGATCACAGCCGTAGATGAGAAATGGTGGGTTTGGGAGAGCTTTCGGGGGACCAATAGAGGGAGGGCACATAGACGGGGTATTTTTTGGTGTACAGATCCGGTAGATTTTTAGCATTTTCGATTGAATTATGAAAGCAATTTAATTTTCTCATTCATTCTTGTGCGTCATAAGCAAAACAGAGAAAAAGAGTACTTTCGTGTTTAGACTTGTGCTTGAGTCATATCAATTCTATCTGATTATTAACTAGTCATATCGATTTAGTTATCACAAAATTGGTCAATTAACCCAATAACTATAATTCCTGGGTGAAAAAGACATGTAAAATTTGATACTGTTTAAATGGACGAGACTGTAAAAATAGCAAGGATGTAAACAGTTTCATCCTACCCATATTTAAATATTTTTTCTTATTTTAATTTACATCAGGATGCATCTACTTTCACCCTCACTATTTTTTAAGTTTAAACCAGGATGAATCTAGATTCATTCTTGCTATTTTTTTTGGTGTCCATTTTACCCATACTAATTTTTACTCGTCCATTAGAACCATGTTTTGAAAATACTTTGGCATTGACCCATTTTCCGTTTAATTATTTGTCACATATGCATCAGTCCCTGATTGACTACTTAGTCGCTAACCCAAGCCACTAGCTACATGACAATAATGTGACTGAAACGTTAAGTAGATTGATAAGTTTGATATCATCTATATTTATCAACACCATCTACCATCTTTAAAACTTAGAGCAATTCCTATGGCAACGGCCAAACTCAAACTCAAACATTTGTTGAGCCACGTGGATGGCCAAACTGGGTTTTCCACTATGATAAAGCGTAGGACGTTGGACCATCAGGTGCGCGACCGAAAGACAGACTCTGGCGCTGGAAGACACAACTCGGGCGTTGGAAGACCCGACTCGGGTGTTCGGTGTTATGACGCGGGTGTTAGACACAGAGTCTCTAATGGTCGACTCTCTAACGCCTATATTTCCAACGGTCGAATTTCAACACTATAAATTCGTTCTATTGATTTCATTTTCAGTCACACCACTGCCATTTCCTTCTTCTAAAACTCTTCTAAATCAAAATTTTCTAATACAATATGAACATAGTGAGAAGAGCGGCGAATAGTATAAAGAAGAAAAGAGATCGAAAAAATGAATCGACACCGTTGCCTCACACAGGTGTAGATTTTACTCAAAATCGAGAAGAAGAGTTTGCTTCGCCAAATGATACAGGTGTATCCGTACTCCTTTAGGGAACTTAATTAACCTCAAGCTAAGTTGAGGGAAGAAACCTATTCTAGGCATGAATCCTTGTTTAGGCAGAATTCCTAGTTAGGGAAGAGTTTTGTTTTAGGCAATACTCTTAGTTTAGGAAATAGATTCCTAATAGAAGTCCTTGGTCGGCTGAGTACGATGAAGACTATAAATAGAGGGCTTTGGCTAATAGCTAAGGACAAATACTAGGTACATAAAACCTAGAGAAAGCTTACGACAATACTTGTGCAAGCTTAGCAAACAATTTAAGGTTAATCCACTGTTTAGAGAAGATTGTGAGCGTAACAAAGAGAGAATAATAATCGTTTTCTTGTTCATAATCTAAGAGAAGATATTTTCTTCGAATTACTACTTGTGTTCTATTTTCTAAGTGTCTCGTCTATTATTATTCTGAATTCCACCTTTATAGTAATAGTTACCAAGGTACAGAGATCAATACGTATCAAGTTGGCATCACAAGCAAGGTTAGTTTTTAGGGTAAATCCCTGTGGTTTATGGTTTTCACTAGATCCCTCTACATAAAGCTTAGTGAGGTACTCGAGAAGTTGTAGGACGTTAAGAAAACAAGGGGATCAAGGATGACAAAGTCAGATGGTGATCCTAAGGAAGGCGAACCACAAATTATGGAAGAAAAGTTGGCTACGCTGCAGACAGATATGAAGTCAATTCAAGTTACCCTTCAGGAACTGAGTGAATGTATTCGTTCTCATACACTCAAGCCGAAGACAAAGAAAAAGGTTACGCCTTCACCTGAAGCTTCGGAAAAAGATGATTCTGAAGAAGACGATTCAGAAGAAGAAGAAGAAGAAGAAGAAGAAGAAGAGGAAGAAGATGAGGATGAAGAAAAGAAGAAAGAGTTTCTTAAAAGTCCTACATCAACTAAACCTCATGGTAAGAATCTGAAAATTGATTTTCGTGTTGATATTCCACTTTACGATGGGAGTGTCGATGTAGAAAAATTAGATGATTGGATTGAACGTCTTGAGACGTATTTTTCTTTCTTTGAATATGGTTCAAAGGAAAAGATTGCTTTCGCGGCATTGAAGCTACAAAAGCATGCTCTAACCTGGTGGAAAGCTTATCAAAGACAAAACCTAGGTAAAGGAGTATTGTCGTGGAAAAGATTCAAGGCTGTTGTAAGGAAACAGTTTTATCCGGTTGGCTACCTTGAGGAGAGATGGTTCAAGTGGTACAACTTGAAGCAGACTTACAACCAAACAAAGACAAGAATATACTTCAAAATTTCAGAATCAAGCTATGATTTTGGACTTAGACTTGGGGGATTATGTTATCTACATGAAATATATTTCCGGGTTCCATGAGTATATACGGAAGGAGTTGAAGATGTTTTCGGTGGATACTATCTCCGAAGCAAGTATAAAAGCTAATGCCATTGAGGGCAGGCTTAAGAAATCGATTCAAAGGGAAATACTAAGGTGAAACTGGAGGTACCTTTGTGAAAGGAGGTGAAAGGAGCAAAGAAGAAGGGAAGTCTAGTGACAAGGAAGGTTTGTCTTGCACCAATTGCAAGCAAACAGGTCACATTGTCGACAAGTGTTGGGTTAAGAACCCTCATCTAAAGCCTAAAGGGTTGCAGAGGAAAGAAGCCAAGAAGGCAGCACTAGTCGCTCAAACTCCAAAAGAAGTCCACGGACTAACGGAACCCAAATCAAAGCTTTCTCTTATGACAGGGGCAAAAGAAAGACCTTCAAAGGATGATCTTAGGGAGAAACTCTTCACAGTGAAGATGCAAGTAAAAACTTCACTAGTTGATGTTGTTATTGACCCGGGAAGTCAGAAGAATTTGCTTTCAAATTCTTTGGTGCAGAAGTTAGGTTTGAAGACTTTCAAACATCCAAAACCATACCCTTTAGGATGGCTTCAAAAGGAAGGGGGCTTACAAGTTTCATAGCAGTGCACGTTCAAATTTGCTCTAGATGAGTCATATATTGATGAAGTTACATGCGACGTAGTTCCTTTGGATGTTTGTCAGGTGGTACTAGGTAGTCCTTACCTATGGGATAGAGATGCAACTCTACACAGGAGGGAACAAAAGTACACCTTTACTAAAGATGGAGAAAGTTTTGTGATTCGGGATATTGATTCTCCTCTTGAGGGAGCAAGTTTGATCACAGCCACTCGGGCTAAGCGGTTAGTGAATGCTAGCACAAAGTTCATTCTCCTTGTGATCCATTCTCTTGAGGAGAATCCGAGTAGAGTTTTTTTGGAAGCCTTGACTGCACAACAAGAAGATAACCTAGAAAGGTTGAAGTTAAAGTACAAGGATTTATTTTCAGATGTCACGGGATTACCGCCAAAGAGGAGTGTGGAGCATGAGATCATGTTGACCGGGGAGAGTTCTCTTCCTAATGTAGGTCTTTATCGCACAACCATAGAGGAATCTAATGAGATCAAGAAACAAGTCTAGGAACTTTTAGAATTAGGAATGATAGTGCCAAGTGCTTCACCTTATGGATCAGCGGTGTTGTTGGTTCCGAAGAAAGATGGAGGCTGGCGCATGTGTATTGATTATAGAGCGTTGAACAAGATCACAATCAATAATCGTTACCCTTTACCTAGGATAGACGACATGATGGATCAGTTGGAAAAAGCTCGAGTCTTTACAAAGTTAGATTTCAAATTCGGATATCACCAGATGAGAGTTCGAGAAGAAGATACATGGAAAACTGCTTTCAAAACCAAACAAGGCTTGTTCGAATGGTTGATGATGCCTTTTGGTTTGTGTAATGCTCCAGCGACGTTTATGCGTTTGATGAATAATATGTTACGACCTTTTATAGAAGATTTTGTGATTGTTTACTTGGATGATATCCTAATATACAGAAGAACTTGGGAAGAGCATCTCGTTCACGTTGAGAAGGTGTTTAAAGTGTTACATGAAGGCCAACTGAAGTTGAACGTAAAGAAGTGTGAGTTTGGGAAGGAGGAGTTAGTGTATCTCGGATTTATTGTTGGTGGTGGACAACGGAAGATTGATCCAAGGAAGGTTGAAGTGATCACTAAGTGGCCTAGATCTAGTACTGTAACTGAAATCATGAGTTTCTTAGGGGCTTGCATCTACTTGCGTAAGTTTATTCGGCATTTTTCAAATATTGCAAGACCATTACATGGTTTGACGGGAGCTAAGGCAAAGTTTGAATGGCAGCAAACCCATGAAGACGCTTTTCAGTTACTAAAAAAGAAATATTTCAGAAGCACCAGTGTTGGCATTGCCTAACCTACAACGTACTTTTGAAGTTGAGACCGACGCTTCTAACTATGCATTGGGAGGAGTGTTGTTACAGGATGGTAAACCAGTGGAGTACCATTCAAAATTGTTCTCAGGTGCTATTAAGAACTACGCACCTTATGACAAAGAATTTTATGCTTTATATCAATGTATCAAACATTGGCGAGTGTATCTCTTAGGTAAAGAAGTAGTGGTACATTCATATCACAAACCATTGGAGTATCTACATGCACAGACGAAACTACAACAAGCCCGGCACATGAAGTGGATGTCTTACTTGATGACTTTCAATATTCTCATTAGGTACAAGAAGGGAGTAACAAACAAGTTGGGCAGATATGTTATCTCGACCTCCGGTTCGATCACTAATGGTGGCCATGAGAATTGACCAATTGTTCCTCAAGAGTATGCAGAGTCATACGCATCCAACAAAGACTTCAAGAAGGTATTAGAAGGTGTAAAGAGTGGTTTGAAAAGAGAGTATGAACTCCGAGATGGATTGTTATACAAAGGTCAGTTACTTTGCATACCAGAAGATGGAGATCGTTTACAGTGGTTGAGAGAGGCACACACTTCCCGAGTTGCTGGACACTTTGGGATGAATTAAACTCTACTTAACCTCCGGCGTTATGTCTTTTGGCCGAAGATGCAAGATGATGTGGCTAAGTTAGTTAGAGGGTGTAAGTTGTGCAAAGACATCTAAACCTTCTAACGAGAAAATGTGGGTTATATCTACCATTACCAGTACCATCAAGGCCTTGGGAGAGTATTTCTATGGATTTTCTTGGTGGGTTACCGAAGACCGAGTCTGGTCATGATTACTTGTTCGTTGTGGTCGACCAATTCAGCAAGATGATTGCATTAATTCCATGTACAAAGACGGTAACGGAAGACGGTGCAGCAAAGCTCTTCTTTGAGCACGTGTGGAAGCATTTTGGTTTACCTACTTCGATTATTTCTGATAGGGATAGTCGATTCCTTAGTCACTTTTGGGATTCTTTATGGAAGATGATGGACACTAGGTTGAAAAAGAGTACAACTTTTCATCCACAAATAGACGGACAAACAGAAGTGGTCAATAGGACTATGTTTCACATGTTAAGGGGATATAATTCTAAGCATCCTAAAACTTGGGATGAGAGTTTACCGTATCTACAGTTTGCTTCCAATAGAGCAGTTCACAGTTCTTCGGGGAAATCTCCTTTCGAGACGTGCTATGGTTACTTACCACCTAGTCCTTTCGTTTTAGTATTTTCTAGTGACACCTCAATGGGGGGAAAGGAAGGAAGTGAACGGAAAAAGGCACAAAAGTTCTTGAAGAAGATATCTCGGATTCATGCGATTGTTGAAGCACAACTAAAGAAGTCACAATCCAAATACAAAGCAAAGCATGACAAGCATCTTGTACCTTATAATTTCGGTGTTGGTGACTTGGTATGGTTAAAATTAGGTAAGGAACGACTGAAGGGGGAAGGTAAGAAGTTGAAACCATTGAGGTATGGACCATTTCGTATTCTCGATCATATTGGTGACAATGCCTTTCGTCTAGATATGCCACCTTATCTAGGAATGTACTCGGTCATAAATGCCGAATACTTGAAGTTGTTTGAACCACCATTACTTGATGATGACGACGACGACACTATGATCTTACCACGAGTAGAAGACTTATGGTTTGATAGAGAGGAACCACTCAAGGAAGACTGCATATTGGAGCGAAGAGTGACTAAAACACGACAAGGAGAGAAAGAAGCTTTTCTAATTGGATGTAAAGGTCAAGTTCCTAGCAAGGCTAAGTGGTTTAACAAGGAAAAGGGACTCTCGAGTTCCCTAACCTTCATTTTTAACTCTCACGGGAGTTCAAGTTCTTAAAAGGGGGACCCATGATACAGGTGTATCCGTACTCCTTTAGGGAACTTAATTAACCTCAAGCTAAGTTGAGGGAAGAAACCTATTCTAGGCATGAATCCTTGTTTAGGCAGAGTTCCTAGTTAGGGAAGAGTTTTGTTTTAGGCAATACTCTTAGTTTAGGAAATAGATTCCTAATAGAAGTCCTTGGTCGGCTGAGTACGATGAAGACTATAAATAGATGGCTTTGGCTAATAGCTAAGGACAGATACTAGGCACAGAAAACCTAGAGAAAGCTTACGACAATACTTGTGCAAGCTTAGCAAACAGTTTAAGGTTAATCCACTGTTTAGAGAAGATTGTGAGCGTAACAAAGAGAGAATTGTAATCGTTTTCTTGTTCATAATCTAAGAGAAGATATTTTCTTCGAATTACTACTTGTGTTATGTTTTCTAAGTTTCTCGTCTATTATTATTCTGAATTCCGCCTTTATAGTAATAGTTACCAAGGTACAGAGATCAATACGTATCACCAAATATAGTTGCTGCTCCATCATTAGTCCCAGGTCATGTGTCGGGGCATCATGAACGATCTGAGGATTATTATATCACGAGGTGGATTTTCAGAATTAAATGATGTTTATGTTGGTCTACCGCCTGCAGTCCGAGAAAGGGTTGACAGATATCCTTGGCGTGCGCTTTATAGAATAAAGCCTAGAAAACATAACAATTTTTTTTTGAAAACAGTGGTAGAAAGGTGGTGGATGACGACGCACACATTCCATTTTATGGATTTCGAAATTGGTAAGTTTTTTTTAACTTAACTTAACTTAACTTAAATTTTATAAATAATCAAAAGAATTAATCATAGTTGATATTATACTTGTAATAGGAATTACTCACCTTGATTTGTATTTCATTGTTGGGATTCCAAGTGGAACGGGAGACCCGCCACCATTCAACCTGTAGTTGCAGGAAATCCCACAATACATCCCTCACAAGAATTCATAATAATCAACCCATCTTTAAGATCAACAATCACACTTTTTATTAATTGAGTTAAGGAATTTTTACAAGGAGGAAATGAAATCAAGAATACAACTAGTGTTCTAGACTTTCTCTCTCCTCAAAAGTTTCTCTCTACTCTAAAAAGATCTCTCCCTCATCTTAAGCCTGTTCGGCTCTTTATATAGGATATTACATAGTGGGTGACAGCTAAGCTGTCCTTTATTTTAGGATCTGACTTGCGATATTCTCGTAAGTATACAAGTGTTAGATTTCGCAACACTCCTAAATCTCGCTAGGTCTCCACATCTTTCTCGTGTTCAGGCTATCGTCATCTGTTGCGTCATTTCTGTAACCAGTCTGCGATATCTTCGCAGTGTGTTGTATAAAGATTTCGCAAAGGTATTGATGTTTCGGTATTATGATCCTACATCTTGCCTCTTCTCATGTCTTCTATGCGAAGGAGAGAATGTCATGAGAATTAGTGCTTCAAAATGCCGCAACCGTTCATTTTTCCATATTCTTCTCTATTGACATGATTCTGTACTTTTACGCAGAATTTATTACACGTATCTCTTTTTCCATCCATTTCTTGACACGTCCTTTTCAACCGCTATTTCTCAACCGTTCACGTCTACTCTTCGCATTAAATGTACTTATCTTCTCGAGAATTCTTCTCTTTATATATATTCTTCTCATTCTTCTTTTCTTCTTTTTTACTTTCCTTCTTATCTTTTCTGCAACTTTTCTTCACCGTTTCTCCGTAAATTTCGCTCCTGCTGCTGTAAATTTTCTTGTTTCTACTTCTTTTGATATTTAATTTCTTCTTCATTACCATACTGAAAATGGCTCCAGCTGGTCGTGAATATGAAACTTCTCTTGAAGGAATTCAGAAAGATCTCGAAGGGAGAGGTTTTACATTAGCCACCATTCCCGATCAAGGAGCTAAATCCATTCTTTCTGCTAAACTATTTTCTGATCATCATTGTGATGATAAAGAAATCATAATTTCGCTTGGTCAGATTCTCGCTGGCCTTACCATTCTAATCTTCCTTTGTTTTACGAAATTCTTGCTCACGCGAACTTCTCGCGAGCCATCTACCAATTGAGTGGGGACTGCATTCGTTTAATCCTTTAATTTGCTAACTGTGGTGCTGGTAAAGGGTCTCTTTATCAAAAAGAAACTAGAGATCCAAAATTTAAGGATTTGGAAATATTCGCTGAAAAATATACAATAGAAAGCTTCTTTGAAAATTATGAATTAATACCCATGAAGAAAGATAGTACTCATTTGGGGTGTCCGCTTGAAGAGAAAAGATAAGATTCTTTGACGATAAAGTACTTATGCAAGATATTGATTGGCATTCGACAAGAATAATACTCCTCGTCACTCTAAAGATGACAAATGGTGTGTCTTTCCACTAGTTTTGAAGGGGCCTTATATTTCTGGTTCAATTGTGCTTCCTGCGAATCTCGCTGCTTATCAACCTTGGGTATTTAATTGGCCCGAGAAAGAGAAAGAGGTATATTTCTTAAATTTCGCTCAGTGTATAGTCTTCATTCCTTTTTATACCTATTAATCTTGCGAAAATTTCAGATTAACAAGCTAAGAAGAAGCTACAAAAGGACTAAGAAGGCAAGCATCCTAGCAGCGCTTCGTTCGATCACGGATGAAGTAAGAAATACTTTCTTTTATTATTTTTAAAAATATTGTTGCCTCTGTTTATTATCTTCATTCGTGTGCGAAGGTTGGTGTTGTAGTTGTTGAAGAAGAAGGGTTTAGGGTTGCGAAGACCAAAGGAAAGGGTAAAAGTTCTCTTCGCAAGGAGAAGTCTGCTGCTCCACCTTCAAAGAAGCGAAAAGTTCACTCTCCCTCTCCTTCAAATCTTCAGTCTGAAGAAAGCTCTGATGATGATGATGATGATAATGATGATATTGATACATCTTTCGCGAGGGAAGATTTTCCACCTGAATCTTCTATGGCACAACTGTCTAGCATCTTCTATGACTCCATGCAAGGGATTGGGGATGATCATCTCACTAGCACATGCAAAGCTCTTGCGAATATATGTGATACCCCTTTACTGGATGGTGATGATTCTCTTCATGGAGTCTCCAGATCAGTGACTCCTAGCTTTCTGAATTCACTTGGTATCTTGGTATGCCTTCGTTTCTCTATTTCTTCATAATTATTGTAGTTGCAGGATTTCCTACAACACACCCCCTATAATATTTTGTAGATCTAAATCTTATTAATCATCTAAATTTCAAATATAAGTACTAGAAATATAAATTGACACAAGGATTTTTTACATGGTTCGATCAATGTGATCTACATCCATGGTTCTTCACTATGATTATTGAGATTACATTAGTATTTCATTTACAATCTCCATTAATGGATATTTGGTAGAGCTCTAGATCTATTTTTTTGGGGAAGAAGATGATAAAGAAAATTAATAATCTCTCTCTAAAATGTCTAACCTCTCTAAAGTGTATCCTCCCCTTTCTCTCTCATGCTCTCCTCTTTATATAGGTGTTTACATAGTGGGTGACAGCTCACACATAGTGGAGTACAGCTCATAATTTCTCAGGCTCTGGTACGTTCTCGCAGGTTCACTCTATAATTTCGCAAGTTACTCACACTTTCCTCATGAATTATGCTGATGTCATCTGCTACGTCATTCTTTAAGTACTCTGCGAAGTCTTCGCGAATTCTTATTAATCACAATTTCGCTAGCACATAGTTGTTGCGAGATTCTGCTCCTACATTTTGCCTCTTTTTCCTTGAATATTGCTTGAAGAGCGATCTTTAAGGAAAAATCCTCTTTGTTGTAGTGGTCTTTGATCTTTGTTGATGAAGGAACGAGCGAAAGAATACTTTTCTTGAAAAGTACGTACTTGCCTCTATTCTTTTGCGAAGTTCCGAAGCTTTGCGAAATAAATAAGAAGTATCAACCCTTGAAGTATAAGAAGTATGAAGTATCCTTGAAGTATAAGAAGTATGAAGTATCCTCGAAGAAGTATAAGAAGTACTTAATCCTCTAAATATAAGAAGTATTGCGAATCCATCATGCGAAACTCTCGCTCCATGTTCTTTGCCTCATGCTATGCTGTAATGAAAATAAGAATTTAGATTAGTATTCAACATTTCTTTTATCAAAAATATTCATTTAATTGCAATTTCAAATTGTTTTTCTTTGTTTTGATTTCCTTTGTATAACTTGTTTCGTCTCATTCGATAAACATCTTTCATGGAAATGATCCTAATAGGTACCCCCTTATATGACGCACTTTAGTTACATTGCCTCTTGCGAATATTGTTCGCGAACTAGGATGTACGCCACAAAGGTTTGCCCGCTACTACTCTCCATGTTGGATATCATTCTCATTTGAAACAAAGAAAGTATTTAAGGGAAATATATAAATTGATCTGTGCGAGAATTTTCTCGGTCTCTTTTGTAATATCTGCGAGATTTTTCTCGAATTATTGTAATCATGAAATCTTTGTAGTTCTGAAATCTTTGTAATTCTGCGATTGTATCGCGTTTTGTAAATCAAATTAAAAATATTTTATTTGTTGTAAAAGTAAAATGTTCAAGGAAAGTGGTACTTAGCTTTTATGTGATTCGTTGTTGTTGTTGTCTCTCATGAAGTATATGATTTACTTGCGAAGCTAGCATCCTTGAAATGTATAAACGTCGCACAAAATATAATTATCTCGCAACAAAAAGAAGTGTGAGAAATGAGATTTGAACCCTTAACCTGCCTCTTGCATATTCTCGCACCATACCAAATGTTCTAACCCTCTCTTGTGAAGTTAATTTGCGAGATAGTCATCAACTTTCTTCTTTCCGAAATAATCAAAGTCCGTGCGAAATTTCGCATAACAAAAATAAATGTGCGAGAAGCAAGAATTGATCCTGCGACCTGCTGCTTGCATTCATGCCTCCTGATCAACTGTGCTAGCCCTGCCTCTGCGAAATAATCACCTACTTTCTTTTTGCAAAATAACTAAAGAAATATCTTTGCGAAGTAAACATCTGTATGTAGTATTTGTTTGCGTTGCGAACATTCGCAAGGAAAGTGTTTGCGAAAGAAATGCTTATGATATAAACCTTTGCAAAGCAAAAAATTCTTTGCGAGGAGGGAGATTCGAACCCAAGTCCTCTGGTTTGCATACTTCTTCTCTGACCATCTGGGCTGCTTGTTGTTTGCGAAACAAACACACAATGCTATAACTTTATTCCATTTTTTCGCACTTGAAAGTTCAAAAATATTTGAAAATTTTTGTGCGGCTGCGAATTCGAACACATGACCACATGTTTGTTTGTTCCAACTCTGACCATCTCTGCTAGCTTTTGTTTGCGAAGGTACGCATGTAGCCACCTCTTATTCTTTTCTCCTCTCTAGGTTGTAGAAAAAATGTGAAAAAATATGACTGCGGCGAGATTCGATCTTGCGAGATCAAGCTTCTTCTTTTCGCTGGTGACCATCTGTGCGAACAACTATTTGTGTTGGTGTGGTAAGCTTCACAGTACTTATTCTTATTTAATCCTCTTTGTAAAAAAGAAGAAAACTATGTTCGCAGGCGAATTCGATCTTGCGACCTCTTTGTTGTTCATTCAGTCTTGAACCATCTTTGCGAATTTCTGTTCGTGACAAAAATTACAGCGTCTGCCTCTTCTCTCTTCTTCGTCCTTCCTTTGTTTCTTCACAAATTGCCTCTTGTTTTCTCCTGAACATGGAAATCTTCAACCAAAACTTCCATTTTTTCCTTAAATTTTACCACAACCACTAATCTTTTCTCTTGCTCTTTTCATGTCTTTGAATTATTGATGATGTTTACTCCCTGAAAATGTGATTTCTTCCATAAAATTTCCATTTTTGAACCTAAACTTTATAGATCTAAATAAAAAGTATGAACAGTAACTAATTTTCATGGAAATTTCTTGATCCAACAAGTTACAGGAAGGATAAATCCTTTACTCCTCCCTGTTTCTAGCGCCAAAAATGTAGTTGCAGGATTTCCTACAACACACCCCCTATAATATTTTGTAGATCTAAATCTTATTAATCATCTAAATTTCAAATATAAGTACTAGAAATATAAATTGACACAAGGATTTTTTACATGGTTCGATCAATGTGATCTACATCCATGGTTCTTCACTATGATTATTGAGATTACATTAGTATTTCATTTACAATCTCCATTAATGGATATTTGGTAGAGCTCTAGATCTAGTTTTTTGGGGAAGAAGATGATAAAGAAAATTAATAATCTCTCTCTAAAATGTCTAACCTCTCTAAAGTGTATCCTCCCCTTTCTCTCTCCTGCTCTCCTCTTTATATAGGTGTTTACATAGTGGGTGATAGCTCACACATAGTGGAGTACAGCTCATAATTTCTCAGGCTCTGGTACGTTCTCGCAGGTTCACTGTATAATTTCGCAAGTTACTCACACTTTCCTCATGAATTATGCTGATGTCATCTGCTACGTCATTCTTTAAGTACTCTGCGAAGTCTTATTAGTCACAATTTCGCTATCACATAGTTGTTGCGAGATTCTGCTCCTACAATTATGATATAAAGTTATACTATATCTTGACAATTTCTTCATTTTCCTTCGCAGGCCGGGAAGGCTTCTTTCGTTGTTGCCTCAGACTTGGAAAAAAGACGTGGGATTCTTGAAAAGAAGAATCTTCAACTTCGCAAGAGAAATGAAGAATTAGAAGCTGAAGTTGTTGCTCTTCGTGAAAAGAACAAACAATTAGAAGTTGATTCTTCTACTCAAAAGGACAAAATATCTAGTCTTCAAGATGCCAATAAGCAACTTTATGGTATGAAATTTTTCTCTTTTCCTTTATTTTGTTTTCTCATTATCCTCCCTCATCTTAATTTATCATTTTCGCAGATGTCTATGATCTTTCTGATGAAGCCATTCTCCTTCACACATTCTCCAATTCTATGGATAATAATACCCTTCTTGAACACCTTAATAATTCTTTGAATAGTTTTTCAAATGACAAGATTAAATCTCTTCCCATAAATGAACTCAGATCCAAACTTCGCCTCTTAGAAATTGACCATAGATCTATTTGGGCTTAGCCAACAAATTTAAGCGTTTCTATCTTAATTCTAAAGAAGAAATTAATGCTTTAAGAACCAAGATCAGTGATCTCATAGATGATAAAGATCGCATCGCTAGACAAGGTGCTCAAGCGTTAGCGAAATTCCAAAAACTCTTCTTGAAGTTCAAATTGAACGAGATGAATCTAACCGCAAAAATGTTGTACTTAGCGAAAGAGAGAATCAAACTCGCTCCCTTCTTCTCATAAATAATGATGATGAATTCGCTTGGGCTACGAAAATTCTAGATGACGCCAGAAATAATCTAGGTGTAAAAGTTAGTCTTCAAGCTGAGCACATGGCCTTGGTTATAGATATGATTTCTGACAGAGAAGGTTGTTGATTGTTCTTCTTTATTAATTGTTCGTCTTTCATAAATTATTATCAAGTTGCTGACTCATTGTTATATGTTCGCAAAAGTTGAAGAACTTGAGTACGAAAAGTAGCAACTCGCAAAGGATCTTTCTTCTCGCAATGATAAATATTCCGATCAAGAGTCAATTAAAGATCTTGTTGCTAACTTTAAGAATGACGCTATTCTTTTTCGCAATCAAACTATTAAGAAGGTTTGTGATGATAATAACATCCTTCATTCCAAATACCCTTGTCTCTCAGAAGAAATTCCAAAGAATGTACCCCATCTGGATATCTCTGATAGTGATGCTAGTGAAGAAGAAGAAGAATTTGATGAAGATGAAGAAGAAGAAGAATCAAACAAGAAATAATTCTGTTTTCTTCTTTCTCTTTTTGTAATATCTGTACATTCGTTCTTTAATCTCCTATTTTTGTAATCTTTTGCTGCGAATTTCTTCAATCTTCAAATGCAAGTTCTTAAATTATTAATCTTTCATTTCATGCGTGCGTAAATCTATCATATGGAGACAAATAACATGTTCTTATTCTGTTCATTCCCATACTTGCCTCTGTTATTTGTATCCAAATGAAAGATTAAGCAAGTTACTTTTGAATAGCAACATGTATCTATGCCTCGGCCGAAATTGCTTCGCGGAATCTTCGCAATTAAGTATTTCTTGGTTTTTCCCAAGATTTCAGTCTTTCTTGTTCTTTTATGTGGTCTTATTTTGCCTTCCTAGTCAAAGGTCTTATTTTTCCACCTCTTGTCATTGCGACAAAATCGCAGGACGTCTCTGCACTTTCATGCAGAAACCCATTGATCTTGCCTTAACTTTTTTTTTTGTCGTTTTTGTTGCAACAATATGACAGGCCTCAATATTCTTGAAAATAAAGCCCCATGACATTGCCGTCTTGCGAAGAAATCGCAGGACGTCTTTACACTTTCATGTATTGACCCATTGATCTCGCCTTATCTTTCTCTTTTGTATTATTACCTCTTCAGGATTGTCGCACAAATATGACGAGCCTAAATATTCTTGCGAAAATAAAGCCTCGTGACATTGCATCTTAAGACACTTATCAGCTCCCTAATGGAGGGTGCCGCCCTTATCTTCCCCCTGGTTGCCCCTTCAAGGAGGCGTACCTCTACCATACAAGGTTGGCTCCTCCCATCCGGTCTTAACAACAACCAGTTGTTTTCGCAGCCTCTTATCCCTTTCGCCTATATGGATTATGGTTACAAGAATGCACCCTAAGTGGGGTTTTCTTAGGGCCGAGTGCAGCATACATCAAGACTTGCCAAGAATGGCCGAGACGCTTCAAACGCCCCAGGCACTCTTAGCTCAACCGTGTACCTCGACGCCTTGATCAGATGTCGCACTCCTTAGAAGAGACCCTCGGTCGTCCAACCTAAGTTATAAGTTTAGGTTGAAAATCCAAGGTACCTCTCCTGGATGGGCTTTATTGACCCCAAATATCCATGACTCAGGTTCCATGGGCGGTGTAACCTTTTCACTGAGCCATGCAACAGGTACCCCCTTCTATGACGCACTTTAGGTCTTACATTTGCCTCTTGCGAAATTTTGATTTCGCGAACTAGGGTGTACACCATAGAAGGTTCGCCCCTTTCGATTGTTTTGTTTCTTCTTCGCATATCAGCTCTTTTGTAATTTCGCAATCTCATCTTTTTCATTCATAAAATATATTTTCTTCTTCTGCATATCAGTTCTTTTGTAATTTCGAAATCTTATCTTTGTTATTCATAATTTTTTTTTATTTTTTATTTTTTGAAACAAATCAGCCATACATCTTTCTTTCTTCTCCCAATTTTTACTTTGGCAGTCAACGAATACATTCGTTCTTTAAGTCTCTTACTTCTGCTACTTTCTGCCTCTGCATTTTTGAAATTTTCTGTTATTTTCTTATCTTTTGCGAAATCTTCGTCGCTTCTTACCTTCAACATGCATTGGTTTCGCAGCGATTCTTCTTCTCTCTGTTCTATTGCATCTACCATCAATCTTTCACTTTTTTGTTTTTCTTTGATGTTATGTTTCCAATTCTTCTTCTTCGCAGCTCTTTCTTCGCAAGATTCTACATCAATTTCATAACACTTCTTTCCTTCAATCCAATCTCCTTTTACTATGCCAATACCACTGGGATGAGGGAACTTGATACATTGATGGAAAGTCGATGCTACACCTAGAATCCCATATAACCAAGGTCGTCCAATCAATGCGTTGTATGGTGATTCCACATCGACTACATAGAACAGAATTTCAGAGGACAATCCTTTCAGTGGAATTCGCATATTGACTTCCCCTTTAGGTTTATTGGCAGTACCATTAAAACCATAGATCTTGTAAGTTGAAGGTATTAGATCTTCATCTTTTCCTCCCATAGTTTTATAAGTATGATAAAAAAGGATATCCACGGAACTTCCAGTATCGATTAAAATTCTGTTGATTGCCCATGAATTCTCAGCTTCATCATCTTCATCATCACTAGGTTTTGGGTTAATCTCCAATCTTACCACTAATGGGTTATCTTGCATCTCGCCACCCTCAGGTACTTCTTCTGAGGTGAAGGAAATAGTCTGCTTTTGCCATTCTTTCAGTGGCGATGCCTTCGCAATTTTCATTATTTCTCTATCATCGGCATCTCTTGCGAAAACCCTGCTCTAATGACTTGCCTAACAATTCCCAAAAGAACTCATTTAGTGTTATCGTGAAAGTCTTCAATCGTTTTGTACGAATGTACAATAGAGTGACAAAACAGATTCTTTGCGTTTGCTCCAACTTCTATTACAAATGTTTCTCCTCCTTTTGTTGTATTTACTCCGCGAATTTCTGGCGGTGGTGGTAACGGTTGAGACCGAGGTTGTCTTACTAGAAAATGATTTAATTTTCACTGATCTAACATTCGAGAATGATTCTCTTTATATTTATTGTCATTTGTTGAATGTCCATGGAAATGGTGATAAGAACAAAATTCATGACTTATGTTGCTTGGAGGTGGTTCACTCCCCATGTTCCATGTACATCTTCCATCACAAGTATAAATCTTTTCCACTAGTTATCTTGCATCTACGGCTTCTCTTGCCCTCCGCCATCCCGAATCTTATTATTGTCATACGGTTATAGTAGTTCCTTTCTTGTACATTACTTCCGATGAAATAGTTGCTTTTGCCATTCTTTCGGTGGCGATGCCTTCGAAGAGAGCATTCACAAATGAGAGGATGAGAATTTTCATTATTTCTCTATCATCGGCATCTCTTGGCTTGTAAATGATTAAAAACCTTGGTAGACTCGAACCCTCAATTAGGCTTGTGTGAAATATTTCGTATAACATCATGAGTGTTATCGTGAAAGTCTTCAATCGTTTACGATGGCCGTCGATTGTTTCCTTCCTCCTTACAACAATCCTCTCATTTAGGCCCGGTTCTCTTAAATGTACAATAGAGTGACAAAGCACGCCATTATATCGGTTGTTCTCTCTTCTTGGTTGTCTCTGTTTCTCATTCATTAATATTTTTGCGTTTTGCTCCAACTTCTATTACAAATGTTTCGATCTCTCCTCCTTTTGTTGTATTTACTCATTTTGAAGATTTTAGCCGAGGCGAATTTATTCGGATTTTGTGGCGGTGGTGGTGAAATACTTCTAGGTTGATTTTCCATCCTCAATTCCGAGGTTGTCTTACTAGAAAATGATTTAATTTTCACTCGATCTAACATTCGAGAATGATTCTCTTTATATTTTCATTTGTTGAATATCCATGGAAATGGTGATAAGAACAAAATTCATGACTTATGTTGCTTGGAGGTGGTTCACTCCCCATGTTCCATGGCGCAGGTATATTTTCCATCAAGATTATAGCTTCCCATCTTTTCTCCACACTAGCATTTAGAGGTGGAATTTTGATTTCTTCCCATATTATCTTATGACTTCCCCGTCCCCTGTGATGGTTTTGCCTCTGACCTCCATAAGTTTCTTGTGGCTGGTTAAGTCTTTGAATTTTGTTATTTCCACCACGGCTATAGAAGTTTCTTTCTCTCTCGAATTCTTCTTGATCACGACTTCCCATATCTACTAGTTTCTGCTGACTATCTCACATTATCCTCTCTTGTTGTCCTTGCGACGTACTCGCCACTGTATTTATCAACTTAGGTAACAAGCTTGCATTCGCTGCTTTTGAACTTGTGTTCACAATTGGGTATGACTCCATCTCATTTTGCTTTTCCTCAAGAGCAATATACTCCTCCTGAAATTCTCGCAACTCAGTCATTGTGATCGTATTCTTGATTCTGAAAATTTGAATGTACAACAGATTGGTTGTGAACATGGCGTTAATGAATGATAGAATGAGATATCTCTCATCCACACGGCCAGCCATATCACTACACATTGTCTTCCACCTCATGGTTAGATGCTTCAAACTTTCGCCAACCCTTTGCTTTAACCCAAATACATCTTCAATGCCAGGTCACGAAGAATTGTTACTTATATACGCCCCTAAAAATGTAGCATGCAAATGGTTGAAAGATGTTATAATATTCTTTGGAAAACCTTCAAACCATTTCAAGGCCTCTCCTGTTAAACTTGATGCAAAATATTTGCACAATACAACATCATGGTTTTCCCATTGTAGCACACATCTCACATAAGCTTTGATGTGTTGTACTGCACAAGTTGTTCCATCAAAAATGCTGGTTAACGCAGGTAGATTGCACTTTGGGGGTATTCCTCCTAATTGTACTTCTTGTGTGAATGGAGTTTTCACAGCTTCTTCTATGGCTTCGTCCAGTTGTCTCCTACCTCATTCTCTTTTATTATTTAGCATTCCTCTCATTTCTACTAGCTCTCTCAAAATTTGTTCATTTACACCAGAATTTGGATCCATTGGTCTTTTTAACTCCGCTTCTCTTCTTCTGCGTTCATATCTGTTTTGATTTTCTTGTTCATCATTTTCTTCTCGTCTTTCTCTGCGATCTTCTCTTTCATTTCTTTCATGAATTCGCACATGATTATGCTTCTCATTTTCTCTTCTTTTATTTCCTTTCAGCTCTCCTTTGTACTCTATCATATTCTTCATTGATATTACCATTATTGCGATTTTGTTCACGCCTTCTTTCTCGGTTAGCATGATTGTTCTGGCGAATTACCTCTTGGAGCTCTTGTTCTTCCACTTCTGATCTCAGTCTTTCCCTTCGCAAGCTAGACGTGCTTGTTCAGTGTAATGTCTTTCATTTCATCTTCAATTATTTGAAGATTTATTTGAATTTCTCTCCCATGTAATATTCTCCTTCATTCTTTCTGATTTTCTTCGCCATCTTGATTATTTCGTTCCTGACGTTGCCTATTTCCCTGATTTCCGTTGTTTTGTCCATCTTGAAGAATTTCACCATGTTGAATATAACGATCTTCCATTATTTCTCTTCTTTCACGACGTTCTTCATCTGGATTTTGTACTTCCTCTCGAGTATCTTCATTAGCATTTTCTACAAGCGGATTTCATCTTATTTCTTCTCTAACTGATCTTGAACTTGATCTTGTAGTGCTTCCTGACCTTCTACCTTGTAATCTCATATTTTCCATCCTCAACTCATGATTTTGCCTAGTCAGATTTGCACGTTCTTCTGCTTCTAGTCGCCTTTCTTCGTGTATTCTTTGCCTCAATGCCTCTAACGCTTCAATCTCTTCATTTCCATGAATTATTCCTCCAATTACTTCTTGGTCTCTCTCCTCTCATCCATTGCTTCATAATTGCTGCTCTTCTTCCATTTCATCTACGGAATCTGATCGCCAAGTATGTACACTCACTCTGTCATAATCCACAATTCTACTTTGTATTGGTATACATTGAATTGGCTGTTGAACTTGATTTTCTCCATTGTTTCTTGTGTTTACTCTTGTAGATTCCTCCATTTCATCTCTCTCTTTTCCAGCAAGCCTCCTACTCCTTCTAATAGTTTTTGGTTGTTTTGATGTATTTCTTCTTTTAGCCATTTTTCAACCTTAATGAGTTGTTGAAAATTATATGAAATTCTTTATCTATTACTCCAAATTCTTTCAAATCACAATATCAATCTCCAGTCCCTATTTCTAGCGCCATTATGTAGTTGCAGGAAATCCCACAATACATCCCTCACAAGAATTCATAATAATCAACCCATCTTTAAGATCAACAATCACACTTTTTATTAATTGAGTTAAGGAATTTTTACAAGGAGGAAATGAAATCAAGAATACAACTACTGTTCTAGACTTTCTCTCTCCTCAAAACTTTCTCTTTACTCTAAAAAGATCTCTCTCTCATCTTAAGCCTGTTCGGCTCTTTATATAGGATATTACATAGTGGGTGACAGCTAAGCTGTCCTTTATTTTAGGATCTGACTTGCGATATTCTCGCAAGTATACAAGTGTTAGATTTCGCAACACTCCTAAATCTAGCTAGGTCTCCACATCTTTCTCGTGTTCAGGCTATCGTCATCTGTTGCGTCATTTCTGTAACCAGTCTGCGATATCTTCGCAGTGTGTTGTATAAAGATTTCGCAAAGGTATTGATGTTGCGATATTCTGATCCTACACAACCAAGATGAATGGATGTCAAATAGTAAATGGGAGACGCTTTGTCCCTCGTTTGTGGAATCAGAAATGGGTCGAGATTATAAAGATTTGAAAGGAGTTGGGATTAGATGTGCAGCCTTGAAGATTTTCCTAACCAAACCCAGAAACCCAGAACATGTAGATGACTATCCTGAACTCGAAAGGATGTTTATCTTATGGGTACATGGTCAGGCATTCTTTCCAAACTCAACTTCTGTTGCTCATGTTGGTTAGCTTGAAGCGTTAGAAGATCTCGACAAAGCACCAGATTATGACTGGGGATCTGCAATTTTAGCAGAATTGTATTGTGCGCTGGATAAAGCGTCCTTGGGCGATCAAAACTTCACTGGTTTCCGAGGCATCATAGAGGTAAATATCAAAATTATTATTTTTAAATTTATTATTATTACTAAATTTAAATAATTTTTATGAACAAATGTAGATTATTTAGTCAAAATACTAAAATTATGGAGTAATTTGCAGTATTGGTGGTATACCTACTTCCATGTTGGTAAACCAATCCTAAAAGACGGGACAGTTAGACAATGTTGGACACGTATATGAAGAACAACTTAGAGAAGAACACTGGCAGCGGCGTCTTGGGTTCCAGTTTTGTTTACAGGTTACATCAGATGACTCGGAGCCACAACAACGTAGTTGTTCACCCTTACGTTGATTTACCTCAGTATAGTGATGATGTTGGAGTAAGTATTCTTGATTATTCTATGCGTAGAGTTGTTTTTTACAGTCCGGAATCAAAAAGAGGGGTTTGGTATCTGGGAGAAAGAGTGCAGTACCAAATACAAGTTATATTTGCAATTGCAATTAACCCGCCACAACAGATGCAAACCTCTGCATCAGATTCTTATCGGCTGAGAATAACCGGTTGGGAGAGGTATGAACTAAATACAAGGTTGAATATTAGTGAAGCGCAGTATGTCAACTGGTACCAGTCTATTACGAAGCCTGTGATTAGGACACAGAACATGCACGTTTATGGGTTTGATTTCCCAGGGTTATCAAACATGTCCCATAATCCAAATATCGTTCCTAGCCAACCACCTCCAGAAGAGCCAAGCTTTATGACTTATCCGAGGACAGGTGCAAGTTCTTCATCATCCTCGTCAAATATGCCTGAAATTCGTTGGGAGCTGCAAAGTATTACTTCACAAGGTGAGCCAACCACGATCCCCATTGTTTCCCAAGGTATGGATCGTGATTATCCTTACTACAATGTCCTTGCCCGGTGAGGAAGAGTTGCGGATTCAACTCAACGATTTGCATTGGCGGAATCGGTAAGTAGGCGCGCGCACTTGGAACAACTACAAAAATGGCAGACAAACACAATGTTTGGATTGACTCCAAGCGTAAGTCCAACGCAAATGATGATGGGATGCGGTCACATTCTTCCAATTCGACCAGGAGCAACATATCATTGCACGAAAGTGAAGAAACCAATAGATCATGGCAAGAAAGTGAAGAAACAGTGGTGCGAGAAACACAACACAACACTACTTCACCACAAATTGTGCATGTATCTCAACCTCAGGCATTTCGGCTTGAACCTAGGCGCATTTCATTACCATTCTCGCCCTACAACCCAAATGTGCCCTACAACCCAAGTGAATTCTACACACCAACACCACCACAACAACAAACCTCTTATATGCTTGGAGGACCGAGTACACAGAGTGCTTTCTAATCGCCTGCTTTCCAATCGCCTAATTTTGTTCAGCCAGGTCAGCCATGTCTAACCAGGTCTAGGTCATCCAGGTCTATCAGGTCTATCCCCAGGTCTATCAACATTTGGAAATTTACATACTATGTTGGCTTTGGCTTATTTCCCAGGTCTATCCCCAGGACTTTCTGAATTATTGGCTCCAGAAAATAACAATGAGGGAGCTAGAGATGAGCGACGTTAGAGAGATTATTGTAATTTTTAATTCTGCTACATTTGTAGTTTTAGTTTTAAAAGTACGACAGTCTTAATTAAATAAAATTACATATGTTTAAAAGTAAGCGTTTTACATTGGCTTCACTAAATTACGACGGACTACATTACATTAGCTTCACTAATGAGAAGAAGTACTAGGTGGAACAACAACTACAAAGAAGGGGTTGAAACTGTTCAACACCTTAAGGATTTCAAAACATTTTTCGAAAGGAAAAGCCACATTTTTCCATCTTCGCCATTCCGCCAAAGATCTTGTTACCATCTCAGCATCAGTTTCACCTCTCAGTCAATATCGATTTACTTGTATGGTTAAAGCTACAAACTCACTTACTTCTTTCTTAATTATACCAAAACGATGTTCTATGTCGCATATAGAACGACGACTCGGATTACGAGTGTCACTGCAGAACCCATCGTGAATAACCGCCCAGAAATTTACCTATGGATAGTTTGCCGAAGCAAGCTGAGTAGATAAAAAAAACATAGTTTCTACAAATAGATTCATCTTCTTCTTTAGTATACAGAACTCGCCGAACTAACCAGGGACGAGACATGTTCAATCAAGAATTGAGAGTGAAGAGAAGAATGTGTAGAATGTGTGAATTTAGACTTGAAATGAGGAGTATTTATAGAATTCAAAAAATGTAGCCGTTGGATCACAAGTTTTTGCAGCCGTTCAGATTGAGCCGTTGGCGCCATTGGGTCAGACTCTGGCGTTTCTAATACGGACGCGGGCGCTTTAAGTAAAAACGCGCGTTGGATGTACAAACGCTGGCGTTTTTTCTTCAGACGCCAGCGTTGGCAGCTAGGTCGCCCGTCCTTACCACAGACGCGCGCTGGTTGTTTCATCTCGATGTTCAAATCAACAAATATATTGATTTGAACATCCATTTTTCATGTTTGTTCATTCCATAGTGGGAGCAAAATGAACAAACTCTGAGTTTGTTCATTCCATAGGAACTGCTTTTAGATCGGAACGGGCGGCGTTACTGTATAACTGTAATACTGTACATGAAACAGACAATTCGATGTCGCACTGTATCTAGTGAGTTTTGTCTCTGTTTCACATGGCCTGCGCGAGTTTGGACCAAATATAACGGATTTGAAAGTGACCTCATTGAAGTGGTAGTTTCTAGAGGTTCTCCACTTGCTGCCAAGACACTATTGGGACTTGGAAGCATAGAAAAAGAACAATAAAATCTGTCAATAAGCATTTACTATTTTTGTAAGCAAAACTCCATGTAACAATCGCCTTTCTTTGGTAGTGATCGATTGGAAGCAAAATGTAAATGATCGTACCAAACAAGACGGGTAGCTTGTATTGTCAAGGCCGGTTCCTATGGACCATGGTACAAAAATATCCATTTGTCGTACAAGGTGGTCTGGTAAATTAGTCGCGCTGCCACGGTAAAAGTGCTAAGCGATGGATATCCTATCGAGCAATATTATCTATATCGCCAACGATATAATGATTATCGCTAGCGTTGCAATTTTAAATTTCATAATCAATGGTGAATTCCGATGACGAGAGGCAAATTTATATCGATCGGTTCACAGCAAGAAATGCATTTTCGGATGTTATTTGGTCACAGTCCCTGAATCAAAAGTTACTTCAGCTCTAAGGATTCTAGGTTATGGCTGTTAGAATACGGGCATCCAACTCAAAACCAATTGGCAATGAGTGGAGAGTCCCTAAGAGATTATAAACCGCAGGATCTTAGAATGCCCAACAATGTGGGACTAATAATCTCAACCCGCCCCCTCACGTGTAGCCTCGTTGGGTCTAACACGTGAACAATTAAATCGGGTGACGCGGAGTAAAGGCGCGGTCAAAGACTCGTCTGAAATAGCCTGCTCTGATACCATGTTCGAATACGGGCATCCAACTCAAAACCAATTGGCAATGAGTGGAGAGGCCCTAAGAGATTATAAACCGCAGGATCTTAGAATGCCCAACAATGTGGGACTAATAATCTCAACAATGGCAAACCTGCGGATTCGAACGATATTTTTCATTATTTTTCCAACGTATTTACGAAAACCGACCGTGGAAGATGTTAGAGGAATATTAACATCGCGCTAGCTAAACAACTCTTCAATCTCTTCAGAAAGATTATAATATCATTATTGTTATTATTAATATGAGGGAGGATCCATGGATAATCTTATTTACACACTATCTTACAGGATATATACCAATTTTTTTATGAAACTCAAACTATAATGAGTATGAAGCTAATATTTTAATAATATGTTCTTCTTATAACACTTTATATTCCTACAAAACATGAGCACAAATCGACGTACCAAACTCCACCATTTACTAATATTAATTTAAATTATTAGTTTTCAACGGTTGAATTTCAAAGTGGTAGACAATGGTGCTATACCTTTTGGATTATGCTCATTTTTGATATGAATGTAGAGTGTTGCAAGAAAAACGTATCTTCAAAATGTTAGCTTTGAATTCGTGTTTGTTTGAGCTTCACTAAAAAATCAGTGCAAATCTTGTGAGATGGTTTGCAAATAAAGTTGTTCATGGATCCTGCCTCTATTATTAATATTATTATTACTATTATTTTTCACAGAAGCGTGACTCTCTTCGTTTTAGTCATTTTACTCCTCGAATGTCTTGGGACCGTTGTGCAGTGAGTTCTCCTACAGTCTGTTTGTAGTGTTGGTGATGTTTTCGATTGTGGAAGAAGCCTACTTAGTCTTTAATGCTTTTGCCTTATGTTATGTTGCGGCCTACATCAACCTCTACCTAGTTTTTTCCATTTACTTGTTTTTTTTTTTTTAATTTTCAGCAATTGTAATTTTATTTTCGGCTTGTTTGTCGGTTCTTGGTCCTTTCATTTTTTTATTTTTTTTTATTTTTTTTTTTCTGAATCACATAAAATTTTATTAAAATGATAAATGAAGTTGGGTAATTACAATAGCCAAGAAGCAAAAACCTAAAAAATGATCCAACTATATAGGCCCAATACTCAATTTAAAGAAAAATATCAACACACTCCAAAAAGAAAAAACCAAAAGGAAACAAAGGGCACCTAGAGGAATCTGTAATATTCAACCTCTGGCATTTCAATTGGGTTAGAAAATTGGTCTTCCAAATACAAATTGTCTTTCTCCTGCAGCTAAACTTGCTCCCTTTTTAGCCACATTATTAGCAGAGAACTTTACTTCCTTGAAGCAATGCTTAAACAGAATTGAAGAAACTACCTACAACTCTCAGCCATCTCATCCTAATAAACCAAGGAACCTGACCTTTGGAAAAGTCAGTTATCACTGTTTTAGAATCTGAACACATAATAATGTGTTGAGACTTCCATTCTCCTACTAATTCAACTGCACACACTACTGCATAAACTTCTGCAATATAGTTATTTGCAATGCCAATATCACCTGACATGAATGGTTTCTAACCACCATTCCCAATCCAGCAACACCAGGGTTACCAACAGAAGAACCATCACAACAAAACAGAGTGTACCCAATTGGACGTGGAGACCAATATCAAGCTTTAATGCATTGAAATTGTTGTGCCTAGGACCCAGGTTGAAAAAAGAAATTACCTGGAGGTTATAGTTTTGGTTCACTTGTTTCTTTTTCATTTTTGAGCCCCCTTCAAATACTATTTTTTTGATTATGTTTTTAAATTGCTGATCATTTGGCTTGATCTCTTCGAACAATCTTTTATTTTTTTGGAACTCAAGCTCTTTAATGACCGAACAAGCTGCAGAGTGATCCAAGCTTCTTTGATCGAGAGGACTTTTGTTTTTTGCTTTATTCCATATATCATCAAAATATTTTGGATGACTGAACCCAAAAACAGAGCACAACCATCTCCGTATGTTAATATTGAATGCACATTTCCAATGAATATGATCCATACTATCCTGAGCATTCTCACAAATGCAACATCTGAAGGCTAATTCATAACCTTTTCCAACCATGACAGAATCATCTACAAAAATTCCTTGAACTACTTTCGGACATTCTTGGAAATTCTTGGATGAAGAAGTAAATTCCATATATGTTTTGAGCAATGCAGTTTAGGTTCTTTATGTCTTAAAATAGCAATATGAGATGAGTAGTAAATTTATCATGAATTCTCCAGTCCAAATTGATAAATCCTGTCCTTCACATATGTTTGGTAAATAAAAAGAACTGAGCAATTGCTGCATTTCATGAGGAATACACCACCTGTCATTCTGGATAAGATCGGCCACCTTCATTTTCAAATTGTTCTTCACATAAGAAGTTAACTCAGTCTTTTCTATTAGGTGTCAAACTACACATTTACATTATGACCATTTCCAATACACCATTTTATATTTTCTTTCAAGGTTCCCAAGCCCATTTTAGTCCAGGAAAAATTGATGATAACTTCCAGTTGTCACTTCATTGTCCATTCCTATTCTTGAACTTAGCTTTAATGAACAATGCACATTCTTCTTCAGAGTTTATAATTCTCCACATCATCTTCATGAGAAGGGCTTTGTTTATGACTTCTAGTCTTTGAATCCCCAAACCATGTTCAATATAAGGAGTGCAAACTTTCCTCCAAGACAAGGTAGTGAATTTTCTTACCTCTTCATCACCAGACCAAAGAAAATTCTTTATAATTTTCTCACATATTTTAATCACAGAAACATGCCATTTATAGACTGCCATGTTGTAGATAGGAATACTACATACAAATATAAGTAGGACTAACCTGTATTGTGATGCAGAAAAAGAAGCTAGGCTTCAAAACCTAAATTATGACTGGAAAAATCTTCGTTTGTCTGATGAAGATTCGTTTGATGAGTTTAATCAAAAGGTGTCTGGAAGCATGTTATGCGTTAGGGAAGACCATTACCCAAAAGGACATTGTGATGAAAATTATCCGATATTTACCAACAAGATACGAGTCTAAGAAACATGCCATCATAGAAGGAAATAACCTTGAAACAATTTCCAGAAACAATCTTGTTGGGAAGTTAAATATTTTTGATCACGAGCATAGTGAAAAAAGCTTGTCTTGGGATGATGAGTGTTGTGTTGATCATGATGAAGAAGATATATCTATGACCACACAACAAGTCAAAAATATCCTAAGAAGGAACAAACAAGCTGGGAAGCGGCGCTCCCGAACCGACACCAAGATGATTTAGCTATTCAAGATGGAAGTTTTCTTCAAAGAAATAATGCTCTCATAGTTTCTCTTGATAACCCTGATGAGCATACTTCTTAAATTCAGATAGAGAATTTATCCTCGTGTGTAGAAATATTTATTGATCTTGATTCTGAGTTAGATAAGGAGATTTTAGAATTCCTGAATAGAAGTGAAGAAATTCACAGAGAAAACCTGGAAAAACTCGAATCATCTCTTCAAGTGAAAAACTTCTAGAGTTGGATAAACTTAATGAATCATTCACTAGAGCACTGTCTGTTAAAGATAATGGGATTCATCTCCTCAAGTACTGTGATCTACAAAGGCTCTCGGGAAGCTCAGACAAAATCTCAGCTATGTTGTTTGGGCAAAAGTACTTTGGTAATACTAATGGTATTGGGTTCACAGGCAAGACCTCAACCACCAACAACTATTTCATCCCCGCCGGTTCATGTAAAATGAAAACAGTTCGTTGTGATACAGATAGCCGAATCTTCTAAAGATGAACCCTCTCTGCATTGTTTCTTTTGTGGAATTAAGAATCACGTGAAAAATGTTGGAAATTCAAGAAGAATAATAAGAGAATTGTTAAAATTCAGTAGAGAATTAATCAATTATTGAAGAATAGTTCTAGAATTTGATTTCCAAAGAGAGATAAGCGAAGAAGAAGAACCAAAAAAATGTAAGAATCCTGAATACACTAATAACTTGTTAAGTCACCCAGTGACTCAAGTGGTGAGTGTCCTACTCACCCCATCACTACTTAATTGTAGTAATAAGTGCAACCTTATTATTTTAGCTTGAGAAAATTTGGCTTGCACAAATCTCATCACAATACTCTTTGTGATGACAAGGTTACTCAAGTCGACTTGAATTTTTTATATTGCTAATTTTAAACGTGAAACACCTCATAATAATCTCATAGTGATATCGGTGTATGTGATCTTGTTGAGCCAGCTCCAAAATCTAGAATGCATATTTGTATTCCATCACCTTTCAATAGTCCGTATTTTTGAATCATTAACTCTTGTGCTCTAAACTTTGTTTATTTGAGCTAAGAATATGTTTCAATATCATGTTGACACAGCTATGATTTTCGTGAGGATAAGTAACTAATAATTAGTATAAGTAAAAATGTAAAAAGGTCGTCAAAAATTGTGTATTTTATGGCTCACGAACAACAAGGTTATACTAAAAACTCTTCGGTTCACAGACCTTCTTAAGGATGGTCATTTTTCTATTTAGGGTTACTTCTTCATTCTGTTCTTCTTTAAGAAATACACTTGAATGGCTCCTGTAACTGGAGGTATCACCGAAAAGGAAGCAGTAGAAGTTGTTTATCTATGTGAAGGAATCAAATCAACAAGAATCAGAAAGGAGAAATCACCTGGAGAAGAAAAAGGTTCTAACTCAACTTGTCTTTTATCTATATGTCGTCCGAATAATGATTTCAGGGTTAAATTAAAGAACTTTGTGTCTAAGAGGAATGATTTAAAATCTCGAATCAATCTCTCCTTGGATAAGATAACTCACTACGAACACATGCTGGCTCAGTCTAAAACTACCTTTTGTAATCTGAGAGCAGAACTCAATGAGTTAACTGACATTTCTGAAGACTTGGAAGAACTGAATGATCCCATCATTAACGAGTTTTTTTAACAATGAGAAGGAATTCTCCGCTCGGGATATAAAAAATAACACGATGCGTCACTAGGAAACTTCTCAAGAGAATTTATGCATGTGTTCATGAAGGATAATTAGGGTTTGGTATTGCAAATATTATGAGCACACAAGTTATTTCCAACGATTTTCATCTTGCATGTTTTTAGATTTATACTCTAGAATTTTTGGAAAATGAACTTGTAGTATTTAATCATTATTGGTTTGATGTATTGCAAATCTTATGAGATATAAGTGTCATTTACTTTTGTGAATTGAATCGATATCTCATATATGCTCAACATTTAAATCTATTATGTTTTATGAATGAAAATAGAACAAACTTTGTGAGAATTTTTTCGCAGTATTGTTCTACTAGTCATCACACTCTTGTGTAATTACTTGCATTATCCACTCCGTAAGATTCTCTTATGTTGAGTTATGTCGATTGAATTATATCATTGTTCGAATCGCGTTGAGATTAATTTTATGTCGATGTTTAGGATACAAATCCATCGATTTTTAATGTTCGACAAAATCCTTATTTTTCATTAAAGTAAGGTCACTCACGTTGTTCTCTTGGTAATGACATCAAAAGGGTGAGAGTTCTTAATTGAACTTGTGCTTAATTTTATATCTTTGTGGGGAGAGTGGACGTGGAATTTAAAGGGGATGCTTGTATTTTAAATCTCCTAGATGAGTCTTTGAGTATTTTATACTCTGTGATATCATCTAAATTAAAGTTGATATGATTTTTTTTTAAGTCTTGAAGTATCTTTTATTTGAATTCATTTTGATTTCATTATTTTCGTACCTTTTCCAATTTTTATTGACAAAAAGGGGGAGAATTAATTAGTTGTTTAGCACTACATACATATGGTTTACAGATCATCACGTAAGGAGGAGTGAATCAACATCTATAGGTTTCACCTATTATGCAAAAGATATAAGTATAGATTAAGGGGGATAAATATATCACCGTAGTATTACTTCGAAGTTGTGGTACAATTGTTAGAGAAGATAATAATGCTATGTTTTTGTATAATGACGATTGAGAATATGTGTGAAAAGACGAGGGTACCCAAATATACCTCAATAAAACTTTTCCACCTATAAGTCCTTTCTACGAAAGTGATTGTCTATGGACTGAGTCGAAACAATACAACTAATCGGTTCACACTTCGTGTGATTGTCTATGGATACGAGATCGAGACAATACAACAACGAAGTATGTTTACTTGATAAAAGGTTCGGACTTAACCAAACACAATAGGATTGCTATCAAGTAAATATGAATTAATGTTTGTGTAATTTACTTCTAATTATAATAAAACAATTATAATTGCGGAAATAGAAAAGTAAAAGACACAGCAAGATTTTGTTAACGAGGAAACCGTAAATGCAGAAAAACCCCGGGACCTTGTCCAGAATTGAATACTCTCAGGATTAAGCCGTTATACAAAATATAAACCAACTTCGTATAGTTGAGACCAAGCAACTAAACCTATAGTTCACCTAGTTCCGTCTGTCTCCCTGCGCCTCCAACTTGTTAATAAGTCACGCACTTGGAACAATTCCTTTGGTTCATATTCCAAACAGTAAAGGAATAACAAACTGTTCGGTAACAACTCTTTTTAAGCAACGTGATATGAGTTCGACAAAAGGCTCTTCCGTTTATCCAAATAAACTCCTTTGTCAGGTCCTTAGATCTATCTTATCAACAATTACCAAAGTAATTGTTAAGATTTTGCAATCAATACTTTGGATCACTAAGAATTGTATTGATGCCGATCTACTCAACTAATCAATCAAACCTATCACAAAGATAAACCGATTATAGTTGGATCCTTTTCCAGCCGAAACAAGTATTGTGCACACCTGTTGATGGTGGTTTTTAGCTTAGGGCGAAAACTGTAAAAGTCTGTCTACCTGACCCGGCATCAGAAGTAGTAGACCTTGATATATCTATATTCCGCAGGGAATTTGGAGAACATATCAAAATATGATGAGTACCTATGTCTCTCTTTGTAATGACCCGTCTCTCCACCGATATTGTCCCCACTTAGCCACTGCGGTTATCCAGCAGTGTGGGGTTTTCAACGGGCATCGCTGCGGTCATCCAGCAGCAACTTCTCGGGAGGTCACCCATCCCTGGATTGCTCCCGCCAAGCACGCTTTAATGAGAGTTTTTACGCCAACTCGGAGCCAATTGTCTTTGAAAAGGCCTCGGTGTTAGGAAAGGACAAATCATTACTTATATTCCATTCGGCCAACCACGGCCGAATATCGGGTATTACAATAGGGCGGGTCATTACAAATGGTATCAGAGCCGAAAACGGGTCACCTGCCGAGGGTGGGAAGGTACGCTGGACGGGGTTGGTCCAGGTGCTTCTCATGAGGGGCAGGGAACGTCGGAAATCCGGGCTTGCGAATATATTCCGGAGCCGTGGACGGCTCCAATTTAAGGTGGTGGTATTGTAATACCCCGATATTCGGCCGTGGTTGGCCGAATGGAATATAAGTAATGATTTGTCCTTTCCTAACACCGAGGCCTTTTCAAGACTGGTGGCTCGAGTTGGCGTAAAACTCTGATTAAGCGTGCTTAGGCGGGAGCAATCCGAGGGATGGGTGACCTCCGGGAAGTTCTTCTGCTGGATGACCGCAGCCGATGCCGTTGAAAACCCCACACCGCTTTGGATAACCGCAGTGGCTAAGTGGGGACAATATCGGTGGAGGGACGGGTCATTACACTCTTCATATTATTTTGAAACTCAAGCTCCTAGATGAATTTTTCACTAGTATAGAGCCTAATGAGTATATATATAAGCTCCTAACTGCATTACTCACTAATGCCGGAGCCTTCCGAGTTTTTTTCCTATGCTATGTTCCCCAGCTGAACCCTTAGTATTGGTATGATATGACAATCAGTGTTCGCTCGCAGCTGAGTAGTATGAGTATCCCGAAGTATCAAAATTAAGGTCTGCATGAAAGTGCTCAATCAGAAGATGCGCTAACTGCTCTCTGAGAATAAAATAAATTTTGTGTCAACACACAAAATTTGTTAAATTTGTTCAATTTTGTGATAACTCACAAGATTCAAGTTTTCGGCCTAACTAATTCGCAAACATTAGGTCTTTTGCACCTTGTGCAGATATCTCGAACCCTAGTAGGAACAAAGTCCTACCAGAAAACAAGAAACAAATGAGGAATTGTGGCAAATAAAGAGCAATGACGAAAGAGGCGTGGCCACGCCACATAGCCGGCCAATCCACTCTAATAGGCGCCTCCTGTGGCCGTTGGCCACACTCCATATTTCTCTTGCTAGCCCCCTCTCCCATCAACCAATCAGATCGGTCAAAACCCGCCACACACACTTTTCGTAAAGATTGGAAGTTGGTGGGTCGATGCACCTAATTCCATTAGGAATCTAATCTAGACTGCCCAAGCCGTCTCCAAAAACAATCACGGCCGTACAATTTGGCCACTTGATTTATTAAGTTTGTCCCTCCCCAACGCACCCAAATAGCCATCACCGCAGAGAAACCATGCCAATTGGCCAGTCAACCTTCCAAATCGCGCCAGTATGCCAATTGGCAGGCCATGTCGTATCCCGCCACCTAATCGCGCGCGTTAGGGTTTTGATATGCCAAACCCTAATTAGGCAGGTCTAATACTAATATGCTTAGAGATATAGTGGCCGCGGCTACACCACCATGCCAGCAGGCGCGGCCACATTATCATACCCTTTGGCGGCCACAATACCATGCCACCAGCGCGACCACATTACCATTGCGCCACTAAAAGGTGCCTACACCGCCATTGTGCCACTCACGGGCGCCACATTGCCATTGCACCACTCACGGGCGCCACAACGCCATTGTGCCAATCACAGGCGCCACATTGCCATTGCGCCACTAACATGCGCCACATTGCCATTGTGCCACTATGCCATTATGCCGCCTAGCTTGCGTGTGATTGGTCAGAATAACTAGGTCTTGCACATTAGATCCACTTAGCAACTTGTTGCACATTTTTCCACGAAACACTCGAGACATCAAACATGTCACAAACTGGGGGATACTCATCTTGGTATTGGTCTGGCGGTTTACAGCGTGCGGCGTACAATACGCCCATTACAAGAAAGTTTCAGGAAAGAGCGGACGGTTAGATAACAGTAAGAGAATAGTGGGAGTAAGGCTGACCATTTTCCCCTCACAATGGGAATGTGATGGTAAACCGCTTCTACACAACCCCACTTCTCCATTACTTAACTGTCTCCACTTCCTAAGAGATCAGGGGGCTCAATGACTTGTATAAATAGGTTTTCAATATATTTGTACCAACAAGACAGTTTTTGGTTAACAAGAACACAAGTATTCAGAAAAACACAAAAGAACTGATAGCTTACATTCCACAAGCCAGTTCCAAATTCTGATATAAGTCATAAAACAGCCACACCCTCAAAATTCAATATTTTGATCTCAACACCTTCTTCGCTTCCCTCCCTAAGATCAACCCTTCTCCTTCTCTTTGTGGCCGAAGCAAGACTGGAACGGCCATTTCTTGGTTTAGGCCAGGATTATACAAATTTATCTCTCGAATCTAAAGTACTAAAATGCAGTGTATTTGTTTAGGGTTTAGATTTGTTTCTCGGTGGCACACTCAAATTTACCATTTCCAGCAGAATCAGTTTTTACCCCAAAACAACTGGCGACCACAGTGGGAGGAGGTTAATCCCTCTGTTGCAAAATCAGTTTCTTAGGATTTATTCCATTTTTGTCAATTTCAAAAGGGTGGATCTTAGATCCAATTCAATCATCAAACTCAATTTAGGTTCAACATCCAATTTCAATTACGGTGTTCCGTTCACTAAGAAGCTTCACAAAAATGCTATTTCAAGCAATGCTACTGGAAATGCCTTGGATAGTTGAGCACGATGAAGAAATCTCCCCGGATGAGAGGACCATAAAGCCGTGTGAAGACACATGAAGACGTGATTACTAATTAGGAGGGCACAATGGCTTCTCTCAAGGTCCGAATGGAGCAGCCACATCCGCAACACCATAAGTGTTATATGGAGCAAGCGGAAACGCCTCAAATTTATCACCGATATTAATGTCTCCAGGGTCCACACTCAGGGAGATAAAAGGAAGATTTGCATAGCCGTTGTTCCAGTATGGAGATAGTCGACAACAAATCTCAACACCAGTGGAGTCCTAGAAAGGCACCTGCAGAGATCACGAAAGCGAGGGTCTATCTCCATTCCACCACTACTACCATTTTATGGCCAGGAGTATCCGCTATCACTTCATTAGCAAAATGTGTAGATCCAGACCATGACGCAATTCTGGGAATTCGTACATTTACAATAAAAAAGGAGGCTTGACATATCTTCAAATCATTCATAGGGGTTCGCCTATTATGCCGACCCAAGCAAGATCAAGCCCAGCACATCTACAAATATACTAGAGCCAACACGTCAAGAGAGCATCCTCAGGAAGATAACGGTGCCCTCGCCATCATGCCAGAAAGAATCCGCGGCCGAGATAACTTCACGCTTGAGAGGAAGATTCGAGAAGTTCTTTGCACCAAAAGGGTCCACGTTTCCCATATTTCCTTTGCCCATGGAAGCGAGTAATCTTTGAAGAGTTCTCCTAATTTCCCTCTAGGAAGAACCTACAGGAGGATGTTCCGGAAAAATAACAAGCATCTCGATGACTAAGTCAAGAGATCCGTAATTGAAGCCCTCGATTTCCAAGTGTAGATGGTGGATTTTTGACAAGGGTAAAATCGTAAAACCATAATTATATATGCTCCTGATCCAGCAATCAGATGAGTATCGAGGCTCATGTCTTTTATCAAAATCATGAAAGCTCGTGTCACGAGAACCTCGGCCGAGAATACTTTTGTCTCTCGGAGTATATGTAGATGTGTAGTCTCTCGGTTGAGGCAACGACATATCTCATGAATCTTGAGCAATTTGGTGATCACTTTTATATATAATTGCAAGATTAGACGGCTCCTGACGGCTTGCACGCTAGTATAGAGCAATAACGTCTTGAGGATGTAACAATGTTTTCCCTGATTATATAAAAGAAATATGCGCTTCAACAAGCTCATATCCAGTCGATTCCTGAATAACTAATGCTCCTAGACGATCGTACTAGTATAGAGCCATCAATTAATTATTCTTAAATCATTAGATTCATTAATTGAATCCACAGCGTTACTTCAATTTATGGTTCTTCCCTATGAGAATTCCATGGGTTAGTAATAAATATTCAACAAACGGGCATCTGAGCACTATCGAATAAGCCCCGACCAAAATGGTGCAAGTGTACTCAGCAATAATGCACTAACGAGCCCCTGAATGCACAAACGAGCATTCCAAAACATGAAAGAACGATGAACCTATGTAAAATAGGAAGAAAATAATAAATAATAAAATATTAGTCAAGGCGCTAAGGGACTAGGCTCAACAGCCGGCCAGTCACGCCGTGACTAGTCCCACGTCCAAATTCTATATTTTATCATATTTTTATTATTTTCCTTGATCTCATGAAAATCTCTTCATTTGAACAAATATCCTTCGTTTTAAGGAAACTCCTCAGTTTCATGGTGTTTCCTTCGCATCAAGGAAATAATATAAAATTGGGAAAGGTATCGTGGGACCATGTCTACTAGCCCCCGGCTATGCCCTAGTTGTGGTCGGTCCCACACCTCATGATTCCTCATTATTTTATTATTATTTCCCTAATCTCATGAAAACTCCTTGATTTCATGATATTTCCTTTAAATCATGAAAAATAATATAAAATTAGGGAAACTCGTGGGAATAGGGCCCTAGATGGTCGGTCATGCCTAGCAGAGCCCCACACGCCCTTATTTTATTATTATTATTTTTATGTTTCCTTGATCCCATGAAATTCCTTGATTTCATGATATTTCCTTCAAATTATGAAAATTCCTTCAAATCATGGAAATAATACATAAAATTGCATAAAATTAGGGAAAACTCACTGGGATCGGGCCCTAGCCGGCCGACCATGCCCAAAGCCGGTCCCACACGCCCTTATTTTATTAATGTTATTTGTTTCCTTCATCTCATGGAAACTCCTTCGCTTCAAGGAAACTCCTTGATTTCAATAAAACTCCTTAGTTTCAACAAACTCCTTGATTTTATGATATTTCCATAAAATCATGAAAAAATATAACAAAATTAAGGAAATGCTATGGGACCAGGGCTCATTGGCCGGCCAAGCCACGCCTTGGCCATAGCCGGTCCCACACTTCATGATTCCTTCATTTTATTATTATTTTCCTTCATCTCATGAAGTTTCCCCAGTTTCAGCAAAAATCCCTGATTTCTTCATATTTTCCCAAATGATTGCTCAAACACATATCAGAAAATATCAAAATTCTCAGGACTGAGACGCGAACACTTTGGTGATATGAGCATATTACCTTGAGCGACCCGGGGTTGGCTCTTTGGCTTGCAAGAGGCGGTCCCTCATATTTTCATCATTTGACCTAATTTGTTCATATTAGGTTCAAACTCTTAGAACAATTTTGGAATTTCATGAAACGATCGTCATTCGATCCGTGACCACCCAGGGCGGTTTCATGACCCCTTGGTCGGTCCCTCGTATCTTCATAATTAATTAGGTTTTATCACCTAAGGCTCGGATTTAGTATTATTTTAATAAATGATTAAACCATCATTTAATCATTCTTTCATAAACAAATCAACAAGTACCTTGGTATTTGCTCACTTGAGCATCGGGAGCTACATGGTCGACCCATGATCCCATGTATCGGTACCTCCTTCACTCCGTAGTTAATTTTCAATAAACCATCAATTGATCGAATTAGGGTTTTGAGTCCAAGGTTCATAATTCCAGATTCAAACGCTAATAATTTTACGATGATCTCATGGTCAACACTTTATTAATTATACTTGGTTATTTAAATTAATATTTTATTTGGTCATGCTACCAATAATTCATCAAACGAGCAACACTTGCTCAGATGAGAAATATTTGCTAAAACCAAGGAACATTGGTTCAACCATCAATATTCAACGAGTTCATCGAATGAGCAATATTTGCTCACGTTAACTATGTTTATTCATACATCATACCTCTGTCTCAACAGACATGTTCAAATTCATGAGTCTCAGAACATTTTCAAATCATGTTCGACTCAACAATACAAGGACTCCTCATCCCATGAAGTCAGCAACTGACTAATGATGCGTGTCGTAGGTGCAATCAAATTAATCAATGTTTCCACTCAATTAAAAATAATATAATGGAAGTCAAGTTCGTTCCAATGAGGAGCAAGAGATCTTAGTTGTAAAAGTTGTCACGAAAGGGGTGTAAAAAGCAAAATAAAAATAAACAAAGCAATTGAAATCGAAAGTTGAAAGATGAAAGCAATAAGAGAGACAAGATCAAGGAATCCTTCTTCGTTCTGAAACAATGATTAAAGTTATGTTCTTTTCTACTTGTTATTAGTCACAAATTATCACCAACCGTAGGTAAAAGCGGCTAGCTCGGTGCTAAACCCCTAAATCCCTTGTATCACTGGGACACGGAAGTTCTCGACTACCGGATTCTAATCACCAAGCCACCTAGAATTAGCTCAACCTAGATGTAACTTGGCTCATGCATTAAGTTTTATGAATTTCTTAGGTTGATATTAGTAGTTAGACTCTTAGCTCAAGGTCCACTTGCTAACGTTGTTTCTACACACAATTGCTCCACGGAATCCCTCCGCAAGGTCTCGTGTTTGCTACTTATGTAAAGAGTCAAGAAACGATTACTTATCTCCTAACTTTCACTAGCTTTAGATCAAATTAACAAATCAATTTAGCGTGCACTCCAAACAATCTATCAATCAATCATGAATGTCTTTAAGATCATTCCTATTAGTAAAAACAAACGATAATTATGTGAAAAAGTTCAAGATAGAATTTGAAAACAAAAACTTAATTCATATGTTAAGAACTAGGAATTCATCCTCAATCAATAAGAAAATTAGCTACTCATGTTTTTGAAATTCACACAAATAATAATAATTAAAAGAAGAATTTTCAAATTCACACAAGTAATTAAAAAGAAAAATCTTAGAAAAGCAAGCAAAAACACAAGTGTTGTGTGTGTAGAGAGGTGTGTAGAAGTTGTAGAAAACTTCTCTATTTATAGGCTTCAAAATTCTCCAAATCTTCTAAGGATTAGAATCCTTTTCCTTCGCAATTCAATTTCCAAATCCAAGCTTTTCTCAACTCTTCCACCTTCTCTTTCCAAATTTGAGTCAAATTCTCCATCCAATTTCTAGCCCAAGTCTTCACACCCATGAGAGAAGTCCATAGAAAATTCGGAATTTTGCTCACGGAAAAGCTCGGGATTATGGCGAATTTGGCGGAAAACGTCACTGCATTGGCCACTGAAATTTCTCCGTCGAGAGAATATTCGACGGAATATTCGTCAGGTCCTCCGTTAGGACTAACGGTCAAAAGTCAAACTTAACGGTCGGTCGTCGGTCAATAGGGTCAAGTCGAGAGGAGTCGGACTACGAGTCGGCGGTCTTAGTTGGCCGAGTGGTCTCGATTCGGCTGGTCGGGATCACAACCCAGATCGGTTATCGGATCGTGAGTCAACTCGCCGGAGAGGAAATTTGGCCGAGTTCTCGTTCAATTCTGAGGACTTTAGGCCAATTTCGAGCCTCTACTTTCTTCACTACGCTAAGAATCCTAACATTCATCTATTCATTCGGGCATTCATCAATTGCAAAGCTTCAAATCGTTACCGACTCTTCACGGTTCACAATCACTATACTCAGCTCATCTTTCTCTCGAGCTTTGACACTGGCAGCACTCAATCGATTATCTTCACAACCCATCGAAGTATTCATTTCTGCCAACACGAGCTCGTCATCATCATTATCATTCCTGAGCTCCATTGCTTATCTCGTAAACCCCTGTCATCCTCATCAAATCTTCAATCGATACAACAATTCACACATTACGAACGTCGACCATCTTCTCTTCTCGGATTCGAATCGGCTCGACCAGATCCATCTACTCTTTCGATCTACTTTCGCTTGACCGAAACATTGATTCGATTGGGCAACAACAACCACTGAATCTTCCTAACACCAACGGACTCTATCGATTTTCTCGATCTGTTCTCGATTCAAAGATCAACTCCGATCCGAACCCTAGATCGAACCACCACAATCGAACCCCTTTTCTTCCCCTGGAATCATCATTAGCGGCTCGTTCTCCGTCTCTCATCGATCAGCGAGCATCAATTTCTCAATCATCTTCTTAATCCCCCGAACAAGTCGAACCCATTTTTACTCGAGCTTCATCCCTATCTCTAGACCTCTCGGACAGATTAAATACGTAATTGTGGCTACGTTTTTCTTCTTCTCTTGATTTAGGAGAGAATGATAAATGAGATGAGAAAGTTCTCTCTCTCGATTGAAAATAGGGTTGGGTTAAATGAGGGTTATTCGGTGTTGGTCCCTTTGATAAGGGCTAAACGATGGATCGCCCCTTAACCTCATGCGGATTGAATTTAATATTCCTTCCAAAAGAGCTGCCCCTTAACTGGATTTGGGCTCCAAATAGTGTTCCCTCCTTGGTGAAATGACAATTTTACCCTTTTTCTCAAATTGAGTGATTTCTTCTTCTTTTCCTCCGTGCGACTCCCGGAGTAGCTACAAAACTCAAAACAAGCGTAAAATACATAATTTACACGAAAAATAGCAAAAGAAAGCATAAACTACTAGATAGTAAATACGGTGTATTCTACACCTATACAAACAACTTGACGCAAATTTAATTAAGATAGTTACACACTTGAATAAATAACAAAAGCAGATTAGATTACCACGATGGTATTATGGGTAGTACATGCCCATGAGTCTTTGTATCCAAAAAGAACTATCTCCACCTTCTGCTTTGGGTTCCCTTTTGGGAGGCTCACCTTCTTTCGTGCAACCATCAAGTGTTTGGGAGGCATGTGAGAATCAATACGGTTTAGTGATACTATTCTTACGTTCGGTTGAAGTTGAAGCGAAAACTTGGTGGCTTGAACAATAGCTAGAGTTTTGTTCTCCTTCTCCATCTCCATCTCATTCTTCTTCTTCTTCAGCAGCACCTTAACATTCCTCTTCACTCTTGACAATTTCATCTTCGATGATATTCTTACCTTTATCTCCATTACCATAAATCATCATTACCATCATCATTACCTCCTCCACCTCGGGCATGTCTTGATCACCATCATCATCATCATTGTTACCTCCTCAAGTAGGATTGGTTTCATCATCATAAATCGTCATCCATCGTCACCTCTTCTGCGAGATGGAATTGAGTTGAGTCTTCATCCAAGTCTCGTCGGAATCGTTGGGTTGGATAAGTGGTTCTAAGACCTTTGTCGTTCTAGGCTGTATATACCCCTCGATGTTTTGAAGACAAGAGTTTATCCTCCACCAGCAGGAGGTTTGAAGAAGGACAGAGTTGCTTTCTTCTTTGCGTTCGCGATAGAACAAAACAATTAGAAAAAAATATTAGAGCGGCGGAGGTTAGACATACAATATATCAGGCGGAACAATGTGGCGGGAAGATCGACCCAAAAAGATGAGTGCGGCTAAGACAAAGCGGCGAGTGTATCATCAAAATAGCCTCCGCTTCAAAATATAGGATTTTTCACCTAAAGCTGGTGGAAGGTCCATTTTTCCACACATCAGCCAGAAGGTGACAAGCAGTAAGATGGTTTATATAAATACCCTTAGGACAAAAAGTTACGGGCATCGGAAACATTCTAAACAAGTAGCCCAGTAAGGAGGTAAACAATAATAAGATCTTAGGCTTCATTAAAAAAAAAAGGCCAAGGAAATGGTGTATGCAGATGAATAACAACCGGCCCTGCTAGTACTTGATTTCTTCTGTTAGGAAAGTTCTTCCTTATACCCTCCCGTGCCAAACCCTAACTATGAAATCCCGGAAAACGAGTAACAAAAAACCTTCTGCGCGATAAATGGCCCACAATTCACAAATTCGAATTTTAGACCTAATTTGACATGAAAACATGAAATCGAAGTACTAGAGTGAGTTTAAACAAGCCCTTACTTTCTTAAGCGCACCATTTCACGTGTTTCATGGGTTCAATTACTTCTTCTTCAACCATTTTTTCTTCACTTTCTTAGTAACCAAACTTGCAATTTCGTGGTTATATTCATTGGGTTTTCTATTAGTTTCTTTCATACGAGTTTCCTTCTTCCAAAGTGGTGGATCCATTGATGAAGACTAATGGGAGTTTTCGAATCGACGATTTTAACGAATTGATCGACGAGTTTTGGTGGTGGTGGGGGTGATGGAGCGGTAAGGTTGTGGAGGAGAAAAGAAGAAGAGAAGAAGATGAAGCGAAGAGAATGAAACTGATTTAGGTAGTAATTAGAGTTATAATGGGAAAGGGTAATTTTGTAACTTTGCCCATAGACCTCCCCTTTGCTCTTAAAAAGAGTCCCTTTAAAATTGGGTATACCCCAATTAGTTTGAGCATACCCCAATCAAGCCGGGTTTTGTATATGTTGAAATTAATTTTAGTTAAAATCTTATGTTTCCAATCAAACTACGTGTCTTACATAAAAATAAAAAATTTAAATTTAATCGAAAATTCACTCTAAAATTTGATTTAAAATTCATACGCACTTCTATAATCAAGCTAAACTTAGTCACTAATTATCAATCTCAATGGTTATTAATTTGCGAATAACCACTTCTGGAGCGGTTCCCCACATGTTGCATCACTCATATGTCTACAAATATTCTCGGTTAAACAAATTCAATGCATCATTAAGTAATTAAATGGATTAATCGTTCGCAAAAACTCCATATATTAGATTTGTTGCAAAACCATTTCTAGAGGTGATCAAGAAGTTAAACAACCGCAACTCGAGAATTGATTTATCTATCAACATGCTTGATAAAAGCATTCTTAGAGATAGGTTTGTTACAAGGACTTGCAATGCTTGATGAAAGCATTCTAGAGAGGCATCTCGAGATAACATCCCTTCAAGTATCTAAAATATATATACTTTGGTGTCTTTGAATTTAAGCTTTAATATATTGTGACCTATCCCACGAACTTTGAAAACCCTCGGCTTCATTGGGGTTCTCAACTTATCTAGATTACAAATCAAGGTTTGGACAAGTTAGCTAAGATAAAGAGTGGTCCATATTTGTCAAAATGGTAAACAAATCTAAGGTTGTGGCTGTGCACATGAGTTTGTTAGAAACCTTGCTCAGTCAGATCATAAAGCATTGCTATCTCAAGCTTGTTTGTCAATGTTAGTGATCAAAACTATACGTTCCTTAGTACGCATCTGGCCAAAGTTGCCATGTGATGATGGAGTGCGGAGCGCGGAATCATCCTGCGTCCTGGAACCGGCAGTCATCCTCGTCACAAAGACACAAACGCTTCAATCGGTCCATCAATGCCTTCAAAGAGTGCTAGTCTAAGCTAAACTAGGAGATTTGCCGATTTCTTTAGTTTTTCATCTTAGGAAACAACATGGAAGTTTATCTTAATTCCTAAGAATGAGGTCCAACACCAACATTTCTCTGGGGAAGCCATGTCATTTCTAAGCCTCCAAGGATTAGAATGCACTTGAGCTTTCTAGGAGAAGGATATCTATGAACATAATGCAGAAAAAATAATAATATCTTTAGCTCAAGTATTTATAAAAATGTAAAGTCGGTATTCAAAAGTGAATTACACCATGATATTCTCCCATACCCGGAGTGAAATCGGTCGAATGAATGATAGTCAGCCTTGCTTATCGAGGCATACAAGTAACACTTGTAGGAGTAACCACACCATGATAAGTCATCCGATGGTGAATGGTTGGACATATATACTTGAGGTGGCGATTGATGCGATACGTGAATATACGATTGTGGTGTTAAGAACTCCGAGTCAATACGCAAATTCAAAACCCGAGCTTTGAAGCGTGTGGCGTCACTTGGCGATGGTAATTTGAGAATGGAGAACCCCAGAACTCAGCGATACGCATCCACAAATAGTACACATAGTCAACATGCATGACGATAGAGCAATACTTAGCAAAACAAGAGACAAGATTACAGGGAGAACCATAGTGTATAAGCAAGGTACTAACTATGACTGGATAAATAACAAGACGGGCGACCCATTAATCTTGTCGAACAAATGCTCGGGAGTATCATGATACACTCAACAAGTCACCTAATCCATTTCATGTTCAATTTGAATTTGAAAACAAAACGAAAATTAAGCAAAGATACATTACGCAGATGCCTAAGAAGTCGGTGGTAGGAATATTACTTCGAAAAAAAAAAAAAAAAAAGGTTATCTATCCTTCCAAAGTTTAGATTATCCATTATTTTATGACTGTATATTTTAATGCCAGCAAACATTATGAATTTGTATGCAATATTTTTAGGATTTTCATGTTATGTTGGGGCCTATAAATGCAAAATGCTGAGATAATCAATCGATCCTGGTATTTTCTTCCTGACTTTCTAGAATCTCTGCATTGGGAATCTTACACAAACACTACAAACAGATGACCCTTCATTATCTGGCATGAAAGCTGAGCAGATTAAGTATATAACAATGTCGAGAATCTAGACTAGAAAATTTATATAATCAAAAAGCAAAGATAAATAGAAAAGACTTACATAATTGGTGATGTCATGAAGGCAAACAATGAAATGAGATGAGAAACCAGTACTTTCAAATGTTCGCATTCTTGCTCAAAAATACCATCAACACATCGCATCGACTGCAAGGAATATTAGAAACCCGATTTATGCGAATATCTTATGGAGGTCATGCGTTAGATCGGCTGGAGAGTGCCTTGCAGAATCTTTAATTCTTCATCGAGACAAAGTTAAAGCCATAAATGACATACTCTTTTGATTCACTGGCATTGTAAACAATGAGATTTGATAATTAGCTTGTATAGTTGGGCTCTAGCTCAATCAGGCGTATCTCGACCAGCGAGGGAACAACTAAACCAAGTCCAGAATCCATAAATAAGCATAACTAGCTTCGCGGTAGCACTTGGGCACGATCGTGCTGGGGCGGTGGGATGAAACAATGCACCCGGTTAGGCGTGGAAACATCATCTTAGACCTTGAGCTTTCATCCCGTACCATGCATCGATGAACTATTCGAATAAATAGCAACCCAAATGCCCATCCATTAAGGTAATGCGTTAAATGAAGTCATTCGCGGTCCCAATCAATCCTAGGACTATAAAAAGATTCTTCGTTTTCACTACCATACGAAAAAATACTTCCTCTTAACGGTAACAAAAGTAAGTGTCCATGACCATCAAATCTCACTTCAGCGATTTCTCATTTGAAGCAACAGCAATCACATAAATCGAAACAAGCGGAATTGCATTCATAGCATAATCATCCCTGTGATCAAAATCACGGACAACGACAAAAGCGTCAAAAAAAAAAAAAAACAAACATATCTCTCTCATAAAAACACTTCTATCAATCCTCCTCTTCTCGGTAAGTCCCAACAATAATACAAGTAACAAAGAAACAGCTCCACCTAACACACTATTCAACCCCCACTTCACCCATCGGGCCCAACAAATGCGGCTATACTAGCGAAGACGCCAGTGCCCCAATACCCAGCAGAAACAATGTGATGGTGGCAACAAAAAAAAAAAAAAAAGAACAACAAAAGTAATCAGTGACAGTATTACCCTATGAGATAAAACAAAATGCCCCAACCATAATGCAAATACCATGTTCCAAACACATTAAAAATTTTGATAATCCACGGTAGAACAATGTTATGTAATCAAAATAACCACGAGAAGTACAGCCGGATGTGCTTTCAAGAACTCAAATTCGAAAAGGAAATAAAATAGCGGTAAAGCACATGGCAAGGTACAGCGGATAGTGCGACCTTTTTATGAAATATTATTATTAATTTTATAAGAAATTAGGCTACTTAGCAGTTGTGAATAGAAATTTGCGAAAAGATAAAACGAAATGGGTCTGCGGCCTGAGAGCAGTTTCTATACCACATTAAGAGCATTGGTGGGTTTAGCACACTTAAGACTTCTATACATATCAGACAAATAGACAAGCCCCGTAGAGTTTTAGACATGAAACGAAACATGCAGCATTCCCAGATCGTGGACTATATGGAAAAGACGAGAGTTGGAACTAGGTCAAAAATTGTGACATTGAATTTCAGTATTTTCTTTTCTAATCATATAATCATCAATAGCCAACCTGTTCTCAGTTCGAACCCAATGTGTAAGTCACTAACGTCTCTGACACATTCTTCCATAAAATAATAGTCACTAACAAAATGCACACTAAACAAAAAACCAGGTGATAAGCAACCCAAAATAAAATGCATTTCTGAGAGATGTAACAATGATAGAAAGATAGAATAAAAAAGAAACTTATATTTAAATAACTCATTAAAGACAATGCTTCAATTTCAAAACAAAAACTCGATGGTGTAGTGAATTATATGAATATCGCACAAAACTCAACAAAGATTACCGGTTTATAGAATGTATTGAGTTCGCATCCTTGTCAGTGCATGAAAGGCTAATCATAGCTTTAAATCTCTTCAATTTCTTGGCTCCCGTTGTTCTTGTATCTTCTTCACCTAAATTCTTTTCGTGAAACTAAAGTGTTCTTGTGGCTAATACTTCACGAAAAATTTCCTTAAACTCCACAATCCTTTCGGTAGGGCCAGGTTGTAAATAATGAGGTAGTTATCTTCAGTTAAAATACCATCACCCTTCGTAATGGCTAATAATTTGATGTCGTCAACCTAAACTTTAGTCAAACCCAATGACCGGTGTTCCTCGCTCTTTCTTGTCATGAATAACATTCTTCTTTCTTAATAGCCATATGTCATAATATTGGGCTCAACCGCCATACGAAAAATGACCAAAAACAAAATCCCATCCAAAATCCCTATTCCATAATCAAACCAATCATCGTCATGGAATAGGAGGTGCAGTGAAAATATGTTCAAGAAAGCTTACTCCTCGGCAAATCAAAGGTCACGACTATTCCTAATTCATCATCCAGTAATAAAGTGCTTATCAGTAAAAATACCGACTACATCCCATATATTACTATAACAGACCAGAATTGAACTTTCCAAGCTTTCTCCAACCATCTCCACTGCCTGGTGTAGATATAGACTTCTACTGTAGGGTCTCCCCGCATCTATTCCTAAAACTTTGTAGTCATTGGTTGAAGAAACATAACCAAAGTCTGATGGCACCATAAATATCTGAATTCGGTATCACAACAATCTCTTTTAATCCACGGAAGCATGACATATTCCTTTGTAATGGGGTTACAAATACAACAAGCTAGCCTTGTTAAAAAAGAATCAAGCCATCCCAGGAACCAACAAACCTAAAATTCTTAAGTGGAAGACTTAAATTAATCCTTCTAATTTCAGATGGAGTGGGATCATCATCATGGTTGTTATTATATTTCAAAATAGTAGAAGTTTTGGAAAACTCTTTGCATTATTCTCAATCCCAGTCAAAAAGCAAAAACCCAACTTACTCTAATCAGAAGCATTGAAAGGATGATTGAGATGATGAATGTGTAGATCGAAGAAAGAAGGATGATGAGAAACAAGACTCCTCCTAGTAGTGCATACTAATTTGGACTCCAAAACTGATTCCGTTGGCAAGCGAGATAAAATGTCTAATGTGATATCCACCGGGAGAATCTTGAAGTAATCCATGAATGAAGAAACCCTTCTGGTTAATTTTTATAGAGAGAAACAGAAATTTGTTATTAGGGTTTACAAGTGATGGTGATAGTGATGGAAAAATGGGGGTTTAGGTTTAGGTTTAGGTGGTTGGATACTTGGATCCGGTAGAAGAGTCGAGAGGTAAATGAAGGTTCTAAATGAATGGAGTTGGCTGGGCCTACTTACCATATTGAAGTTTCTATTACAAACCCGTTATCTACTTATCTTCACACATTTCTCACTTAGGGGTGAGCATTTGGCCCGCGGATTTAGCCGGACCAACCGTTCATTTGCGGATGGATGTCCGGACTGTTCGTTAATGGGTTGATGCGGATTGAGTTTTTGAAATCCAACGGATAACGGATCGGGCCCGGATGCAACTTTGAAAATCCGTTGGACATCCATATCTAGTTAAATTAAGGACATTTATAGTTTTAGAAAATACTATGGATCTTTTTTAGGAATTTTAAGTTGTTTGCTTGGGATGTTGTACATGGCATTTTATATTTGTATACATATATAGGATATGTAGGTTTTATATGAGTCATTGTGTTAACTTTATTTTCTTTACTATAAATTTTTACTAAACAAATCCATTGGATTATCAGCATCCAATCAGTCCATCAGTGCATCCATTGGATGCAAATCCGTTGGATATGGATGGATGCGGATGCTAAAATCAAATCCGTGAGTGCGATGGTTGGATCGGATGGTGAAAACCTGGTCCATAGGCCCATGCTCAACCTTATTTCTCAGTAATAACAACTTCATCCAAATCTTTATCGATCATAATTCTTGAATAGATTTTAAATTCATACTTTGGATTTTCCATCTCATGTCTACTGAAAATTTTGGAAAAAAGATTCAACAATTTCACATATCATATTTTGACGCTGTGGTTGTGGAGAAAACTTGCAAAACCTGTTATGTAACTGTGATTTTGGACATATTTATCGATTGAAGGGTTGATTCATAGGAATGAAAATGGTGGTTATGATTCTTTGCACTGAACGTCTTCATATCACCAAGTTAATTTTCAAACAATATGACCTTGCTATTTATAAATGATTTATATTTTATTTTTGGTTTAATTTACTTCTTCATGCGTGATATGAATAGAAAAATAATTGGGTAAGGATTTTTCTCTATAATTGGTGATTTTACACGCCAAATCTTCAATGTCTGCGGAGAATAACTTAGTTTTCATTTAGTTTGTGGATTTAATTAAAATTTTGTGATTTTTTATTACGAGAAATTTTTGGGTGTTTTATTTATTTGTTGTATAATATGATAAAAAAATTAAATAATGTGAAAATTAAAGTTAATGGTCTTAAAAAATCACATAGAACTTTTCTTTCATGTTAAGTAAAGATAAAAGAAAGGAAAGGGTAATAGCGGCTAAAACGTGAATGATTCTCCGCTTCATGCATTAAAGACACGTGTAATGGTAAGCCACTACCACAAGGAAATAAAGGAAGCGGCCTCCAAGACACTCGCTACCCATGCATTAAAGTAAACGGTCTCGACATAACCATTTCTTCGCTTGCCTAGCTTCGATATACCATTTGAAGTGCACACTGATGCTTCAGAAAGGGCTCTACGGGGAGTCTTGGTGCAAGATGGCCATCTGGTAGCTTATGAGAGTCGTAAGCTTAACGATGTTGAAGGGAGATACGATGTGCATGAGAAAGAGATGTTGGAAGTGATACATTTCCTAAGAACATGGCGCCATTATCTGTTGGGAATTTATTTCATCATAAGGACGGATAATGTGGCCATTACGTTCTTTTCCAACCAGAAGAAAGTTCCGCCAAAACAAACAAGGTGGTTTGACTTTTTGAGTGAGTTCATTACAAGTTCGAGCATAATCCGAGAAGGAATAATTACATGCGAGATCACGTTGAGCATAAAATTGCGGAAGAATACGTTGGCACTGACCATGATTTAGGCAGAGTTGTTTCCTCGAATCAAAGAAGAGACGAAGAATGATCTGGCATGTGTGCGCTGACTAAGCAGATCCTGATGGAATCGATTCGTCGATATTGGCTAGATTTATGTACCCAATTCGGTGGATTGAGAAGGGAACTCTTTGCGAGAGATGCATTGACATTCCATTTGTTTGATGCAATCCAGTGCATGGAGCGAACACATGCTTTGATAGATCGTTCCTATTACTGGCATAAAATGGAAGAAGATGTTGAGTTGTATGTGAAGACATGCTTAGTGTGTCAACTGGACAAGACAAAAAGGAAAACGTAGCAAGATTGATACGACCTTTAGATTCCGTGATAGGCCATGGCAGTGCTTGTCGATGGACTTTATTAATAGGATGCCGAAGGTGTAAGGCTTTAGCCTTGATAATGCTTTCGTGGTTGATCGCTTTTTGTAAATTGTGCTATATTCTATTCCCCGCCCCCATTCTTGTAATACAAACGTTGTACGGATACGTTCTTCAAGAATGTAGTGAAGTATTAAGGGACTTTCAAGATATGTGTGAGTGATAGAGACTCACGGTTTTATAGGAAGGTTTGAACCGTCTTGTTTGGATTGCTTGATCGAACTAAAGTTTTCTACTAGCAATCACCCCAAAAACCGATGGTCAACCGAAAAGAATAAATGCATTATGTTAGAGCATTGCTCGGTCGAACTTCGTGATTGCTATCTCAAACATGTTTTGTCAATGTTAGTGATCAAAACTATAAGTCTTGATTTCTAGCCTACTATAGCTAAAGGTCTCGGACTAGGATAAAAAGTAGTTGAGCTCAAGAAATCCATGGAAATCATCATACAAGACGAAGGACTACTCAAGGAACTGGTGGAACTTCATCGACTAAAAGGTATGTGGAGCCTTGAACTTATCTCATCCCTTTCCAAAAAGTCTATTTACTATAGACTATCATTATACACATTTTTATTTCCCGAGTCGAGTTTATCTCGCCTATCTATTTCTCGTCGAAATGTGTGTTGGTAAGCTTTAAACTTTAGCCAAATTCATCTTTACCTAGTGACGAATGTCATGTGTTATGTTTCAATCACTTTAAAAATTGCTTCGACGAAAAATGGTCTCAGGAATCTGTTTATATAACGTTCTTCGAGAATGTTTCAATGATTGAAATGAGAGTTTAGATTACATAACCATTGGTAGGATATAAGCATTGTTGTGAAACACATATATGTATAAGTCCTTATTCCTTAAACCAAAGTTTGCGAACTTTGTTGATCAAGAAAAACGGAATGGCGTGAGCCAAGTCCATTAACCGGCGGGAAGTTCTCGACGGAAAAATTTGTGCTGGAGCTTGTGAACTCCTTCCGTGAGCTTAATTCCGCGAACCCGGTCCATGAACTCGGTAGGTTATATCTAAAACCGGTTGTTCTTGAACTCATGTCTATATAAACTAAGGAATGCTTTTTTGCAAACCGTGGCTATACTTCATGAACCGATTCGAATGAATCAAACCGTTTTTGCTTCCGATTGTGTCTTGTGTACTTACATAAGATCTAAGCAATTGAACAACTCTCTAACTAGTTCATTTGAACTAGTTATGGTGAAGAAGAATATAGATTGATATGAGAGTGATCATATGGCTAACCATTTGGTTAACTATTGTTGAACCAACAAATGTTAATGTTTGGGAACGGTTACATAAACCCAAAATTGGACATTTCATTTTTGTGTAACAAGCTAAGGTTTCGATCCAACGGTTGAGAAATATTAGTTTGAATCTAATCGTGTTTTCATCTAACGGTGAATATTGAATGCTTTGTTACCAAGCTAACATTGATTGCAAACCCTGATTTGAAAGACCATATATGAGAACTCTAGCAACTGGGAAACCTAATCCCCACACCTTACGTGTGATACTAGTTGCATTAGCTAGAGTCGTTTCTCCTTTAACCTTGGTTTTCTTCTCTAAACCAGGTTAACGACTTGAAGACTTCATTGGGATTGTGAAGCCAGAACGATACTAGTTTTCTTGTAGTTGTGTGATCTGATCTTGTTGTTTTTATCGTACGAGTACAATTGTAATAATTGGCTTGAGATTTATATCTCTGATAGGCAAGATAGAAAAGAAGTCACAATCACTTCACCATCGTTTGTGATTCCAAGTATATCTTTTTTGCTGCGTCGATTAAGATTATTGTGAGGTGATTGATAATACTAGGCTATTCTTCGGGAATATAAGTCTGGTTATTAATTAGTTCTTGTTCACATTGATTTATAAAAAAGATCGAATAAAAACTCATAGGTATATTCGTGGGGAGACTGATTTATCTATTACCGTAGACTTTCTGGTGATACAGATTTGTTTATTAAAGTCTTCGACTTTAGGTCGTAGTAACTCTTAGTTGTGGGTGAGATCAGCTAAGGAATCAGTACGTAGCATCCTGCTGGGATCAGTATCGTGAGGAGCATAACTGTACTTTGGATCAAATGTGAGATTGATTGGGTTCAACTACAGTCCATACCGAAGTTAATTTGGAGTAGGCTAGTGTCTCAGCGGCTTAATACAACGTGTTCAATCTGGACTAGGTCCCGGGGTTTTTTCTGCATTTTATGGTTTCCTCATCAAAATTCTCGTGTTCGTGTTATTTCTTTTCCACATTATATTTTTGTTATATAATTGAAATATCACAAAAGCTGTGCTGTTCAATCAATTGTAGCCGTCTAATCTTTTATTGTTGATTTAAATTGATTGAGACTTGGATATTGGATCTTTGGTACCATCCAAGAATTTAGTATTGGATAAAGACTCGCAGATTTCTCTATTTGCTTGGAGTATATATCAAATCGAGAGATTGAGATATGAACTCTTTGATATAATTTTTGTTTAGATCGAGTCCGACTGCCTAGTTGATTCTCTCGAAAGTATATTGGAGTTTGTCCATAAATATTGCTGTTTAAATATTGGGTGCGGTTGTTATAACCCTGCTTTTTCAATTGGTATCAGAGCAGGCAAACACGCTTAAAAGACCTTACAAGTATGTGTTTGTGGCACCGATTCTGAGGACAAAAGATTCTATCATCTATGCATACCAAGATGTCTTCTAAAGCTTTTAACTATGCCAAATGTCTTGGGAATACCCAAAGGATTACTACCCAGCAGATTCTTCCGAATCCTGAGGTAGAATGTTGTCCCATGTGTAGACATCTCTCACGATGAGACATTAGGCACTATGGCAAAGCGGAAGGAGCTCACCGCATCTCAAAAACACTGAAGTTTATTGAATTTCGGATCATGATCGGCTTTTATTGATGAATTTGAAAATTCTCTTGATCGAGAACGTGAACTCTATAACATCATTGAGTCCTTCTCTAAGAATATTGAAAAATTCCCCAAGAAACTACTCTACACGTGAAAAGATTAGTGTTCTTGAGAATATTGTTAAAGAAGACTCAATTAGAGAAACGGTTGATCGAGACGCATTCATCATATCTTAAAACTTCGTGTTGAGAAAGAGAAACTGCGCATCTCTTAGTCTAGCCCATGAACAGTGCGGTTCCTTGGAAAAGGAAAACTCTTTCTTAAGGAGAAATTTTTGCAATACAAACTAATTCTCATGGATTAAAGACATGAAGAAAACTCCTCCGTGAAGGTTATGTCAAGAAAAGTTTACATAACTTACAATCTTATCATATGGCTATGAAGTTAAAACAGGTGCCATTTATTGCTTCTCCTCCACGAATTTGTACATTCTGTGGGAAAAACACTAGTCCAAAATCAGGTTTTTATGACACTTGAAGTTCGCGGAAAACGACAGATCCCAAGTGTCGTAGAATATTTTACAGTTTGGATTTGTTGAATATTTACTAAATCTGATAACCTACACCAATAATCTGTCATTTTATTTGGTATTTATTTGCCCCATTACCTGTAAGTTCCACCCCAGCAATAATTCCCACGAAATAATTTAGATTTTTTTACCGAAAAAATTTCCCTCTATGCCGTTGATAATTAAAGATCCGGCGGCTGATATTTGGGATTGGAATTATATTAGAATCGAATGAAAACTAATTTAGTTTTGTAATTCATTTTAGACCTTTGATAAAAGTGATCCCTACGGCCAACTCCTAGAAACCTGGAAACTAGAGTGAGGACACGAATCAGATTGAGAAATAACTTCCACCGTATTCTCCTCATCGTGGGTTTATCAAAGATAAACCTTCTCATAACCTTCTACCTAATTTTTCTGGTTTCTTTTCCTTATATCCATAAACATTTGAAGTGAAGATACTATGGATAGATCTGGAGAGCGAAATCGGTAAGGGTTTTTTGTGATTTTGATTCAATCAATCCTAGTTTTTATAAACTTCTAATTAAATCGAGGGTTTTCATCTATGGGACTTTAATCCTTCTTTGATTCAAATTCGGATTTAGGGTTTTCGGTATTTTGAATTTTGCAAATTGCATTCCAAAAGAAGATAAAACCCCAAAATCGCTGTTATAACCCTTTAGTTGATTGAAATTTTCCTAATCCTTTTGATTTGAAATGGTGATTTGAGTTCTAGTGGATTTAGATAAGCCCCTAAATCCACAACTTTCACAATCAGATTAACAGTCATGTTCCACCACCGGTTCGTCATACCCTAAACCAGGTCATACCATCTACAGCAAAATCTATGTTTGATATGTAAGAATTTAGTTATCTCAGTAATGATTTTTGGAGCTTATCATGCTCCCATTCTAAATAATCATATTTTCTGTTTTAGGAAGAAGGTTAAAGAAGACACTAAGGAGCAAAGGCAAAAACAAGGTGAAATAGATTTACTTAGATGTTTATGTAGTTGATGTCAATTTCGCTTTATATTTTGTTGTTCTTGTTTTTTTTTTTTTTTTATGCACTAGTCAATTATTGTGGACATATGGAATGGCAGGGTAGTGCAGGTACCTGGAGTGATGGAAAATTGGTCACTAAAATAGGAAGGAACAGTGATAGTGTGATGGCAGTAAGTATCAGGACCCTTTATACTTTCGTTAATGTGCAAAATCCAACTTTTAACATATAGATATCAGGACCCATGATGGAAAATTGGTCACTGCAAAATCTTGTAATTCATTTTAGACCTGCTCGGATTGCTTGGATTCAATTGATTTTTTTGGATTGCGTAACAGGTAGGGGATTTCCTACGTGATACAAACCAAAATCGTATTTAGCATTAATTCTTAATTTATTTTTCCTTTTAGTGATATGTAGTCATCTGTAGTTTGAAGAATTTTAACACCTGATTCCATACTAGATCCATTGGTTATTAATTCTGCATAATTTTATCACCTCTACAGTACAGCTGAAAGTTATTGCTCACACCTAATCTGCATAAATGTGATCTTTTGGTTGATTCTGAAATGTTTGAGGAGGATAACCTATCAGCATTGCTTTCTATCTCGTTAGTTTTAAAAACCTTTACAGCTTGAAATCTAGTGAGTGGAAGCTATTAGGTGCATCCCGTACCAACAAAAAAACAAACTAGCTACCATCTATAATATGGAATCAAGTATGATTGTTTTATATTGGATTGGAAAGTACAATTTATGCTTTCAACTCTCTGCCTTTTGCAATTATGGGTTGCAATTGGTCTTTCACAAAGAGTTAATCTAAGTGATTTATCTGGGATGATCTCCTCCAATCTTTTTTCTTTAATCTTTTGCAAATTTGAATCCTCAATTTCTATAATCATTTCAGCTTATATTTGAAAATCATCTATCTCATTTCAGAAACTTGCTTGAAACAATGATATTGTTGATGCTGATGGAAGAATTTCAAGCAAGATTACACGAAACATTAACCTCTGTTGTTATTCCAGCCTATGATTTCAAGCCAAGTCACACCTGTCGATGAGACAACTGATGACGAGGTAGAAGAAGTCATAGGGATTATGCTGTATCCCCATTCAACAGTTGAAAGGATTGCAAAAGCATCAGCAGGTCTCTCAACTCTGACAAAATCCTCAACGACCATGGGTAAGGAGCTTATTCTCGAGTCTATATGTGATATTTTCTGGTCATGAGGGGATTGAGAATTTCTGTTCTTAATCACGGCTTATCATTTTCCCCTTTTCTAAACCATGAAATATCTGGTGTTTAATTTGGTTTTAAGTGATTGTTTCCTCCCTTACTCAGATGAACCCCATAAGCATGAGAAGATATGTCTATATTTCTTGAGCATCTGTTCTTGCAATGTAATCCATGCTCTTAAACATCTTGTTGATCCCTTGAATAATCTTGGCTGAGGAGGTAGCAAATAATTGAATTTTGTGTTCACACAGGTTTCAGATTCAGATACAATCTTGCAGAGTTTTCACTTATTGAGTGTGCGTCTGACCTCAGTTGATTTGTGAAGACCTACAATCACTTTCAGTTGATTTGTGCAGACCTACAATAACTTTCAGTTGATTTCCGGCAACACCTACAAGATTTGGGCATGAGTTACACCTTCTTAACTCAAAAGAAAGTTTGAAGATTCTCAATTCTTTTAATTGCTTAACGTTGATGATTTACTATAATGTACTTACTTTGTTCATCTTCTCTTTATAGATTACTATCAACTTTGGTCCCATACTGCTGGTGGACAGAATCTAGTAGTTGGATGCCTCTTGAGTAATTTAAAGAACAAATCAGTTGGACGTTTTAGCTGTAGTACGCCACCAAATGATGAAAATTATGAAGTCCTTATCGATGAAGTTATCGATATCCCTATGGAACAGTTGAAGGTATTGATCCCGGCGAGACGATTGAATGGCCAAAGCAATACGTAACTCATGCATGTGCATAATCATACTGTTTTTTTTCTTCTTTGTTGTTTTGAACATGAAGCAACTTTTGTTGTTGAATTTAAAGATGCTTGGGTTGTTAAGTTGTTAACTGAATTCAAAGTTAATATTAACAGAATGAATCTTATAAAATTCATATATTGCCTTGTCTATCTGTAGTATTAATCAAATTACAATAAGGAAAAAAAGGGGGAAAAAATACATTCTCGTAGACTCAGATTTAGCTGAACTGACTCACCTGAACCAGATTAGGTTGAATATCTGATTATAGAATTTCTACACTCATCATCAGTCATTATTTTTGGACAAAACAAATTTGTTGTTAATTTTAGACAAATACTAACCGTCCTATAATAAATAGTACACCGAAAATAGGACAGACTTTAGGACGGACAATATTCGTATTATAACTTGATTTACGACAGATTTGGCCTGTCCTAAATTCCGCATTCTGGACTAGTGAAAGAATCAATATGCTATCCATTGTTTTGCCAGGAGGAAACAAATTTCTAGACTTCACAATTTGCTTCTTTCCACTGTCAATGGAATAAATAGTCAGTCGACTACTACAGTGAATCGCATGTCCACAGAATACCAGAATCCTTATAAATATGATCTTCTTCCTAGAAGTCATCACAGGGTTCAAGTGCAGTCTAGTGGTTTAAATTCTTGTGTTACTAAAAGCATTCCCTGTGCTTATAAGACTGGTTATGGTAAATCTAAGTCTAGAAAATGGATCCCTATCTATTCTGATCCTCTTGAACCGATTGCAAGAGGTCCTAGATTTAGTCCTCAGTGAAAGCCTTCAGACAATTATGCTGAACAAGCTATGTCTTATTTTTCTAGGATGAGCGTTAATCAAAGAAGGAAGGCTAAACAAAAACAACGTTCATTTAATGAGCTAAATGCTCTTTTTTTTTGTTGCTAAGTAGCTAAATGCTCATACTTGTGTAAATTAATCACAAGGTTGTTCTCTCACCTAAAAAAATCCTAGTTGTGTGAGAATTGTATAGGTATACTCTTAACAAAGTGACTCTAATTATCTAGCTAATTTCATATCGTTCTTAGATGGATAGTTAGTCAAACACTTTTACATGAGTATTTTTTTAAATCCTTTCTTTTATTAGTTCTTTGTTTTTCTCTTTGCTTTCAAACTTGCTTTTTGAAAAGTAAAAGCATGGAATTTTTCCGTGCAAGAGCTTTGTGAATCCTCTTTTCATGAGTACACGCACGATTTTGTGGCTCTCTCATAAACCAATCTTGTAAGCCCTAAAGTCTCTCGAATAATATTTATATACCTATTCTATTGAGTTGAACTACTCACTCTAGTTTTTGTATTATCAATGGCGTCTTCTTCCCTGCTCATGGGATTTGCCTGAAGACTCGTCGATAATGGGGTATATTTCGAATTCGATAAAGAGAAGGGAACCTTTGTTCAAGTTAAAGGATCCTTTACTCAATCTACTGATTCCTATTCAGATATTGAGGAGGTTGAAGAGATTTAAATCCTCGATGTAGTTCTTGACTTCCTAAAGAACTTTTAGGATGCAAAGCAAAGCAGCAACTTGTTAACACAATAAAGTGTCTTGACGTGGTAAGAACTGAGTTGAAAAAGGTTAATTCTGACCTTGTTCTCATGAAAACCCGTGTTGAAGAACTTCCCAATAAGGATATTCTCTTCAAGGTTGCATAGGATGATGTTGTTCACAAGCTCGAAAATCTCAAGACTCATGAGGATCTTGAACCGTTTGTTTGACTTCAGTTCGTGTCCGGATTTGGCATAGGAGTGGTTTTGATTTAGCTTGTTTAGCTTATATGTCAAGTAAATCTTCTATTTTTCTGTTTTTGTTGGAAGAATAACTAGAGTATGGAATAACCATTATTGTGATTACACATAGCTATGTCCAACGTGTTCATCTTCATGTTTTTAGAATTATTGGTTTAAACTCTAAATTTATTTTGAAGATGATTTTTGCAGCATTAATCTTTATGGTTTTATATATTGCAAATTGTTATGGGATATGTGTGTTTGCGTCCATGAACTATGATTGTCCCATATCTTGTCAAAAGTAAAGTCTTTCGTATGTCGATATGCATGTATTGATAAAAGAATGAATAGAATTTTGACAAATACAAAAGTTAAGCCTAAATTGTCAATTATTGATGGAAGATAGGTTAAAATCTTTTGCTTTCAAGGATTATGTCTATTATTTGTCGTTATGCAAATAGTGATGGGAAATAGAATGAATCCTTGTGTATTCCGCAGTAATTGATCTTCCCTGATCCATATTTTATGTATTATTGTGAGACTCCGTACTGTGTCTTATGTTGAGCACTAAACGACCAAGTTGATTATTTTATGATTAGCTTTGTTGTTGTTCCATAAGGTACTTTATGTTGAGCATTTTTGAACTAAATTAATCATCTTGTTTGGTTATTTAGTTATAACTTCATAAGTCTTCTTATGGTTGAGCGTTTTTGACTGGGTTGATTGTTTTCATGATTAACTTAGTCATTGCTCCATATATTCTCTTATGTCGAGTATGACCAATTAAATTGATTACTTTTTGGATTATTTTGGTTGTGTATTTCGATTAGATTAATTATGGGTTCTCTAGTAATTAATCTAATTGAGTGTTTCTGAGTCTCCATAAGTTCACTTATGTTGAGCATAATTGGTTAAATTAATCATGAATTTCTTATGGTTAATTTAATATTTTGGATTCAAATTCATACTTGTATGTGATTTGTTATGTCCAAAGAAATCCTTCTTTTCTTTCGAAATTAAGGTCGCTCTTGTTGTTATTTCGGGAATGACATATTATGGGGGAGAGTTCTTTTTGAACTTGTGCTTAATTGCAAAATCTTTGTGCGGAGTGCGGCTGTGGAATATTTGAGGGGTTAGCGTGTATGTTTAAACTCCTTGATGAATTCATTTAGCTTCGGCTTTATGATTGCATCTAAATAAGATGATATGTGTTTCTTTCTTTTGGTCATGAAATGTCTCTTTCGGAAATTTCATTAGGATCCCGTTCTTGTACCTTTGCCAATTTTATTGACAAAAAGGGGGAGAATTAATATGTACTTCACACTACAAATACATATGGTTTTCGAATCATTATGTAAGGGGGGAGTGGTTTCCATGTGAGATGGAGTATTGACTAAGGGGGAGTGATACATATAACCATAGTATTGTTGTTAAAGTTGTGATACAGTTGAACTTCGACGCTGTGTAATGATATTATCACTGTATAACAATGATTGTTTTCTTGTTGTTATAGCTACGAATTTTCAACAACGATGATGCTAAACTTACAACCTTTGGGATCATTGGAGTACTTGTAAGTGACGAAGATTTCGAGTAATGTTGAAGATTAGGCATGTGGAATATGAGCTACAAAAGTTAATTTATTTATTTTTGTATTCCATATGTATTAATAGTTTTGTCACTAAAATTGACAAAGGGGGAGATTATTAGAGCATTGCTCGGTCGAACTCGCATGCGTTGCTATCTCAAGCATGTTTGTCAATGTTAGTGATAAAAAATATAAGTCTTGATTTCTAGCCTACTATAGCTAAAGGTCTCGGACTAGGATAGAAAGTGTAGTTGAGCTCAAGAACTCCATGGAAATCATCATACAAGACGAAGGACTACTCAAGGAACTGGTGGAACTTCATCGACTAAAAGGTATGTGGAGACTTGAACTTATCATTACTCAAAAGTCTATTTACTCTATCTCCTATTCTTGAGACAAAACGTTTTGTTGTATAGACTTCATTATACACATTTGCTATTTCGAGCCGAGTTTATCTCGCCTATCTATTTCTCGAAATATGTGTTGGTAAGCTTTCGCTTTAGCCAAATTCATCTTTACCTAGTGACGAATGTCATGTTATGTTTCAATCACTTTGAAAATTGCTCTGACGAAAAATGGTATGTGAATAACGGCTATATAACGTTCTCTGAGAATGTTTCAATGATTGAAATGAGAGTTTAGATTACATAACCATTGGTAGGATATAAGCATTGTTATGGAAACACATATATGTATAAGTCCTTATTCCTTGAACCAAAGTTTGCGAACTTTGTTGATCAAGAGAAACGGAATGTGGCGTGAGCCAAGTCAGCGAACTCAGTCCGCGAACTGGCGGAAGTTCTCGACCCGAGAATTTGTGCTGGAGCTTGTGAACTCCTTTTGTGAGCTTAAGTCCGCGAACCCAGTCCGCGAACTTGAGTAGGTTATATCTAAAACCGGTTGTTCTTGAACTCATGTTTATATAAACTAAGGAATGCTTTTGCAAACCGTGGCTATAAAGTTCATGAACCGATTCGAGTGAATCAAACCGTTTTTGCTTCGATTGTGTCTTGTGTAGTTACATAAGATCTAAGAAATTGAACAACTCTCTAACTAGTTCATTTGAGTCATTTGAACTAGTTATGATGAAGAAGAATATGGTTGATATGAGAGTGATCATATGGCTAACCATTTGGTTAACTATTGTTGAACCAACAAATGTTAATGTTTGGGAACGGTTACATAAACCCAAAATTGGACATTTCATTTTTGTGTAACAAGCTAAGGTTTCGATCCAACGGTTGAGAAATATTAGCTTGAATCTAATCAGGTTTTTCATCTAACGGTGAATATTGAATGCTTTGTTACCAAGCTAACATTGATTGCAAACCCTGATTTGAAAGACTATATAAGGGAGAACTCTAGCAACTGGGAAACCTAATCCCACACCTTACGTGTGATACTAGTTGCATTAGCTAGAGTCGTTTCTCCTTTAACCTTGGGTTTTCTTCTCTAAACCAGGTTAACGACTTGAAGAGTTCATTGGGATTGTGAAGCCCAAACGATACTAGTTTTCTTGTAGTTGTGTGATCTGATCTTTTTGTTTCTATCGTGCGAGTACAATTGGAATAATTTATGAAAATTTCCAGCAAATGCCGGCATGGTTTTTTGGTTGAATACCATGCCACCACCAAGCTTTTTCAGCTGCAACAATGGTGGATTCAAAGGAAAAAAATCAAATTTTCAACCTCTTAGCAGCAATTCTCTCATCACAATCATCTTCCATTTTCAAAAAAAAATTCCACTCAAAAACCATTTTCCCTCCTTCTACTCTCAACTAACCCACACAAATTCAAATAAAAATAAATACACACTAATTTATCCCCCAAATACTTAACATTTTATTAATTATAATTAATCAATAATCCTGATTAGTGGGGGCTAGATTAGGAATTAAAAAAATAATTACATAGGGGGTCACCCAGAATTGCTATTGGGACACCGTTTTTGTCCTGTAGCTATATCCCCCAATTGCGCGTTCTAAAAAATTTACACTTGTTTTAGTTAAAAGTGAAGATATATTATTTTATTCATCTGTGGTGTTAAAAATGCTTTTGAAATGTAAAACAAATCTTATCATCTTTGTATTTTATTCTCCTTGACTATAGGACTCCTAAGAAAGAAACGAGGACAGGATCCATGAGAATTTCTAAATAACAAGCTAAGATAAAATCTATGCTCTTAGTTGTTCAAATAATCAAAGTTGATATTAGAAAACTTGGGCAATATTGATGGATTTAATATGTGACTATAGAAATATAGAGATAGTATTACAAGTAATACTATTAGTCGGCTACCACAGTGACTACAAAATAAAGTGCATGTGTCAGGATGAGTTTGTAAGAAGAAAAAGCTTAACTATTTATAGACCAAGGTAGTTTGGACACCATAAACGAAAATATCTAAAGATAAGCAATAAACACCATTTTTTCGTTTTGTCTAATTCCAAATAATATACCGAAATCCCCCATGGATGACAACTCAATATTAGATAGTACACAAGTACACTTTACTAATATATCTTCCAGAGATATGTTTTACTTACTGGAAAAATAAAACATATACTCCCTCCGTACCTATATTATATAGGCGAAATTTTGAATTTCGCTTGTCTCATTAAATAAGGCGGATTACTATTTCCAAGATGAATATTTTACACATACCCTTATTAATGGTACATAAATAACGGTGTTATTAATAGGACTAGGGTAAAACAAGAAAAAAACATGTACTTTTCTTAATCTAGGAGAATTGTCTCTCTCCGCCTATATATGTGGTACGGAGGGAGTAAATTGAAAAACCCTAAAATATGATTCTCAAATATTTTGGTTTAGGATCTCACCTTGAGTATCAAGGAATATCTTTGAACAATGAAAGGATAAGAATGTATTATGTGTTCAAGTTACCCATTATGTCGACATCTTGAATTTTTTTAATTGCAATTCATATTTCACAAAACCCTAGAGTATATGTAAAACCGGAAATAAAAGAATGCTATTGGAACCGATATACCGCAAGTGATCCCCAATAGGAATCGATCCTGCTATAGATCCCGAAGGAAGGGATCGGCCATGCTATAGATCCTCTAATAGGAATTGGTCCTGTTGTAAATCCGTAATAGGAATTGGACCACCAATCCCATTGATTTTTTTCAATTACAAAACAAGTTTCGCAAGTCTACTTCCTTAATAAACTCATGTAGTTAAACATAGTTTTATAAGTGTGGAATCAATCCTAATTTGTTTATACAATCTAGTAAGAATTTACAAATATAGTGTCTATATGTCGCAATTACGGTTTCAAAAGGTAGACGTTATACTTCAGTAATTCAATATACACAAGTTGTGATAAAACTTGTATATTCTTCCATGAAAATTTGATCACAATGATATGATCAAGTCTCTAATACTAGAGTTTCATATAAATAACTTCGCATGTTATGTTTTTAATCTAAACGAATTTAAAATAACGTAGATAGAAATGGAAACAAGTCAAGTCTTGTACTACTAACCTTGAATAGAAGAATGATGTGTTTGTTGATGCCGATACCTCTTCAATTTCTTCATAGTAATACTTGTATGTCTCAACATTTCTAGACTTCCTAGTCTAACCTAACGAAGTTGACTCTAGTAATCTAATCAAGTGACCTTGAGTTTTGGAACTAAAATATGATAACCAACCTTGACATACCAACGATTGGCGGGTTCAACCGATCAATGCTCTAACAAGTTCTTCTTAGAGCGTTTTGAGCCACTACTCTTGCTTTTGTTATTAATTAAGCAAAGCGAGCTAACGTTCTGCAATACAACTTTGTATGTGAACCCAGTACCATTGTTTTCGACCCTATGGTTAAAGTTGAATGTCAGTTGCACCTTTTAGAAAGAGATTAAAGGTGTTTTGGAGAGACTCAAATCGACTGTTCTCTAGTATAAGCTTACATTTCCTTCGAACATGTTCTTTTGTATTACAGAAGTAGCAGAGCTTCTGAATTCTGATGGGATTAAAAGGAGTAGACTCAGCACAAGAACTATCAAAATAACTTTTCCTTCTTGGGGGTAACAAGTGTTTTCTTGGTCGAGAATCCTATTTCGCTATCCCTTATCAAAGTAGAGATAATTTGTTCATGATCTTGAAGGAGATTTTGTTAGGTCATTATGAGTACCATCGGCGATCACTTTCTCCGTAATTTTCTCGGATAAGGCTAATTTTTCAGATTCACAAACACTACAAGGAGTATCCCGTAGACGTTTAAGTTCGAAGGCGTTTTTATCTAGTTGTGCCTCAAGTGAGATAATTTTTATATCTACTTCAGCCTTTTCTTCGAGAAGTATCCTTATTATTGAAACCTTTTCTTTAACCTTACCAATGATAGTATTGACATTGCTTTTCAGTCTGTTGACCTCAGAAGCCTGAATTATATGTTTAAGAATCTCATTACTTTCTTTGAATGCTTCCCTTCGTTCTTGAGTCAAATTCATCAGTAAGATAGTAGAGATAATAATTGTCAATACCAGACTGTTTTATGGAAACAAAATGTTCGTCTATTCTGAAGAGGGAATAAGTTCTGATCTCAATAAAGATTCCATAACAATAGTGCTTTCAATAACTTGTGATAAGTTATCCGAGATTGTACTCTTGTCCATAGAGTTGAATCACCACAAACACAGACTTATCAGGTTTGAAGGTGTTTGGTTGCTATGATACCAGTTGAAAAGTAGAGGGTACAAAGTACACCACCAACTTTTTTCTGTTCAAAGAACATGTATGTAAAAAACCTAATATAATTGTAAGTAAACCAAATTAATAATCCTTGACAATCCGTATATAAAATTTATATCTATATCTTTTCACAAGCGTAAAGTCTAGAGAATAGAATCCATGAACCCGATTGTTTAGAAGAGTACTTGAACGATCTCAAAAATCAATATCCAAGATCAATCTAGTTGTACCCAAATAATTGAATCTGAATTCTTCTAAGTATGAAACTTGTTATCTATCTTTCAGGATACAAATTCCACAAGAACGAGTCTCGTAATCGATCATAATTAATATGGACTGATCCACTAGAATTGATTACGTACAACTTGCGATATTCCTATTATAAAAATAAGCAATATAATACGGAAAATGAAAACACACAAGACACCAGAAGTTTAATTTGTTAACGAGGAAAACTACAACTGCAGAAAAACCCCAGGATCTCGTCCAGATTTGAACACCAAACTGTGTTACGCCGCTACAAACATTAGCCTCGTATGGCATGTCACAAAACAGACGCACCATAATAGTGTGGTATTGGTTAAACTTGATAATAGAGAATCTTGTTTATTTAGATTTAAATTTATCACAATTTTATTTAGATCTAAATTTATCAGACTCGGCGTCTGGCTTATTTAGAGAAAGATATCAGATCATTCTGTTTTTAATTTTTTTTCTAATGTTTGGTTCGAGATCTGACTCAGCTCATATAGCTAATTTTTCACTTAATTTATTAGGCGTATATTTAACTGGATTCAAAAGTATCTTATAGCTCTGCTATTAATCATGCAACAAATAAAAACGAGTTAGAATCTGATAAATCAATTGAATTGGAAAAAAGAAAAATAACTTGAAAATACGAAAGCATAAAATTACAAAGACATGGGAAAAGGTAGACCAACAAAAGAAGGAGAACCAAATAAAATTGAGACAACAAAATATGACTACTCTAGAGTCTGCTCCATTAGAGTGTTACTGTATTCTTGTCAATAACATGTTACTGTAGATTCATGACCACCCATTATGATTGTAATTGATGAATTTTGAGATATTTTATACCCTCATATAATAGCCCGTTAGTAGTTTAACAAATTTGATGCTTCAAAAAAAGAAAAGAAAAAACAACAACAACAAAAATGTATGCGTAAAATGTTGAGACGGAGACCTAATTAGAAAGATGAACTGCATTAATTTTCCAGGTTACACCGAGGTATTGACAACGATTCTCAAATATTGCAAAACAGAATGTGATACGATGGGATACCCAGCGGTTAGGTGGTTCGGCTAACAGTGGGCCAAGAGATATTGAATGGGCTTAAACATATCCAATGGAAAAAGTATTAACCGTCCAAATCATCAAAATTCATTCAATGGGGTTTCAATGAACCATTTTTGGGACCATGGTTTTTCAAAGGGGACCATGATTCTATTTTAGGAAGACAGTATAAGTAATCCTAAGTCACCCCTTATCTAAATATTTTTCTTAATACCAAACTTACCCTCCTTAATTAAATGTGTTAGTTTAATGATTAATTAGTTATTAGTTAATGATTAGTAATGATTAGTGATTAGTATAATTAGTAGGATTAGTAATGATTAGTTACCATTAAGAAGTTCTATTACAAAAAATTGAAAAAAAATTTGCGAGAAATTTTAATTTTGTTTGCGATTAAGTTCGGTTACCCAAATTTATGACCAAAAAAGAACTTAATGATTAGTGATTAGTATAATTAGTAATGATTAGTAATGATTAGTTATCAAGAAGAAGTTGGTTACAAAAAATTGAATTTTTACCTTGCGATCAAACCGAACTATATATTTGGTGTGAGCATTAAATAGTTCGGTTACAAAAAAAATTTAAAACTTTTTACGATCAAATGAACTTAAAGTTCGGTTACCCAAATTTATGACCAAAAACCGAACTTAATGATTAGTGATTAGTAATGATTAGTATGATTAGCTACCGGTAAGAAGTTCGGTTACAAAAAATTGAAAATTTTCATTGCGATATAGTTCGGTTGGGAGTTATTTTTGCGAAATAGCCAAATTGTTCTTCATGTTCATCATTTCCATTAGGTTCGGTTAGTTCGACAAAGTTTTTTACATAATTCCTAGCCGAACTTTTCTCCGCAACTTCCATTTTCAACTCATTTTGATGGTTAATACTCATTTTTTCAACCAAAAACGAATGACAAATAATGGGTTTGTGAGAATACCTTTGTTAATGATTTAAATTAAGTTATATATAGAGGGGTGGTGGTGGTGGTGGTGGTAGTCGGAGGTGATAGTGGTGGGCGGCGGTGGTGGTTATATATATATATATATATAGGTGGTTATTAGGTTAGTTTTAAATTAAATTAGGTTAAGAGTAGGTTAGTCATTTCCACACTTTAGGACACCCCTTATAACTATAGGGAAGGTGGCCTAATAAGACCATGGTCCCCCGAAAAAAACCATGGTCCCCAAAAAAATGGTTCATTTCAATGGAATCTCAAAGTTGAAAACCAAAAAGAGCAAACTAAGCTCTATGGGCCTAAGAGCAACCACAAAGTGGTCGACTAAAACCAAAATTTGGTCGAAAACCCAGACACTACGGAGAGGAGTAAAGAGCAAATACCATACTAAAACCAAACTATATTTGGTCTTTGGTTTGGTCTTTGGTCGGGCGAAGTTTAAAGGTTGCGCCTGGTGGGGCGAAGATTAAAGTTACGCCCGAATTTAAAAACAAAAAAAAAAAAATTGGGGCGCAACTTTAAAGTTCGCCTGATTGGGGTGCAACTTTAAAGTTGCGCCTGATGATCGGGCGTAACTCAAAGTTACGCCCGAATTAAAAAAAAAAAAAAAAATGGGGCGCAACTTTAAAGTTGCGCCTGGAAAAAAAAAAAAAAAAAGTGGGGCGCAACTTTAAAGTTGCGCCCCACCAAATTTGGTTTTCCCACCGTAGCGTCGCACCACGGAGTAAACCCATTTTTTTCAATTTTTTTGTTTTTAGTCTTTGGAGTGCAAATACTTTTGCATCCGGTGAGATCTAGAAAGTTTCTGGCTTTCTTGTCCCACAAGGAAGGAACACAAGAAGAAGCATCCTCCTTCGTCGGATCCCTTAGCCGTTTTCACACCTAACGAAGGAATGCCCAACTATGAAGTACATCACAGATGTGATAATAATACGTATATAAGTTTTGGTCGGCACTACCACTCTATTGTCCACTTCTAATAAACGTGATTGACCCAATTCTCGAATCATCTTCTGGAATCATATAGTTGTCAAAAGTGAGGCTCCTCGGCTTTCATTGAAAAAGACGAAGCCCCAATATGCATTGAACTGTCCCAAGTCGAAAGGTTAGCCAGATTGACGGGGGCTGCTTAGCGCTTTTTTACGCTTCCTCGAGTGAAGTGCCCCATAAGCTATAAGGGCGAGCCTTTATAAAAAGCGATTGAACTTACATCCTGCAGGAATCGAACCTACGAATTGCCCTGTTTCAGCCATGGATGCAAAGAGACTTGGCGAGTGAACAGTCTCCCCACTGCAGTTGCTCTAAGGTCATCCCTTGGGTGTCAACTAGGACGAACTAAGACTTCACGGCTTAACCAGTGTCATGTATTCACTTTGATAATAACAGAGAATTTGGTGTGTCATCTACTATGGACCACAATGGCATGCATACAGATACAGACAACATGTGTCATGCCGTATTAAGTGAACTAGTAGTATGTTCCATGGACCTAAAGAAAGAGGAGATACGCGCTGAATTTCTAGGCAATGAAATGGAAGCTGCATATTCTGTTGCATGTGGTACTTGCTGATCCGTCTCTGGTACTTCTATAAATTTCCAGACACGCTCTTAATGGTATGTATGGTAAAGCAGAATTAGCCATGAATTCATTTAGTAAGAGTTGCCAAAAACTATCATTTCATCATCTTCTTATTAATACCCATCTCCACTTTCTGTTGTTTTTGTTGATCAATATCACTCTATCTCCACTAGCTACTCATGGATGCAATGAACAGGAAAGAAGAGCTCTCTTAGATTTCAAATCCTCTATGAGTGACCCTGCAAACCGCCTGATCTCATGGAAAGAAGGCATTCAGCACCAAAACTGTTGTAATTGGCAAGGCATTAGATGTTCTAGTGACTCTTTTCATATCATCTCCATAAACCTCAGAAACACTGAGCTTGAAATTCACTACCAAAAACCAACTTATGGTAAGCCAGTACATAGTACTGCAATACATGGTAAATTCTCTTCATCCCTTTTCAACATCACAAACCTTGAGTATCTCGATCTTTCCTATAACGATTTCCAGAAATCACAAATCCCACTTCAGATTTCTGATCTAACTAAACTCACTCATCTTGATCCGAAGAACTCCAACTTTTCATCATCAATTTCAACAGGATTGGCCAACTTAACGTCTCTGCGCTATCTCGACTTGTCTTGTGCAGAAGATTTTTATTACTCATGCCTAGAATTATCTTCTACAAAATGGATGAGTGGCTTAGGAAATTCACAGGAACTAAGGTTGACTGGTATTGATCTCTCTGAGACCACATCCTCCCAAGACAAATTTGCTCAACATATATCCTACCTTTCAAATCTCCGCGAACTTGATCTTTCAGGCTGCAATATATCAAGCACAAATTTTCCCATCCACCAGTTCCACAATCTTTCGCGCATTTCCTCTCTCATGATGAGTTTCAATTATGGTCTCAATTCCCAAATCCCAGTACAACTTGCGAATTTAACTTCGCTTTCTATTCTTGACTTATCTGATTGTGGACTGCATGGTTTAGTTCCTTAATTATCTTCCTACACTTGAGGAGCTTGACGTGAGTGGGAATTTCGATCTTCAACCTGATCTAACTAGGATGTTCCAACATCAATGGCCTAAACTCAAAACACTTTCGGTAGCAGCAACTAAAGTTATCGGATCAAATATCCCATTTTCAATATCAAATGCGCCGATGTTGGTAAGTCTTTCACTTAGTGGTTGTTCAATTCAAGGATCTTTACCTCATTCAATATACAATCTTTCTCGGTTGCAGTTTCTAGAACTTAGTGATAATAATATTACAGGTTATATCCATTCCTCAATCTCCAATCTAAAGTATCTAAACCATCTAGACTTGTCTTATAATAATTTCCAAGGTTCAATACCAAAATCCATATGTGAGATATCTCCTCTTCGAATACTTATGTTGAACAATAATAACATAACAGGCACAATTCCCAGTTGCATTTCAAAGCTTCAAAACCTTGGCGTTTTTCATGTTTATGCAAACTCTTTTTTTTTTTTTTAATAAGAAAGATAGATTTATTAATAAAATTAAAGAGACACATTGCTTAGATCCTGTTGAATGCTGTCATTCAGCCATACAGGAATATGTTCAAACCAACTTTCCCTACTAAAATTTGAAATAGCATGTTTTGCAAGCTTATGTGATGCTTTATTTGCATCTCTGGACTGAAAGGTGCATAGCCAGTAATCAAAAGAGTTATTCAATATAACAATAATGTCCTCAATCCATGAGTTTGTCGACCAACCAACTGCACTTCTTGTTCCATTGATCGCTCTAATCACACAGCTACAGTCTCCTTCTAACTGAAGTCTTCTTATTCCCCTTTCTTTCGCCCAAGTCACTGCCATGAGAGCTGCAGCAGCTTCAGCTTCCTCTGGAGTTACTGCTGTTGTAAACCAGGATCTAGATCCATGTTGTGCACCTGCAAAATCTCTAATTATTAGACCCAAACCAGCATTGCCATTCTCTTTGATAAATGCAGCATCAAAGTTGATTTTTAAGACATTGGCCGCAGGAGGCTTCCAAAAAACTGGTTGCCTAACATTAACGATCCCACTATTTATAGAAGTAGGAATGCAAGTAGATATCCAATCATTGAAATATCTATTGATTAAATTAGAAATACTCCCTGTATTTGGTAGTGCATTTTCAAAGACTAGATTACATCTAGCTTTCCATAAATGCCATAAGATGACTCCTGCTTTACCTGCTAATTGTAAGTTGTGCTGCACATTAGCTCCAGATGGAGTAGCATAAATCTTCACTATCCAATCGTCAAAGTTAGCACCACTAATAAATTTAAGCTAAGTCCCTATCACACAAATTCCGGACTCTTTCGAAATACTACAATCAAAGAATAGATGGTGCATAGTTTCAACAGTAGTGTTACAAAAGGGGCACATAGTAGATCTGTTAGAAGCAAATCTGGTGAATCTATCTCCTACAGGAAGACATCTAGTAATACATTTCCACAAGAAATGCAAGACTCTAGGAGGAATTTTCTGTTTCCAGAAAAAATTCCAATTCACACCAGCAGAATTGTTGGAAGTACCATTCTGGATTTGATTCTCATTAAGGATAACCTTATAAGCAGATTTAACAGTGAAATACCCATTTTTCTCTGGCAGCCGTCTCAGAGTGTCTTTACCATTGGCAGGGATTCTAATTTTCAAAATTTCTCTTACTGTGTCTTGGTTAAATAAAGCCTCAAGAGTATGAATTTTCCAGGATAGGGTTTCTGGATCTATGAGTTGGTTAACAGTGCACATAGAAGAGGAGCAAAAGGTAGAATCTAAGAGCCCATTTATTGTTGGAACCCATCTATCTTTCCAAATATTTATTTTACTTCCATCAAAGAACTTCCCAACAACTATATTTCCTAATCCAATCTAGTCCCTGTTGCACTCCTTTCCAAATCCAAGAACCACTAGAAGAACATTCTCCATGCAGAGCATTACCCTCATAAAAGTATTTACTTTCTAGGATATGTGACCATAGGTCATCAGGAGAAGAAATCATCCTCCAAGCTAATTTAGCTAACAAAGCTTTGTTCACAATTTCAGTCTTTTTAATACCCATTCCACCTTGACATTTTGGCTTAGCCACATCATCCCATCTTCTAGGATAACCCCCTCTTCCATCCTTCTTTTTTTTCCACCAGAATTTCCTTTGAATAGAATCCATCTGATCTGTAAGCTTTTTAGGCATAGGAAAAACAGCAAGATGATGATTAGCAGTATTTCCTAGAACAGATTGTACTAAAATAGTTCTTTCTGGTTGGCTTAAGAATTTAGTTTTCCAAGTATGAAGGTTGTCTCCATATCTATCTAATAATCCACCAAAAGTCTGCATTTTATTTTTCTGAATAAGAAGAGGAACACCAAGGTATTTATCATTCAAGGCCATTCTCTTAATATGTAAAATATTTGAGATTTCATTCTTAACAGAATTAGGGACTTTGGGACTAAAAGCCATACCTGACTTGTCGAAATTGACAGATTGTCCCGAAAATAGGCTGAATTGCTCAATGATTTTAGCTAAAATTCTGGTTTCACTGGGGTTAGCTTTGGTGAAAATCAAACAATCATCAGCAAAGAATAGATGAGAGACAGAAGGACTAGAAGATGCTACTTTTATACCATGGATATTACCTGATTGTTCAGCTTTTAGAAGAGCCCTAGAGAAAGAGTCCATGCACAGGATAAAGAGGTAGGGAGATAAAGGATCTCCCTGTCTCAAACCTCTTTGAGGTTTAAAGACTTTACCAGGAGACCCATTCAACATAATAGAAGTAGAAACAGTAGATAAGCATTGTTCAACCATGCAACACCAATCAGCAGAGAAGCCTAGTTTTTTTAAAGTCTCCAACAGGAAATTCCATTCTATTCTATCAAAAGCCTTAGACATGTCAAGTTTTACAGCCATCCAACCTTTTTGAGCCTTAGTTTTCTTCATAGTGTCAACTAGTTCATGAGTGATCACTATGTTATCGTAATTAATCTACCAGTTAGAAGGTCTGTTTGATTAGGAGATATGATCTTATTCAGCAATGGTTTTAATCTGTTGGATAAAAGCTTGGATATTATTTTATAAACAACATTGCAGAGGCTAATTGGCCTAAAATCAGCAGCAGTCTTTGGGCAGTTGATTTTTGGTATTAAGGCTGTAAAATTATGATTAAGCTGCTTTAACATGTGCTTAGAATGAAAGAAACTTTGAACCATACTTACAGTTGAATCACCTACTGTGTCCCACATTTCCTGATAAAATCCTGGGGGGAAGCCATCAGGACCTGGGGTTGTCCAAGGTTGCATACTAAAAACAATAGATTTGACTTCCTCTGCTGTTGGAATTTTGGTTAACATTGCATTATCTTCCTCAGTGATACATGGCATAATATTATCTAGATAATCATCTGGTCTAGGTGGACTAGTAGTTCTGCTCATTTGTAGAAAGTGGGATTTTAGACTATCAGCAATATCATCTCTATTTGACAACCAAATTCCAAGATTGTTCTGCAAAGTATCTATTTGGGTTCTTTTTTTTCTAAAGTTTGCTTTATTATGGAAATACCTAGTATTCCGATCACCCAATTTTAAAAAATCATCTTTACCTCTTTGCTTCCAATAATCTTCCTCTGCATCATACCAAAAAGTTAGTCTCTTATTAAGATCAATAATAGCATCAGAAGACATATTATGACCATAAGCAAGAAGATTAGAGATTTGGGATTCTGTTTTAGCAATTTGAGTTGAGATATTACCAAAATGTTCATAGTTCCATTTTCTCAAACTTTGTTTAGTACCATAAAGTGACCTACAATGTTTGAAAGCAGCTGATCCTGAAAGAGAAACTTGCCAACTACTTTTAATTATATCCTTACAAGTTAAGTCTCTAAACCAAGTTCTGTTGAACCTAAAAGGTTTGTTAGTTTCATTATCTTTTTGAGCTGTTGAGAGTAGAATAGGACAGTGGTCACTTGCCATTGGAACCAGGTGATACACAACAAAGATCGTGGATAATTATTCAACCAATCTATTGTAGCTATTTGCTCTATCAAGTCTCTCTAAGATGAGTTCTTCACCATCTCTTCTATTAGTCCAAGTGTATGGGTTGCCAATATAAGATATAGAATGAAGATTAGCACTATCTAACAAATCTTTAAACTTGTTTAACTGAGATTGACTTACCAGGTTCCCTCCTTCTTTTTCATTTTGGTTTATAATAAAGTTCAAATCCCCAATTATAGTCCATGGAAGACTATAATGATGGGCAATATTATTCATAGATTCCCATTGATGCTTCCTAATATCTTCCATAAGAGAGCCATAAATAAAGGAGCATAGAGACTGACCTGTTCTAGCATCCATGGTCAGTAGACAAGTAATAACATTAAGCTTGTTTTCTACAATATGAAGATTTATGCCATCTTTCCAAAGTAGACAAAGTCCCCCAGACAAACCAATTGGATCACAGAAAACAACATTTGGGAAGTTTAGACTTGAAACATAAAGTTTCATTTTTCTAATATGGTTTTTGGTCTCACTGAGAAATATTATATCGTGATCATTTGATCTTATCAAATCTTTGAGATGTTGTCTAGTGTATTTATTTCCAAATCCACAAACATTCCAAGAGAGGAATTTCATTTTGAATGTTAGCTGAAAATTGGGATAAAAATACAGAATAGAACTTTTATATGCAGTTGACTTAGAAAACTTAGGAAGTTTGAAATTAATTTTAATGTGAGGAGTAGAAAATACCTGATCCCCTCTTGAGTTAGAGGCAGAGTTTTCAACCATTGCAGACACCTGATTGATTTCCAGTGTTGATGTAGTAATTGTTGTATTGATCATCGAGGAGTTATTAGATGCATCAGATTTTGGAACAGACTGAGTTCGTGAGTTCCTTTGTCTTTTCCCAAGTCTAGCTTCTATTTCCCCTTCAGCTAATTTTGATGGTTCTGATTCAGTATTTGCACTTTCATTATCTCTATCCACCACTAAGACCCCATCCTTAGGTGGGACGAAAGTGTTGTTTCTGGCGCCTCTTCTTACAGTTAGCTTAGGAGCTTGATTCGGATTCCTCACCCTTATTGCAGCAGCCTTTTTAACATTCTCTAGAGTGATGGGATGAGCATGAATTTTAGCAAGATCATCAGCCCTTTTTTTACAGTCAGACTTTGAGTGATCAAGGACATAGCATGTAGGACAAACATTATGTGGTTGTTTTTCAAAGTGGAATCTTATCCATCTTGTGTGCCCAGTTGCTGTTACAGCCAGAATTCCTCTTCTTAAGGGTGTTTTAAGATTAATGTTGACACACACTTTCTGAATTTCACCAGCAGCAGGACATCCATTTTCTGGTTGAAGAGCAATTACCTCCCCCATGATTTCACCTATTTCTCTTATCACCTTAGCATTCATGAATTCTGGTAATAAGAACTTTAATTGGATCCAAAAGACCTGGTGCTCCCAATCGAGTTCCTGATGAGCAAGTCCATCAAAATAATCATGTAACACCATTAAGTTCCCACCAATACTCCATGGCCTTTCTTCAAACACCTTGTTCAGCTGAATCCAGTTTGCCAATTTGAACACAAAAATTTTTGGATCGATTTCAAAAACTTCCAAGTCTTCTTTTACAATGAAGTTCCATGTAAACCCAATATTATTCAAAACAGCTTCTGCTGAATATTTACCTTGTTTGATAATTTTCCCAACCAAACAGATATCCCATTGCTCTGGTTCCTCTATACCATTCGATTCCAAAGAATTGATTGAGCAATTCCGTCATCGTTATTACCTGGTGGATGTTTCCTTCATCCTATCGCAATGACAGACACTTCCTTAATTCTTCCCCTAGGAACAAAATTGGGATCCGAATCCATGATTTCAGGATATAAGGAGTTTGAATAAGATTTCTGAATAAGTGAGGTAGTACAGGAGGATTGAGGTATATAAACCTTAAAATTAGGGTTTTGAGAATGATTTGGACTAATTTCATCAAGATTTCTCGGCATGGATAGTTGGGAGTACTCATACTTGACTAAGTTTGGAAACAGAAAGATTTCCATAGATATGGTCAAAATCCATAAGAGAGGGAGGATTTTTTTCAAATTGAAACCGAAAAAAGGAAACTGCAACGTGTCACCTTGTATACGGCATGAATTATGGAGCGTTTTTGAATTTGAAATTTCCTGGTGAGTCTTTGCTTTGACCCAGCCCGATTCCATCAAGATGCCAATACTCCTTATGATGATCAAGATACCTATTGCTTCAAAAAGCATTACAACAATTACTGCAAACGCCATGTACAACACTGGAAATAAGGCAAATGCCATTAAAATATGGAGAAAACTCTGCAAACTCAAGAGAGAAACAAGAAAAGTTAAAAATCCATTAGAAATCGAAATAAAAAACAAGATTAAAAATCATAGATCAAAAGGAAAATATGAAGGAGAGGATTTAATAGAGAGAATCAAACACGGGTAGACTTTTTGTCTTTCAATCATCCATGCGTAGATCAATTGTATGAATCGTGCAGACCTGTTTCTCAAAAAAAAATGATTCTTTTCTCTGCTTCCGGAATCTACACCTCGTTCACTTCATAGGAATCTGAAGAAGATTCAACTTTGAGTTCAGTTAAGAAACCATAGAAAAATGCAATATTTGCTCCTAGGTTGCAATTTATTGGTGGTGTAAGGCCTCCTATGAATTAACTTAATCAATATCTCTGCTTGAAATTACTAATAAGATGACCCATTTTGTCCTATTATATCTGCCCCACTAATAGTTTCATCAACCCCTATAACAGGTTACCAAAAGAAAAATAGAAGAAAAAAAAATTAATAAAAGTTCACCAAGTTAATTAACAAACTCTATTGATGGCAATATTTCATTAATATCTTTCATTAACGAACTAAACATAGGTTCAATTGCAACTTGGCTCCAATAGACTAACGGTAGTTATAGATCAACACGTACATTTGTCGAATGTTAATCTTGGGGTTCTGGATTTGAGTTCATGTAATTTAAAAGGATTAGTCCCTAATTTCATCTGTAAATTGACTAATATTTTTTATCTGGACTTGTCCCAAAATCACCTATTAGGACCTATTCCTTCTTGTCTCTCCAAACTAAAAGAACTAGAAATCTTAAATTTTTCGAACAACAAACTTTCAGGTTCAGTTCCCCATTCTATATGTTCAAAAGATATAGGATCTAAACTTAGACTAATTGACATCTCCTACAAAAAATTATCAGGTACTATACCTGCTAGCATAGGGTATTGCATGGCTCTCGAGTCTTTAAATCTAGGCACCAACAATCTCACTGGAAATGTTCCGAACGATCTTGGACGGGTAAGAACGTTCATGTATCTGCAATTACAAAACAACAATCTCAACGGTACTATCCTTTTTGTCATCAGTAATCTTCTAAATTTGAAAGTTCTCAACTTAGGGAATAACCACTTCGAAGGCCGTATACCCGCCGATTTTGGTTCACTCAATTGGCTACAAATCATTTCTCTAAGGTCAAACAAGTTTAATGGGTCAATCCCTGAAGAGATTAATCATCTCCAACAACTCCAAATATTAGATTTATCGCAAAACGATTTCTCAGGACATTTTCCTAAAACTTTTGGGGAGTACTGGAGGGGATCAAGAGACAACGATTTTGAAGTTGACGCCTCTTTTGTTATCCAATTAGATATGATGATCAATGGGTTCATGCAAGAATTTAAGAAGTTATACAACTACAGCTGAGGAATTGATCTATCTAGAAACATGCTTGATGGAAGCATTCCAAGAGACATAGGTTTGTTACAAGGACTTGCAATGCTTAATTTGTCTCGTAATCGCCTCTCGGATAACATGCCTTCAAGTATCGGAAATATGTCTAGTTTGGTGTCTTTGGATTTAAGCTTTAATAGACTGTCTGGACCTATCCCATAATCTTTGCGTCGCTCGACTTTCTTGGTGTTCTCAACATATCCTATAATAAGTTGAGTGGCAGGATTCCAACTGGAGCTCACTTTGACACATTAGGTGTTGATGCTTGGGCTTACATTGGGAATGATTTATTATGCGGAGAACCTACTGAGAAAGTTTGCTATGGTGATCGGATTATCAGCACAAATACCACTGAAGAAGTTGATGAAGAGGATGCAAATGAGAGAATACTGTTTTACGGTGTTATTGTTTTAGGAATTTGAGTTGGATTTTGGGGTCTTTTCTTTGTTTTGATTATGAAAAAAGAGAAATGGTGGTTTCCTTATTGGAGATTTATCGACTCTATTGCAGTTAGAATAACAAATTGTATTCGAAGATGATTTGGTAATAATATGTGTGCTCCTGTTTGTTACAACTATGGTATGTTAGAGATTTCTAAATGCCTTCGGTTTATCCATCCAAAAACTATTCCGGAAACCGTCCGCAATCATCAAAACGCTGACAGCTCACATCTATACTTAGGGCGCCAATATAACACATTCAAAATATAAGAGCAGTTGGCACCCACGACTATCTCTCCTAGATTGTGATTATTCTCTACATCTCTTTCTGACACTTAACAGTGGAGTTTTTTTTTTTTGAAAATAACCAGATATATAGAACAGAGAAGAAACTAATCTGTAGATTCCGACTCATTTGGAATCAACTCTGGTAGAGTTGTCCGTCCGATGACTGAATCTGTGTGATTAGTTACTTCCGAAACAGATACAAAGTTTGAGTTCATATTACATTGCTCATAGGCTTTAACAGAATCATAATTAATAGATGGAATTAAAAAGGAAGGTGTAACAGAGAAGCTAGTAATCAGCTGTGTTGAAGTTCTTCCTTCTTTTGCCAGCAAATCTGCCACTTTGTTTGCTCTTCTATCCACACAGTGAAATCCCCCAAAAGAAACTAGTTCGGCTGCCATCTTCTTTACTTCGTCTAATATGGCTACACATTGCCATTTGATTGAGGTTTGTTTTCCTTGTAGGTACTTGATAGTGTTTTGATTATCTCCTTCGATTGTCATATTTTGTAAGTTGTTGTTGATGGCCCAAGTTGTAGTCTGTGCAGAGGCTATAGCTTCGGCCTTCTTCTCGGTGATTCCCGCCTCGCAACTGCCCATCCCTGCTCCTTTGAAGGTCCCTGTCCAGTTGCGCAAAATAAATCCAAAACCAGCATTAGTTGTAGCAGAAACCCAAGAAGCATCACAGTTTAATTTATAAAAGTTTCTTATTGGCAGAGTCCAACAAATCGATTTCGAGTAATCGACTAATCGTTTCGTGTTATGACTGGTAATTGTGTTATATTGGGTGCCAATATTCATAATGTCTTTGTATGTCTTTAGCCAATTGAGATGGTGTTCTACTTTTGTCCTCAAAGACTCTGAGACATCGTTCTTTCCATATGAACCAACACTTAGTTGCAGCTAAAGCCATGGATATTGAGTTCAGATCTCCCCTCATCCATTCATTATACATATCTAAGAAAGAAGTATGTGTAGAAACAGTGTTAGAAGATACTCCCTGCGCAGGCATTGGTCGAAGTGCCCAAATTTCTTTTGCATAGGCGCATTCAAAAAACAGATGAAAAGTAGATTCTTCCGTATGTTGACAAAACACACAATTCCTATCCCCATCTCTACTTGAACCAAGTTTCTTTTTAGTTGGTAAAGAATCCTGTAAACATTTCCAGATGAAGAGCTTGATTCTCTGAGAAGTGTTTATGGTCCATAATTTCTTCCAAAATTTTTTTGTCCAATTGTGGTTGAATCATTCAAGTTTTGAAGTTTGGCATATAGAGACTTCACAGAGAAACTCTCCATTATTCGTAAGAAGCCATCGATTTTGTCTTTTTTGTGATCCTCTTTAGTTAAGAAAAGCCTTATGTTCAAGATTTCCCTGACCAAAGAAGAATCAAACATAGAAGTTAACAGGTTAATATTCCACTTCTTTGTTTCACAGTCAATCAACTGTGATACAAGTGTTATGTTGGAGTTATTATTTGGGAAAGAGTTAGCTAAAGTCTGTCCCCTATTTGGTATCCATCTATCTTGCCAGATATCTATTGAAGTTCCATCACCCACCTCCCAAATGGTATATTTTTTGATGTGTTCGATACCCTGCAAGATGCATTTCCATACCCAAGAGGCTTGTGATTTCTTCTTGGAATGTAATGCACCAGTTTTTTTAAAGTACTTTCCTTTTAGTATTTGTGCCCATAAATCGTCAGGGTTACTAACTAATCGCCAAGCGATTCTGCTAATCATTGCTTGGTTCATTTTATTAGCTTCTTTGAACCCCAATCCTCCCTGGTCCACAGGTTTGCAAAGGAAGTCAAAAGCTTTGATGTATATACCCTTAGAGTTTGTGTGGTTTCCCCACCAAAAATCTCGTTGGATATCGTTGATACGCTTAGTTATTTTTTTTGGTAGCACAAAACAGCCCATGCTGAAGATGGGCATGCTAGAAAGCACAGATTTGTTTAATACCATTTTACTTGGTTGAGATAAGATTTTCCCAAGCCAAGTTTTTATTCTCTGTTCCATTTTTTCAATTATGTTATCAAAAGTTTTTAATTTAGACTTATCTATGAATAGAGGAGCCCCCAGATGTGTATCTTTTATGTTAATTTTTTTTATTTTCATGAGCCTAGATATAATACCCTGATGCTTGTTATGAACCTTTTTACTAAAAAACAAACCCGACTTGGCAAAGTTAATTACTTGCCCTGATTCTTTGCTATAAAGAGGTTAATAGCTTCTATCAAGTTCTTACAGCTTCCTAGATCTGCCTTAGTAAATAGCAGAAGATCATCTGCGAAAAACAGATGTGAGATTGGTGGGGATTTAGGCGTCAATTTAATGCCCTGAACTTTTTTGACAGTTTCCAGGTGACAAAGTAAACGTGAAAAGACTTCCTTACAGAGAATGAAAAGGTAAGGGGATAGAGGATCCCCCTGCCTAATCCCTCTTGAAGGATTGAATTCTTTACAAGGGCAACCATTAAGAAGAACAGTTATAGAAGAGGAGGAAACACATTGAAAGATTAGCTCACACCATTCTCTAGAAAAACCAAAAGCTGTTAAGGTTTTGATTAAAAAATTCCAACTGACTCTATCAAAGGCTTTCGACATGTCTATTTTTACGCCTATGTTCCCAGTTTTCTTTTTACTTTTTTTCATTGAATGAATTACTTCATGGGCAACTATGATATTGTCAGAGATCTGTCTAGAGGAGAGGAATGCAGATTGAAGAGGGGATATGATCTTTTCCAAGAGTTTTTTGAATCTGTTTGCCATTAATTTAGCAATGACCTTATATGGTGTGTTGCAAAGCCCTATCGGCCTACATTCACTGGGTTTTTGGATTTTTAGTTTTAGGGATAAGAAACAAGAAAATTTTGTTTAGGTCTGGATTTAGTTTTTGTGTTTGAAAAAAATTTTGAACTACTGCCACCAATTGTGGACCAACCGTTTCCCAGTTGTGTTTGAAGAAGCTAACAGGAAATCCATCTGGCCCTGGCGCTTTATTGGATTTTAAATTTTTAACTACCTCCCAAATTTCAGTAGCAGAAGGGGTTTCCATTAATTTTGTGTTTTCTTCTGGTGATATGCATGGTTCTATGTGAGAGAAGATTTCATTTTCTGAGCTTTCAGTAGAAGCTTTGAAAAGGTTTGAAAAGTAATCAGTCAGCACGTTTTCTATGTCATCTCTAGAAGAGACAACCTTGTCTTGACTATCCTGTATGCAATGTATATTATTTCTTTTCCTCCTTTTTAAAGTGGTGACATGAAAAAATTTCGTATTTCTTTCTCCTAGAGCAATTGTGTTATTTCTAGATTGTTGTTTGGCTATCTCCTCCTGAGTGTCATAAAGAGATTCTAGTTCTATCAGTTTTTCTCCAATCAATTTATTGTTAGCATCCCCTGAGTCTCTTGCTTGTAGGTTTTCTATGAGTTTTAGAATGTTTTTGATTTTTTTATTCGGTTTTCCAAAGATATCTCTTTTCCAAATGCCTAAGTTTTCTCCTAAAGTAGAGATGTTGTTTATCAGGTCAACATCCGGATTCACAGAAGTTGTGTTGTTCCAAGACTGTTTTATGACTTGAAGACAAGAATCCTCTTTCAACCAAGTATCGTAAAACTTAAAAGAAGGACTCAAATACACTTTATTTGAATTCAAGGAAAGGCATATAGGCCCATGGTCAGAGCCTATAGCCACTAAGTTTTCAAGAATTGCTTCTTGGAATTCAATATTCCATTCCGCATTTGCCAGGGCCCTGTCAAGCCTTTGTTTAATGTTAGCTAATCCTTCCCTTTTATTGCTCCAAGTAAAAATGTTCCCCTTAAAGCCTAAGTCTTCTAAACCTGTTCGCTGAATTAGATTTAAAACTGGTTCCACTTTTTTCCTATCAAAGGGTAAACCTCCTTGTTTTTCCTCACTATTAAAGATTATGTTTAAGTCTCCTATTACTAACCATGGCATCTTATTGAAATTAACTCTTTGTGATATATCTTCTATGTAACCCATCACTTCTACTTTATGATCATGTTTTGGTGAACCATAAAAGCATGTCAGTAGCCACTCCGGAGAGTGGAAGTTATTTTTAACTATGATGTTAATCATGTTAAGGTTCCATTGAACCACTTCAAAATGAAAGCCATCCACCCATGCAATTGCTAGTCCCCCAGCTATTCCATCTGGGTCTACAATGTGGGTGTTTGAAAAATACGAAAGAATATTTCTCATCAAGCTCCTCTGAGACTTGGTTTCAGACAGAAACAAAATATCTGGTTTTTCAAGATTAAGAATTGAATAAAGATGTTGTTGAGTTTTTTTTCTGGCCACACCCCTGAGTGTTCCATGCCAGAATTTTCATGATGTTGATAATTGCAAGCTTAAGCTATGTTTAAGATAACTAGCACAAATGAAATGATAACCAACTAGAAATCAGAGAAGGTAAAATTTTATGTTTAACAGACACAGAACTAGGTGAGGTAGATATATGATAGCACAACAGTTAGCTAATCTAAGGTTCTTAACACAGAAGTGGAATTAAAACTAATCAGGATTTCAGATGATTATATATGAGCACTAATTGGCAGTTTCCCCTATAATTCTTTATGTATATATTACAAGAGATGTAATGATAATGGTTGTTATATGCTTAGTTTAGTAATCAAAGAAAAAAAATCAGGAGACTTAGAGAGTTTTTAGAATTTTGTGTACCTGGATTCCCTTGGTTTTTTTTTCGGATAGAGCAGCAGTAGAAAGCAGATCAATCGAGAGAACTAGACGAGGGGTAGACAAAACCAGTCACCAGAAAAGGTGTATAAACTATTTTTTTTTTTTCTTCTTCTTCTTTCTACTTCTTCTTCTTCCTAATAATCAGTAGATTCTTCATAATATAAGCTTAAAGATTTGCTTCCTAAAAAAGTTTTTCAGTCTACATTCAAATTGCGAAAAAGTCTACATCGCCATTAAGAGAAATTTCTCTATCGTGATTGAATCATAATAATCAAAACGAACAAAATCGGCTATATGCTAAAAATAAAAACAAGAAGAAACCCTACCGGGAGAAGATAGCAATTCAACATGTAGGTGGGAAAGGACTAATCGAGTTAACTAGAGGAGAAACAGGTCAAGATAAATTGGAGTCAAACACACATTGACTATAGACAACTCCAAAGGATGAATAAAATTAAATCAAATGGGTGGCCCTACTGCTGAGCTTACACGTGCAAGCAATACCAAAAGCCTAGAAGCTCAATGGGAGGAAAAACTTGGGACAGCCAAGTTATCTACTTATCTTAATTTTTTTAGCTGATTTAAAACTTTGTCGTACATTGACGACCACATCATACATTTTTCCACCGACATTTTTAAAGAAAGCCAAAAACGGAACTGGTCAAGATCCATTGTTAAGTGCATATTTTGCATATATTTTGTGTCGAATCCATGCTAGTATTTGCTATATTTTCTTGCAAATTATTGTATATTACGTTTGTTTTCTCTTATTTGTGTTTTGCTAGGTGAATCATCCAAAAGAAGTGAATTGGCACTTAATTGTGCAATAAAAGAAGTTAGCCGCAAGCTGAGAAGGGCCAAAGACCAAGTGGAACTCATCCAAATTGAGGAGTTCTTGCTATCATCTCGAAGAGGACGAAAAGACGAAACAAACGGCGAAAGAATGGAGTCGTTCCGACGTCGTATGAAGATTTTACGGGTGGTTGAAGCAAAGAAAAGTTGTGAAATTGTGTTGAACTACAGAATTTATCAAGGCACCCTTGTTTTTACTCGGGGCAGCCAAGATCAAAGTTAAACTATCGTTCTCCAAGACCGACAATGGCACTCGTTTTATAAAGGCAAGATGAAGAATTATTCAGGCACACCACCTTCTTCTTCAACACGTTTCACGGCCAGTTCAGTGGAAGAATACGGAACTCGTTAATGGGATTGAATTTGTTGGTGACGGGATTGGCAGTAGTTGGTTGCTGCCATCATCGATCAATAACTTGGGTAAGATGATGATGAATAGTCGCCGGTAATGATCGTGGATGGGAGCTGCTGAACTGCGGTAGTCAAGTTAGCAGTGGAGAAGAGCTGCAGTGATGAAGCATCGGCAATGGATTGGCAGTGCTGGTGACGAAAGAGATGGATATGTTGCTGACGTTTAATCGGTGTTGCAGCTCGTGGTGATAACTCAGAGTAAAGAGCTTGGCAGACGTTAGCGATGGCGATTGATGGAATCTGGAGGAGAGTTTGGATTCAGTGAGCTGTTATAGCTCAGGTCATTTATGTCGTCTTGGTGGTTGCGTCTAGGATGGCAGCGATGAAGATGGAGGTTGAGTTCTGATGGAGGTAATGGAGATGATGGTCTGTAGTTTGCTGAGGCCGAGAATACTGATCACGGAGTTTGCTCATGGGGATGGCATGGAACTGATGATTGAAAGAATGAAGTTGTTCGCTGCTGCTGTGGATGGAAGACTCGAGTTCTACTGTTGAATGATCATCGGTGATGAGGGAATGACCGAGCTTTGCAGATATGATTAAGCTGCGGCAGTTGGATAAATAATTGTAGCCACTGCTACCATTGGCAATGACGACGAAGACGCTGAGAACATGAGCTGTAGTAGAGAATAATGTATCTTCTGCCTGAAACATCCATCGCTGTTGGCTTACAAAATGGTGATGGATCGATGATATAAAATGGAGAAGATCATTCGAGTCTGTAATGGAGACGACCTGGATTTGGGAATGCATAATTGGTAATGGTGAAGCAAGCTCGAGAGAACAGACGAGAATGAGTTGTGGAAGTAAAATCTCAGAAGAAATAAAAAGTCACGGCGACCAAGCTGTCCGTGGAAGTATTTAGCTAAGTTGAAAATCCAGGGAAAATTAGTATTCACGGTGACCAGAGTGTACGTGATTCTGACGGAGTGAAAATAATCCAGCAGAAATTATCGCTCACGGTGATGTTTCTGTCCGAGGAAAATCTGAAAGAATAAGGGGAACGGGTTGTCGGCTCCAATGAATGACAAGCCAAATAAACTAAAATGGGCTGGACTTGGATATTTGCGCGCAGGCCCATATTTTTGCAGCAGTCTCTTGACACGACCAGCTACATACGTGAGCATATTTGGTGATTTTGGCTAGTATTTGGCAACCATTCGACCGGGATTTGGCGCACGGGTCACGACAACAACTTGGATACCTATTTAAGAGAACTTCTAATATTTTTGAGGGATCATATATTCTTTTATCAATTTTGGAGAGGAGAACTCAAGAGAAGAAAAGCTAGGGTTTGGAGCTATTTCTACCACCGTAACTATTTCTTTTCTATTTTATTATATGAAACTCATGGGTTTTGTTAATACCATGAGTAGCTAAACTTCTTAGTGATTGGGGATGAATTCTAAGTTCTAGACATGATTTGAGTTATTATATAAATCTATTTTGAAGTTCTTCACATGATTATTGATTGTTTATACTAATTAAAATATTTATGATTAATTGATAGATTGTTTAGGTGGCCAACTGAACTAATTTGTTGATTTAATCAAGTGCTAGTATTGAGTTAGGAGATAAGTAATAGTCGAATGATTCATACAAAAGTAGAGAACACTAGACCTTGCAGAGGGATTTTGTATAGTGATTGTGTGTATAAACAACACTAGAAAGTGGACCTTGAGCTAAGAGTCTAACTACTAGGATCAATCTATAATCCACAAAAGATAAAGCATTCGGACAAATTACACCTTGAGTGAGCTACTACTAGGTGGTTTGAAGAATAGAATCTGGTATTGGAGAGCTTCCGTACTCCAGGTGATTTAAGGGATTTAGGGGATAAGATGAGCTAGTTGTTATTCCACGGTTGGTAATAATTTGTGATTAATAGTATTAATGGATGAATATAATAACTTGATGACGGTTTAGTAATGAAGAAGGATTCCCGATCATATTTCTCTCCATTGCTTGCAACTTAATTATTTTCAATTGCTTTGTTATTTACTTTGAATCAAAAACAAACCCCCATTGTGACACTTTTGACAACTAAATCTCCCCGCTCTTCGTGGGAACGATCCTTACTTCCATTATATTATTTTTAATTGTGTGGAAATAAGTAATTTAATTTGAGCACCTACGACACGCATCAAATTTTGCGCCGCTTGGGGAGCAATCGGTAGCTTTAGTTGTTATTTCTATTTGTTTTATTTTTGTTTTTAGTCTTATTTTTAGTTTTTGATTTATCTTTTTGAGAATTTTGTTTGGTACTTAATCCTCGGCACCGAAAGATTGGGATTATCTCGAGGTGTGGAATTCAAACTCGCAAGGGAACAAAGACTACAAGCACGTCCACAGCTTGCAAACTGTAACCTTCTACGTAAGAGATGGTTAATACAGCATTTGACGAGAGAGACCCTCCACCTCCTGAGAGGAATTTAAGAGAGTTGACGTCTCCATGCTTAGATTCGCAACCACTGTGCATTGCAATCACTAACCCAGTGGAGCTGAAGTCGAATCTACTTCATCATCTACCAAAGTTCAAGGGACATCCGGTGAAAATCCCAATCGACACCTTCAACAGTTCCGAACACAATGACAAGTCTCGAGGCATGTAACCGCAGCAAGAGATATGGCTATGCTACAAGCCTTCCTGTTCTCATTGATAGACTTAGCAGAAGAATGGTTGTATTGTCTTCCTCCAGGGAGTGTTACAACATGGACTCGAGATGAAAAAGCTATTTCTAGAGAAATATTTTCCTCGCTTCCAAAGCGGCATCCGTTCGGGAAGGAGATTAGCGGCATTCTACCGATGTCTCTGGGGAGTCTCTATATGAATATTGGGAGAGGTATAAGAAGTTGTTGGCAAGCTTCCCACACCATAATATATCCTCAATACTTATCATTCAATACTTCTACGAAGGATTACTTCTGCAACAGAGGAATTTGATTGATGCGGCTGCGGTGGTTCACTTAACCGAGAAGACAATCTCGCAGCAACCAGTTTGATTGAGAGTATGGCTTCCAATGCTCAACAATTCTATTCCAAACGACTCTAATGTCAAGAGTTAGTGAGATGGGAGAGTCTCAGGACCGAGAGCAACGGATGAACAACATAGAGAAGGTAGTACAACGAATGGCAGCAGTGATTATTCCTTCTTATGAAGAAGAGTCTGAACAGGTGAATGCTGTATTCCCGAATCAGAGGCCAAGGTATGATCCCTACTCTAATACTTATAATCCAGGTTGGAAAGATCACCCAAATTTCAGTTATGCAAATCAAAGAAGTGCAGCTCCTAATCCTTATGGGCGACAGAGTGGTTTTCAACAACCACAATTCCGACCACAACCTCCACCTCGGCCTCAACAAACAGACTCAAAATTCCAGGTTTAGAGGAGATGATGAAAATGATGATGCAAAAGCAAGATGCCAATGCTCGGCGTCAAGATACAATCCCCAGTAAACAAGACATGGCTATAAAGGACTTGCAACTTCAAATGGGACAGTTGGCTACAGACATGAATGAACTAAAAGCACAGACCAAAGCAAAGTTGCCATCACAACCTTTTGTGAATCCAAGAGCGAACGTTAATGTCAGAACTCTAAGAAGTGGGAAGCAAACCGAAGAGCCAAAACAACAAGAAAAGGTTAGTCACGACTTGGAAGATGAAGTAGAGGTGGAAACTTTCCAAAGGAAAAGCCAACCTCAATCGCCAACCTAAGGACACAGTTCCTACTTTTACCACACCACCTCCTTTTCCTAGTCGTTTTGCCAAGTCAAAGAAGCAAGCTCTAGACAAGGAGATTATGGATATTTTCAAAGCAAGGTGCATATCAACATTCCATTTATTGAGGCCATCGTAACGGTACCTGTGTATGCCAAAGTTCAAGGATTTGTGTACAAGGAAGGAGAGGTTGATTGCTAACGAGATCACTCAGGTGGGAGAAAGTGCTTCAGCTATGTTGCTAAAGAAGATGCCGGCAAAGTGTAAAGATCCTGGTGGTTTTACAGTGCCAGTTACTATTGGTGAAAAACGATTCGAGCGTGCTTTACTCGATTTGGGAGCTTCCATAAGCGTGATGTCAGCCGATGTTTATGATTCATTGAATCTGGGACCTTTAAAGGAGACAGGGATTATCATTCAATTAGCTAATAAGTCTAACATATATCCTAAGGGACTCGTGGAAGACGTGTTAGTGCAAGTTAATGAACTAATCTTTCCGGTTGATTTCTTTGTTGTGGATATGCGGGGATGGGGACAATTGTTCGTCTACTTCATTACTTCTTGGGAGACCATTTATGAAGACCGCTAAGACGAAGATTGATTGTGATACTTTGGGACACTCACTATGGAGTTTGACAAAGAGGTTATACGCTTCAATATTTTTGAAGCCATGCGTTATCCAAGTGATATCCATTCCGCATTTTCTCGTTTGATGTTATTGGTTCGTTGGCACAATGAGATGTTTGATTTGATCAACGAATATGAACTTGAATCTGTGCTACAGAATAGCATTGATTTGGACGTCCATGGCATGCCTAACTTGGACGTTGATATTTCCAAGGAGTTTGTTGAGACATGTGGTGCTTTAACAAAGATCACAAGAAGTTAGAAGAGGTAATATTTCATATATCTCTTTACCTATAATCGATGAAGTTCCTTTACCTTCACGTTGTGCAGCACCTAAATTAGAGCTGAAACCTCTACCCGATCACTTAAAGTACGCTTACTTGGGTGATGGGGAAGAGCTTCCAGTCATTATCGCAAAGAATCTCACAAAGAATACAGAAGAACGCCTCCTTAGGGTTCCGAAAGAGCACAAAACGGCTATTGGGTGGACAATTGTCGACATCAAAGGCATTAGTCCAGCCATGTGCATGCATAGAATCCTTATGGAAGATAATATCAAGCCAGCACGTGATGCTCAACAGAGGCTTAACCCCCCAATGATGGAGGTCGTGAAGAAAGAGATCCTCAAATTACTAAGTGTGGGGGTGATTTACCCAATTTCGATAGCAAATGGGTTAGTCCAAAGTGCAAGTGGTACCTAAGAAATCGTGTGTCACCGTTGTTAGAAATCAAGATGATGAACTCGTTCCTACAAGAGTTCAAACAGGATGGCGAGTGTGCATAGACTACGTAAAGCTCAATTCGGCAACCCGCAAGGATCACTTTCCTTTGCCTTTCATTGATCGATGTTAGAGAGGTTAGCGGGACATTCATATTATTGCTTTTTGGATGGTTATTCGGGCTACAATCAAATTGTTATTGCACCGGAGGATCAAGAGAAGACTACTTTCACTTGTCCTTTCGGTACATTCGCATATAGAAGAATGCCATTTGGTCTTTGCAATGCGCCCGCCACTTTTCAGAGATGTATGGTTAGTATATTTTCTGATTACGTGGAAAACATCATTGAGGTATTTATGGACGACTTCAGTGTTTATGGTGATTCATTTGATATTTGTTTAAATAATCTTGAACTTGTGCTTAAAAGATGCATAGACACTAATCTTGTTTTAAACTGGGAGAAATGCCACTTTATGGTAGACCATGGAATTGTACTTGGCCACATCGTGTCCTCTCAAGGGCTCGAGGTAGACAAGGCAAAGATAGACTTGATTAGGAACTTACAATACCCCACTTCGGTGAGGGGAATTCGCTCGTTTCTTGGTCATGCAGGTTTTTATAGGAGGTTTATCAAAGATTTCTCCAAAATCTCAATGCCAATGTGCAAATTGTTGCAAAAGGAGGTTGCCTTTAACTTCGACCGGGGAGTGCAAGGATGCCTTTAATAAATTGAAGGAATTGTTGACTACCGCACCAATTATTAAGTCACCCGACTGGAGTTTGCCGCTCGAGTTAATGTGTGATGCAAGTGATTATGCAATGGAGTCATTTTTGGGTCAAAAAGTAGGCAAGAGGTCACATGTGATTTATTATGCATCAAGGACCCTAAATGATGCTCAAATCAACTATTCCACTACTGAGAAAGAGTTGTTGGCTATAGTATTTGCATTAGAAAAATTTAGAGCTTATTTGGTGGGTACTAATGTGATTGTATATTCTCGATCATGCAAAGACTACGGTATCTATTGAAAAGAAGGAGGCTAAGCCAAGACTCATACGTTGGATTCTTTTGTTGCAAGAATTCAATATGGAAATCGAGATAAGAAAGGTGTTGAGAATACAGTTGCCGATCATCTTAGTAGACTTGTTGTTTCCGAAGAAGAACTCCCATTACAGGATCGTTTTCCGCATTTAACAACTTTTCTCAATTGAAGAATCAACACCTTGGTACGCTGATATAGTGAACTATTTGGTTACAAGGCAAGTACCTAGTACAATGTCTACTTTTCAAAAGCTAAAGCTTAAGAAAATAGCCAAGCAAAGATGTGTGGGATGAACCCTACTTGTGGAAATATGGTGCTGATCAAATTATCCGCAAGTGCGTACCAAACTCGAATTTCGGTCAATTCTATCTTTTTGTCATTCTTATGCTTGTGGTGGTCACTTTGGTGTAAACGTACCACTCTCAAAGTACTTGAGAGTGGCTTTTATTGGCCTACCCTATTTGAGGATGCATATGCTTTTTGCAAATCTTGTGATAGATGTCAACGAACGGGCAATCTAGGTGCTCGAAATCAAATGCCACTCAATCCTATTCTCACTGTTGAGATTTTTGATGTGTGGGGTATTGATTTTATGGGTCCTTTTGTTAATTCGAATGGAAAATTTTATATACTTCTTGCTGTGGATTATGTTTCTAAATGGGTGGAAGCTAAAGCCACCCCTACTAATGATTCTCAAGTTGTTTGTGAGTTTGTGAAGGAATATATTTTTTCTAGACATGGTACACCAAGAGTGGTTATCAGTGATGGAGGCTCGCACTTCAAGAAATCCTTCCATGCTCTCCTCAAGAAGTACAACATTACACACAAGATTGGTACGCCGTATCACCCACAAACTAGTGGGCAAGCTGAAATTTCTAATCGTGAGATTAAGTCTATCCTTGAGAAAACCGTTAACACTACACGGAAGGATTGGAGTTATAGACTCAACGATGCACTTTGGGCGTATAGAACAGCATATAAGACACCGATTGGTATGTCTCCATATCGGTTGGTTTATGGCAAAGCTTGTCATCTCCCAGTTGAACTTGAGCATAAGGCTTTATGGGCGGTAAAGATGTGCAACATGGAGTATGATAAAGCAGGGAAACATAGGCAACTACAAATTAATGAGCTAGAGGAGATACGTAATGATGCTTACGAGAGTTCTCGTATATATAAGGAAAAGACTAAGCTTTTCCACGACAAGATGATTTCTCGGAAGAATTTTGTTGTGGGACAGAAAGTTCTTTTATTTCATTCTCGTCTTAAGCTATTTCCTGGTAAGCTAAGGTCCAGATGGATTGGACCATATGTTGTTACTAATGTTTATTCTCATGGTGCAGTTGATATCACTAGTCTTAGAGATGGGACTACTTCTAAGGTCAACGGCCATAGATTGAAGCCATACTATGAAAACATCGCTTATGTGAATGTGGACGAGATAGAGCTTCGCGATTTACTCCCTCTGGAGGAGTAGCATAAGGAGAATTCCAAGTCGGGCTGACGACTTTAAACCAAGCGCTAAATGGGAGGCAACCCATAGGTTTTGTATCTTAAACCCTTCTATTTTTGTTTTTTATTGTTTTCATATCATATTTGCATCCCCATGTTTAATTTCATTGAGTCCGGAATCTATTTTAGAAGAAATTATAGACGAATACCTTTTCGTCAGAAAACTTCAGACTGCGCGTAGTTCAGTCCAGAGACCATAACTGTCAGACCGTTTATCGAAACACTGTGCCCTTTTAACACTGTGTAGAAAACACGTATATGAACAACTTTTGTGAAATGGAGTTTTTCCAAATTCCTTACCAATTTGTACAGTTTTTGCGTTTTATCTGCTATTACGTCAGAATTCAGAACTTTCGGTTTTACACATTGAGGACAATGTGAAGTTTAAGTGTGGGGGAGCATTTATATGTTTGTATAGTTTGTTTTAGTTTGTTTTATGCCTTTTTAAAAAAAAAAAAAAAAAAAAATCAGAAAAATAGAAAAAACCAAGAAAAATTGTGCTTTTGAACTCCGAAATCTAGAAACTTATGCCTTTAGGATGACACCATTAGTGGATGGAACCATTTTGAATGCAGGAGTTGAGGAACCAATTAACTAAAAGGGACGAACACATAGCTCGTAAATCACAAATAACATGATAGTTGTTACCATATCTCGGAATATCACCATATCACATTCTATTTTTATTTTTTCATATTTATCTATTGTTCTCTAAGTGCTTTGGTGGGTCAATAAACATCGACGTGTTATTACTGCTAGGATGAAATAGAGTGATTGAGTTACTAGAAAAAAAAAAAAGAACAAAAAAAAATTGAAAAGAAAAAAAAAGAAAAGAAAAAAAAAGAGACCGACCAATTAGACCAAACGGAATAAGAAAGACACTTGGGAATAGCAAAGTATGTGTGAAACGTAGTCCCTGTCTCCGTCGCCTAAACAAGCGTGGAATGCAGGATCCAAGGCAACTATCATATACGTGTTGACAAGGAAGCATGCGCTTGGATCCAAAAGATCTAATCATGCCGTCTAAAAAAAAAAAAAAAAAAGAGAAATTGGATCCAGTTTTTGATCCAATCATATAAAAAAAAGAGAAGAAATTATTATTGTGTTGAATAAAGTCACTCTTGGTTCCCTTGTATATGCCAATTGATTTGATGTAGCATTCAGCACCAAGTAGCTCAATCCAATAGGATTAGGTTCATCTTAGCAGTGACCTTCAGACAGATATGGGAAACATCGATCACTTGTGAATATTCGCCAACATCTACATCTATATCCATCTTCTTGATCTTTTCATTGTGATTGTGGTTTGATTAGTTTCCGAGTATTGTGGCTTGTTCGACTATCTAATTAGAGTTTATTTACTAATATGAATTGAATTTGCAAGGTACCTCCTCCTGTAGTCAATTTGGATTCGTTCATTGAATTTGTCACAAATAGGCGGAGTTGGAAATATAGGTTTTGTAGGTAGACCTCTTGTAAACCTTCACGAGACTATAACTCGTCCACTAGGGACACCTAGGGGTTTAAAGGCCTGTTATTCATGCTAAGAGTAACCGTATCCTCGCCGACATGGAGTTGTTGTATTTTAGATAGTTTGCTCGAGGACGAGCAAAAGACAAGTGTGGGGGAATTTGTTAAGTGCATATTTTGCATATATTTTGTGTCGAATCCATGCTAGTATTTGCTATATTTTCTTGCAAATTATTGTATATTACGTTTGTTTTCTCTTATTTGTGTTTTGCTAGGTGAATCATCCAAAAGAAGTGAATTGGCACTTAATTGTGCAATAAAAGAAGTTAGCCATGCAAGTCGAGAAGGGCCAAAGACCAAGTGGAACTCATCCAAATTGAGGAGTTCTTGCTATCATCTCGAAGAGGACGAAAAGACGAAACAAACGGCGAAAGAATGGAGTCGTTCCGACGTCGTATGAAGATTTTACGGGTGGTTGAAGCAAAGAAAAGTTGTGAAATTGTGTTGAACTACGAGAATTTATCAAGGCACCCTTGTTTTTACTCGGGGCAGCCAAGATCAAAGTTAAACCGCCGGTTCTCCAAGACCGACAATGGCACTTTTTTTTATAAAGGCAAGATGAAGAATTATTCAGGGGCACACCACCTTCTTCTTCAACACGTTTCCAGCAGATTCGAGGAAGAATACAGGGAATCGTTAATGGGATTGAGCTGTTGGTGACGGGATTGGCAGTAGTTGGTTGCTGCCATCATCGATCAATAACTTGGGTAAGATGATGATGAATAGTCGCCGGTAATGATCGTGGATGGGAGCTGCTGAATCGCGGTAGTCAAGTTAGCAGTGGAGAAGAGCTGCAGTGATGAAGCATCGGCAATGGATTGGCAAAGTCTTGGGTGACGAAAGAGATGGATATGTTGCTGACGTTTAATCGGTGTTGCGGCTCGTGGTGATAACTCGAGTAAAGAGCTTGGCAGACGTTAGCGATGGCGATTGATGGAATCTGGAGGAGAGTTTGGATTCGGTGAGTCGTTATAGCTCGGGTCATTTATGTCGTCTTGGTGGTTGCGTCTAGGATGGCGCGATGAAGATGGAGGTTGAGTTCGATGGAGGTAATGGAGATGATGGTCTCGTAGTTTGCCGAGGCCGAGAATACCGATCACGGAGTTTGCTCATGGGGATGGCATGGAACCGATGATTGAAAGAATGAAGTTGTTCGTCGCTGCTTGTGGATGGAAGACTCGAGTTCCATTTGTTGAATGATCATCGGTGATGAGGGAATGACCGAGCTTTGCGAGATATGATTAAGTCTGCGGCAGTTGGATAAATAATTGTAGCCACCGCTACCATTGGCAATGACGACGAAGACGCCGAGAACATGAGCTGTAGTAGAGAAGTAATGTATCTTCTGCCTGAAACATCCATCGCTGTTGGCTTACAAAATGGTGATGGATCGATGATATAAAATGGAGAAGATCATTCGAGTCTGTAATGGAGACGACCTGGATTTGGGAATGCATAATTGGTAATGGTGAAGCAAGCTCGAGAGAACAGACGAGAATGAGTTGTGGAAGTAAAATCTCGGAAAAGAAATAAAAAGTCACGGCGACCAGGCTGTCCGTGGAAGTATTTAGCTAAGTTGAAAATCCAGGGAAAATTAGTATTCACGGTGACCAGAGTGTACGTGATTCTGACGGAGTGAAAATAATCCAGCAGAAATTATCGCTCACGGTGATGTTTCTGTCCGAGGAAAATCTGAAAGAATAAGGGGAACGGGCTGTCAGCTCCAGCGGACTGACAAGCCAAATAAACTAAAATGGGCTGGACTTGGATATTTGCGCGCAGGCCCATATTTTTGCAGCAGTCTCTTGACACGACCAGCTACATACGTGAGCATATTTGGTGATTTTGGCTAGTATTTGGCAACCATTCGACCGGGATTTGGCGCACGGGTCACGACAACAACTTGGATACCTATTTAAGAGAACTTCTAATATTTTTGAGGGATCATATATTCTTTTATCAAGTTTTGGAGAGGAGAACTCAAGAGAAGAAAAGCTAGGGTTTGGAGCTATTTCTACCACCGTAACTATTTCTTTTCTATTTTATTATATGAAACTCATGGGTTTTGTTAATACCATGAGTAGCTAAACTTCATAGTGATTGGGGATGAATTCTAAGTTCTAGACATGATTTGAGTTATTATATAAATCTATTTTGAAGTTCTTCACATGATTATTGATTGTTTATACTAATTAAAATATTTATGATTAATTGATAGATTGTTTAGGTGGCCAACTGAACTAATTTGTTGATTTAATCAAGTGCTAGTATTGAGTTAGGAGATAAGTAATAGTCGAATGATTCATACAAAAGTAGAGAACACTAGACCTTGCAGGAGGGATTTTGTATAGTGATTGTGTGTATAAACAACACTAGAAAGTGGACCTTGAGCTAAGAGTCTAACTACTAGGATCAATCTATAATCCACAAAAGATAAAGCATTCGGACAAATTACACCTTGAGTGAGCTACTACTAGGTGGTTTGAAGAATAGAATCTGGTATTGGAGAGCTTCGTGCACCCAAGTGATTTAAGGGATTTAGGGATAGCAGGCGAGCTAGTTGTTATTCCACGGTTGGTAATAATTTGTGATTAATAGTATTAATGGATGAATATAATAACTTGATGACGGTTTAGTAATGAAGAAGGATTTCCTGATCAAATTTCTCTCCATTGCTTGCAACTTAATTATTTTCAATTGCTTTGTTATTTACTTCGAATCAAAAACAAACCCCCATTGTGACACTTTTGACAACTAAATCTCCCTGCTCTTCGTGGGAACGATCCTTACTTCCATTATATTACCAGTTAATTGTGTGGAAATAAGTAATTTAATTTGAGCACCTACGACACGCATCATCCATGAGCGACGAGTCGCATCGATTTTGTTTGAATTTTTACTTTAAATCATTTTATCACAAGATTACTAGTGTCAAAATAACCAAACCCGACTACTTAAAACCGGAATCAAGATCCCACATGAAAATTAGAAAAATATCAAGAACAAGAACACAGGCAAGGGAAGAAAGTAAACAGTACAAAGTTTTAGAATTGAAATTAACAAGATTTCTCAAAGAAATCGACAAAATCAGGTCTCCCAGAGATGAATTCAGAATCTAATTGGCCACCACATCTAAAAATGAAAATCCATCATTTCTAAGTTTTTGTAATACCTCCTCAATCTCACATTTTTTAGATCTATTATGATAACTCTCCAGAATCCAACCATTTGAATGATTTGATGACTATCATAAGGGTCTACTACTTGGAATTACAAAACGCAAGGGAACATTTTAAATTAGAATTAGGACGAATAGATATTAGTTCTCTGATCTTCCTCAATCTCAAAGGAAATGTTCTGTAGCTTTCTACCCAAAATGGAACAGGGACATAAAGCTCTGAAGTTGAACCATTTCAATTTTAGAGAAGAGAAGAGCAACACACTTAACGAAATATCTTATATTAATTTTTACGAAAACCCATCTAGGGAGCAAAGTAATAGAAGATGAAATTTCAAGATAAAAGCTATCAGGATCTTTCTCACACTCAAAAGAAATGGCCAACAACTTTCTACCCATAGTGTAGCCGGGTCTCAAAGCTTAGAGATGGTGCCGGCCTTTTCAATCTAGGAGCGGAGACAAGCAACGAAGCAAGGATTGAATCGAGAAAACAAACGAAGGAAAGGAAGGGAAACTATTGTGTTCTTTCTCGTTCACAAGAAAATGATCGGTTGCTTTCTACCCATATTGAAGCAGGGTCTCAAAGCCTAGAGATGATTGTCGATCATTTCAATCTTATAGAAGAGACAAGCAACACCAACAACAGATAGCGCCATAGCGGAATCAAATAAACGAAGAAAACACAAGCAAGGGAAATAAATATGAAGAAAAACCCCTTAAAACTTAGTAACAGACGCTCCCAAAATTAAAACCCCTACTAGTTTAATCCCCTTCCTCCTCAGTATTGATCGATCTGCTTCTCTACTAGCTACTTCCTACTTTTCCAAAAGAAACCAGTTTAGGATTACTACTCCATAAAGAAGGAGCTCTATTTCAGGAGAGAGAAAGAAAGAGAGAGATTTCATGTGCCAAGTTTATGATTCAGAAAGAAGGAGCTCTGCTCAGGAGTGTAATTTCAAGTGCCAAGTTTATGATTCCAACACTAATGTGATATCCATAAGTCTAGAAAGCAGTTAGATTTCATGAGTCTCAGAACCTTATAGGCTGTCATATCCAGCAGTGCCAATGCATGTTCTCAGCTGCAAAATGTGGGTAAAACATTTAGGAACTTCCTATACAGGATCTTGAATCTTCTTGTTTGTATTTGATCGTAATGGAAGCAAACACTTTCAATCTTCCTATTGTACCTACATATCCAAAAAACACACACGGAAAAAGAAAAAAGAAAATCTTAAGTTATGCTGAAATCCAAGCTATTTGAAATTTTAAAGCTTGGAAAAAAAATGTGGAGTATTAAGTCTGGCCTCCAAATAGGGTCTTGCACATTCTTTTCCTAAGATATTAGGGTGAAATACAGATGTACCCCTGTTTTTTTGTGCGTAACAAATGTACCCCCGTTTTTTTCACTTTTACAGATGTACCCCAGTTTTGACTGTTTTTTTTGAAAAAACGGCTAACTGAAAGTTATCCTCCATGTCAGCAATTAAGTCATGTTAAAAAGACCTTCTAGTCCTTTAAATCGCTGAGTTAACAAATAACCAACTCGTTCAAATCGCCGATTCCTCTGTTCATTAAAACCATTGTTGTGATTTCTTCTGGATGTTTTAGATTTACAATCAAATCCCATAATTAATCTAATCAAAATTAAACTAAAGGGCAGGGATAGAGATCAACTATTACGGAGTGCAAAATCAAATCTTCGGAGAATAAACTGTATACATAAAGAGAGGGAGGCAAAAAATAAACACTAATTGAATTGGTAGATTTCTGTTTACATGTATTACAATGTTCTGAGATGTTCAAATACTAGTTGTACCCTTTATGATATGATTTACGTTAAAGTAAGAAGTCATTTACAAGATCTCCATATGCCAAGAATCCTCCTAAGGCAACAGAGAATACACACACAGCTCTTTGGCCTGAGGAAAATTGTTGGAACACCACTGCCGAATTGGGAAGATGTTATCTGGGACCAAATCAAATAGTTCATGTGCATTCCTATCTATACAACCGCAAACTAGGGTGATAGAAAAAGAAAACAAATAGAAAAGCATAATATAAACCTGTCCATGAGTCCATCTGTTTGCAGCTGCATGGGAGACCTCAACTGCATTTTCTGCCAACCGCTAGATAGATAAATTAGAACGATGGAAAAAGATTCCAGTTAATACTTGCCAAAGCAAGGTATAGAGCAACAGGAAACATTGAGTACCCGTAGGAAGAAAGAGTTAGTTTGTTGGCTGTATTGTATGATATACATAGCATACAAACATTAGACATAGAAAAATCTATCCGAATTTGCACTTGCCCTGACGAATTTTGGGTTCAATTGATCAACATAATCTAAACATGAGGCTTGTTATAAAAGCTTTGGTGCCAAAGTTACTAGAACCTACCAAAAGTAGATGTTCTCTAGAAACATACAGTAACTTAAACTGTATGCGACACTAAGATGATCAGCACCTACCACCCAAGCTCATACAATAAAATAATTATCTAACAAATTTCCTATTTTTAACAGTTAAGCTAAATTTTTCTCAAATAACATAGCACTAGGATGCTTATCCGGATTAACAAATGATGCCACTTTCATTAACACAACAAAGGGAAACGAGACTCAATAATACTCATTCAAAAGCCTTTCACAAGTGAACATACTAAGTCAACGCATCCAAGAACAACAAAGAATCAAAATATGCTTACCCAGATGGTATCAAATTGGCAGCCACATATAACCAATATCCAGTACTACCAAGAAAAGCATTCTTCGACCCCAACACCCCAACATCCTAACTGTTGCCGCAGAAAACAACGAAAGAAAAGTAAATGATACATACAAAATCCCCAATGTTGTAGTCCCCAAATGTTGCTCCCGAAACCAATAAAAACAAAAAAATTAAATAGTTCATGTGCATTTCTAGATAATCGCAAACTAGGGTGATAGGAAAAAAAAAACAAATGGAAAAGCAGTATATAAAATTGTCCATCTGCAGAATACAAATGGAAAATGCATGGGAGACCTCAACTGCATTTTATTCCAATGTTAACATATATATGAAGGGACCAGTGGTTCATTACGCCAACTTCTAGATACATAAATTAGAACAAAATGCAATGGAAAAGATAAAAGACATTCCAATTAATACTTGACAAAACAATTCTTGCATAGTGAAAAATCAAAAATATAACTAGTACACAAGGGTGTGGAATATATCACCTTCATCTCATTATACTTGATCTCAACTATTTTCAAACGTAAACCTCTTGCGATCTGATCTAAGACCATTTTAAAAACCATAGACATTTGCTACTATGATCTTCATTGATGCTCCTGTTACTTGAATTACATAGAGTTAAAGGCTGCACCAACTTTGATTTAAGTTTTAATAATACTTATACATATCAGTAATCTCATTTATCGTAAATACATCCCTGTTAGTGCACTTATCTCTTTCAAAAACATTGTTTTATATAAGGCAACTTATCTTTTATATCAATTTTCCTTGTCAGTGTTAGTTGAACTCCTAAACACAGGGAAAGTGATTTTCTAAGTCTTGCATTTCTTTTCTACTGAAGCCTATCAACATAACAATTCAATCTCAATAAAATCAAATCTGAAAATTAAAATTGTAAATTAGTGAAATACCTTATTTGCAATCTTCTCCCCTCGTACTTCATATCTCCAGACAAAGATCGGATAACCAACCACCGTGGATTAACCAACGCACATAAGAAACCCATGAACAAATTCATCCCCTTACCCATTAAGCCTTTACTTAAATTTTATGCTTCTCAATATTCCCACATTCTGAGTTCCCATTAATGATAATAGTAGAACAAGAAAAAATCCCTCCCGTGCATTTCATCAAACAACAACTGAGCAAGTTAAATTGATCCACATTTCACATAAAAGAATTTCAATATATTGAATCTGCAAACTCCCTTCTGTCAAACATTTTCCAAGTTAAATCAATACGAAAGCATTTAAAACAAAAGGTGATTATAGTTTCTGATTGCATCAATTCCATGAAGTATTTCAATATCATCCTAACAATCTGAACATGACCAAACTCTATGAAACCAGAATATAAATCAAAAAATAACCATGTCAATCAATTAGGGCAAAGGATAACTGTGAAACAAAAATAATAAAAAAAATATGTCTAGTATCAATCAATTAAATCTAAATCCCTAGGGGAAAATGAATCCAGTACCAACAGATTAGGGAAAAATATACCAAACAAATGTTATCATGAATACATTTACTTATTAGGTTTAAAGAAATCGAACAACAGAAAATTGAAAGCTCAATTCACCAAATTAAACCTTCTTAGCATCATAATAATACATAAACAGAGAAACCCATCAGCAAATAAGTCTATACAAACAGAATTTTCAAATTAGGGCGAAAAATTACTACTCGAGTTTCTGGACAGAGGAGAAAAAGAAAAGAAAAACAGCTGAATAGGTTGTTGCAGAGCTGGTGGTTGTTGAAGTGCAGGTATTTGCGTGTTGTTACTCAATGAAGAAGTAAAGAAGAAGACTAAGGATGTTGCTGCTCGAGAAGGAACTGAAGAAGAATGAATACTGAAGGTGTTGTTTTCTGCTCTCGGGTACGATATGTATTAGGTGTACATGGAAGGATGAGATTCAACCTCCAATTGCTAATCAATGGTAACAATTCAATCAAGGATGTAATTGTAATATCACATTTTAATTTCTCATCTCGGTCAACGATAAATTGACCAAAATCACGAAAAATTGACTTTTCCAACGGACTTGGATGGAAAACATCCAATGTGCCTATATTTGTAAATGGGAAAAAACAGGGTACATTTTTAAGTCGGGCCTAAATTTAGGGGTACATCCGTTTATAATCCAAGATATTATTGTAAGTTTTCGTTACAATATACTCCCTCCGTCCCAAATTAGATGAGCTAGTTGGTTTTAAATTTAGTCCCATAATAGATGAGCTATCTCACTAATCAAGGGGGTATTTCTAAAACTACCCTTTTAATTGATTATTGTTACTATAAGAAATATGTATATGTATAATTTGATAGCCATGTTTATATTCGTTGCATAGGTGTTTTAAAATTCTTTTCAATGGTATAAAGTTTACGAAAATTCGTGGTATAGTTTAAGAGATAAATCATTTCTAAGTTTTACTAGTTATTATCCATAAGGGTATAATTGTAAAAAATACTTAAACATACTCCCTTTTCCTCCTTGCCTTAAGAATTGTGCAAACTACAACTAGCTCATCTAATTTGGAACGGAAGGAGTATAGTTTTGGCTGATCCGAAGAATTACACAACAAATATTGTCGCTGCTTTACAATGTCGTATGCATGCACCCAAAAAGAAAAGAATGCAGTAGGAGAATCATTCAAAAGAGATTTTCATTGAAGTGATTCTAGCTGTGTCAATCCTAAGACGCGAAGGATATCAACTTTGCGGTTGCACCCTGTGGCAAGGATCAAGAACACTCTCATTTCCTAAAACGAATTCTTAAGTCTTATCCTTAGGTTTTTTTTTGTTCTACATTGAAATTGGAAAAATAAAAATAAAGAAGAATATAGTAAAAGAACGCGAAATTGGGGGATATAAAAAGGAATTGGGGGATATTGATTACTTCTCCCAACCCATGATTTTTGGGTATGAAAATACTAAAATACCCTTTGGCTAATTAAAAAACATTATGAAAAGACCATACTACCCTTTCTACTAAAACATTAAAATCAAAAAACCAAAACATATATCCCCCATTCTCAATTCAGTACCGGCACTGTTAGGGAATTAGTTTCTTAAAAAAAAATTTCATCGTTCTTCATCGTTCTTCGTCGATTAATCGTTGATTCAAAAATTTCTTCGTCGATTAACCAACCGAATCATAAACAATGCCTCCACGAAAGAAACCAAATGCCCAATCGAACTCAACATCATCGATTGCTCAACAAAAACAGGCGGAAAGACTTGCTAGGATTGCTCAAGAGCAAGAACACGAAGAAGCAACGTTATCTGACGATCAACTACACAAATATATGGCTTCTGTGAGAAGGTAAGTCATTTAAAACTACTTTGTAGGTGTTTAAATCGATCTATGGCAATGGGTTTAGGTTAGAATCGCGAAACCTAACTCAAACAGTTGAGTTTCGAGAGTACCTGGCATTGAAATTCGTATGAATACAAAGGTCCGTTTTTGTGTTCCCTGCATTCAATCTATGATGAATACAAAGGTCTTAGGTTTATTTGAGAATAACCAGAGACTGAATTTTCACTACCGGCATTCAATCTAGAATGAATACAAGTCTGCCGGTTTTGTAGTACCTAAAAGTGTTTGATAATAATTCGTGTATGCCGGTAGTGGACTTAAAACATACAGAGAGTTTATGAATTTGCCACCAGTACCGGCATTGTTTTTTGGATTCATTCCATGCCGGTGTTTAGTACCGGCATTCGTTTCTAATATTTCGAGCATGCCGGTAGTACTCTTAAAACATACAGGAGAGTTTATGAATTTGTCACCAGTACCGGCATACATTTTTGGTTTCATTACATGCCGGTTATGGGTACCGGCATTGTTTTTTAATAATTCGAAGATGCCGGTAGTGGACTTAAAACATACAGGAACATTGTCAACAATACCGGCATAGATTTTAGGTTGTATTTATATGCCGGTAGTTGGTACCGGCACTGTCGTTAGTCAATGTGTACTGCCGGAATATTGTACCGGCGTGGTTTAGTTTAAGGTATTCAATGCAGGTACTAAAACTGAAGGTGAGTTGTCTTATATTCATTGCTTTCCGTGTGCTTACGATATAGGTCAAAAGCAAAGGAAGCCAACAAAAGAGAAAATAAAGATGCTGTCACTAAGAGAAGAAGGAAGGACGGTCTTGATACTCCTCAGTCTCTGCCTCCTCGAGGGAAAGATGAAGGTCGTAAGATACGTTTGGGGGCTGGTACAAGAGGGATAATTTGGGAGAGTGGTAGTGACCGTAGTCGACTTGCAAACCGTGAGCAGGATGATCAAGATGAACCAGATGAAGAGGAAAGTCAATTAGCAAGCCAAAGCGAAGTTGGTGGCCCAAGTCAACAACCAACACAAGGCAATGGCAAGAAGGGAAAGGGCAACGTCAAAGTGAAAGTTAAGGGTTCTCACCTTCCTCACATTGATGACATGATTCCTGACCTTGAACGTGGTAGAATTTGGGGCGAATCTCCAGAACCGAAAAAACTATTTGGATACAAGCACTCGTGGGCTCGTACTATCTATCAAACCTATGTAAGCATTTTCTATCTTGTACATATGTATTGTTGTGTATTTATGTAAAATCTCTTAATTGTATTGTCTCTCCTAATTGTAGGATCATAAGAAGGCTGTGCGTGTTTGCCGAAACCAAGCCGCGGATGGTTGGGACTTGTCCGAGGAATGTGAAGAGGTCCAAACAATAGTAAAGGATTCTGGTCTATATGCTTTGGTTGAAAATTATGTGAAGCCTGATTCTGTTACTGTCAATTGCTTCGTCGAAAGGTATCATGGTGAAACCGATACCATGCACTTCCCTTTTAGGGAGATGACCTTCATCCCTGAAGATGCTCAGAACATTCTAGGCTTGAATGTTATCGACAAATCAATTGCAGAAGGAGTTGAGTCTCTAGACCTAGAATGGTCAACGTTGCACGGTCTGACTAACAAGCTATTTGGTTGGGACTACAAAACTTCTGTGGAGAGCTTTTATGAATCCACGTCTGGTAAGACAAAGACAATCAAGTTGACGCTGCTTAAGAAGAATTTTGAAAAGACAAAGAAAAGAAGTTTGGAGGATGGATGGGACCCTAAACAAATTCGTTATACCGCCGCTGCTTACCTGTTATACATCTTGGGCACTAGGGTATTCCCTGACACCAATGGCAACATGGTTAGTGCGAACTACCTTCAGTACTTGGATCCGTTGGAAGGTGTCTATGGATATTCTTGGGGCACCGCGGTAATGGCACATTTGATGATGGAGATGAGAAGGGCCTCTAAGGCTAAAACCAACCAATTTGTCGGGAATTTCACTCTACTGCTCGGGTAAATTTGTTCTTAAACTTATGTTATTATGTATATTGTTCATATGTACTCTTATCGTGAACTTAGAAACAAAACTTATTGCTTCACATTGGAATAGGTGTGGGCTTATGAACACTTCCCAACCTTGTTCAAGGCCTACCCCTCCTTGAAGATCATAGATCTTCTAGAACCCGATACGCCTCTAGCTAAGAGATACGAGTTCAACAATACTCCAAAGCCCGGTAACATAGGTCGACTGATCGATATGAGATTGGCTTTGGACGCAATGAGTACCAAAGATGTTGTATTCGACCCTTACAAGGAGGCTAGAGGAAACCGACAGGTTTTGAGGTTTGGTAACGTTGCATTTTACCATGGGCCGTTGTTCCACCCAAAAGGATACGTTATGGCTAATCCTACGCGTGTGATGCGTCAACTTGGATATAAGCAATTAACACTTTTCCAGATGGCCTCTTTTCAATGTTTTGATCTCGACCTTTCTCGGTGTTATTCAACTCCAAATCGGTTGCATGTAGAGTATGTTCCAAAACCGGACCCAACAGATTGGAGGGATAGGGAACCACGTCGTTTGGTAGATATTAGTCAGTGGGAAAAGTTGGAGATTGCTGAAAACGGTGATGAAGTTGATGCCGAATACATGGAAGATTACCGGGAATGGTCACATCCTTATGTCGTCCGCCCGGATAACGTCCAAGTTCCTCCCCAGAAAAACCCTCCAGTTCCAACTCCCGCACAGGCACCACCTACGATGACCCAACTTAATAACACCATTGGATTTCTTGTAAGTATTGTTAATTGCTTTGTCATTTAATATACACATAATCATATATGTATACTAATTATGTGTTTGTTATATTAAACTAGCGGCGTCGGCTTGGCAAGTTAAAGAAGATGTTGGGTTGCAAGTACCAAGAAGGAGAGGTGCTGTCCCTTGAAGAAATGAAGGAATTCGAGGAAAAGCTTGATAGAATTGAAGAAACCGACCCTAGTGCAAAAGCTTTGTTCGAGGAAACTAAGTACAAACCGTCCTAAAAGAAGCAAAAGACCCAGTGATTTAACTCTTTAGTTGTGTTTCTTTTTTGGATGGTGGTTGTCACGTCTTGAACAATTCCGAACTTGTTTTCGTTTGTACCTCGTGTTAAACTCTTTAGTTGTTTGGTTTGCTTTTGGTTTAGGATACCTGGATTAAGAACATTTGATAGCAAAATCCAGTTGGTTGGTTTATGTTGAGCATGTTTTGATTTCTAGTGATTCGTTTATGTTGAATATGTTTATCCTTGCAAGATTTATTTGTGACTTTTTCCGGCATTGATAAATTAGGCTTACAAAGCCGGATTTCGGGACCGGCATTGTTTAATATTTATACCTCAATGCCGGTTCTGATAACCGGCGCTGAAATTGTTTAAAAAACCATACCGGGACAAGAAGATTAAAAATTCCATGTTCCTGTATAGATATTCAAAGGTACCGGCACAGTAGTATTTTCTAACATCTATGCCGGTTTTCTGATAATTTGAAAATTTTCATAGTTCTCAGAAAACCGGCACTGTAAAATTGAATACTTCCATGCCGGTACTCTGCTAGTTTTGAATAAAAATCCATTTTGAATGCTCTTCTATTTTATTCCTAATTAATCTATTACATTGGATTTGAAACTTTTAATTAAAACATGCTAAACAACATTGCATGGATTACATTTGGTTAAAGATAATCTATTTCCAACCCTTTTCAACAATTGCGGAACCTTTGAGCCTTTCTCGAACCTCTTCGAAGACATCGTCCGGGAGGGGGGTGTCAAGGATTAACTTCATTGGTTCTTCTTCTCTTTCAACATATTCCTTTCCCTTCATATAACACCCATCACACCCATCGATTGGCTTGCAATGGCCCTTGTGGTTTTCTCTTGACTCTGCTAGTTGAACAGCTTTGTCAAACCATTGAAATTCATCGCACTTTGGGTGATTCAAACACCTTAGAAACATTCTTCCATTTTCAGCATCATCAGTTTTGCAATCCAAAACCGGCGTGTCCCATCACAAACTTCTACACTTTGAATAAATAAAAGGACAGTCCATGGCTAGATGAGAAGGTGACTTGCAAATTTGACACTTGCAATGATGACTCTGTAAGAGAAGATTATATTAGTCGTGGGTCATAGTAGTGAAGATCATATTGTTAGTAAATCTACTTACTTTGCAAATAGAGGTTAGATGATGAATCCCCCATCCTTTGTGAAGCTTTAACCGTGCTTGCTTTCTTGAGAGAATGATTTTTGTTATTTGGTTGCTGGTTTGTGTATAATTTTCCAAAGGAATGGAGGTATTATATAGAGATGAATCTCCAACGGTCTTATTTTTCAAAAAACTAGCCGTTTGTTTTTTGAATTCATCAACTACCGGCATAGACGTTATTATAGATTGAATGCCGGTTGCATTTACCGGCGTTTCAAAGTGTTTTGAAACCATGCCAGTATTGGTTGCATATTTGTCTCAATCTCTGTTAAAAAATTTCCTAGTACCGGCATTGTAAGCTTATCATAAACGGTGCCAGAAGTGTTTGCCGGCATTCTATTTCACAGCGATTCAAAGGTTTGGTTGTGGAGATTTTCCAAAACTAGTCGTTGGGTACTTTTTTGCTATAAATAGAGACCTATCTCTACCAAACTTATTCACCCATCACTTTCAATCTTCCTAAATCAGTCACCCATCACTTTGGAACACTAAAAATGGCTCCAACTCCATTCAATAATCTAGAAGATGTTGCTATTGTCAGAGCACACACCACTCTCACAAAGCACTCCGTTGAGGAAGCGCAATGGGTGGCCAGTAACGAAGACCCAACCGGAGGGCCTTACCTTGGGCATGATCAAAACACCAATGCTTGGTGGAAACGTGTGTTTAAGGTTTTCAAAGAACTAAACGGAAATCGTTCAAGGAGGACACTCACGCAGATAAGGGAAAGGTACGCTTATTTATACAATGAATGCGTACTGCTGAGAAACGAATTGAAAGCTCGTAAGGACGCTATGCCAAACGAAGACTGCATGAGTAGAGTAAGTTTGTGAATCAATAGGCCGTTCATCAAAAATTATTTATTTGGTTATGATTATTCAACAACACTGACTTATTAAAATAATTGTTTTTCCAGTGTTCTTTGGGTCGGACTCAATACGAATTAAGGTACGGTCATGAGTTTCTGCACGAGGACTGCTACACTCTCTTGGAGGAAGTTGAATGGCAATTCGCCCAATATAATTAAACTCGTAGAGAATCCCTAGCGCGATGTATTGAACCAGTTACGTATTTCGTAAGGTTTTGTGGGTATACCTCTATGTAAGCCCTCACGAGACTATAACTCGTCCACTTGGGACACCAAGTGGTTTAAAGGCTTGATGCACGTGCTAAGTGCATTCGTTGTTCCGTCGACAAGGATAACGTTCGAAATAAATTATAGTTCCGGCTTAGTATGTAAACATATTTCAATTGCCTAATGATTCCGGCTTAGTATGTAGTATATTAATCTATGCCGGTACCCAGTGCCGGCATATTGGTTAAGGTTATACCAATGCCGGATTGTTCAAAAATCAGTGCCCAACGGCTATTTTTTTGAACCATAAACCGGCTTTAGAGTGCCGGCGTTGATTGTAGGTCACTGGCAATGCCGGCACTAAATAGCCGTTGTGCAATCATCTATATAATGCAATGGATTCACCCATTGCACTTGATACCTCCAATGGAAAATCCGTCATCAACTACCGATTCCATCATTGCCATGGAAAAAGAAAAACTCAAGAAGAATAAACTATCCACTCCGTTGAGAAATCAATTATCAACCACCAACTCAGTTTCCCTTATACTAGAAAAACTTAAAAGGAAGGGAGAAACCACCAAGTCAATTGCCGCAATGGAATAAGAGATACTTAAGAGAAAAAGAGAAGAAGAAGAGGAAGCAAAGCTTGAACATTATCGCAAAGAAGCTAAAGAAATCCTTAAACGCCAAAAACAATCTAAGATAGAAGCGGATGTCGAGGAAGAAACCGAGTGGATTAAAAATTACTACATAGTATCCGATTTCCAGGAAGATCACCGCCCTTCGAATCTTTTTTGGGGTTTTGTTAGGACTGGTCCTTACAACAATAACTACTTGGAAGGTAAGAAAGGCCGAATGGATTACGGTGATCTCTATGTACAAAATCGAACAATTGCACTCATAAAGTTATGTCGCAAATACAACGAGTTTCTTGCAAGATACAGAGGGAATAGGTTTCAAGCTCAGGACGCATATACCAAATGGAGAAAAGAGCCTTTTAGGCATTTCGAAGCTGCTATGCTTATTGAATCTCGTTCCAAGAAATGATATTAGTTACAATTGGTTTGAGTTAATGTTTTTAAGTTTATTTCCTTAAGTTTATGTGGTCTATGTTATTTATTTCATAAATTTTCTTTCCTTATCCGGCATCGAAAAATAAACCAAATACTATACCGTTACCTGTGCCTCCGTTGAATTCTCGCTCACCAAATACTTATTGTCAGAATACCGGCATTGAATTGTTCCATTTTTCAATGCCGGCATTCTGACGGTTACAAACACAAGTTATGTGGCAGTTACAAAACTCATTCATTCCACTTATTTGACGGTTACAAACTATTTAATCCCACTTATTTGACCGTTACAAACTATTTTATCCCACTTAGTTGACGGTTACAAACTCCTTCATTCTATTTAAGTGGCGGTGATAGAAAGGAAATCATTCATTCCCCATTTTTATTCAATCTCCTATTTTGTTTCATCTTCTATATCAAAGCCAATGGGTAGTCGCAAAAACCGTGAAAAACCCATACCCAATCCTGAAAAATCATTGATGAAGGTGGTAAATCGAAATCAAAAGCGCAAGAAGAACTCAAGAGTCTCGATGGTGAGGCGAGAATAACAAATTTGCTTAGGTAAGTGATGTATATGTTGAATTGAAGTTTTTAATTTTAGGGTTTATCCCATAGTAGAAAACACAAAGTGAAATCATGTTGTTTAGTCTTTCTACTACACTAAAAGTAATTTTTAAAATTGGAATTTTAAAAATTGTTCCATGTTTGATTGGCGGTAAAATACAATTTGAAAATCATGTTTAATATATGTCCTGAATCCAGATTTTATTGCATGCCTTTACCGGCATACATATTTAATTGAATACCATGCCGGTTTTCTATACCGGCTTTGTATATTTCATCAATACTATGCCGTTTTCATTAGCCTATTTTGTTAAAATCTCTGTACTAAAATCCCACAGTACCGGCATTTAAGCTTTCTATATAACAATGCCGGTTCTCAGTGCCGGCGTTGTCGATATGTTAACTTACTATGCCGGTTTTCTGTCGCGAAAAATGTTCATTCTCCGTCTAAAATTCAAAAACAACCGGCATGGTATTTGAATTGATTAGAATGCCGGCACCTATGCCGGAACTTATGTTACGTTCGATTTCTATGCCGGTTGTCATTATATAACTCAGTTTACATATTGGAAAATAGGTCTAGAGCAGCATAACAGAACAAAATAAAAGGCAAAGTTGTTTTAGAAGCAAAAAGTAAGTCTTCTCGACGTAGCCATCCTGATCCGGATACTTCTAAGGTCACAATTCGGGATCAACCTATAAGCTACCCAACCAGCAGTGATGATGATGATGAGTGGGAAACATATCTTGTACCCGAACGAGCAGGTGGCTCATCCTCACAAGCAGGTGGCTTAGGACAGACCGATGTCGGAGTTGAAGCCCCTAAGGATAATTAAAAGGCACCCCCAGCCCACTTTCCTGATAAGTATGACATGATTCCAGACCGCGATGATGGCAAACATTGGGGTGAACCGATAAACCCACAACTCTTATTTGCCTACAAACACTCTTGGTCTCGCCGGATATATCAAACTTATGTAAAACGTTTGCATCTTGTTATTATATTATTTATTTGTGATCAAGTGAATGTAATTTACTTCGGTGTGTTTTTATAGGACCACAAGAATGCCTTCCGTGTTAGCCGCCATCAACAATCGGATGTATGGCCTTTGAAGCTTGAGTGTGACGCTGTTAAAGCTGTAGTCAAAGCATCCGGGTTGTATCCCGCGATAAAAAATTATGTGGCCACTGATACCGTCACGGCAAACTGCTTTTTAGAGAGGTTTTATGGTGAAACTGATACCATGCATTTTCCTTTTGGCGAGATGACCATCATCCCTGAAGATGTCCAAAGGATAATAGGTCTTGAGGTTCTTGGGAAACCCGTTAAGGTAGGAGATGACTCTAAGGACTTGGAATGGGACAAGATCTATGAACTGACTAAAAAGTTGTTTGGATGGGACAAGGAAACCACTTTGGCAAATATGTACAAGACTAGGCGTTCCCAGACAAAGACTATCACATTCGTCAAACTCGTTGAATTGTTTGGGAACACGAAGAACAAGGAATTGAATCCCGAACAAGTCCAGCAAACTGCCGCGGCTTATATGTTGTTCATCTTGGGCACAGCTATATATTCCCTGACGCCAATGGTAATAGGGTGCATATGAACAACCTACAATACTTGGATCCTTTGGAAAAGGTTCATGAGTATTCATGGGGCACTGCTTTCTTGGCACATTTTTTGCGTAAATGCATCGAGCATCTAAGGCGAACGCCCGTCAATTTAATGGGAATTTCACTGTACTCCAGGTATAGTCAACTACTTATTATTTTTATTGTTGTGATTAAATTTGTTATTTTCCAATTATTAATTTTCTTGTACATCTCATTGGAACGATCTTTCATTGGTGTAGGTGTGGGCTTATGAACACTTCACAAAATTGTTCACACGGTATAAAGGATTGAAGATTTTCACTGAATATCAAGAGAATAGGCCTCTAGGTCAGAAATACTACTTCGACAATACCCCAAGGCCCAATAACAAAAACCGGTTATTAGCAATGAGATTGGATTTGGACTCGGTGGAGGTCCAAGATGTAGTGTTTGATCCATATAGGAATGCCAGAGGAGTTCACTTTCAACGGCGTGACAATGTTTCATTTTACAACGGACCGTTATTTCATCCAAAAGGATTTTTTATGCACAACCCTCGCCGTGTAATGCGCCAACTTGGGTACAAGCAGAAAGATCTCACGGATACATCTTATCAAAAATTCTCTCATGACTTTCCTCAATGCCAATCAAGTGAGAACCATACTATGGTAGCTTACGACCCAAAACCTATTCTTGCACATTGGAGTGAAAGGGAAGAAAAAGGACTTGTGTTGGATAGGGCTGATTGGGAATTGGCTGAAAACGGTTATGAGAGCGAACCAACCTTCCTAAGAGGTCATCGGAAGTTCTCGCATCCTTATGTTGTACGCCCGGATATAGTAGTTGTTCCTCCACCACCAGCACATGCCTCCACAACTCCGGAAACTGTACCCTCACTTGTACAGCTCGTTACGTTGTTGTTACGTACGTCTTGTTCATTGCCATTCTTTTAATCTATGTCTATGAACTTATACAATCGAACATACTAAGTACATGTTTAAAATTTCCTTAACAGCGTCAGCGGATTGGAAATTTGTCAAAATTCTTTAAGAAAAAGAACAAGAAAGGAGAGGTTCTGACCCAGAAAGAAATGGAGAACGTCGAGCAAAAGATGGACAAAATTGAATATCCGAAGGCAAAAGACTTGTGGGGCGAAAGGAATAAGAGGGTACAGAAGAAGCCAAGAACCGAGTGATCGTGTGTTTATTCTATAGTATTAGTTTGGTTTGAACAATCTAGTGTTGGTTTATGTTTGTTTGTGAGTCTTGAACAATGTGTTTGCTTGTGTGTCTTCCTAAACTCTTTGCTTGACTTGGTTTATGTTTGATTTGTTTTCGGTTTGGAACCACAAAACTTAGGAGTTTGTTCTTGTATACAATCTAGTATTTTTATTATATTTATTATGTTGATAAATTTGTGTCAAATTACCTCTTTTACATAGTTTGATTGATTGTGCCCAGACCACCTAAATTTCTAAGTTTTTGTTGATAACCGGCATGCTCGAGAACAGTAAACACAATGTCGGTTCTCTAAATGACAGAGTTCCGACATTTATTTCTGTTTGGATACTATGCCGGTTTCTGTAATCTCCATGATAAATATGATTTTGACAGAAAACCGGCACAGTAATGAGGTTAATGTCAATGCCGGAAATGTCACCGATTTCTCTGGAAGTTTTTTCATCATATCCGGCATGGTTTCAAACAAGATTCTACGCCGGTACACAAGTTCCGGAGTAGCCAATATAAAACACAACTATGCCGGCACGGTCATCAAAATATGATTTAATTTTACAATTCACACTTCCAAAAAAAAAAGAAAATGTTGCGTACTAGTGAACCACATACAACAAAATTACTCATCGTCGCTTCCACACGTATGAAGTTGCATCTTCTCCTCTTGGAGAGGTTTTTTTGATAAGGCCAACGCATCCCAAAATTGGTGATTCTCCTCATACAATGCCATCCATCCCTTCCGGATATTGGGATCTAGAGCCTTGTTTTTAATCATCCCACAAACAGTGGCAATGGACAATTTTCTTTGAGTTTTAGAATAACGAAATGATTACCGTTCACGAACGCCAAAATAACTCTTCTCTTCTTAAGGGATCCTTCGCATTTTTGCCACTTTGGGGTAAATGTACATTCTACGGTGGGGGTAAAATAATGAACAACACATCTAAATGTATCCGCCACCAGATGCCCACAAAGCGGCATTCTCATTCAATATTCAGAAGGAAGAAAGTTCATCTGTTGTTCGGGCCCCAATACTTGAGCATGCATATCATCAAACCCCTCGCCTACACCAACCAATTGCTCATAAAACCTCCTTTTGTTCACAAGTTGTTCGGCCATCCTCATTCTAGCATATTGGCATGGTGTCATACCTCTACTAACCGCCGTGTCAAAGATTCCTAATTGTTCATCCTGAAGATGATAGCCACAATTTCCATCTCCGTCGACATCATCCGTATATAAAATATACTCGCGAATAACCTCAGTAAGTTGGTCTATGTAAGACTGTATCTTGGTATGATAACTTCTAATTGTCCTACCTGTTCTGGGATCCTTATACATCTTCATATTACCCTTTTGTAACAATAATATATCCAAACCATCCTATGCAATCTCTACACTTGCAATGTCTTCGATATGTGATGGGAGTCCGTACTTCCTTGGCCTACCCCTTCTCCTTCGAACTAAAACTACGTCAACTTTGCTATCACTTTGGTTTGTCACCACCTTAGCCTCGTCACCTCGTTGTTCTTTGTCACTTGATGATGATACCTTTGGCGGCCTACCCCTTTTCCTTGGAACCTCCGCTAGATCGACTATGGGTATGGCTTCGGAATGCTCACCTTGTTGTTCTTTGTCACTAGATGATGTTACCTTTGGCGGCCTACCCCTTTTCCTTAGAACCTCCGCTAGATCGACTATGGGTATGGCTTCGGAATGCTCACCTTGTTGTTCTTTGTCACTAGATGATGTTACCTTTGGCGGCCTACCCCTTTTCCTTGGAACCTCCGCTAGATCGACTATGGGTATGGCTTCGGAATGCTCACCTTGTTGCTCTTTGTCACTGGATGATGATACCTTTGGCGGCCTACCCCTCTTCTTTGGAACCTCCGATGAGTTGGCTTTTGGTGTGGATACGGATTCCTGCGTTTGTTGTTGACTTAGCGGTTCCTTCCTCGGCCTACCTCTTTTGTTTGGAACCTGCGCTTACACGAACCTTTGTTCCGAAATCTCACATGCGGTTAGATCTCGTTTCTTACTTGCCGCGAGTTCTTATTCACGTTGAGTCATTTCTTTCAATTCTACCCTTTGTTTTTTCCTTTTTGTTTTAGTTTGTGGTCTTCCTGTTGGATCTCCCTTTCTTGGCTCTTTGCTTTGTGCGATCCATGGACGAGTAATTAGCCTTAGTTGGCTCAACAAGACTTGTCGGCTTACCGAGGTGCCACGTGAGTAAGCTTCGAAGAATTCCTTTGCTTCGTTCGTATCCCATGGAGATTGCCCGGGATCTCCCGAAGGGGGAGGGTCGAAAGATAGTTGCTTCCAAAACGGATGAATAACCTCAATAGGTATCAGTTCTTCATACTTCACAAGCATATGACGACATGGAAGCCCCAATGAAGACATGTCGGGACAAATACACACATCACCCGGTTTTCCGTAATTTTTCTCATATTCCATTTGTCTCATCATATGTTTTATTGCCCAATGAGAGACGTTGAATTCTATTCCTTAGATAAAGTTACCATAACGAAGAAATGGAGTCATCCTTTCCATTGAGCTTTTCTCAAAAGCCTCCTTGATCCTATTGATATCTTGCTTAAAGTATTGCTCCATTGCCTCGGTGACCGTAACCACATTGCCTTGACCGGACTGGATGAGATCTTTAAATCTCCCATGAGTGGCCTCAGCTGCACTAGTTGCTTCCGTCTTGAAGTGTCTATACCGGTTTGTCCATGCACGTACAAATTTTTCCTTGAACTTATCCAACCATTGAGTCCGACAATACCAGACGGCGGTCGGATAAACTTCGTCCAATCGGCAATAAACTTCTCCAATCTCTTTTCGTACATAACCTCGGTAAGAGACAAATAAACTTTCTCCCAATCTCTTAGAAATTCCAACCACTTTTTATGATTTTCCGCATGTTCTTTGTCCACTCGCTCCTTTATCTTGCCTCTCTCATCTTCTTCTTCTTCGGGGGATAGTTTGTTCTTTCGAACATCTTCCTCTAGTTGTACCATCATTCTCTTCTTAATATCCGCCTTTGCGGGTTCAAACAAGGCATGGCAAGTTTTTATCACATTATTACGTATATGATATGTACATAGGAAATTTTGTGCGTCCGGGAAGACGTCGGATATTGCTTTCATTAATGCGGCATCGTTATCAGTTACGATGACCCTCGGAAGTTGATTTTCCCGGAAGAACAACTTCAATTGTCGTAATGCCCAATGATAATTATGGTCCCTCTCGTTTTCCATTAAACACCAAGCCAATGTGAATGTTACCTTGTCCGAGGTTTGCCCCACGATGTTGAACAACGGCATATTGTATTTGTTTGTCTTGTAGGTGCAATCCATCAAAAGAACACCACAACATGTATTTGCCAACTGTGAAAGCAAAGGATGCGAAATGAATATTTGAAGGGGCTTCTCGTCCGGTCCTCTTTTAATGATACGCGTGTAGTTGTGATCCCAAACTATCTTCTCAAATTCTTGCATAACGCTCCTCCCTTCCCATTTCACCCTTCTAATAGTTGCTTGTGTGGCATAAATTGTACGTAGAGAAGACACGTTAGTCTCATCCTTTTCCTTGAAGCCTCTGAGAATTTGTCTCGGTTTGATAAGTGCTTTGGTCAATCTCTTTACATCCTCGAACTCGTCAGGTTTTAGCTTCGCAACTAAGGAGTGACCAACAAAATCTTTCGGATCCCGATGGTTATGACAGCCACACAAAACCTCACAATCCCAATTGTTCATGTCATTTAAACGGAATACAAGCTTAAAAGGGCAATCATTCTTCCTCGTACGAGTCTTGTATACCATATTAGTGTTCTTTGGATATACATAATCCTTTCTCTTGTGGCTATTCTTCTCCTTGTATTTCCCACTTCTCTCGCAAGCCATCTCAAAACGCCTCTTCGAACCTTCGGTGTTCCTCACCAACACACACATGTTCTTAAGAGCCGTCTCTTTATCCCAAGCGATTGCTTCCTTTCGATTTGTTATTCCCTACATAAGAACAATTTCGCATTCATTAGAAGGTTCATTACTAGCAATCCATTAGTAATGTTCAACATACTAGGTGAAAAGTATTATTTGGTCACATACCGGAGGGATTTTATAGTATTGACGTATCCCGATAAAGCGGCTTTGCATTTGTTGGATCAATATATGTCACCACCTAAGGATCGAATGAAAATTAGTTCCAAACAACATTAAAACACTATGCCGGAAACCAGTACCGGCATGCTCGACAATTTTTCCGACATAGTCTAAGTTAACCAAAATGGAAGACCAAATTTGAAACCTATTCCGGCATATGTGTTTCGTAAGAAAACAACGCAGCAGGAAGCAAAGATGTCGGCATTGTCGTAACATATTGTTCCAAGCCGGTACACAATTCCGGCATTGAAAAATAATTGATATTGAATGCCGGAATTTAGCTTTGGAAAACATTTATTCCTCGCATGTTTTTTTGTAGGTACGGCATTGAAAAGTTGTAATCGAACAACGCCGGTTTTGTTTCCGGCATTATCGATATTAATGGTACTACGCCGGTACTAAATTCCGGCGTTGATGTTTATTAAGTTGCAATGCCGGTTTTTGGTTTGGGATGGAATTTTTTCCTGTATGTTTTTCATTCAATGCCGGCATGGTAACCGATCAATGAAACCATGTCGGTTGAATATTCCGTAGTATATTCCTTGTTAGGTAAAAAGGTTAACTCTGTACCGGCATAGTTTTTTTGTAGAATTCGATGCCGGTTTATAATTCAAATTGGGAGATATCAGTTTACCCGGCATGGTCGTAGTATGAATACCATGCCGGTACCTTGACTACCGGCATGGTATTCATACAACTACCATGCCGGCATCGAGATTTTTCAGTTGAAAAAATGGCGGGTTTAAAGAAAAATTCGATTTTTCGACATCTTAGCAGCTTTACCTGTGTGTTGGGGATGCTAGTATGTTGTGCAAGTTTACTTTCTTGTGTTGGTTCTTCAAGAAACTCTCCATACTCGTCAAAATCATCATTCAAGGGTGTTGTCTCAACAATGAGTTGCAATTGAGAGTTGTTGTCGTTAGCTGAAGATTCAAGATATGCTCCTTGTTGTAGTTGAGCTAAAGATTCAGAAGCAGCAATCCTCTCTTCACAATCATCTTCCATTTTCCACAAAAAAAATTTCTCTCTCAAAATATTTTTCCCTCCTTCTACTCTCACCTCACTCACCCAAAAACAAATAAAACACACACTAATCATTTATAAAAAATCTTAAGATTTTTTATAATTATTATTAACCACTAAACCTGATTAGTGAGGGGTAGATTAGGATTTAAAAAAATACTTAGATAAGGGGTGACCCGAATTGATATCTGGATCCAGTTTTGTCCTTTTCTTGTATCCCCCAATTCCTTTTTATATCCCCCAATTTCGTGTTCATAGTAAAACCTCCGTATAAGAATATTTTGGGGACCACAAAAAAAAATATTCTTATATAGGGGTTATTCTTATATGGAAGTCTATCTTGGATAGACCAAACGAAAAAAATTCATACATGTACTTCCGAAAATACATACTTATGCATGGGACACACAAAAATGTATCTATATAAATATAGATACTGCTTAAATGAGGATTTTATTTTATATTATCTATATATCAAATCAATCCACATTAAAACTCCAACTTTGACACCGTAAATTAACAAATGAAATCATATATATTTGTATTAAATAGTGCACAAAAAGCAAAGAATTCACTTTGAAGCAAAATGATCATGTAAAATGGTCGTAAGAATCTCTTCATCTTAAACTTTGAAATATCACAAGGCCTATATTATTTATATTATACAGTCGATTATTCTGATATGGAGGTAGGTTCCTTAAGACGGGACCAGAAAAAATTATGACTTATTCCAATATGAAGTTTATTCTTAAATATAACTGGCACAAATCGGGACCGGAAATTTTTATTCTTATATGGAGTTTATTCCTACATGGAGTATTCTTCCGGAGAGGCTTTACTGTAAATCCCGATAGAAGAAAAATAAATTCATCGTTGAATAGTTTAGACTTTAGAGGAAACAAATGAAATGAAAATAAGTATTAAGAACATGACTCGGTTATCCAAATTACAATAATAGATCTTCTAGTAGTGTAATAAATATCTATAGCATTAAAACCTTTATAAGTATTTTTATCAAAGACATTGAGCAGTTAACCGAACACAATAAAAGCTCATACAAAACTTTTGGTTGGTAGATTAGCGACAAGATGGGCTCCAACTCCTTTTTGAATAGCAATACCTAGTCTAGAAAAAATAAAGCTACCAAAACCACTACTTGCGTCATTGCTAACTAAACAGTTTTTCAAACGCTTGAAAAAACACAAAGTATCTTCGGCAAGTTCCCCCAAAGTAGAGAAAGCTAGGACACCCAGACCGTAGCCATGTGAAATGCACTTGTCCAAGTATTTAGTGCGTTTGCGTGAAACCGCACTAGAAATAGCTTTTCCTGAAACGAAAGAGCGAATACCATCACCAGTGAAGGGAGATACACCTGTGACATCCATACAAACATCTTTTCCATTTTCCCAGTTGAGAACAAGAATATCAGCAGACCTCAAGTCTTTGTCATCATCAGACAGAAAACCAAGAGAAACTTCCTTGCATGCGGGCACACCAGCTTTGTAGCAAATGTCAGCAATAATATCACGAACAAGATCATATCGAAACTTAATTCCAACATCTTTTTCACAATGAAGTGCGTGGTCCCCAAAGATGTCCATAAATCTGTTACAACTTGTGCATAGACCACCCTAAACAACCAGGCGATAACAAAGCACAGCTCTGAACTGTCTAGGCCCAAGGCACTGATTAAGACCACGTATAGCTAATAAATAATCTTGTGCGTGCTTGACACGGTTATATTGCCACAAAATGAAATCTCTCGCAGACATAGAAAATTGATCTGGGATTGGCTTCTTAAGTGCATCAAAATAAATGACTGCCAGGGAGTGCATGGAAGGGAGCAGTATCATCGATACAGTAAGTAGAAGGTAACCCACTATTGATGGTGGATTTTAAAGAAAGGGTAAAATCGTAAAACCCCAAATAGCCTAATGTCACCGATGACACATTTATTAGAACATTTAATGCATGTAGTCAGTAATTAATAGGGGGTATTTTTTTAAATTAGGGTTACAACGAACAAAACCCTAATTCCCCTCCGTGCCAATGGCAAATCATGCCAGCCACACCTAGCCCAAGCTAGCCGCGCCATGCCAAACGCACTCTGCCTTGGCCCTAGCTATGCTAGTCACACCAAACGCGCCAAAGCATGCCAACCATCCTAGCCGCACCTCCGTGCCAATGGCAAATCATGCCAGCCACACCAAACGCGCCAAAGCATGCCAACCATGCTAGCCGCACCTCCGTGCCAATGGAAAATCATGCCAGCCACACCAAACGCGCCAAAGCATGCCAACCATGCTAGCCGCACCTCCGTGCCAATGGAAAATCATGCCAGCCACACCTAGCCCAATCTAGCCGCACCTCTGTGCCAATGGCAAATCATGCCAGCCACACCAAACGCGCCAAAGCATGCCAGCCATGCTAGCCGCACCTCCGTGCCAATGGAAAATCATGCCAGCCACACCTTGCCCAAGCTAGCCGCGCCGTGCCAAATACACTCTGCCTTGGCCCTAGCTACGCTGGTCACGCCACTCCAAGCCAAACACCCTTACCTTGGCCCTAGCCGCGCCATGCCAAAGTAGCGCCCGCACCTAGGCTTGCAAACCGTGCAACCTAGGCCAAATTGGCCACGCATGCCATTGGCACATGCCAACACGCTCGCTGGTAGCTTTTCTCACCAGGGCGTGACCCTAATGGCCGAGCATGCCATTGGCACATGCCAACACGCTCGCTGGTAGCTTTTCTCACCAGGGTGTGGCCCTAATATCCGAGCATGCCAACACGCTCGCTAGTAGCTTTTCTCACCAGGGCGTGGCCCTAATGGCTGAGCATGCCATTGGCACATGCCAACACGCTCGCTGGTAGCTTTTCCTACCAGGTCGTGAGCTTTTGGCCCTGGTAGCTTTTCCTACTGTGCCGTGACCCAAATTGGCCACGCATGCCATTGGCACATGCCAACACGCTCGGTAGCTTTTCCTACCAGGCCGTGACCCAAATTGGCCACGCATGCCATTGGCACATGCCAACACGCATCGCTGGTGTCTTTTCTTACCAGGCCGTGACCCAAATTTGCCACGCATGCCATTGGCACATGCCAACACGCTCGCTGGTAGCTTTTCCTACCAGGCCGTGACCCAAATTGGCCACGCATGCCATTGGCACATGCCAACACGCATCGCTGGTAGCTTTTCTTACCAGGTCGTGACCCAAATTAGCCACGCATGCCATTGGCACATGACAACACGCACCGTTGTTAGCTTTTCTTACCAGGCCATGACCCTAATGGCCGAGCATGCCATTGGCACATGCCAACATGCATCGCTGGTAGCTTTTCTTACCAGGACGTAGCCCTAATGGCCATGCGTGCCAATGACACATGCCAAAACCCACGCTGGTAGCCTAACTTGCAAACCGTGCAACCTACCACCAAGGCATTCCGCACACGCCATTGGCACATGCCAAAGACGCCACTAGCAGCTCTGGCATTGCCACTAACACTCAACGTACAACCTACCACCAAGGCATTCCGCACATGCCACACACGCCACTAGCAGCTCTGGCATTGCCCCTTGCACTCAAGGTGCAACCCGCAACAAAGGCATTCCGTACATGCCATTGGCACATACCACACGCGCCACTAGCAGCGCCACTTGCACTCAAGGTGCAACCAACACTCGAGACATCAACACAAGGCGGGGATGCTTTCCGGGGTCTTGGTTTGGCGGTCACAAAGCATGCGGCGTACACTACGCTCACATTAAGAAAGCGTGAATAGGAATAAAGCGGTCAAATAAATGAGGAAATAATGGTGAAAACGTTTTCACCCATAAACACCATGCGGTTACCACCTCCTCCCATTATTTCACCCTTTAATCTCTTCCTTCATGAGGCCAGGGTACGTTTCAATCCCGACTTGTATAAATAGGTCTTACCTATTTCCACCAGACAACAAGTCTCGGTCAGGAGAAAAATACAACACTCTCAGAAAAGGCAACTTTGCAAAGCTCTCCAAAAAGATTTCATCTCTTGCAAGCTTCCTAAGCTTTCACTTTCTGATACAAGTCGAGACACTACTCTCCCAGAACTATTCTGGTCTCAACACCTTTCTTTGCTTCCCTCCCCAAATCAACCCTTCTCCTCCACTTTGTGACCGAAGCAAGTCTGGAACGACCATTTCTTGGTTTAGGCCGGACTTGTACAGATTGATCTCTCGAATCTATAAAGTGCTCACGTGCAACACATTTGTTTAGGGTTTAAACCAGTTTCTCACTCACCTACCGAATTTACCGAAATCGGCGGAAACGATTTTTACCCATAAACACCCACATACCTAGATAAAGTTCTGGAGAGCCAGCTGATAAGCAGGAACTGTGTTTGTTGAGAATAAATCACCAAGGATCGCCTTTTGCACCGAAGTTGCCTGACTTTGAGAAGCGAGATAACAGTAGGTACTAGTGTCGGCCATGGTGTAAATGCCAAGTCCAAACCCCGTGCCATCGCCATTAATTAGTAGTCTCAAGTACTTAAGTAAATGGTCATCGAAAAGATCAGTGGCTGATTGCAGAGCTGCAGGATTGGTAGTTCGCATTGCAAAATATAATCTAGACACACCAGTGCAATTGCCAAGTAGAAGCATCTCACTTTGAGGGTCCTTGAGTTTTTTGATTGCTTCCATAAGTTGAACAGTCTTGTTCACCCTTTTTAGCATCATATCACTAATAAAGTTCAAATCCAAACTCACCGGTCCACCCAAAATTTTAACACCATTAGCAGGTCTACCAATATCTGAGGGGGAAACACCATCAGTTGTGCTTCTAGGATCAATGGAAGGCCAAAAGACTTCCGTTTTCTTTATATTGAGATGTAAACCCCTATTTGGTCCTTCAGTTTCAATTATGCTCAAAGCCTTGGCTACCTTCAGTGTGTCACCAATAATTATACCATCATCAAGGTACCAGGCGTGTAAATCGAGATTGCATCGAGAAGCAATAATCTTCACTAAGGGGTGAAGTGTCAATGCAAACAACAAGCGACCGAGAGGGTCCCCCTGCTGAACTCCAAGTGCATAAGACAAAATATATTGGTCGTAATATAGCTTAGCAGGTTGCAAGTAGCAAAATTCTATTCAACGAGAAACACCTGGGAAATGAAGACAAACTTCCTTGATGAGCTGAAATCTGCTCACCATGTTGAAGGCATTAGAAAAGTCAATGAGCAGCATTGACATTTTGTCCGAGTGACCTTTCATCTCCAGTAGGCGATTAAAAACATGCAAGATACTCTCCCCCTGCCGGTATACCAACCCCAAATTGGTAGTCACCTAGATAAGAAGTCATCTCTTTGGCAACAGAGGAAGCAGCCACTTTCGAAACCAGTCTTCGCCAAACCGTACCAACTGCAATGGGCCTAATACCACCCCAGGTTTAAGCAAAGTCCTGAATGACCTTTTATTTACCACTTCAAGCTCAGTGCTGTCACTTATTCTAGGGATTAATGATGGTACATTTGTGGGTGTTTACAAGGGGTTTTGAGAGAATTTTAAAGCTTGGAAGTACACGACAACAGTAGCTTGAACGAGTGGTAGAAATGTGAAGTTTTGAGATTGAGTTGCAGCTGAAAATTAGTGAAGTATGTGGCCTGAGAGTGATGGTTGTTTACAAGCTAAACAGCGATGCTGATGGGTGTAGTCGAAGTGGAGTTAGGTCAGTACAGAGAATGGAGGAAGCTGGAGCTACAAGTCTGTATGAAATTGGGTCCATTTGGTGCATACAAGACAGCCAACACAGGGGATCCGTTACAGTTTGTAGACATGGCTCAATGGCAGTGCACAAGGGTTGTCTAGGAAAGACAAAAGCTTGTTTTAGAAGTCGAGATAAACAAGAAATTAGGGTACCGATCTGTTCCACTATTGGATAGGGTTTACTGTCGGAAAAACAGCCAAGGAACATAGCTGTGACCGTTGACCTGTTGTGATGGACGGAGTAGATTGAATAACAGTATAGAATAAAAGGAAGGAGACGAAAGTTACAGAGATCATCTAATACCTCTGCGACTGTTATCCCCATCAATAGGTAGGAGCTTTAGCTCCTCTCCAACCTTCACAACCATCTCCATCCATTACCACCTGCATACACTCCACCTGCATACCACCAGCTGCATTCCATTCACCTACACTTCACCTGTGTTCATCACCTGCATCTCACCAGATCACCTGCACTTCCCCATCTCCACCAGCATACACCATTACCACCAGCACATCATAGATAACTTGAAGGTCCTGAACCCATTACTTTCTCGCTGCCGCCATTGCCTCACATTTGTACCACCAGTCCATACATTCATCTCCATTATACCAGTAGTAATAAGTGCTCATTGACCACTACATCACTATCAGATCTTTCCATCACAGTTGCATTCACGGCATCCATCACCATTCCACTGTTACCAGGCCAAAGTTCCCACAACCACAGCACCACAACTCACTCCATCTCGCCGCAGCTGTTTTGGTTTGCTTATTTGGTTTTGTAGTCAAGTTTTCTATATGTGTTTTGCTTATTTGTCATGAACTCCAGTAGCTAATTGCATATTGATTAGGGACGATTCGACGTCCGAACATGAAGTCGAATTGATATTTGAACTACTTTGTTTCGCTAATTATATTGTTATTGCTCATTCTCTACTATGCCAATGATGTTTAAGAATTATTTTCCAATTGTTTAAGTTGCAAATTGAATAGTTGTTTGGTATTTTTATTGCTAGTTAACACCTCTTCGACCCGTAATTGTCTAGAGATTCTTAATACAAGTAGCACTATATGGATATTGACGATGGGATTATGTTAAATATTCGTATGTATTGAATGACACTAGTAGATGAATCGAGCTTTTTTGTTTGTCACTAGGAATATCCTATCTCACAGAACTTAATGCATTTGTTTAAGTCACACCTAGAGAGCGTACTTCTAGGAAACTTGGCAAGTAGAATCTAGTAGTCGAGCGCTTCTGTGTCCGGTGAACTTAGGAGATATAACGGAATAGTTGAGCGTACTAATTATTCTAGGGTTATTAGTAATGGGTACTTTGCAGAAACATATCTATATTGATAAGATTCATGTTCTGTGATCGAGAAAGAGTCCTTCATCATTGTCATACTCATATTTGCATTAATATTCAGAAATTGAATTGACAACTTTAGACTCAACTCTCCCTTAGGAACGAAACTGCTTGTCATTGTACTACTAGTTAGTGTAAGAGAAGTAAGAAATTTATTTTTGCGAGTTCGACACCTCGTCAAAATTGGCTCGGTTATCTCCATGCGCTTTATTATCTCCCTGGCTCGGTTAGCAAACCCATTTAGAAAGCAAAGAGGCTCAGATGGGAAACTAGCGTGACAAGGTGGTGGAGCCGAGTCATTGAAAATCCTCCATCGGAATTGGAGTGTCACTGATTCATTCAATGTGTTGTACCAATTGGATTATTTCAAACACACCTTATATAATCTTATAGAAACTATAACCACCAAAGATTATTTCAACAAGGTGTAGCTAGGTAAAGTAAGAGTTGGAAACCCAACTAATCATTGGACATGTAATATGTAGATTAACATACAATTACTACTATAAAAATAATTATAATGCGGGAAATAAAGTAATGACACGACACACAAGATTTTGTTAACGAGGAAAACTGCTTGCCAGAAAACTCCGGGACTTAGTCCATTTTTGAATACTCTTACAATTAAGCTTATGTACAAATTGACTAAATCAACTTCGTATATAGTTGAGACCAAGTAAACACTCCTTCCTTACTCAGTTCCTTCAGTATCCTCGCGTCTACAACTAATTTGGTCTACGTATGTGAATCCCAATACATAGTCCACTATCTTGAGTGGTTTCGACCTCCACTCTCAACTCCTTTGAATTATAACCCGAAATATCAAAGGACTACTCAAGTAACCAACTCAGTTTTAATCTCCCAAATCAATCTTTAAATCAGAGATAATGTACAGTAAAGGATCTTCCATTTTATTATTATAAACTATTTTGGTAAAAGATCAAACTAATTAAGACAATAATTATCGAAATAATCAATCTCAGTGAACAAGATCTATCTAAGCAACTTAATAAGAAGAAGCAACTAGGCATTTTGTTTGATCTTAACAAAAGTCTTAAGTATATCAAGATAAACTGCTTCTTGGATTCCAAAAAATCAAGTGTGCAACTAGAATAAAAAAAATCAGAAACCAAAAGTAAAAGTCTTCAGGAATTCAATATTCAAAGTAACTACTGCAAGCAACTTGATTCCACTATTGGTCAACAGACACAGAATGAGTCTGTTAATATTGACTGATCAAATGTTCTATCTACATATCTTGAATCACAAGATTTGTAATAGTCAAATCCTTAAACAAACTTCAGTGGACTTATATCATAAGAGAACCAAAGAATAAAAAACTTTGATCTATCAAAGATAATTATACCGCTAGTTCTTAATCAGATCAATTAATTGAAACTAAAAATAACAATGCGATTTAGTTTCCCACCAGCGGTGCTACTATAAGCTTATTGATCCCAAAGAAGACTTTAAACAAAGGCAACGCAAGATGCTTAACCTAATAAGATTGCTCCTATCACTTAACAAGCTTGTTGTCAAATTTAGTTGTCAAAACAAAGGAAACGATCCAGTCATTTGCGTTCTATCGTTTGAAGGCGAAGATCAACCAAACATTTTGGAGAACTTCATCGAAAAAAAGTAAGTGAAGACTAAACCACCTATATATGGGAAATTATATAACAATTAAAACTTAAAAGTATGAAAATGGTGATGTTAATTTTCTAGACCATGGCTTCTCTATGGCTTTTCTCTTTGATTCCATTGTTCTTCCATCTGCTTATCTGAAATTTTTTCCACCTCTTCAAAAAATTTCACCAATATTTCACTAAGCTGTTATTTAATTAGTTTGCACATATCACAACACTAGCAATCCTATCTAGTTTTCAGTGGAGATCCATTAATTATTTCAAGAATTTTGTGAATAAATTTCATCTCCCTCCTTAGATAGTCTGACCAACTAAACTCTTTAGAAAATCCATTGACTATGTTAGATTGTTAATGCCTATCAGTATTGAACCAGTTAAATCATTCACATAAAAAAATAGATTAAATTTATTTATTCATCTATTGATGTTTGAATTAAACCGGTAAAATTATTTGTGTTAATATCAAAACATCAAAAAATAAGTTTTTTTTTTCTTAAGAAAAAAGTGGTAAGATGTATATTGTTAGAGCACTGCTCGGTCGAACTCGCAAGCGTTGCTATCTCAAGCTTGTTTGTCAAGTTTAGTTGCCAAACTATAATCCTTGATTTCTAGTCTACTTATGCTAAGTCTCGGATTAGGATAGAAAGTGCAGTTGAGCATTAGACTTCACGAAGTTCATCAATTGAAGACGAAGAACTACTAAGCGGAGCTTGTGGAACTTCATCACCAAAAGTTATGTGGAGACATGAACTCATCCATTACTCAAAAGTATATCTACTTTATCTCCTATTTGAGACAAAAGTCGTATAGATATATAGACTTCAATTATACACATTTAATTTGATATTTAGAGCTGAGTTTAACTCGCTTACATATTTCTCGAAATATGTGTTGGTAAGCTTTCGCTTTAACCAATTCCATCTTATATTCTTGACGAAAGTCAAAAGATGACCATGTGAAAATCGCCTGGTAACATCTTACAGAATTTGTGAGAGACAATCATTTGATGTAGACTCGGAATGTTTCATATTGATCATTTGATCAGTTGAAAATTATTTTGAAGCTAATAGATTGTGTGAGACAGCTATTCCCGTCTTTCGAGAATGTTTCAATGATTGAAATGGGAGTTTATAACACTTAAGCATAATTGGATTATAAGCACAGTATGCGTACTTGCATCTGTGTTGATCCAAGTCCAGGAACCATGGTATGCATACCCGTATGCAAACTGATTGGTTTAATAGAGGTCCGGGAACTAAGTACGTATACACGTACTGGCGTGAGGTTCAAGTTTCGGGACTTTACTGAGTTTGGTGGTATGCGTACACATTCGCGTACTGGCGAACCCAAACTTAGTCCGGCCACTTAGGTATGCGTACCCATTTGCATACTTGAGTAGGTTATGTTCTAAAATCGGTTTGTTCATGAACTAATACATTTATATAATAAGGAATGCAAGCTTTTGCAAACCTTGGCTATAATGTTCATGAATCAATTCGAGTGAATCAAAATCGATTTTGCTTCAATTGTGTCTTGTATACTTCTATGAGAATATAAACAATTGAACAACTATAGAACTAGTCTCATTTGAGTCATTTGAACTAGTTATGGTTAAGATGAATATGGTTGATACGAAAGTGTTCATATGGCTAACTTCGGTTAACTATTGTTGAGAAAACAAATGTGTACACATTTAGGTACGATTACTCATATCTAAATGAAGTCACTTTTCATTTGTGTGTAACAAGCTAAGTTCGATCTAACGTTTGAAAGATATTAGCTTGAGTCTAATAAGGTTTTCATCTAACGGTGAATATTGAATGCTTTGTTACGAAGGTAGCATTGATTGCAAATCCTGATTTGAAGACTATATAAAGGAGAACTATAACAATTAGAAAACCTAATCCCTACACCTCCTGTGTGATACTAGTTGCGACTAGAGTCGATTTTACTTTAACCTTAGGTTTTTCTAAAACCCTTTAGGTTAACGACTTAAAGACTTCATTGGGATTTTGAAGCCAGACCCAACTATTTTTCTCTATAGTTGCGTGTTCTGATCTTGCAGTTTTCTATCGTGATTGAGTACTATTTTCTCTAAGATATAATCGAGATTTAATCTTCGATAGGCAAGATAAAAAGTAGTCACAAACATCTTCGTCTCATCGTTTGTGATTCCACAATATCTTGTTTCGCTACCATATGATTAAGATTATTGTGAGGTTATTGATATTTCTAGGGTGTTCTTCGGGAATATAAGTCTGGTATATCAATTGGTTCATGTTCACCATGATTTATCAAAAGACGGAACAAAACTCATAGGTATATCTGTGGGAGACAGATTTATCTATACAATAGACTTTTCTCGTGTGAGACAAATTGGTTTATCAAGTCTTCGACTTTGGGTCGTAGCAACTCTTAGTTGTGGGTGAGGTCAGGTAAGGGAATCAAGTGCGTAGAGTCCTGCTGGGATTCAGAGACGTAAGGAGCGAAACTGTACCTTGATCAGTGTGAGATTAGTTAGGGCTCAACTACATTCTAGTCTGAAGTTAACTTGGAGTAGGCCAGTGTCTGTAGCGGCTTAATACAGTGTGGTGTTCAAATCTGGACTAGGTCCCGAGGTTTTTCTGCATTTGCGGTTTCCTCGTTAACAAAACTTCTGGTGTCTGTGTTATTTCTTTTCCGCATTATATTTGTTTATATAATTGAAATATCACAGGTTGTGCGTAAGTTCAATTAATTGTGAATCCAACCTTTGGTTGTTGATTAAATTGATTGACACTAGGATATTGATTTTTGATACCGTCCAAGTTATTTCTTATATTCAATCGGGCTCGCAAATTCCTATTTGTTTGATTGCAGATTGATTTGAGAAATAGAGATATAACTCTTTGATATACTTTTCTTAAGATTGAGTCCGAATGTCTAGTTGATTCTCTTGAAAGTATATTGGAGTTACTCCATACAGATTGCTTAGCGAAATATTGGGTGTGGTTGTTAGACCCCCTCTTTCTCATATATAAGGAAAATTTTATAAAAGGTTACAAAGTGCTCGCCAAAAAGAAGGTTATCATATAGGTAAGTGGTGTCCAGAGTCTCCAGACTAGTGAAACCGGTCATAGAAGTGGAAATTCAACCAATGAGATTGTTCCCACTCAAGTTAGTAACAAAGTTCGAGACAGATGAGAAGTTAAAACTATGAAGAGTACCTTGTAGCCCAAAGTTGTTAATTTCAATTACACGACGCTTCCCTCATTGTTGCAAGTGACTCCATACCAATTACGTGGACTCGTTGTATTCGCGGTAGAATTCATCTTCCACGAAAATAAATAAATAATGATATTGGTTAAGAATGGTTGATTTCCATCTTAAAAGAGTATTTACTTTTTCTTCAACTTTTACTTGCAACTGTTTTTATGAGATAAAAAAAAAAAAAAAAAAAAAACTTGAAGCAAAGACACCAATTCTATAAGATGAAACCAGTATTAGAAAAACTAATAAATTAGCAAAGACAATGTGTATTGGTAGAATCGTTTTGAAAATTATCAGGAGAATCATTTTAGTTTCCAAGTGATGGTTAACCAAGTCCCATGAGGTGGTGCTATATTAATATAATAAAACATAGTTTCCTGAGATGAAATCACACCTATGTCCAATTCATAATCAAGTAACGAGTTACATAGATTATGTCGATGTCGCATTTACGAAGTTCAAAAAATAAACGTTATACTTCGTAATTCAATATACTTCCTTGACACTTTGATCATACTAATATGACCAAGTCTAATACTATAGTATCATATGTAACCTCACATGTTATGTTTTCAATCTTAAATGACTTGAAAGAAACGACAAGAATGGAAACAAGTCAAGTCAGTATTACTAACCTCAAGTGGAAGGATGATGTCACTGTTGTAGTCATTACGTCTTCACTTTCTTCAGAGTAATTAGGCCGACCGAGCGAAGCGAGGGAGGACTTTATATATGGTAACTTTATGTCAATGTGAAGCGTGACATTTTTTTCCAATTAGACACAAAAGATTGGATTTGGTTCAACGATGAAAGGACGACACTGCCCCTCTAAATCAAAATTTTATTTTTTTCCTTTAGATATTTTCGTAAATAAATCCAAGAGGAAGGGCACTAAGGTATTAGACATTTTCGTAAATAAACCAAAGAGGAAGGGCAGTAAGATATTAGACATTTTCGTAAATAAACCAAAGAAGAAGGGCAACTAGATATAAGAGCCAAATTTTATTATAATTCCTTATGTATCCTATTTCTTTAGGGGTATAATTGACAACCAAACTTTAATATAACACATCTAAAAATACGTGCCTTGGAATTTTATAAATTTTATCTCGTTGGAAAGGTTTTAAAAAAATCTACGCAATGAGTACAAACAACAATATTAAATTTAGAGTTTTTATGAAAAATTTGGAAAAATATTTATCATTTTAGGCACAATTTTGAAAATAAAATGGAGATCCATTGTGCAAACTACCACAAAAGGATACATAATATTTTATGTAACCATATTTTGGTTTTATGCATCAACGAATTTTCTTTTGCAACTAATAAAACGATGTACTCTCTCTGTTTCAAGAAGAATAATATTTTCACTTTAGCAATAAATTTTCTTTTACAGTATAATTGCAGCAGTGTTTCCTTTTTTCTTCGGTCGGCCTTCCCCACCGTGGCAGCGGTCATCTAGTAATTATATTTCTCAACGTTCCTAGACTTTCTAGTCTAACCTAGACGAAGTTGACTCTAGTAGTTTTAATCAAGCGACTCTAGTTGAGTTTTGATACTAAAATATGACAACCAACCTTGACATACCAACGCTTGGTGGGTTCAACCGAGCGATGCTCTAGTACTAATTAATATACGATTCATAATATAAAAAAATTGTGACCTCCGGTCGCCTAGAAAATCAATGACATTCTATCCAACTAAAGAAAATAATTATAAGCCCTTCTTTGTACTAAATCGAACGAGTTCACTTTATTCAGGACTTGGTAAAACCAGATAGGTGCAAATCAGGGTAGTTGTCCCACCCTATCAATTGACTCCAAAGTCCATTTGTCTATTAAAGATTTTTATTTTAATTTATTGTCACACACGCATAATATTTTTTATTTTTTTGAACCCGTTTGTTTATTTTCACCGTTAGTTAATTATTTATTACCGACACCCGTTTAATCACTCATAACTGTAATTGAATTTATGTGTTTATTTTTTATTAACACTCCTTTTATTTGACATTCTCCGTGGTTATCTTGGGGAATTATCTAGAAATGATAAGCGTTTTTTTTTTTTGATAGAAAAGACACCGATTATATTAACTAGAAGAAGATAACATATAATTTTAGATAAACGTAAGTTATTTATGATGTGTTATTTGTTGAGAACACCAGGTTCGGACCATTATACATTAACCTCACAAGTACCATAAAGTTTTTCTAAAATTTGTATTTGAATTTTAAAACTTTTCGAAAACTGTTTTTGATATTTCAGGAACCGGTAGGCGTTTCATGTTAAGTAAATTCTACCGATTCTATTCTCTATAAATATGGGCATTTGAGGCAGTAGATAATCATAGCAGTAAAGAAGGTAGAATAGAGATAAATAGAGAGAGAGAGAGTATCATAGATTTGGTAATATATTTTGCCTCTCTACTTGTATTTTTTGAGTTTTTTGTTTGAATTTTAAGTTGAATTGATCTTATTGTTGTTGATATTCAAAAGGATTGTCTACTACTGTTGCTTAAATCTTCTCATCAAAATTCATTAGGTAATTTCTTGAACCTCTCTTATTATCTCTGATTTGATGTGTTTTCTTGAGATTAAATTACAAGAAAAAGTTTTCTTTTTTTTTTTTTCCTTTTTTTTTTTCGAAAAAGAGGCTGAGCCTCAAACTTTAACATTCATAATAAACCGATTTAGAATCGGCAGAGTTACATGACTGATTTGGGTATTTTCATCAGACCTAACAAGTTCAACCAGACAACATATTACAACCAGACTACATACATTTTCAGACATCATAACAACATAGATACAGACCAAAATCTGAAGAAGATTTCTAACCATTCCATGGTGATTCCTAAGTACAGGGACAAGTTTAAATGGCCTGGTTTGGAATAAGATTAACTCATCCAAACCTCTCAACAAATCTACATATTGTAGAGATGTTAGAATCCATAGATCCAACCATTTCTCAGGGTTTTTTCCATAATCACAGTAACACAAATGACTTTGGTATAATAGAATCCATAGATCCCACCAAAAGTCATGGTTTTCATCAAAGATAGAGTTATACAAGTAACACAGGTAACCAAAATCGGTTTTCTTGAAGCTGAATCGGGCTGAATCGGTCTGAAACTTCATCTGACTCGGTGTTGTGTATCCATTTGTTGTAGGTGTCTTCAGTGTTGCTAGTGTCTTAGGTGTCTTTGTTGCTGATGGAGGTGTTCTTGCTGTTGCTGATGTTGGAGTTCCATTGATGTTGGTGAAGATCATAAAAAATAAAAACCCAACTGAAAATCTCTAAAATCAGAAAATCCCTAAAATCAAAAACCAAATAGAAAGCAAGACTAATATCTAGATTAGATTAGACCAAAGAAAATAAAAACTCCTAATAAGGTTTGATCTAAAAATCAAACAGATCCAGACCCTAACTAAATCTGGGTACCTAAAAAAGTGAAAAGAAATTATTGAAAAAACAAATAAAAGATCTTCAACGATTGAATAGAGATTTCCTGCCCAGATCTACTCATAAGGAGCAAATCTGAGCAGATTAGGATCAGCCGGTTTTAGTTTCTCTGATGGTAAGAGAGAAAGGGTTTTTTCTTCTAAATTCCAAGAAGAAAAAGTTTTCTGATTTGTTATCTCTTGTCACCTAGGCCCCTACCCAAATCCAAGAAAAAGTTTTCTTGAGATTCAATTACATGTGTACGGTATATTTGTAGCTGTAGTTTTTTTAATCTGATTTTTTTTTTTTTTTGAACGTCATCTTCTTCTTTAATAAAAGTAAAGACTCGCTTTCTAGTTTGAGGACTTTGTTTGTTAATCCTATAGATTTTGGATGACCGTCATTTTCTGTTTCAGTAATTCTTTTAACTCAGAATTGAAGTTGAAAGTGATAAAATGAAATCAGAAGAATCTAAATTATGACATTATGAAACTGAGCAAAATCGTATTGAAATCACCGATTCATGTGAGAATCATTCAGAAACGAGTTGATTGATTGGTTTTTGTTTGAGTGTTTTGAAGCTCTGTTCCGGATGTTTGCAGTTGAACAATCCTGAAATAGTATTGTTTTTTGAATATGGTACAACATTTTGTATGTTTGACAGATCCTTGAAATCTTCTCAAAGCGATTCTAATTTGGAATTTTTTTCAATACTATTATTGATAAATTAAATGAGATGGTATATGTATATTGAAAATAAAAAATATTAATGTTTGAAGAATAAAATATAAGAAATAAAAAATTGATTGCACGATACATGGCCTTGAGTAGTCATGCAATAACTTTTTTTTCCTTTTCTGACAGTTACCAGTTTTTAGATCACCTAGATGAACAAAATAATTGTGCACACAAGAGATTCTGAAAGTAAATGTTAAAGTCCCTCGGTGCAACGCGAGTGATATTGATGATTCATCAATAGAATCATCATAATCATCATAAGTAATAACGCATTTTGTTGGTCGTCATTTTTATTTACACTCTATGTATGCTCGGCACGTGTGTCAGTAATTATTGGTGTTACAGTTAAGTCGGTAAGTTTTTTAATGGCAGTCAGTAATTAGTGGTGTTATAGTTAAGTCGGTAAGTTTTTAATCTCACTGTTATGTGAACTATAAATATTGATCTTTAGTATTATTCTGTAATAAGTTTGAGTGGTCTAATATGGAAGATTCAATACTAAATTTAGATTATAGAGAATTTTACTATGGTATCTTGAGGCTAAGTGATCTCGTCTTCGTTGTGAATCATCAACAGTGACGATATCGATTACATATTATTACACTATCAACTAAATTATTATTCGTATGCCTTAGATTTAAAAGGATGGTATAAGGCTTAGTCCTATGGGCTAGATATCTAGCCGCTAGATTGGCCATCCACGTCAGCCTGGGCAACTTCCTAAGTCCTATGGGCTAGATATCTAGCCGCTAGTTTGGCCATCCACGTCATCTGTGAGCGCCTAACCATTCGACGTTTTTCTGAGCGCCGCACTATTCGGCGTTTTGATTACTTTTTGAACGCCGAACGGTTCGGCGTTTCAATCTCAGCCGTTAGATTTTGTGAGCGCCGAACGGTTCGGCGTTTTGATTACTTTTTGAGCGCCGCACCATTCGAGCGTTTCAATCTCGCCGATAGTGCGGCTGCGAGCAAATGCTAGGAGAGAGAAGTAGCCAGATTTAGTGTTAACTTTTTTCCCACACTTTTTTCATGATTTGCAACACTTTTTGGCCAATCTAGCACTCCAATCTAGCCCATAGGACTTAGCCTAAAGGATTCTTGGAATATGACCCTTGAGGTGGTTATTACTTGCTACTAATTTGTTCAAGCATTCCATTTTGACACATGTTTTGAGGTAAATAACTAGAAAGCATGTTCTTAGAAAAAAACACGCAAAATTTCAACCATGTTTTTTTAAGTTAAATTCACAAAGATAACGTATTTATAAATGAGAAAAGTAAAACTGAAACATGAGAAGTATAAAACCAAAATGCCATGAAAATATAAATAGATAAGAAAATCAAAAGGAAAAAAGAAACTAAAAGAGATTGAATACATCTTCAAGCTAACATATTGTACGTAGCTCAACGACTAGGTTCAGGATGTTTCATATAGATACCTTGTTTCGTATGAGCCCTTTTCTTTCTAGAATTATGCAAAAATAGAGGAGAGAGAATGTCCGGATTTTTCGCAGCAGCAATGGTGCAAGGTTCTTCTTCGCATCAGATCAAGGCAGGGTTTTTGGATTTAGATCGGCAAGGTAAGCAAGATTTGCAGGGTTTTTCAAGGTCTTCAGCAGGTTCTAAGAGCTGGGTCGAAGTTATTGGTGGTAACAATAGTTCTCGGATCAAGAAGGTGTCAACAACAAGTTCTGAGGGATATGATGAAGATTGGCAGACTGTAAGAAAGAAGAAAATAAGTGTTACTGAATCTTTTCTCATCAAGATGTTTCAGTGATTGTGACTTCAAGGCATTCAAATTATCGCATTCCAAAGATGGAATTTTGTTTGATGAACATTATTCATATTTCGGTTAGTCATGAAGGTGTAATATGGATGAAAAATATCATGAGGAAGGAATAAAAAAAGGTTTTTATGGTAGTTGGTACTGGATTTTCCATAGAGATCCACATATTCTGTTTTCTCGCAATAAAAATAGATATGGGGAATTCTTTCGTGCTACAGTTTCTTATGTAGGGATAAAAAACTCCATGTGTTTTCCAGTTGCTAAGGATGACACAAGATGGACGCGCTTTGTTAATGGTTTTGCAGATATCACATCTAAAAAGATCTATGTAAAACCACAAAGTTCAGAACAGATGCGCACTTTGTCACATTCTCAGCAAGAAGCAACCACTCATATTTTGTCCAACCAGATTAATTCTGATACTATTCAAAATTGGAATCATGCAGTGATAATTGAGGCTTCCGAAGAAGTAGTTTCATGGAACAACTAATTAGGACTTGAAATCGCTAACAAATTTTGTGTCAATGTGGGCTTTGATGTCTTTCCATTTGATTCTAACAAAGCTTTTTTCTTTTCTCCATCGCAGGAGCAAGAGAAAATGATTAACACAGGTATTTGGCTTTGTGGTGATTTATCTGTAAGACTTTTACCATGGTGGAATGCTTCAAACTCAGTATCTTTATCTGAGTTAAACGTCGGAGGATGTTGGATTGAGTTGTTTGGTGTTCCATTTAATCTTTGGGGTCATAATTTTTATTCTGATCTCTGCTCAATATTTGGGGGTTTGCTAGAAGTTCATTCTACCACAGCTAATTGGGAAGACGCTTCAGCTATTCGTCTTAAGGTCGGAAGTTTTGATGGCATTTCATCTTCATTTTTATGTCATTTTGGGGATTATTCTTTTCCTGTTCGGATTTCTTCATTACAGTTCAACAATGGTGAGGTGGATTCTTCTCACAGGAAGGTGAGAATTCAAAATCTAGATATGGTAGTTTCTGATTTTCTAACTAAGGAGCCAATCAAGAATATCTTCGTTAATATGGAACGGCCGAAAATCCCTCATCCCATATTGAAACCGCATGATTCACGGAGGAGACATATTTTTAGGAAATTTTTAGCGTAAGAGCATCTCCAGCAGATGGTGGAGGTTTTATTTTTTTCATGACACATAGGATTTTAGACCCTCATTTACATTAAATTCATCTCCAACAGTGGGTCATACAAAATAGGAAGGGTGTTAAAATAAATATGAAGGTCTTGGAGAAGGTCTTATTTAGACCTTGGAAATGACCTCCACATCATCATTTTAACTATATTTTAATTTTTTAATTTTTAAATAAATTGTTATGAACCAATAGGAAAGAGGGAATCAATTTTATCATTATCCGAAACAACAAATTTTAAAAATAAGACCCCATACTATTGGAGATGGTTCATGAGCAAAGCATTATTATTTTTGCCACATACATATGACCCCATAAATAAGGATCTAAATAAAAATTCCACATAGGATTTTTAGCACCCACTGTTGGAGATGCTCTAAGAAAAGTCCATACCACTACCGGAAAATATTTCAAATTTGAATTCTTCCGCGAAACTCAAGGGAAAGAATATTCAAAATTCTGGTGACTCATTTTCAAAATCGGTGGGTCAAACTTCTTCCTCTACTGAGTTGATCACATCCAGCCCATTAACAAATTCAGATGATGAGTCAGATAATTCAGAATTTTCAAAAGTGAATAAGGCTTGAACAACGGTCATATTGAATTCAGATACTGATTCACATAACTCAGCAGTTAAGTCAGATAACTCAGAATCTGACTCAGAAAGTTCAAATTCAAAACAGTTATCTCCAACAGTCGTATTACCTACTTTTCAAGATGAAGACGCAGTTAATGACTACTTGAAAAATACAGTCTCAATTCCATACCTCCAAATGATAGATGAAAATGGGTTGTCTTCTTCTACGAAAATCTCCACTTCTAAGCAGCAAGCATCTTCTCACAACAATTTTAGAGATTTCAGCTTCTTTTGGAACACTACACAAAAATGGAGCATTATCAAAAGTAAAGTTGATCCTGTTATACGAATGGAATTTGAATCAGTATTATTTCAGATGATAGCTTTATGGCCGAAGCTTGGAATTAACTTCACAGGTTCTAAAGAAGATGTGGATGACGCTATGATGGATACTATACGGCTGCACCTTCTTAATTTTGATATGGAGAAATTAAAAACTTCTTTGTAAGTTTTTCTTGTCCTGGTTTCTCAGTTATTAATTTTTATGGATTGTCAAATTGTTTGTTGGAATGTGCGGGGGTCTCAATGATCTTAATAGTAGGGATATTATTAAAAATAAAATTCGAGATTGGAAGCCTTGTATTGTCTTGTTACAAGAAACAAAGATCCAGCAATGTACGGATCTTTTAGTATGGCAGTGTTGGAGCAAAAAATCAGTTCATTCGTTAGAGTCTCCATCTCAAGGAAGTTCAGGGGGTATTCTTTGTCTATGGGACTCAGATAAAGTTGAGGTTTTGGACTCTCTTATTGGTCCATATTCTATAACTCTTCTTTGTAAAACTATTTCTAATTCCTTCCAATGGATGTTCACAGGAGTCTATGCTCCTTGTTCCTCATATACTGATGAAGTAAAGATATTTTGGAGGGAGATTGAAGAAGTGAGGTGTTTCTAGAATTACCCATGGGTTATTGGGGGTGATTTCAATGAAATAGATTTGTCCATGAAAGATCTTCTGGTGGAGAGCAAACTGCTGGTATGGCAAGATTCAAGAAATAAGCTCATTGATTTACCTCTAATTGGTGCTACTTATACTTGGACTAATAACCAAGTTCAAACTATAAAAAGTAGGATTGACAGGTTCATGGTTTCTGCTTCTTGGTAATGCATATACCCTCAAGTAATTCAAAAAGCTCTTGCTAGACCTTGTTCTAATCATAATCCAATTGCCTTGTTTTGTGAAGGAGTGAAGCATGGGCCTTCTCCATTCCGCTGTGAGTATTATTGGCTTTCTCATCCAAATTTTATTTCTATTGTAAAAGATTTGTGGTCTTCTTTTGTTGTTTCTGGTAGTGCAGGTTTTGTTTTCTGCAAGAAGTTGCAATTATTGAAGCATAAACTAAAAGAGTGGAGTAGACTGGAATTTGGAGATGTTGAAAGAAGGCTTGAAGAGTTGGAGATGGTTTTTGCATATTTGGATGTTGAGGAAGATGTTAACAATGGGCTAAATGAGGAGCAGTGGAATGAAAGAATTCAAGCTAGGCAAGAATACTGTAATCTTACAACAACAAGAGCAGAAAAGTGGAGATCTAGATCAAGGGTTACTCATGTTAAAGATTTTGAGAATAACACAAAATATTTTCACAGAATCGCTAATGATAGAAGAAGAAGAAGTTATATTGGCTCAATCAAGGTTAATGTCATTTTGACTTCTGAAGAGAGTGAAATTAAAAATGGTATTGTGGCTTTTTTTTCAAAATGTCTTTCAATCTCAAAATCCTAGAACTATCAATATGGAGGGTATGAACTTTTCAAGAAATACTGAAGAAAAATGTGATTGGTTGGAGAGAGATATAGATGAAGAAGAGTGTATTTCAGCCATGAAGATGCTTGACCAAAGCAAAGCTCAAGGGCCAGATGGTTTCCCAATAAAATTTTATGTTCTTTGTTGGGATGTTCTAAAAGAAGCCTTCATGAATGTGATTAAAGAATTGCAGCAAAAGAATTTTTTGGATTGGAGGCTTAAGAATACTTTCATTGCTTTGATTCCTAAAAAATACACTATTGAGGAAATAAAAGATCTTAGGCTTATAAAATTGTTTCAAAAATTCTTGCAAAAAAAATTTAAGCAATGTTTGCCTGATATTATTCCTCCAATCAAACAACTTTTATTAGCAAGAGGCAAATTTTGGATGGAGTTTTGTTAGTAAATGAATTGATTGATTCAAGAATCAGATGTGGCAAGCCTGGGATTCTTTGAAAAATTGATTTTGAAAAAGCATTTGATCATTTCAATTGGGAGTTCTTGGATGAAATTTTTCTTCTTATGGGCTTTGGTGATAAATGGAGAAGATGGATCAGAAGGTGTATGGAGTATGCAAGATTTTCTGTTCTTATCAATGGTAGTGCTGCTGGTTATTTCAAAAGCAAGAAGGGCATAAGACAAGGTGACCCAATTTCCTCCTTTCTTTTTCTTCTTGTTGGTGAAGCTTTGAATTTTATGATTAAGCAAACTAAGGATCAAGGTATTCTCTCTGGATTTCAAGTTAAATCTGATGGAATGATGGTGAATCATCTGCAATTTGCAGATGACACTCTAATTTTTCTAGATGCTGATGTAGAGCATGTTAAAAATCTTAAATTGATTTTGCTTTCTTTTGAGCTTCTAACTGGCTTAAAGATTAATTTTGCAAAAAGCCAGATTTATGGAGTAGGATATGATGGAGATCTCTCTATTTTTCATCTATTCTGGGTTGTTATCAAGGTATGCTTCCCACTTCCTATTTGGGTCTTCCTTTGGGTGATAAATGTGGTGGCATTGCTAAATGGGATAAAGTCATTGAAAGGTTCTTAATTAAGCTAGCTGGATGGAAGAAACCTTTACTCTCTAGAGCTGGAAAAATCACTCTCATTATCATTGTATTGTCTAGCTTACCTGTTTACTATATGCCTCTTTTTGATATGCCTGTTGCAATTGTTAGAAAACTTGAAAAAATCATAAAAGATTTTCTTTGGAATGATAATAAAGGAAGAATAAAAATCCATCCAGTTAAATGGGTTGTTCTGTGTAGAAGAAATAAGTCAGGTGGTTTGGGAATCAAAAACCTTCAAAAATTCAATCAAGCTTTGCTCACTAAGTGGTCTTGGAGATATGATGTTGAGGATAATGCTTTGTGGAGGTCCATTACAACTGAAAAATATGGTACAGGGGATACATTTTGGATTTCCAAAATTCCTAAAGGTTCTTATGGAAGATCTGTGTGGAAAGCCATTATGAAATGCAACCCATCTTTCTCAGGTATGTTAAATTCAAAGTTAATAATACTCTTAATACCAGATTCTGGGATGATAATTGGTTGTATGACCATCCAATTAAAATCTGCTATCCCAACCTATATGCTCTTTCTAGAACAAAGAACTTTTCTGTTGCTGCAATGGGTTCTGCTGCAAGTGTTGAACTAAATCTCCTTCAGAATGATCTTGCTTGCTTCAGTTTTACTGAAAATGCTGAAGATGAACTGTTCTAGTAGCCATTGTGTAAGTCTAATATTTTTTCTGTGAAGTCTTTATATGACAGACTTACTTTGGATGATGAAGATGCTCCAACTAATCCAATTTTTAACAAAATTTGGAAGATGAAATGCCCTCCAAAGATTAGTTTTTTTCTTTGGCTCATCTCTCACAACAGATTATCTACAAGAGACTATCTAACTAGAAGAGGTATAAATGTTCCTTAAACTTGCTTGTTCTGTAATGAGAATGAGACAATTCCCCATTTGTTCTTGCATTGCTCCTTTGCTAGAATGGTTTGGAATGAGTTTTTGAGTAAGCTTCAGTGGTTCTTCTCCATGCCTAATGATCTTACTTCTGCTATTCATGCCTGGCACCTGACACAGCATAGTAAAGTAAGTACTGCAGTTTGGAACTTCATTCCTGCAGCAATCTTGTGGTGCATCTGGAAAGAGATAAATAACCGTGTTTTCTCAGACACAAGGCATAATGTCCAGGTTGTTGATAACAAAGTAATATACTGCTTGTTCTCTTGGGATCTTGCCTTCAAAAAGTATGAGACTGTGAATTCTGTTGAAGTTATGAGGCAATGGTGTAATATTTACTTTCAGCCTAACTGAGTTTTGGTAGCCTGTTACCAACTCATTTCTTTTTCATTTTTTGTTCTTTGTTAGGGTGGTATAATCCTGTTATACCCTCTATTTTTTATCATTCAAAATAATATCTTCTTTATCCATCAAATTTTTTTTTTTTATGCAAAACATGTTGAAAACCATCCACAAAGGGAGAACTAGATATATATCTTTAGGTAGTATATATCCTTTACCACCATATTCTTTCATCATAACGATATTTGATAACTATAATCATTAATATCATAATACATGACTAGCATACTAAATCTATTAGTACTGATATGATATGTATACGAGGTTTGGGTAGTTTGTATGGGAAGTTAAAGGTTTGGCTATCTATATGACGTTATGTGACAATTGAAACTTAAAGGTATGAAAATGGTGATGTTAATTTTCTAGATCATGGCTTCTCTATGGTTTTTCTCTTTGATTCCATTGTTCTTCCATCTTCTTATCTGAACTTATTTTCTTCTCTTCAAATTTTTTCACTCTGATTTCACCAAGGTGCTATTTGATAAGTTTGCACATATTAGAATACTAGCAGTCCTGGCTAATTCTCAGAGGAGATCTAGTAATTGTTTCAAGAATTTTGTGAATAAATTTTAACTTCATCCCTGGATAAGTCTACTAAACTTTTTTAGAAAATCTATTAACCGTGTTACATTGCTAATGCCTACTGGTGAGTTAGATCATTTACGTAAAAAAAAAATGGATCAAATTTATTAAATCAACTATAAATATATGAATTAAACCAATAGAATTATTTGTTGATATATCAAACATTTAAGAATACGTTTTTTTCATCTTCTTTTTTTATAAAGAAAAAAGTGTAAAATATATTACAATAAGATGTTGCGATTGAACCGGTTATAGAAGTGGCGTCCAGACTAGTCCAACCGGTTATAGAAGTGGCGATTGAACCAATAAGATGTTGTCACTCAAATTAAGTAACAAAGTTCGAGAAAGATGAGAAGTTAAAACTAAGAAGCGTACCTTGTAGCCCACAGTTGTTAAATTTAATTCCACGACGCTCCCCTCATTGAGAGAAGAGAATGATTTTGGTTAAGAAGGGTTAATATCCATGCATCTTAAAAGAGCATGTACTTCTTCTTCAACTGTTTTTTACGGGTCAAATAGAAAGAAAAACCCGAAGCAAAGACACCGACACTGTGAGATGACACCAGCATTAAATTAGTATCAACTAATAAAGTAGCGGTCTAGCAGAGACAATGTTTCCTCGTAGAATCATTTTGAAAATTTATCAGGAGAATTAATAAATTATGAGTATCGAGGGTCATAGATCAAGAGATTTAACGTGGTTTAGTCAACTCGACCTACGTTCACGGACAAAACCCCAAAGGGTGAAATATTATTGATCACCAGTTTTGATGTCACTGGGATGATTACAAATTTACAATTACATTGAGAGTTTCTATTTATAAAGTGAATAAATAACTGATTAAGATATTATCTTATTCTAGAGAATATATATATCTTAATAAACTAGAATATATCCTAATTAACTAGAATATAGAAAATGTAGAAAATTAACTAGATATTTTCCTTATCTAGAAACTACCTAATTACATAAGATATTTTATTCTTGGAAACTTTATCTGATCTTCGTCGATATTCTCCAATATTTGATATCCGTCGATCTTCTGGTAGCTATGTTGAGTCTTGAGTCTTTGACCAGTTCATCTTGAACTTGACAACCTCGATATTCATCTCGGTATATATATTCTAACACATTTTAGATTTCGAGTGATGGTTAACCACCTCCCATGAGGTGGTGCTATATAATATCATTTATCTTTGTTTGTTTTTGCTTATCAGAAGACTCAAGTTGGTATGCGCGTCACAAATATTTATCTGCATTTTGGCCGACTCACTGACACACGACATGGTAATTGAATATTTAACAGAAGCTCATTTTCCTTTTTTTTTTTTTTTTTTTCGGAAAAGAGGTGAAACCTCAATTATATTGATAATAATCCTCCGATTTAAAATCGGGAACGGTTACAGGACTGACCAAATGAGTTCCAAAGATTACAAGAATTTCAAACAACTAGTAAACATAATCACATGCATACCACATAACAACAAAGTTACACAACGAAATCTGATGCAACATCCTAATCATTTCAGACAGTTTCCTGAGTAGTAGAACAAGTTTTAATGGCCTGATTTGGATTGAAAGTAACCTATCCAAACCACATAGCAAATCAACTATTAGTTGTGAAGCTAAGATCCAAAGATCAAACCATTTCTTAAGGTTTTTTCTAAAAACATGGTAAAATAATTGACCTAGGTATAAAAGATCCAAAGATCCACCCATTTGTCAATGATTTTTTCTAAGTAACAGTAACATCGATAACCTAAATCGGTCACCGGAGGACGGAATCTGTCTGAATCGGTCTGGGGATTTATCGGAATCGGTCTGAAACTCTTGGTTGCTGGTGTCTTTTGTGTCTTCATTAATGTTGTTGGTGTCTTAGAACTTGTATCTACTGCTGGTGACTCGTGACTTGTATCTTCATTTTCCTAAGAAACTTGTATGGACTCCAACAGTACACACAATGGTAAATTTTTTACCAGTGGTTCTCTACGAACCGCTGAAAAAAACTTGGTAAAAACTGCCCTCTCACATGTAGGCGGGTCCCACAGTTTTTTGGAGGATTAGCGGAGAGCCATTTTTGGGCCATCATGAAAATGAAAAAACTGTGAGACATGTTATAAACGTGTAATTATGTTAAGAATATCTAGGGTAAATCTCATTTATTACTGGGATGCCCTTGTGTCTAGCCCTATAAATAGAGGCTCTAATGTTTTGATATTGTACTAATGAATAGAATTTGTCTCTCCTTCTTCTCCCTATTTTCTGTCTCTTTCTCCTTTTACAAGACGTTATCACGCACGTTGTTCTACCAACTGATCCACGGAGAAGATTTTCCTCGCATATATCTAATCCTCTCTCTTGATTTGAGTTTGTTTTCTTTTCCCTCTTTAATTATTAAAGATTATAATGAGTTTCTATGATTTTTTTTTATAGGTTTGCCTTACTATACCATATGAAATCTACAAACGGGATCATGATCTCCACAAAAGTGTGAAAGTGATCTTAATTGATCACGCAGACAAAAGATAACATCTTAAAGAAAATGGCCCCCTGAGCAGTATCCTACCGCTGGTTATTTTATTTTTTTTATTTTTTTTTTCTTCTTGTCAAAGTTTTATGGTTTGCTATTAATTTAATAGCTACTGTTAATTGTCTGCGTAATTGTACATGGTTAGAATACACCAAAGCTTAACAAACCACACGTTTTATAAGTGGGTAAAATTTGTTTTGATCTCAAAAAATATTATCCGAAGTGCGTGCATACACGTTGATGATGGTGAATCAATGGTTTCACCTGTGCATCTCGCATCATCGTCTATTCCTTTACTATGCTATGGATTATTTGTCTTCGTAACCCGTCTACGAGAATATGATTATGATTATTCTCGAAGTCTTTTTCTTTATGGGTGCATTTAAATCCATTGGTTAATCCTATAAAGACGTGGTCTATATATATGGAATATAGGTGATCAATCTTTTAACAAAGTGGTTTTTCCTTTCTTCTCTAATTCTCCATATTATAGAGAAAGAAAAAAGAAAAAACCTCGAAATTGGGGTACAGTTTCTATTTCCTGAATGAAACTGTAATCACCAAAGTTGGTGTTATCGCAATTTAGTTTTCTTTTCGATAACTATCACATGCATGGTTGAAAAATCTACGGCCAATTAAATTTAGTATTTTTGTCCTTTAGACAAGGATCATGTGATTCATTCATATGGTTTCAATTTTTTTACAAGAAGCCATATGTTAACGTGGATTTTCCCAATGCAATTTTGATGTACCGTATAAATCGACTATTTTTTTACTAAATCGACTATTTTTTTTCTTTTTTTGTCGATACAATTTTGATGTACCGTATAAACCGATCAGTATTGGTTTCTCTCCATCATTTTTATAAGATGTGAGAAAATAAATTGGCATATTCTCTAAATTATTTGCTATTTTCAACCAATAATGGATATATTTTTTTTTCCAAAATCGATAACGACAATGATATATTAATAATTAATTTTTTACAAAAGAATCATATATGCTAATTGAAGTTGGTTTCTCTATAGATCCTAGACAGATGAGATGTTGTTATCATGTTATTTAACAATTGCAAACACCAATTGCTGCATTCCTAACGGATATTGAGCACATTTTTCTTCTTCCTAATATTAATCTCCTAAATTAAGACCGTTCAAACTGATGTTGAGATACGGTAGGACATAAAACACCAATGGGTGTGCACCCGGCTTGTTAGCCAAAATTATTAGTCCTTGTAGTGACTATATGGATCTTAGTTTAATTTTCTTTTGATAAAAGAAAGTGTCCTAACTTCAATCTAAACCATTATCTCGTTGGCTCTTGAAGTTCCAAAATTATACTTTCTTTGCATATTTTTAATACTTTTGGGTGTGACATATCATATTTATTCTATTTTATTTTTCTTAATGTTCCAAAAGTAATCCATGGTTGATGGCATATATGTATGTCTATTAAGACTACATTTGTTTTTATGTCGAAAGACATATTTCATAATGAGTATATGTCTCGAATTAATCAGATAATACTCTATATATGAAACTTATTTTCGTAAATAAGATGAAAATATTTCCGCCATAATCAGGGGGAGCATCATAGTAAAAGGTATTTTACCGGACTATATCACGTTGTACTCTTTTTCCTTCGTCAAGGTTTTGTCCCACTGGGTTTTCCTTGTCAAGGTTTTAATGAGGCAACATATGCATGTCCATCTCCGTTCAAGGTTTACTCACAATTGTACTCTTTTTCCTTCGATCAGGTTTTTTCCCTTTGGGGTTTCCTGACAATGTTTTAACGAGACAATTAGCTTAGACACAATGTCATCAGGGGGAGTGTTATAAACGTGTAATTATGTTAAGAATATCTAGGGTAAATCTCATTTATTACTAGGATGCCCTTGTGGTTCTCTACGAACCGCTGAAAAAAACTTGGTAAAAACTGCCCTCTCACGTGTAGGCGGGTCCCACAGTTTTTGGAGGATTAGCGGAGAGCCATTTTTGGGCCATCATGAAAATGAAAAAACTGTGAGACAAGCGTTTTTAAGTAACTTTTTTTTGGCAGTTCGCTTAGAGTTTCTGATTTTTTACTTTGTATAGGACTTGCCCCCAAAATATTATGCATCAATATGTGGTGGTAAAGACATTTGTTCCTCTAAAACAATCATAATTACGAGGCCAGTCCACACTTCAGACAAGATAAACTATGAGCCAGACAGGTGAAAAACAAATTACTTGTGAACACGAGAATCGGGTTTCGCTTCTACATGATCACAAACAATCTATATAAAAGTTGAATACGTGCACTGTGGTGTGAGAAGTATGGAACAAGCATAGGTAGATGATAACTCATAGATTCCAAACCCCTCTAGTTTGTCATGATCTCATTATCATCTCCGGGGATCCAGATAGATCTGGAATACACATATATAAATGAAACTATCGGTGCAAAAGGTAAAAGAGACGACGATATACGTGGTTCAGCACTAAGGCCTACGTCCACGGGTCTGAGGAGATTCACTATAAAATAAATGGTTACAAAGATGATCACAAGATCTTGTGTCGAGCACATGAGCTAGAACTCACTTACTTCTCCCTATTCTCTCTCCTCTCTAGTTTCTTTTTTCGATCCCCTTCTCAGTGGAGGGGGTATACATATTTATAGTTAGAGTGGGTGGGTCCACTGACAATGAGTTGCTGAGATCTTATCTTTTCGTTCTCTGTGCATGGTCCGCGGACTTCTATACTATCCCGCGGCTTATACTGTATCCGCGGCTTCTATTGGGTCCGCGGACTTCTATGTCAACCCTCGTTTCTTCCGTTGGTCGTCCGACACGTGTTTTCTGAGCCGCATTAAATGCGGGTGGTTGGGGCGGTCCGATCCGCACCGAGTGGTGTCATCCTCTTGTCACGTCCGTGTCGGGTTAGACTACCTCGACCGTTGATCATGCCTTGCCTCGTGATGGGTTAAAGCCATCCCTTGGTGCTACGCGGACTACCTATCTCGGGTGCTCCTTCGCTTCGACCGTTGGTTTTGACAGATGGCACGTAGTCCCGAGTGCCACGGATGCCCTATGTGTCATCCGTGAGTGATGTCATCCACGTGGACCCTGTCGCCGCACGTGGCAAAGGAGATAAATTAGTGTACTTACAATTTGCCCCTCTTCTTGCGATTGGGCGTTTGGCTTTTGTTGGAAGAAGAACCGTGTGGTACGTTTTTTATCTCCCTCATAACTCCTCCTAAAAGGTGCTACCCGCATTTATTGTGCACGTTTCCACGTCCGGCCATAACCCGCCCTTTGGGTAGTGGACGGTTCCTTCTGTTTCTATATAAAGAGGAGTGAGAGAATGTGACTTTAATTCACATTCTGTTTTATTCTTTGTTCTTGTCTTCATCTTCTTAACTTCTTTCGACGCCATCGCTTCTTCTACCTGCCGCTTTTTGCTTTGCCGCTACTCGTGATTATCGTGGCTCTTCTGCTTTGTGTTGTCACTTGTTGCTTGATTCTTCGTGATTCAGGTATGACTTTCATTCCGTTTAATCTCCTTGCTTAAGCTTGTCAAGTTTGATCTTGGTAGTGATTTGATGATGAGTTTTAAATTTTAATGTATCCTAGGTATTGAGAGTCGACACTTTCGAGTTGGGTGCTCCATTGGTCATGTTTAGATTTTATTTCTTCTCTTGAGTTCGAATAATGATCGAGAGTTTAGGCAAACTGTTAGATGAACTGTTAGACGTAATTTAGGGTTTTCTTCTTTTGTACTCTTTGTTCTTGAGATTTTCTCGATTTTTGATCTTCTCTCGCCTCGATTTGAGTCCTGTTCGTGTTTGTGCCGTAGACATGTCTGACCATCCGCGGATCCCTTATCAGACTCCTCCGTCAAGTCCTCATCGATCTCCCCGGGATGATCCTAATGCAAGGGGTGGAGCTTCGCCCGCCTACTGGGGTAACCTTCGGGATGGACGAACCTCCTCATCCTCCCGGTCGAGATCTTCACTTAGAAGGGGTGATCCTCCCAGGATCGAGATATGCCGCGACTCGTTCTAGAGGTGGGTCTCCTAAGAAACAGCCGAATCCTCGTAATGAACCTTTGGACGTGCAGCCCCTCCGCACTCAGCCTCCCACACGGACTAACCCATCCGTGCCTGGTTCAAGTAAGTCGACTAAAACTCTTACTTCGAAGAGAAAGGCTACGGAGATTGAGTCTTCGGGAGACTTAGTTCCTTCTAAGAGGAAGGCTGCGGGTTCTGTGGAGGATGCTGTGGAAAAAGGTTTCGAGGATGACTCCGCTGCGTTACTTTCCGTCCTTTATCTCCGGGTAATAAGAAGTTTACTTTTCGCCACATTGATCTCGAGGCCTTCAAGGTGAAGCACGGTCTTGACATTTTCGGGTTCGTTTCTATGCCGCTGATAAAGACATAACTTATGAGATGGTTACCAATTATAAGTACGATGCCTTTCACTTGCTGACAACCGTGGGTGCTTTCGAGGCTGGTTTGATGTTACCCTTGTATAAAGCTGGTGATGATTTCTACTATCGGGTTTGTCTAGCCGCGATATCGCAAGAAAAGTCACAATCGCGGGGTGCAACGGTTGACAGAAACTATCTTCGCCATCTTCGCGAATGCTACCTTCGTAGCCGGGGAAAACGATGATGACTTGCTATGCCCCTAGATTAGAAAAGGAGAAAGGGTGGTATACTCCCGAGAATTTCAACAAGATCCTTTGGAGATTATGTTAACAGGAATACTCGTAAGCCGTGGTCTGTGAGTCTTGGAACATTACTTCATTAAGGGGAAGTTCGCCTTTTGAGTGAGGTAAGTGATTCCAAGATGGCGAGGATTCCAGTGCCGAAGGTCTTCCTATTCCTGCTGAGGAGAGAATCAAGCGTGATCATGACTACGAGTGGTCTGCCACACATTCTTGAAGTTGTTGGCCCGTGGGCCTATGGTTGGGTCCCCTGGTCCCCCGTGGTTGCGCCCAAGCATTGTGAGTCTTCCTCGCGAAGCTTCTCGCTCGTTACGCATTGACATTTTGGCGGATGAGTTTTCTTGGTATGGATTTTGTTTATAGCAGTGATGTTGATGATGCAGAAGATGAAGATGTTCCTGATGCTACTATTCCTCCGTGGAATGCAAATGTTGTTAAGGTGCGTTGTTTGTTTTCTTCGTATGTATGCCCCTACGTTTTCTTAAATAATGGTAATTATGCCAAGGAAAGGGGATGCCAACGGTGCTTTTATCATTATGTGTTGTAGGTGTGTAGAGGTAAGAAGATTAATCCCAAGCAATCATCGAATTCTCCCACCGAGGGTTCCTCTCATTTCGAGGATGTAAATAGTCCCGTGTGTGGTGATGAGGACTCTTCTGATAGGGAAGAGCGAATTGAGACTTCTCCGCCTGTTCAAGAAGATGACGGTGATTGGGCAGTTGACGGTGGAGGTGATGGTCCGGCCATTGGTGGTGGTCAGGGTGATCCGTCTATTGGTGATGGTCAAGGTGACGGTGGTCAAGGTGATTCGGCCATTTTGGTGGTGGTCAAGGTGACCCGACCATTGAGGGTGGTCGAGGTGATTCGGCCACTGGGGGTGGTCAAGGCGACCCGACCGCTGGTGGTGGTCAAGGTGATTCGGCCACTGGTAGTGGTCAAGGCGACCCGGCCGCCGCCACTGGTGGGGTTAAAGGTGATTCGGATGTTGGTGGTATTGGTGGTGGTAACTTGTCTATTGGTGGTGGTGGAAATCATGCTGGGGGGGCTGCTCAGTCCAGTGTGAATGTTATAGATAAAGGTAAGAGACTTGTTCTGAGTAGTGGTGATAAGGATGAGGGTGGTTGTTATGAGTTCTCGTTTGGTAAGGTTTTGTCTGGGGAACAGTCATTTGACATGTCCACGGTTATGGGGCTTGTTTCGGACTTCACCCTACTTCCCGCTGGTGATGATTGGAGTGTTCTCGAGGATAGCTGCGTTGGTGACCCATCTGGCAGGTCTGATGCTGGGGCTTTGGTAGTGCCCTCCGAGGGTTTTGCTGGTACCTCCTCCACTGTTGGTGGGGCCTTGGTGTCAGGTAATGTTGGTGCTGCTCATGGTGGGAATACCTCAGACTCCCCCTTGGATGATTTCTCGCAATCCTTAGCTGTGGATGGCGACGATGCTGTTTTGGCGTGGTCTGCGAAAGAAAAACTTGTTGGTAGTTCCTCGTCCCGCCCCGTGATTGAAGGAGAAAAGAGTTCGGATGCTTTTACTCGGAGGTCCATGGAGTTAACCCCGAGGAGGCGGTAGATCGAGGATGGGGTAAAAAAATCTCGTAGCGCCGGGCTTGATCTTGTAGTGGATCCTCCCCCTACCGTTCCGACATGATGGCTATTGGCCGATGGGTATCATACAGTTACCCAGTAGCGGTTATTGGAGGTTTGTCTGTTCTTTTTATCTCGATTTCTTTCAAATGTGATGTGAGTTAACTTCCCTCATTTTTTGATAGATGATGAGGAGTGAGTATTGTAACCACCAACTTCTTAGGCTCTTTAGGGCCAAATCTACGAAGTTAGAGGGGAAGCTTCGACATTGCGAACAGACGCTTTCAAGTGTCGAGGCTTCGGTATCCGCTAAGGATGAAGAAAATACCGAGCTAAAGAGTTTGCTCAAACGTAAGGAGCAGCAGGGCACGGAAGAAGCTCAGCGCACGTTCCGAGTTGGCTCACAGTTAAGGCCAAGTTAGTCGTTCCGAGGAAAATTCCTCATCCATTTGGTCTGTGCTCCCTCTTCTTTGATAGTTTCGCTTCTTATTTATTCGAAGTTTTCTTTCTTCCCTCCTCATTGTACTATCTTCGATGGGTGGAGTCCTGAATTGTTGTGGCTTCGGAGGAGAGGACTCGTCAAAAGGGGCGCATTCTTGAGTTGGTTGAAAAACTCAAGAGTGAGTCTCATTAAATGGAATGCCCGCGCGGATATCCATAACGCGATGGCCGAGGAATGGCGAAGAAAAAATATTGCTTGGTAGATTTGCAAAATCGAAATAACCATGACCGCCACTTGTTTAACGGGGCCCTTTTATGGACGCGGACAATCTTGAGCAAGCCGCGGGCAGGTTTCTTCCTTAGAATTTAGACTTAATGTTCTCGAAGGCTTAGCTGCGACAAGCGCGGTCTTCGCATCCCTCGGATGTGCGGACTTATATGCAGCGTTTAGCCAAAGAGAGACGATGCTAGGGCGTAATGTAGTGCTCTCGGTAGTGCTCTTGTCCGCATCTCGAGCTGATGTGGCTCGTCGGGTTGAACGTGAGAGAGACTTAGAGGTGACTATGTATCGTCTCAACAAGGGATTGGAATTGAAGAATGATGAGGTTAATCGACATCGTCACTCGGGCTCGATGCTTCGAAATGACTTGAGCGCAAGTCAGTATGCTCATAATCTGCTGCGGGTAGATTATGATAAGTTATCAAATGAATATGATTATGCTGCGTGCGTGGGGATTCCGCGGTTGATCATTGTGAAGGTATACGTCTTCGTCATCGAGTGTGCTTTGAATTGTATGTCGTAACTCACCGTCTTCTTTTATTGTTCGCAGAGCTCCAAGTACAGCTTAAAGCCGCAGATGGAAAGTTTGCCGAAGCTCAGGCTAAGGTAGTTCAACTGGAGGGTCAAGTTAGCTACCATCGCGGTCTGGCCTCGTCTCAGGACGAAACGCTGAAGCAAGCTAATCGGAGGATAGATCAGCCTTTGTACTTCCTTAAATCGAGCCGAGATGAGGAGCGTAGCCATAGGTCTAATGGCCCGCAAAACAACCGGCCAAGAGATTAATAAGATTCTTGGTGAGATTGAGCTGGACCTTAAGAAAAATCATGGGTTAACCAAGAATTATACTCGGCCCCATACCCGCACTCCCATCAAGTTCTTAAGGCCCTCCTCGGGTGGTAGCGTTCCTTCATATTTGAAGGATAAACTCGCGAGATAACACTCCGCTTTCGATAAACCGTAGTTAGTATGCTAGGGATTGATCTCGGTTGCTTATCCTTTTTTGGCGTTTTTGTTATTTTGCCTGCTGGGCTTGTAATCAACTGCATGTATTAGATCAAACTTTGGTGTTTAAATCTGATATTGAATTTTGTTGAACTTATGTCCATCTTTAACTATAATGGAAAATTCCGTAGTTATTGTAACCGCATGGATATCAATCTTTGAGTTTGATAAAGTGTATTGTTCGTGCAACTCCGTAGGTTGGTATCCTCGGAATCGTCTTGTGACCTTGCACCCCGTCGGCTAACTCCCGGGCCGGAGGATCACCGGGATGGTGGGGGAAGTGGCCGACGTTTTAAGGATATACTCCATTAATGTTCGCGGCTTGTAATATTGCACGGATATCTCATTTCTGTAAGAAGTCGCCTCCTGGTCATACACTTATAGACATTTACAAGAGGAGTTACGAGAGATCGCATGTGTATGCTCCGATATATTGCGTGTGTGTGTTTTGCACGGGATATTGCCCGTATATTGTAGTGGGTGTGATTCATGCTTTGTGCAGGATATCCCTCTTGCTAAGTATAACGTCGGTTCCTAATAATAGTAATTGTACAACAATTTACGTGGTTCGGCCTTAAGGCCTACATCCACTGGGTAACAATTGCATCGATATTTTATTATGATGTGACATAGTTTTCAATGTACACTGCTTATGTAAGTAGTATATACATGTGGTTTATATGGTGTGTTGTATGTAGGTTGTGGGTTTTGAATAAATTGAAATGTGCGTGGGTAATGAACGGGATATGATATTTGAAAATGAAAACTTGGTATTGATTGAAAAATTAAGGCGCGTTACTCCTTTGTCGAGATAGAAACATGTGGATTAGCAAGTCCATTTTCCGAAATGTGCACGCAGTGATGGATTATGGGTAGTATGGTTTGAGGTATTTGGCATTCCACGGATGCATGAGGATTTCCCCTTTCATATTACGCGAGATAGTAAGAGCCATTTCGCGATGTCGTGTATTATGTAGGGTCCTCCCAAGTTGGTGCTAATTTTCCCCACTTCTTTTCTCGCATTTGGTATTGGGGAATGGTCCTCAACACGTCATCGCCCTTCTACAAAATTCCTAAATTTCACTTTTTTGTTATATTCTCTCGGCCAGCCGCGTTGGTAGTTTTCCATTCTTTGCGGTGCGCTTCTCTTCTTTCTTCGAGGTCGTCAAGCCTTTCCAACATCATGTCCGTGGTGAGATTCTTTTCCAGTGCTTGTCTTTGTAGTTGGAAGTAGAATTTCCATGCAGGGATGACTGCTTCAGCTCCGTAGGTGAGTAGAAATGGGGATTCTCCGGTAGCTGATCTTCGGGTTGTCCTATACGCCCATAGAACGTTATAGCTGTTCGCACCATCGTCCTTTGTACTCGTCTAGTTGTTTTTAAGAATGAGTGCCAAAGTTTTGTTTGTGGCTTCGCTTGTCCGTTGCTTTGTGGGTATATGGGGGTGGATTTGTTTTTCCGAATCTTGAAGGTGTTAATGGGCCAAGTCAATATTCTTTCCTTGTAGTCATTTAACGTTGTTCTGGAGACTATCTCTCATGGGATGCCAAACTGCAGATGATATTTTGAAAATAAAAGTGAAGACGTCCGAATCCCGAATTCTTGCCCGTTGCTTTTGCTTCTACCCATTTGTGAAATAATCCGTTGCCACTATTAGGAATCTTCTTTTCCCCGTCCCCGATATGAGTGGGTTTACTATGTCGATACCCCATTTCCGAAGGGCCAAGGGCTATCGACCGAGTTTAACTTTGTAGCCGGGGCGTGGATTCGTTTACCAAATCTTTGACATTCTTCGCATCTCTTTGCCATTCTAGCTGCATCTCGGATCATGGTTGGCCGCAATAGCCCTGCGTCTTTGCCTTATCTGCTAGGGATCTCATTCCACTTGTGATTCCCTCGCGTCTCCTCTGTGTATATCTTTTAAAACGACATGCCCCTCTCCGACGGGATAGGCAGCGACGCAGTGGTCCGAGGAATGATTTTCGATATAAGGCTTGATCTCTTAGTTCGTACATCCCTGCTCTTGACTGCACCTTCCTAGCCTGTTTGGTGTCCCGGGGGAGTTTCCCTTCTTTGAGGAAAGAGTGGATTTCTGATCTCCAATCTGCCTCTTGACTATAATCGTCGTCTTCCTCCGCTTGCCGTGTAATATCCTCGTTCTGGAAATCGTCGAATATGTATTCTCCGACATCCTCGTCGTGAGGTATCTTTCTCCTTAGATTTGCGTTGGTTAGCCGGGTGCAAGTTTCTCGGGAGTTTGACGGATGGTTCGTATACTCTTGTTACCTTGATTGCTTTGACATCTTCGTTTTTAAGCATGGATGAAATATACGCTAGAGCATCCGCATGTCTAAGCTCCTTTCTCGCACAGATGTCTAAGTCGATTTTTGGTATTTGGGAGGCCAATGCTTGCACTAGAGCCATGTATGCCACTAGTGTTTCATCGTACACATTGTATTCGTAGCCTATCTCGCCGTATGATCGATTGTGAGTCGCTTGTTACTTCTTGTATGCCCAATTCAATTATCAAGCGGAGAGCGTGGATCACTCCTTCATATTCTACGATGTTATTGGTATGGCCTTCAATTCCAATCAATGCGTGTACGATTCTCGTCTCCGTGGGTGTGGTGATGACGATGCCTATCCCCGCGCCCTCTCTATTTTTGGAGCCATCAACGAAGACTTCCCATTGCCGTGGGTTCACCGGTTCAAGAATATTATTGGGCTCGGTTTTTCTATTTCGGGGCGCTCATAGCCTTCCATCCTTGTATGCGTACTTCTTCTTCGTTGTCCAAAGGCGTGTCCGCTAGAAAATCCGCTAATACCTGCGATTTCTCGGGGAGTGTTGGAGCTCATAGTGGATGTTGAATTGGTCGAGGTATGTGCTCCATTTTGCTATTCGTCCTACCTTTCCCGCCCCTTTGAGGATGGCCTCTAAGGGTGCCCGACATGGGATACGTATGTCATGCGTCAAGAAGTACGTCCTCGGCCTTTAAAGTAGACCATACGACGGCTAGGATTAGTCTGTTCAATTCTCGTGTAATTTTCGCTCTGCGGAATTCGTGTGGTCTTGCTCACATAGTAGACTGGTTGCTCCTCCTTCGTATGGGTTCCGACGAGCACCGCGCTTACCGCGTCGTCCCATTCCGCAATGTAGAGTGCCAAAACCTCCTCAGGGTCCGGTTTCTGAAGGATGGGGATTTCTGCTAGGTATTGCTTAATGCCCAAAAAAAGCTTCTTCGCATTCTGTCGTCCATTCAAATTTAGTCCCTTTCTTCAGTATGTTGAAGAAGAGCTTGCACCTATCCGAGGATCGTGATATGAATCTTCCCAGAGCTGCTAGGGATCCATTGAGCTTTTGTACCTCTTTTAGGTTCTTCGGAGATGGCATGTTTGTTATGGCTCGGATTTTTGGGATCTACTTAATGCCCCTTTTTGTCACTAGGTATCCAAGGAATTTTCCGAGGTCACCCCGAAAGTGCATTTTTCCGGGTTTACCTTCATGTTATGTTCTCTCATAGCTCGAAGATGTCCTTGAGTCCCGGTGGTGGTTCTTTCTGATTTTGCTTTTTATGAGCATATCGTCGACGTAAACTTCTAAAGTCCTGCCGATCCATGGCTTGAAAATAGCATCGACCATCCTTTGGTACGTTGCTCCGCGTTTGAGCCCGAAAGGCATTCTTACGTAACAATAAAGACCGTGGGGTGTGTAAAATGCAGTATGTTGCTGGTCTTCTTCTGCCAAAAATAGTTGGTTGTACCTTAATATCCGTCCATGAATGACAACTCTTCATATCCTTCTACCGCGTCGACTAGTGGGTCAATACCGGGTAGTGGATAGCTATCCTTTGGGCACGCTTTGTTCAAGGTTGGTGAAGTCGATGCGCATTCTCGACTCCTCCATTTTTCTTTGGTACTATGACCATGTTGGAGATCCACGTGGGGTATTTGACTTCTTTTATAAAACCAGCCTCTAATAGCTTTCGTAGCTCTGTTTCTCTTGCTTTGTGATGCTCTGTGGCTACCTTCGTATCTTTTGTCGTCACCGGAGTGTGCTGGTTTAATGCGCAGCTCATGCTGTACCGTCTTTGGGTCTATTCCCGGCATATCGGATAGTTTCCATGCGAAGACGTCCGCGTATTCCTTTAGTAGTGTTATCAGTGAAGCTTCGCGTTCTTCGCTCATTAGAGTTCCTATTTTGATCTTTCTAGGATTCTGCTCCGTCCCTATGTTGATCTCTTTCACTGCCTCCAAGGATGTGAAAGTGGGCTTTGGTTCCCCTAGGTGGGGAATTTTCTTTAATTGCTATTTGGTAGCTTCAGATTCTTCGCCCTGATTAACCTTTGATGTGGAGGCCTCCGTGTTTTCTACAGAGTTCCCTTTAGCCAAGCTTTTCCCGAGATTTCCTCCGGATATTCATCGATGGCCTTGTCTTTGGATATCGCCTTGCTACGAGCCTCATGGGTTTTCCTTCTCTCATCTTCTTCGTTGAGTTGTATTTGCATCGCGTGGCACTCTTTTTTACGGAGGCTTGGTCACCCTTTATCTCCATTATTCCTAGGGGAGTGGGAAACCTAAGGTATTGATGGTAGGTAGTGGCGACTCCTTGAGCTTATGGACCCATCTCCGTCCAATAATGGCATTGTAGGGTGAAGGCGTGTTTACCACGCTAAAGCGAGTGTCGATTTTCATGGGGCCTGCATCCACTTGTAAGACAATATCCCCCTGTGGGCCTTCGTAGATGCCATTGAACCCGTAGATGGTGTAGTGTGAAGTCGGAGTTGCTCATCGTTAAGCTCCATGCGTTTGAATGTATCGTAAAACAATACATTTACGGAGCTTCCTCCATCGATGAGGATTTTCCTTATGTTGCATCCTCGCGATTGGCAATGTGAGGATTAATGGGTCATTGTGATCTTCCATGTCATCCTCAATATCATCGGCTTCAAAAATTAGAGGCGCGTTCATCCACTCCTCGTGCTCTTCTACTTCTTCCCGTTTATACCGTAAAGCTCTGATAATCTTCAAATTGTTTTCAGTCGTTTTCCTATTTGTGCTGTTAGGGTTGGTTCTTTGCTTTTCGAGCGAGGATATAGAGTTCAATGTGCGGTTACCCTCGGGTAGTTGGACCCGTTTTCTTCGCGTTTGGCTCTATCTTCCATTCCGGCCTTTTCCACATATTTTTGAGATCCCTGTATCTATCGACTTTTGTACTGCTATCTTGAGATTTTTGCACTTCTCTGTCGTGTGTCCGTAGGCGTGGAAATCGCAGTACTCTTTGGATTCGCAGAGGCCGGTGGTTGTTTCCCTTTAGACCAGGGCCGGTCTAAGTCTTCGCGATCCTTGATCTCCTTCGCATGCGTGGATAGCTGGTGTTGAGCTTCAGTATAGACCCGGTCTTCAAACTTTCTGCCACTCCTTTTGCGATCGTCTTTTTCGATCCTTTTGGTGTGGGCCGGGCCCGTCTTCTAATTCCGCTGAATTTGTCCGTGGGGTTCGTTGTACTGCGCTCGGGGGTTATCTTTTTGAATTTCTTCTAACCTTGCATGTTTTTCAATGATTATCCTTAAATCTCCCTCGGTGGTTGGGGAGGTACCGTGGATTTCGACAAACAAATGGACTCATCCTATCAAGCCCCCATTTGTAATGATTAATACTCACCACGGATCCACGTGTCCAATGGCCCCGACATACTTTGTGCCATCTATCGGTGTATTCTCGAACGGACTCCCCGTACTTAATTGCAAGTGAGAAAAGCTTGTCCATCCCCGTGTTCACAACTTTGTTGTACATGTAGGTGGCCAGAACTTTTCGGTGAGCCGATCATACGAATTAATGCACCCCGCTTGAGGTTATCAAACCAAGATAGCGCGGATCCTTTTAGGCTTGAAGGGAAATATCTCGCATAGTATAGCCTCATCGTAATCCCACCGGCCATTACCCCCTGTAATATTAGATGAGCCGAGGGGTCCGCGGATCCGTCGTAACATTCAAAGGTCGGGACCAGGACATTTTTGCGGAATGGTAGCCGTAGCCAACCTGTCGTGCAAGGGGGTAGTGTTGGCTTCCTTCATAATCTCGCTCTAGTCTTCCACCTCCTTGCTGGTTTTGAGTTGATTGATCTCTCTAGCATTTCCGCGCGGAGGTTTTCCATTGCCAAAAGTGCTCGTCTTGAATGGATGATCGTGTCTTTCTTGTGGGTTGCGATGTTGTGGCTTCCTCCGTGTCGTAGTAGTCCTGGAATTTCGGTCGGTAATCCGGGGTCGACCTTCCGTTATTCCGCGCATCTCTCTCAGGGGTATTGTTCTTCGGTTAGCGTTCTGGAGGATATTCTCGAAGACCGCCCCTCCGTCCCTCGTTTTGTATCGCCGAGTTAGCTTCGTCATCTTCGATTCTCTCGTTTGAGCTTTGAGGATCTTCTCTCTTAGTTGCTGGTTTTCTTGAGCTAACAAGGCCACCGCATCCGCGTACGTTAGTTGATTCCTCTTTAGCTCCTCCAGTTGCGCCAATATTTGTGCTGTTTGGTTCGACGCTTGATTGGGGGTTCCTTCCCGTAGTTGAGCTTGTCCCTCGGGGATCGTGGGTATTGATTTCCCCATGAATGGTATGCCCGGCTCGATTATTCCGTTGGATCCTACCCGTAGTTGTTTGCTTTGTTCATTGTCCCAGCGGCATCCCATAGGGATGGTTCTGGATTATTGATTGACTATAACCTCCTGAGGGTCGAATGGCCCGGTTGCAGCTTTCACTTTAGTAGCAATTACTTGGGAAACCCCCTCGGTTGGTGCAGCAGCTCTTGCGGCCGCAGCTTTCTTTGCTTCAATTGCGATGATGCCCGCGTTTAAGAGCAAAGTGCTTTCCGCCCCTGTCTGCGTATTGTCCGCGGCTGTGCGTCCTTCACCCTTTTGTCTGCTCCTTGTTACTGCTGGTGTGGTCCTTGGAGCGTCTCTTGGAGTTACCTTTGTCTTTCCAGCATCTTTGTTCTTTTCCATTGCAATAATCTCGCACAGAGAAAGTGGGAGGTAATCCGAGACCCAAGAGTCCACGGGTTGGGCATTAGTTCAACTTTGTTTTTGTTAACTCGATTTCTAGTGGTAATGAGTGTACTTAGGTTGTTAATTTGGCGATTAGTACGATGGACATAGACAAAGTGGATTTGACCGGGATAAGGTCCATGGGTCAATATTTGCAAAAAGCCCAAATCTTTTGGTGGAAACTTTGTTTGAAATTCTAATTAAAACCTAGATGTATTGGTAGAAAAAACACAACAGCTTCTAAGAACAAGTCTCCGTTGGCTAAAAACCCAGATCTGTTTGTTTAAAAAGTCACATAATGCTCGGATCTCGTTGGTAGAAAACACAATAGACAAAGAAGTGTGCGAAAAACGAATCCATGAATAGATCCGTTTGTTTAAATAAAAATATTTGAGGTTGAGGTCAGAAGTCACAGAAAAGATAAAATCTTTTCTAATGACAAGGTCCACTGTTTCTAGCGCTAAATTGTGAACACGAGAATCGAGTTTCGCTTCTACATGATCACAAACAATCTATATAAAAGTTGAATACGTGCACTGTGGTGTGAGAGAAGTATGGAACAAGCATAGGTAGATGATAACTCATAGATTCCAAACCCCTCTAGTTTGTCATGATCTCATTATCATCTCCGGGATCCAGATAGATCTGAATACACATATATAAATGAAACTATCAAGCAAAAGGTAAAAGAGACGACGATATACGTGGTTCAACCACTAAGGCCTACGTCCACGGTCCGAGGAGATTCACTATAAAATAAATGGTTACAAAGATGATCACAAGATCTTGTGTCGAGCACATGAGCTAGAACTCACTTACTTCTCCCTATTCTCTCTCCTCTCTAGTTTCTTTTTTCGATCCCCTTCTCAGTGGAGGGGGTATACATATTTATAGTTAGAGTGGGTGGGTCCACCTGACAATGAGTCTTTGAGATCTTATCTTTTCGTTCTCTCGTGCATGGTCGCGGACTTCTATACTATCCCGCGGCTTATACAGATCCGCGGTTTCTGGGTCCGCGGACTTCTATGTCAACCTCGTTTCTTCCGTTGGTCGTCCGACACGTGTTTCCGAGCCGCATTAAATGCGGTGGTTGGGGCGGTCCACCCGCACCGAGTGGTGTCAGTCCTCTTGTCACGTCGTGTCGATTAGACTACCTCTCCGACCGTTGATCATGCCCTTGCCTCGTGATGGGTTAAAGCCATCCCTTGGTGCTACGCGGGACTACCTATCTCGGGTGCTCCTTCGCTTCTGACCGTTGGTTTTGACAGATGGCACGTAGTCTGAGTGCCACGGATGCCCCTATGTGTCATCCGTGAGTGATGTCATCCACGTGGACCCTGTCAGCGCACGTGGCAAAGGAGATAAATTAGTGTACTTACATTACTAACTGAATGCCGAGAAGGAAAAAATGTGAAATTTATCTGAATTTGGCACTTTTATTTTTATACTTTTATTAGTCCCTGAGATAGTTTCCCCGGACGATCAAAATCAAACAGGTAAACCAGCACACAAGAAATGCGTGTAACAGCAGCCAAAGTACAATTCGACCAAAAAAAAGCCCGAATTTTTTTATTGTTTTACTTAGGAAGTAAAATTATTCAAACTGCAGCTTTAGTTTTCTCCATAAGCTTCAAGGGCTTTACCAGCCAACCTACAAACACCCCATTCCTTCATAACCTCAGCACCAATAACATCCTCATAAAATTTGATAGCCTTCTGGTTCCATTTCAAACAAATCCAATCAACACGACAAAATCCCATCTTCACCGCCTGAGTGGCCACGGCTGACAACAACATCTTTCCAAATCCCTTCCCTCTATAAAATTCTCGCACAAATAAATCTTCTACATAAAAACCTTGTTTGGCTAAAAAAGTTGGGTAGTTTGGGAAAAATATGACCCAACCAGCCACAACAATATCATGACCATCAAAATCCGAACCAACTGTCTTAAAAACTTTTGAATCCGGATCGTTGATCGGTTCCTCGAGATCTAGTGTCTTTGTGATGGGTTTATAGTTTGGGTTCAAAGAATGTTTGTCTTGTGGAAACGGGTGCTGAGAAACTTCGAGCATGAAACAAGTAACGGACTGAAACGGTGGAGAATTGAACAGGGTGGCTGCTAGTGATTCCTCAGTTGCTTCAAATAAGTGAGGGAAACGTTCAAAAACAGCCATTTGATAAATTAACTTGTGTATATGAGGAACATCCGAAATGTTGCCGAGGCGGATTCTGACGAACATTGAGGATGAGTTTGTGGCAGCGATATGGTTTCTTCCGTTGGAAATTTTAGCAGCCATGATTCCTTCTCTAGAGCTAGGTTGGTGTTTTATAGAATGATAGCTTGGTAGTAATGATCTGTGTTGGAGACTGCAGTTTTAGTTTTCTTTATATAGACCAAATAAAAGAATGTATCAAGGGTAGTAATCATGGTCATATTTCATTGAGAAAATGGGTCATTTGTCCAAAAAAATTTAAAACACGGTTCAAATGGATGAGTAAAAAAAAGTACGGGTGAAATAGCCAAAAAAAAATAGCAAGGATGAAACTGGATTCATCCTGACTTTTTATACTTAAAAAAATAAGAAGGATGAAACCTGGATGCATCATGTGTAAAATAAAAATAAAGAAAAAATATTTGAAAATGATTGGGATGAAACTGACATTTACATCTCGCTTATTTTTAAATTTTTGTCCATTTAAACGATGATCTTTTAATTTTTGTTTATTTAAATGAAGATCAAAACCTAAGTGTCTTTTTCACCCAGGAATTGTTGATTTTGGTCTTTTTGACCAATTTTGTGTATTTCATTCTACTATTCATGAGAAAACAACACTGAAAAAGATGTTCGGTATCTGGTGAATATCACAAGCATATTCATTTTAAGCAAACCTACAGATGGCATCTGCACGCGCGCACACACACAAAATGGACTCGCGATTCTTTTTTAGTTCACGCGGAAAATGGTGTCGACTAGAAAGGCGCCACCGCACATGGTGGTGGGCTAGCACTAGAAATGTGGTCATTGTTGTTTCTCCACGTCTCATACATACAATAATTACCACATTATATGAAAGTAACGGGGTTAAGTATTTAATGGCGTCACTGTCACATGAAGAAGAAAGTGAAAAGTAAGAAATTCAAATTCTCACTCACCTACTGGTAATCAGAAGAGTCGTTTTACGATGAATGGTACAAATTGGTCGTTTTCGCCTGTAGCACGTTTGTATTTTGATTTACAACATTTTTGTTTCTCAAAATCATTTTGATAGCCGATGTCGACAATAACAATAGTAGTGAACTCGTTAGGTGATAATAATAGTGATATGAGTTCAAATTTCGTCGACACTAAATTATTTACCAATCAAAATGGAAAAAAAAACCATTTTGAAAGCTTGTTTTCTGTCGTTTGGTCAAAAAAACATTTCCATGGAATTGTAAAAAAAACGTGGCCTAAAATGTGTTTTAAACCCAATTCGGTGAAATTCCATGAAAAGTCTTTCCTTGCGTCCCCTAGGAAACTGATTCCATGGAAACACTTTCCATGAAATTCGAATTCAAATTCTCACTTACCTACTGGTAATCAGAAGAGTCGTTTTACGTTGAACGGTACAAACTGGTCGTTTTCACCTGTAGCACGTTTGTATTCTGATTTTACAACATTTTTGTTTCTCAAAATCATTTTGAAAACGGATGTCCATAGTAGTGAACTCGTTGGGTGATGATAATATCAATATGAGTTCAAATTTCGTCGGCACTAAATTCTTTACCAGTCAGAAAAAAAAAAGGAAACCATTTTGAAATTATGTTCCCAAGCTAACGTACTAAATTAATTGGAATTGTTATTTTGTTACCCGAACAACCTCTAGTTAGAGAAAAATCAGTTGATTCAAGTTAGTGTATTGGGTGCAATCCCTCGTTCCACCATATATGTTTTCTTGCTTTTCCCCATAGACCATGTAGGAAATGGCCGTCAATTATATAAGAGAAAATTGGGAAAATGTCTCAATAGAGGGTGCAATGTTAGAAAACTGTCCCGACGTTAAAAATAGTCGGAAAAATGCCTATTATTAAGGAAAACATTCCATTTCCATAGAAGAGAACCAAAGCTCTTCATCCACTAAACCTCCTATACAAAGAGACGGTATGAAAAAACATCAGGTCTGCACAATATGTCGGTCATTTCGATAATTTACGTGGAAAATGGGTGTCGACTAGAAAGGCGCCACCGCACATGGTGGTGGGCTAGCGCTAGAAATGTGGTCATTGTTGTTTCTCCACGTCTCGTACAATAATTATCACATCATCTGAAAGCAGTGTGTGTGGTTAAGTATTTAATGGTGTCACTGCCAGACGAAGATGAAAATGAAGTACTTGGAGCACTAGTAAAAAAGTATGGAACTCTGACACCTACTGGTAATCAGAAGAGTAGTTTTATGATGTAAGTCGGTCGTTTTCGCCATAGCACGTTTATATTTTGATTTAGGGACATTTTGAAATTCAGTTACCAATTTTTTTTATTTTTTTTTTCTCTTAAAATGTGTCCTTAATTTTTTATTTTTATTTTTACCAAATTAATTTTTGATTTTTCGACTAAATTACGTGGAAAAGCTATTTTATGATCCAAACGGCCCGTTGGGCAAAGTAGTGTAAACGGACTACACTGGAGTACATCATTCGAATCAAACCTGTTAAGGAATACATTCTAATAATGAGACCTGCTTTACAAAGAGCATCTGTAATCACACGGTATGAAAGTTTGCATAAATATTAGGTAATGACACGAGTGACCTGGCCTTGAAACTTGTCAATACCAGATTCTTTACTAATGAAAAAAAGTAAAGTTAAAAATGAAAATTTTATTCTTTCTATTTCTCTTAATTTGTATACCAGGTCATATGTTTAGGTAAGATAAAATAATACCATCTTGTAATGGTTAGTGTAATTCTTGTCGGAGAACTAAACATTCTTGGGATTCAAATGTTAGTGAAATGATGTCTTACAATTATACCCCTCAATATTTAATTATTACAATATTTTATTTACAACTCAAGTTTGTGTGCTCCACAACAAAACAACGGCCAGTTGCTCGATACTTGGCTCCACCATGAGCCGAAGTAATTAATGGGTGCGAGTACCCATTGAGATTGTCTATAAAACAGATACCAGCTGAAGTTTGCATCGTCAAGCAATCCCATATAGCCGGAAGGAAGCCCGTGCTCGAGAGTATATATTTTCTACCTGACAGATGAAGAGGCAATGAAATTATGAACCCAATGATGTTCTTAGCGTTGGTAAGCTAGAGATGGATACACTGTGATTCATTTCTTAGAACATATGGAACACACAAGGATTTTGGAGGTTCAGATCATGCAGTTCAAGTTGGGGTGCGTTAGGATTTTGGATACACTGCCTTCTTAAATATGCTTATTAGAGTAGATAACATGACAAGATCCAGTTTCTCTTCTGTACTCTTTTGTTTTGCTAATGCATCTCACTTTTACGTTAAAAATAAAATAAAAATGGATAGTTCAAATGTGTAAGGTCGACATTCATGAAATTTTGCAACTATTCATGAGAAAACAACACTAAAAAAGATATTTGGTAATCACAAGCATATTCATTTTAAACAGACCTTTGGATGCACAGCACATTATATTTTGATTTACAACATTTCTGCTTCTAAATTTTTTTTTTTTATTAAGATCCCAAATTAACTTATGATATTTTTCTAAGTAGAGAACAAGAAACCAGTTGATTCAGGTGCATTGGGTGATATATCATATGAAAAATCAAAATGGTTTTGAAGGAGAAATATAGAGAAAGATAAGAGAGGCACAAAGAGGAGGATCTTCCATTGATTAGCATCAGTTGTTTACATAGAACAATATCCTATATATATACATGTAGGAAGTAAACCCTAGATACTACATTGGGTTGCACATCCATGGGCTACAAGCCCTACAACACTCCCCCTTGTGCGGTCCAGTAGAACTTTGTTTGTAGTGCTTCACGTATAGTGTTTCGAATGTAAGTCTTCAAATGCCGTTCTCTCCTTGATGACTTGTGCCGAAATCAATTGCCTTACTAAAACTTTGGCAAGGAAAAACCCAGTGGGATAAAACCTTGGTACAACTCTTCACATGTAGTACTTCACATGTTGTCTTGTACTTTACATGTAGTTCATCACATGCAATACGACCTTCAAAGGTCGACGAGTCTAAGTTAATTGCCTCGTTAAAACTTCGTCAGGAAAAACCCAGAGGGTCAAAACCTGAACTAAAGAAAAGAGTGCAATATTAAGTAAACTTAGAACATAGATGGACTCGCATACGTTGCCTCATTAAAACCTTGACAAGGAAACCCAACGGGACAAAACCTTAACAAAGGGAAAAGAGTACAACGTGACATATGCAAGTAAAGTTGATCAGTTGAGATGATCACTTTGCTCAGTTGAAGTTGACTAGTTGCTTCACAACTCCTAAGACAGAAAATCCTCGTGGGAAAGACAATAGCCTTAGTTGGGAAATTACTTTCCGGTGTTTATTGTTGTCTCATTAAAAACATTGCCGAGTAAAAAAAAAACTCTATGGGAAAAATTAACCTCGATGAAGGAAAATAGTTCAACACACCATTAGATGCTCCCCCTGATGTCATACAATTTTCATTAGTCTAATGCAATCAAAAGGGAGTTTATCACACTTTACTTTGGTGACTTGAATGTTTATAAGACCATGTTGTTGATTCTGGAAGTTACGTCGCTTAACAGACTATCGCGTTTCATTTATTTGATTCAGATATTTTCCCTAATATCAACGCGATCTTTATGTCTTCAACGTTCAACATACTTGATGTTTTTAGTGTTGTCTCGCTAAAAAAACCTTGTCGAGTAACAAAACCCTTTGGGAAAAACTATTCTCGATCAAAGGGAAAAAGAGTACAACACAACTTCAATTTCGAAGTAAAATATGTCGACATCATATCCTTGGATCCTCCCCCTGATGTCGGCATCTCCCCCTGATTACTTTCAGAGTTGTTCCACACAATTTCTTTAGTCATGTACTTTTCGAAACTGAATATCGGTAATAACCTAGGAAATAATCTACCATATCTCCCTCTGATTACTTTCGTTGGAGAAGAGATTATTGTTCCTTCATAATCAACAACTTTTGGATTGTACTTTCATTAGCATTCCTTTTTATGTCTTTGCAGGGATAAAACAATTTTACGTCAATGGTTATTTTTAAGTACATGATTACATTCACTATACCATTCCAATGACGTTGCGTTGGCGCGGAGCTATATCTAGCTAACAAGTTCCCTGAGGATGTAAAATTTAATCGAGTACATTATTATACTAAGTACAACAATGCGTCTATTATACTTAGATATGGGAATTTTATCTCCCAACACATCTTCGTCATCTTCCTTTAAACGAAATGGCCACTTACTTACATTTGAACCTCGACTAATCATGGGATTGCTATCAGGATGCATGTCTTTGTTAAATTGCCTGACAACTTTAGACAAATGCAAACTGGTGGGATAATATACCACAAGCTCAGTATTCGTTCGAGCTTTCCCCAGATTTTTCATCTCAAATTCGGATTTCAAATAGCTTTTAAGGTCTCTTATTACATCAAGAGTACCCATCATGTCCGTACCATCGACATAGATAGCTATAATTCCAAATCAGGAACTTTCTTGTGAATACGCAAGGAAAAATAACTTACTTTTCTATCCCCTCCAAATCAAATAGTCACTTAGACGGGTATACCACATCCACCTGATTGATTCAATCTATAAGTGAGCGTTATATCTAACTGTAAACGCACTCTGTGGTTTAGAGTCACTTGATTTGGGAAACAAAAGTCTATTAAGTACTTTTGTAAATATCTATTATCTCTTGATTCTTTCAGAGATACGTAACGACCACATACATATGCTGCATTTCAAGTCCTTTTGAAATTACAAGCTAACTAAGTAGTAGAACGCTATAACGTTCATTACAAGAGAACAATTCCATGGCTTTGTGAGAAACCTCGCGCCACAAGGCGAGTCTTTATCCTTTAAGACTTTTTTCTACTCATTATGCTTTGTGACAAATTAATCATGTATGTCCAATAGGCTTTAAACTTGGTTGGTTAGCACTACCACACCAAATACCCATTTATTTGTCAAAGAACCAAGTTCTACCTGGATTGTATAGGCCAAATATGCTATTTATTTGAAATTAATCAAAATAAAGAATGGTTCGATCTCATTGTGCTCTACTTCTGGAAAAACTAGTTATGGGTTATATCATCATTGTGCACGCATGATCCTTCCATTGACTCATGTGCATTCTCATAATCCGTCAGGATTTCATTGTTCTCTAGAATCATTTAAAACTTTGGAGCGTCCTCCCATTAGATTCATGGACATATTCAGAGACAATATTATGAGATGATTTCTGATGATATAAATAAGTTGTGCCTTACTCACCTACTTCCTTTCTAGGTGAGCATTGATCGAACCCGGTGGTATCTCCATTTTCCTTCATGGAGACACGGCCTCAACTACACTTCCACCAAGTGTAGTTGCAACACCTTAGTCTATGGTGTACCCCATCGAGGATTTCTAACCTTGCGGGAATATTTGCAAATTGGTATGTGTGATCTTGTCACTTTAGCGACGTCTGTGTACATTCTGAAAATCGATTATTCTTTGTCACTTCGCGTTTACATTTGTGGAGTACTAGAATCAATATGAGACACAGTGGGAACACACCACGAAAATTCCCGACGTTCCCTTAGAAAATACTTTTTCTTATCTCCCCCTAACGACGGGAAGATTGTCTAATTAAAATGACAACCCGGTAAGAGATCTCCTGCCAAAGGTTTTAAAATGCCGATAATTGTTGAGAGTAAATATCCAACAAAATTACTTAATCATTTTCGTGACCCATCATAGTACGATGTGGACTCGTAATGGCACATATATAGTGCAACCAAAAATGCGTAAAAACACGAATGTTAGGCTTAAATCCAGTTACCAACTGGTACGCAGAAAAGGTTGACTAATATTGGGTTATAAAAACAAATTAAGTAAGATGCGTGTAATATTGCATATCCCTAAAGCAATAAATGATAGGTTGGTACGCATAACCTATTCCTTAGGAACCATCTCAGTAACCTTTGATGGTAGCTCTGCGAGACCATTGGGTATAAGATGCTCTGCATTGATCCTATTAAACATGCAATATTCATCAAGTCCTTTTGATGTAAATTCTCTAGCATTAACAAGGGTGGTTAGCCTTTGCACTTTGCATTGTGTAATATGTGCTAGGAGTTTTCAAACGCAAATTTCTTGGGAACTATAACTAGTCCAAAATGTCAAAACATTCACCAGATCCATCAGTCACTTTAATGGTCCACATTCTGCATGAATATTTTTATAAAGTTCACCTTGTTTTCTTTGTAATATGGAATTTTTACCATTTGCATCTTAGGATGGTCTCGATCTTGTTTTACTGAAGACTTTGTAAAAATGAGTGATATGCTTTCTTACCTAAAAGCATAATGGGAAGGGGGGTTGTGCATCTAGTAATTTAGAAAACACTTATTGAGAGATATGTCGTCACTTTGCATTCTGTAAATCTTTTTCCCATTTTCGTTCACTCAAATAAAGTGATATTTGTATGAGTTCTTTCAAAACAATCATCATGTCACAACCAAAGTTTCTTCATGGTTATGCTCAAAGCCTGTATGAGTCAGTTTCCAACATTTCATTGTCAGAGTCAATATGATTCAATAATCCAGATATTATAGTGAATTACATTTCACTAGATTGACTCATTAGTTTCTCTAAAATATATTTCCTTCCAAATATATTAGAGACTATAAAAGATGCAATCAATTACATTCTCATCATTTTGATGTTCCACATGATATTCATTTGCACGGGTTACTTGGGAATTTAACAAGGTGTGATTATCTCTTGGTACATCTAGAGATTTTCTGCGTCTTTGTTCTATCTTGAAAGAAAAATGAGCAGTGCTGCGCTCGATAAGTAAGGGTGCACACGGTACGGTTCGGCTCGGTTCCTGCCCAGACCGAGTACCTGTACCTCCCTAGGCTCGGTTCCAAAATTTTGGACCGGTACCTGTACCTTGTACCTCGGTTCCGGTACCATTCGGTACACGTCCGGTACCATTCGGTACACGTCCGGTACCAGGTACGGTTCCGGTACCAGGTACGGTTCCGGTACCAATCGGTACTTTTCCAGACATATATTTCTCTAAGTACCTGTTTTACCTGTTTTTCAATATATTAAGCAATATCTCAGATTCTCAATCAAAGAACAAAGCAACAACTAATAAGTAGCAATAATACTAGCAAACCAATGTGCCAAACAACCAAAGTCTTGAAAATCTAAAAAAGAACAAGTATCGTGAGGGCAAGTACTCATTTGTAAAACCAATGTGCCAATAATCTCACGCATAGCACACAAACACACACACTAAGTCTTGACCGGACGGTGGTGGCAATGACAAATACAAAGTCTTGAATCTTGATCTTCTAATCCATGACAGCATCACTTGTGGTGGCATTATTGTTGATAGCAGATAACATGATTTCAAAGAACTAATCAAGATTACCTGCAACAATACACTTGATCAAGTCAGATTAACAAATCAAGATTATCTACAACTTAAGAACTCATACAACAATAGTACAATACATTTGATCAAATAATCCAGATTATCTACAACTTAAGAACTCATACAAGTCCATCAAAATGTAAAAATTTCAAAAGCAACAAGAAAAGAATTAAGCAACAATTAACCCATCAATCTAAGTTGTAAAAGAAATCAGAACAAATTGATTAACAACAATTACTAAGCAACAATTACTAACAATTACTAACACCCTAACAAGACAAGAAACTGTTTACCTTGCTAATTTTTCGCCATTACAATCACAATTTGTTACTCCTAAAACTTTAAGCAACACAAAGCCTATTCACATTAACTTCTCAGTACCTATTGATTCTTCATTTCAATAAAATCCATTTTATTTAGACAATCAGGGAGGTGATGAAACATAAGAAGATTCATGAAACATAAGAACTAACTACTTGTCATTCTTGTCCTGCTCTAACATGTAATTGCAGTTAAATACTTGGTACTTATATCATCATCATCATCAAATTCTAACAGCAGTGTAATGAACCAAATCGTAATCACAACAAGTAAATGATTGAGTAAATTAGAAAATCAAAAACCCATCAATCTAAGTTGTAAAATAAATCAGAACTAAGCAACAATTACTAACACCCTAATTAGCAACAACATAATCCAAAACAATAACACCATCCAACAAATCTCTAACCTTTTCCTTCTTTTTCTCCACTCCCTTAGATAATCTGATTGATGGGTTAATCCAGTTCAGTTCCTTGAATCTTTTCCCTTTGTCTTACCCTGTGAAAGTGAAACCCTAAAATAATCAGACATAGCTTTCAAGATCAAACAGATCACACAGATTCATTTGTTCTAAAACTTACTCGCCTGATTAATTCATTCGAATCATTCCAACAACAAAAAAAAAATTAAGAAAAAATCAGATAGATTTGGAGAAGAAAAACAAAGAAATTGAAAAAAATTATTCTGAACCGAGAGGCGAGAGGAGTAATCACCTTTACGATTTATCAATCAATGAGACTGAGAGACGGATTTCTTCACTTCTTCTCCTTCTCAGATACAGAGGAGAGGAGAGGGAAAGAAAAAAAGAAACGAAATTGAGAATAGAAACCCTAGCCCTATAATGTTGGCTTATATACCACCACTTAATCCAACGGTTATTATTGATCTATCATCCCCTAAATATAACGGCTACTACTAATCGGTCCAGACAGCAGTGACGGTTCGGCACGGACTAGGTCGGGGACGTGTGCACCTGTACCTCCCTAGCCTCGGTTCCTATTTTTGGACCGGTGCATTGTACCCGTTCCTCGGTTCGGTACAAAACCAGGTACGGTTCCACCGGTTCCGGGACGGTCCGTCGGTCCGGCTCGGTTCCTGTGCACCCTTATCGATAAGATAGTCAATTGGCAAGGCAAAGTTCTTGTTGCCGTTAAAGTTGATGTGAAAATTGGTTGCTACTATGATACACACATTACATTGCATATATCCACACCTATGACCAGGTGCATTTCCAACTCTTTCATTTATGATGGGAGCTAGAATTACATCTTAGCTTCATCCCATATTCAGCTGATACCGGTACTTTGGAGTCATTACTACTGGGAAAAAGATACATTTCCGTCTCATGATATATATGTCCCTTTTCACATGTTTTATATGAGTCATTACGTCTAACTCTTATTACTTCGGGGTTCTTTCCATTTTTAATTTTTGCTACATTTAGCTTAATTTGAGAAATTTCTTTATCTCAATAGGCCAAGAGAATCTCACTACACATATCAACCAATTACTTTAGGTTGAATATATTCCTAAAAAGTAATTAATTCTCTTGTTGTCATACTTCAACATATACCGGTTCGTTAGTATTATGGATGAAGTAGAGAAATGAAAAAATTTCAGACTTATATAATATTTTGTAAGTTCTTCCACAAAAACTGGAAAACATATGATTTTATTTGAAAGTGTCTTTTGAAACTACTGACAGATTAATAGTCGAGTATGTGGATTACATTCTACGGAACATTCAAATTTTTGGGAGAAAAATATCAAGTACACAATAATGGTGCTCAAGTCCTTTTAAACCCCAAATGAGTACATTGAAATTGAGTTGGTACAACCAATTGAACAAAAGGCATCATTCTATTATAGCCAATATATCATATTCAATAGAACAAATAGCATTAAGACCAAAATTCTTAATGAATGAGATCAATAAAAATAATTAAAAATTGACCGTTATATGCTATTGACTTATTTTAAGACAGAAATAAACAAAACTAGGCATGTTCTAATAAACAAATAAATAGGCCTAGTAATTACTCAACGTAAAAATTCACATTATAGTCACATACCTTAGACTTTGGTTCCAGCCTTGGTCGTGCACGGCCTAAAACCAAGACAAGAACTAGAACTGGAATTGGAACAAGAACTGGATAGACCCGAACTGGAACATAACAGACCGGGATGGATCAGCCCGAACTGGAATAGGACAGACCCGAACTGGAACAGAACAGAACATCCTGATCCCCGGGTTTAGGCAGCTGGCGGGTCCGGGTTTGGGCAGCTGCGCGGGTTCAGATTTGGGCAGCTGGCGGGTCTGGGTTTGGAGCAGTTTTCCACCTTCCTATCTTTTCCCACGGACTGGTTTTCTACCAGTTTTCTAGAAGACGAACAGATTCGCCAAAACTCTCTTCCTCCACTACAGCGGGTGGATCTTTACATGCCCAATATCTATTCTACTATATAAAGCCAACACCCCTTAGCCACTGTAGATGAACAGTTGCTGAAGCTGCAAATTTCAAACTTCCTATTTTGCCCCTGATTTTATTTTATCATTCAACCCTTAAGTAAATAAATGGGGGCATAAACGTAATTCAATAAAACTGAATTTTCAAGTTCGATTTACTACCCAGAAACATAATCACAACCGTCGAAAACTTGGATCTAATGAGATTAGAGTTAGCAATCATAGCCGTCAAAAATCAGATGCTTAAAAAAAGAAAATCAAAATCTGAATAAACACAGCAATTTCACCATTGAATAAATGGGGCTACAAGAGTAAATTAAGAGAACTGAAATCCCCTTGACAAAAATTTTAACCATCACAACTAAAGATTGTTTGATAAGAATCAAACAGACTTGCATAAGTTTACTAAAAAAAAATCATAATTCAAAGAAAAAAAAATTGAAAAATTAAAGCTAATGTAAATCATAGCCTTACAATTATCATCTCACAGGGGATCCCATCAATCTGTTAGAATTCTATGAATTACAATAGCAAAAAAAAAAAAAACAACGAAATTGAAATTAATCTTCACTGCAAACTTAGAGTTGAATGGACATATCTTCTTTAATTTCTTTACCAAAAACTTTACCAATAGAGAAGAAGAATTTGGGAGAAGGGGAAAATCAACCGTAACCGTGGAGGGAGGAGAAGACTGAAGATGTCATTATTTGACAAAAATGACCAACTATTTCTTCCACCTGTTGAACATGCGTGGCCGATGTTGGTGCGATCCTGTACGTTAACGTGTGATTTAACTAATGTACTCTAGCTTATAGATTTCTTTTTTAGCCGTTGATTGAAGCACGTGCGTATGCACGTGCGTACCATTCTTGTATAAATAAAATACTCCCTCCGTCCCTGTTATATAGGCGGAGTTTAGAAATTTTCTAGTCCCATTAGATAGGCGGAGCTCCTGTTCCAAAGTCATTTTTTCCACATACGCCCCTATTAATGATGCATGGGTATCATACAATTTAGTTTACATGTGAGATAGAGATAAATAAAATAATATTTGTATTGGAACAAGGTAAGGATAAATTAGGAAAGTAGGAGGAAATTTATGAAAACTAAGAATTTTCTTATTCTAAGAGAATACTACTTCTCCGCCTATATAATAGGGACGGAGGGAGTATTATTGTATGTAATCAGGGATCTTCACATTCCCAATACAAATAAAATATTATTTATGAAATGTAATGTAATCACCCAATTGAAATTGATCATACATATAGATACATACGGGGAAATCAGTTCATAAACACTACGATCAAAATCAAATCAATTTCTACTACAGATTTAATTTAATAGGTAGTATGTGCACATACGATCACAATTGTATTATACCGAAATCGAAAACAAGGGAAGAAAAAATATATATTTTTATAGCGCAAAATAGATCCAACTTATCTGATTTGATTCCATCGATTTCCACATTAGCTTGACGTTAATCCGTGTAGGAAAAAAAAATCAATCAATCCGATGTAGCTCCGTGGTATAGCATCGTGCATGATAACGTTTTGAAGGAGAAATATAGAGAAAGATAAGGAGGCACAAAGAGGAGGATCTTCCATTGATTAGCATCAGTTGTTTACATAGAACAATATCCTATATATATACATGTAGGAAGCAAACCGTAAATACTACATTGGGCCGCACATCCATGGGCTACAAGCCCTACAACAAATGGTTCGAATATTTGATCAATTTATTAACTTGGAGAACCTTTATCGGTTCGAATAGTTGGATCACGTTAGCAACCTATTGAGGCGGTAAAAAGAAAATTTAGTGTGTAAAAAAAATACTAAATGGACCGCAGTAAAAATAAAGGCATATATGCCAAAAAAGTTTCTCTCGCATGTCGCATCATTCGCTCACCTCGCGTTATGCCCTTATCACCTTAACCTTACGCTCCTTCGAGACCTAAGCGAATGAACAAGAATCATGTATGCCGTGAAAATGTGAAATCATTACTTACATGTGAGGACGTTTGCAAGAATTTGGTATGCCCCTAATTGTGTACAATTACATCTTAATTCTTACACTTTAAAGAAACAACTGTTGAGGTTATGATTCATTATAGGTAATGACACCATTTTTGTGTTCGCACTGACAAATAAATCATACAGATGTAATGGCTATGAATGTGGCATCTTCGGCTCTTATTTTAGGTGATATTATGGAGGAATTGGAGAAAGCTCATCTTTCATCCTGTAATGGATACGAGGTAACAGTAATCAATGCGGGTATCTCACTCCCATTGCAAACAAGAGCTGGAATTCATTTCTTAGGACATATGAATCACACAACGATATTGGAGGTTCAGATCATGGAGTTCAAGTTGGGATGCATTCAAAAGCCAGAAATCAGCAACAATCTTGCCAAAGATTGTACCAAGAAGCATGAAAGGAAACTTAAGAAGTATTCAAGATTGATGACACAAATGACAGTTTCTATTCAAACATGAGATGTTCATATAAAATATCTTAAATGATCATATTATCAACAAATTTAGCAACGAAATTTCGACATGGATGTTTACGGGTGTCGTGGAAGAGGGTTCAGTAATTTTCAGTTTACCGGATGGGTTAATAGTTCTTCGTGTCGTGGAAGAGGGTTCAGTAATTTTCAGTTTACCGGATGGGTTAATAGTTCTTCCGTGCAGCTCATGTATATTATTGGATGCATCAAGTTCTCTTCTGCAGCATTTAGTTGAGTTCTTTCCTCTGAAAATATTTCGATAAATGCCTCTTGCAATTTAGCTTCTAAGTATCGACATTTCTCTCCTTTTAAAGTCCCGCAGGTGATTTTCCTCGAGTTGCTTTATCCTGTCTTTTAATTCACCATTCTCTACTTGCAACTCATGCATGTACAAGAGCTTCGCATCTGCCTGGGAGGTTTGGTCTTCCCAGTGCCCGGCGCCCTAGAATGACCAATTCCTCGAGTTCTATTTATCCATCCAAGTCTTGGAGGCTGTCCTCTATCTATCTAGGGCGCCAATATCACACATTCGAATACAACAGTTGGCTATATAAAGAGATGATGAAGGTATCGACTGATTATTCTCTTCATCTCTTTCTCTGCACAAACCCATCTTAAATATTCTTTGTCCCCAGAGATTCAAGAATCTTTGAAAGATTTACATTAAGTTTTGATTTCAGAAACAGATATCCTTTGATCATAATGAAAAAAGCTAAAATAGATCACGGAGGATTAGGTAGTGATTCTGGTACTGACAAAACAACAATCCGCAAACTTCAAGATCAAGAAACTCATCATCATCAAGGTATTACTGAAAGAGCTAGTAGTAGTCGTTCTCGTCAAGAAAATCAACCAGAAGAACAATCAGGAAGAAATAACAAATTTACTAGGCAAGAACTGGAGGCAATGATTAGTTCGAAAGCAACAGAGTTGAAGAAAGGTAAGGAAGAGTTGGAAAAGTATGCAGCGGAGTTGAAAAACTTCATTAAAATGTCTAAGAAAAGTGCACCTAGCAGTAATGTGAGTATGAACCCTGAAACTGAAAGGAAACGACTTGTAACTTTGGTATATGATAAGTCTGAGGAAAATGATTCTTTGTTTGAGGAATTAGAAGATCTTAAAACAAAGTTGTCGTCAGTAGAAAAAGATAAGGATGATGATTCTGCTGAGAAAACAACTCAAGCAACAAGCAGCAAACTTCAAGATCAAGAAACTCATCATCATCATCAAGAATTAGGTATTACTGAAAGAGCAAGTCGTAAACGTCATCCTGTTCTTTATTATATTGCTAAGCAAGAACTGGAGAAAATTCCGATCAATAATGAAAAGAATAAGGTTGTGATCAACTTGAATGAAGAACCTGATGATGATTCTAATACCAAGTGAGTTAAAGAAGATGCATGGCAAATCCGATCTTTCAACTTGATGAATCAACGTCCTGGTGGTGAGTGATATCTTTGTTATTGAAGAATTTAATTAAAAGGTTAATTGTTTTGTTTCTCATTTTTGTTTTCTGTCATTAGGATTTATCTTCTTTTGTTTTCTTCAACTTTCTTGTTCATCATTTCAAGAAACACACATTTATGTTTCTTGTTCTCTTTTATTTTCATGTTTTGAGGAAATTTAGATTAAGTGTCCAATTTGATTACTTAAAAAATGTACTCTTTCTGTAATTTCTTTACTCAAATCGTTCAATAACATTTCGTTTGTACGCTCTTCTCTGTTCTTCCATTTGCGATTCTCAGTTATCAAATTATTCACACAAGTCCTACCCGAATTAGCTACTTCTTCCTTTCTTTTTGAACCCTTAAAATAGATATAACAGCGTAGTTATGGCAGGACTACTCTGACCTTGCACACATCTTGGGAGCATTCTCTGTGCTTCAAAATTTCAAGCTGAAATGAAAACTAGTCCACCTAAGAGGATGCTTTGTCTTAACAAATTGAACCCATATCTTGAGAGAAGAAAGTGTTTACTAGAAACCCATTTAAGAGACAGTGTTTTCAATTCCTAGCTATTTTGGTATTTACTGTACTAAATTTTTGTTCGTTTGTCAGCTCACAAGTATAACATTGAAACATATACATATTTCTCCCAGCAATGAGATGTATTTACTAAATCCTCGTATATATTCTAAAAGGGTCTTCAAAATTAGTCTTCTATAGTATGTGAAGAATATGGTATAGTATCAAAGAATGTTCGTAACCTTTTTAAGTCTTGTACATGAAATGGATTCCTAAATTTTAATTTTGATCACCCGAAAAACCCAGTGTGGTTCAAAATTTTGATCAATTTATAGATTTATAGAGTGGTCGATCACACTTGTTCTTTGTGCAGGATGCCGCATATATGTGCTAGCGTGCTGCGTTCCAATTTTGTGAACAATATCAGCTGCTGCTCAAGCATGGTTACCTCCAAAAGAAATCTGTTCCTTAAGTAAGGCTTCCATACTTACCTCCAAAGATTTGAAGAATTCACCATGTACCTTGACTGAAAATTGCTTTGCCAACTGATAAGATGACTCCAAAATCAAAAAACGCACTGACAGATGTAGAACGAACCACCATCCAGTTGATCATTTTCCTTTCTTCCAAATCTGTGTGTGAAAGAGAGAAATCGTTAAAATAAATCCCATTTCTAATTTGAGAATCATTTTAGGATTTCAGAATTTCACTTATCCCTGTGCTCGAGAGAAAATTTATAGGTTAAAACAGACAGATATGTATTTTATTTGGCTATAATAACTTAGTCCCACATCGAGTACAATACTCATATGCCTTTCGTTTATATTCCCCTGGCTCAGCATCACCAGCATCTGTAGTTTCATTTCGTAGTTAACTTCCTGCGGGAATGCTGAGCGACCTGAGTTGTACCGAAAGACATGTAAGGAAAATTAAGAAGTCTTCAAGATTGATGACACAATTGTCAAACATGAGTTGTACAAATAAATATTCTCCAATGGTTATATAAGATATCAACAAATCAATATAAAAAGTTCCCTGTCGTGGAAGTTCTCAGATTTTCTGTTTACCGGAATTGAAAACCTTGGTTTGCAGGTCGTGTATAATATTGGATGCATCCTTGAGTTTGTTCCTTTTTTCTTCTGCAGCATTTAGTCGAGTCCTTTCCTTGGAAAATATTTCGATAAATTCCTCTTGCAGTTTAGCTTCTACCAGCTTCTAAGGATCAAAATTTCTCTTCTTCTAATTCTAAGCCGTGCAAGTGATTTTCCTCGAGTAGTTCTATTATTCCGTCTTTTAATTCGCGATTCTATGCTTGCAACTCATGTAAAAGAGCTGCGCATCTGCCTGGGGAGTATGCTTATTTGGTCTTCCGGTGGCGGGCACTCTAACTCTATGTCGTTTACTAAAAGAAATTCGAAGAATCTCTGCAGTTTGCAAGTAATTATACAACTAGAAAAATAAGAATGAGCTTAATGTCTGAAGAATACCTCCAGCAAATTGGGATGCATTCTTGGGAACGTGTCACCATTGTCTAAAGTATTTTTTTTTTTGATCAATAAAACGATATAATTTTTATATATAAAAGAATAATGAATGGAAGAGTTACAATACCTCAAGACCATAATGGACCAAGGAGAAGGAAAAGTAAAAGTTCAACAATAGAGCGACTATCTCCCGACTAACTCTTCCCATTTGAAGACTAACATTTCATATCTAATATCTTTAAGCGCCTTGAGGGATGAGACCAATACAAAATATTTGCCTTAATGTCTAATACGATCTTTTGAGCGTCTTTCTCTTTGCCTCTACGACAAACATCCGTTGATTGCGTTCTCTCCGAGATATTCCAACAAATAGCATAAGGGAGGATGTTCCAAATAAAATTTCCAGTAGTTGTAGAAATCAGTTCTATCTCTATCTTTAAAAAGAATCCTTTATGTCATCTCCCGGTGGTCTTCCCACGCCAAAACCATTTAGAAAAACATCCCATATAGAGCGAAGCTCTTGAACAATGAAGGAACAAGTGATTTATAGTCTCTAATTCCTTCTTGCACATACAACATCTATTTACCAACGTTCTCCCTTTCCTTTCTAAATTGTCTTGTGTTAGTAAGGAATTATGATGTACCAGCCATGTAAAGAAGCTAACCTTGGTGGGTACATTATTATTCCAAACAATCCTATGGGGAAAATCCACGAAGGGGGACGAAGGAAGTAGAGATAAGTAGCACGAACGCACCGTGAAAGCGCCAATCATTTGTCCACTTCCAAAGTCTCCGGTCTTCGTCTTCGTTTAGAGTCACGTCTTGCAACTTGTGCGATAAATCCGCTTCCGCAATCTCAATGTCCGAGAGTCGCCTTCTCAAGTCCAGGTTCCAATTTGAGTGTCCTTCACTATCGTCGAAGTAAAACCGGCCGACTACATTGTTCTTCTTCCGAGAGACATTGTAAAGATTGGGAAAAGCTAACTTCAAAGGCATATCACCCAACCAGTGGTCTTCCCAAAAGCTAGTTCTATCCCCTTTACCCACTTTATGCACGATCCCTTTATAGAAGCTCTCCATTCCGTTGGTCACCCCCTCCATATCCCACGCCATATTTCAACTTTGTAACCTTGGTGTCCCACTTCAGTTTACTCTCGCCATGCTTGTCTTTTATTAGATTTCTCCACTTAGCATCAGGTTCCTTTTGGTATCGCCACAACCACTTGCACAAAAGAGCGTCATTCATGATGTTCAAATCATGGATTCCTAACCCTCCCATTTCTTTGCTCGACAAACTTTACTCCACCCAACAAGAGGGTACTTCTTATTCACATCCGTGCTATTCCATAAAACCTTCTCATCAATCCGTTTAGCCGTTTTGAAACTGACTTTGGCATTGAAAAAACTGACATGAAGTAAATGGCCAGCGAGCTCAACACGTGTTGAATAAGAACAAGCCTCCCTCCATATGTTAAAAACTTCACACTCCAGCCTTGAAGAGTTTTTTCAGTCCTTTCAATTACCGGATCCCAGATAAGTTTGCTTCTATAAGACCCCCCAGTCGGCATACCTAAGTAATTTATAGGTAATTCTTCCAGAGAGCACCCCAAGCTAATATTTACTATCTCATTACAAGAAGTATTCCCGATCCTGATTGCAGAACTTTTAGAAGGATTAATTCCCAACCCCGAGCAAATTCGAAAGAAGATAAGAGTAGCTCTGATGTATTGAATTTGATCAGGAGAGTCATTTGAAAAAAATAGGGTGTCGTCGGCAAAGAGTAGATGTGTCACTTCTTTTCCATGGTGATGAACCTTGAAACCCTCATATAGTGCATTATGCTCTAACTTTGATATCATCCGGCACAATACCTCCATCACCATTGTGAACAGAAAAGGAGATAAAGGGTCACCTTGACGAAGCCCCCTCGAACATTTGAACATACTACCAGGGCAACCGTTGAAAAGAATTGCAAAGTGTGGTGTTGACACACATGTGTACACCCATCTCCTCCATTTGATACCAAAACCCATTTTCTGCATAACACGATCTAAGAAAACCCAACTGACCTTGTCGTATGCTTTTTCCACATCCAGTTTAAAAAGCCATCCCGGTTTATCTTCTTTATCCTTGAATCAATGCACTCGTTGGCCATGAGAATCTTGTCTATAACTCATCTCTTAGCCACGAAAGCCGTCTGTGAATCCGATATAAGTTTAGGAAGAACTCTTTTCAATCTGTTAGACAAAACGTGGGTGATGATTTTGTATGAAATGTTTATTAGACTGATAGGCCTGAAATCCTTCACATCCTCCACACTATCTCTTTTCGGAATGAGGACAATGAACGTATTATTGGCTCGCCAGTCAATGAAATTTCTCTCATCAAAAAACTTCACCATTGCCATATAATCCTCTCTGATTGTCTCCAGAAATGAATATAGAATTCAACAGAAAGCCGTCGGAGTCCAGGGGACCCGGTTGGAGTCCATTTTTTAAAGCCTTCTTGATCTCTTCTTCAGTAATAGGTCCTTCCATCCCAGCACTTTCATTCCCATCAAGCATTGTGAACTCCAAATCCTCCATAAAAGGTCTGTTAGCATTGTCTTCTTTGTACAGATCTGTGTAGAACTGTTGTAGATGACTAGAGATTTTGCTTTATCTTCGGTTAGTTCCCCGTTGATTCTCGACAACCAATATTATTCTTCCTTCTTCTCGCCATTAACAATTGAATGGTAAAAGGCTGTGTTTCTATCTCCTCCTCAATCCAAGTGGTCTTTGACTTTATTCTTCATTCTCTTATCTTCCAACTTTGCCCATCCAATATAATCTTTCTTCTTGTTTACCCTTAGAATTCTGTCTTCCTCCGTTGCTGCCCCTTGTTCTTCTAAAGCATCTAGAGTTTTGATGTCGATAAGAAGGTCATCCATTACCTTGTTCACTTTACCAAAGGTCTCGAATTCCAAATGGACAAGAAATCCATGATTCCCTTTAATTTTTTAAGACAAACCCCGATTCCCCGTAAAATGTAAACTCCCCCACCACTCTTGTACTAATATTTTAATATCAAGATGTTCTAACCACATTGTCTCAAATTTCCATGGTCTAGGACCTGAATCCATAAATTCAAAGGGAGAGCATAATCGGAATGTGATCTCGAGACAGGTCTTGGTTTAGCTGTTTGCAAAGAGCCCGGTGAAATTCATCCCATTTTTGTTCAGAGAAATCTATCTATTCTAGTGCAAACTGGATTTTCTTGAAATTAGACCAAGTATATTTAGCACCACTCAATGGAATATCAATGAGTTCAAAGTCAAATTTAAACCTGTTCAAGTCGCGCATAGCTCTGGTGATGATACCATCCCTATTCTTGTCTTCGAGAGCAGATGTTACGTTCCAGTCTCCCCTATACACCCTGGCACATCCCAAATACCTAGCACTTCACCAAGTTCACGCCACAAAATTCTTCGATCCTTTCTATCATTGGGGAGCATAAACTGACGAGATAAAGCTAACAGATTGATTCGATAAGTTTTTGAACAGACAAGAAAGAGAGTGGATTCCAAACAGAGTGTCCAATAGCTCAAACTTATCTCCATCCCACATAATGCAGATGCCTCCCTTTGTACCTCTGGAAGGAAGAAAACAATGTTGAATCCCCGGTTTGCTCCATACTTCTCTCATAATATGATGAGTAAAATCTTCCAATTTGGTTTCTTGAAGAAGAACAAAATCAGGTTTCCACTTCTTCAAAACGGAATTTATGGAAACCCTCTTGTTATCATCTCCTAAACCCCTTATATTCCAAGATATGATTTTGTTCGTCATTTGAACTTACTTGCCCTGGCTTTGTTCCTTCTTTCCTCCTTTGTCGATGATGGGACCGAACTAATCATGCTGCAATTGAGTCTTTTTCGTTCCCTTTCCGACCTGTTCAAGCCCTCTTCTCTAAATCCAATTGCATCACATCCCATCTCATCTTCCTCTTCTGTGTGTTCACTAGAGTCGTCATCCGCTTCTGAGTAGAAAGACTCCTGCTCACTTTCTTCACCTTGTTGAATCATGAATTGAACCCCTTCCAAGGAATCATCAGTAATTCCTACATTAGTTGGTGAATTTTCTTTGGCTTTATGCATCCTATGAGGCTGATTTAAGAAACTCTTTAGGGACTGCATAACGCTCTCGTGAATCTCAGTTTCTTACCCTGACAAAGGAAGACCCATGAGACTTCCCACTACTCGGACAGACTTGAACAGATTGGCCTTCTCACGTTCCAGGATCAATTCCCTCTCACGATTAAATTCCCTCCTACTAGCTTCGTCTACTTTACTGCCATCCTCATGATCCACATCAAAAAATTGTTCTTCTTCCGCATCGTCTTCGTTGCTGTCATCTTCATGGGGCGAGAAATGAGAGGATGAAGACTCCAATTGGGCAATTGGCATAGCATCAATGCAAAAAAACTCAAAATCTTGAGTTGTGCTAATCACCAATGCTGACTGATTTGTTTCCTCACACTCTCTGAATTCCTCATCCATCTCTGTGGAATATCGACGAACACCTTGTGTACCAGAAATTAACGGGACAGGATGCAACTTAACTTGAGACAACACATTTGGAGATTTCTCACTATTATTAGTCTGCCTCAGCTCCAATGGGTTATCCTCACAATCTTGAAAAATCTCACTTGATTCGTCAAGAAGCTTCTCTTTAGGAGTATAAGCTGGACCCTGCAGAACAAATCTTGTTTCACTAGTGTTGGAATCTTCTGGCATAGCTAAATTCCTACTAGAGCACTCACCTCCCGGCAAGATAACCCCGGCTTGAACCTCCTCAGGAATTGGTCCGTTGATAAATGGGAACATTAACGGATCAACTTGTTTTAACTTTTGTTGAGCTTCAGTCGTGTTGAGGAACCGGCTGTTATTTTCTATATGCTGGGATTTACTAACCACTGACCCCAAAATTTTTGGGTCCATATCATTGGAGGGTATGACACGTTTCCAAATTGGTTTTGAATTTTGATTATCTCCCTTCAAATCTTCCACAGCTGTCTTGTTCCGGAGCCTAGATGATGGCCCAGTCATTTTCTTCTTTTTCTTCTTTTTCTTTTTTTGATTAACTAAACTTTTGTCAACGGTCGGATTGGGAATGAGTTGATCGTTTTGGTTACCAGTGCTGGTTGCTTTTTCTTGACGCAGGTTACAAGGCTGACTTTTCATAAATGCCTCGGTACAATTGTCCCTCCCAGGCCTGTCAACTCTGTTTCCATCATTTATCCCCAACGGTCCCTCGTCTGCTCCCTTAATGAATGACAAATTTTGATCCAACGGTGGCGCTTCCATCTTCTTTCCCCACGGGTTGACCTGGTCTCTCCGATCTCCCACCGATTTCTCCGATTGGATGACGGGAATAATCAAGGCAACAGTAAAAGAAAGACCTTCTTCTTTCAATACAACCGTCCTCGGAAGATCTTTAATCAACAGAGAAGCTTTCAGTTTAACTTTAATCCCTTTAAGATCACTAAAATCCATATCTCCAACCGATCCAAACTTCATGAGTAGGCCTTCAACGATTCCTGGTGACCAAAGGTGAAAAGGAACCCCTACAAGAGAAATCCAAGCTATTTTGTCGGATAAAATTGGGTTAGCGGCGTTAACAGATGGCCACCACCGCATGAATTTAATTTCTCCGCTTAGAAATTCTATACTCTTTCGATTGATGATCATATCATACTCTCTTGCAGATGAGGTGAAGAAGATTCCCATATCAGGACCAAAAATCTGGATTTTGATTTTATCATGAGTATGAAAAGAGGCTTTAATTCGATCTTCCACCATTCTCCAATCTGTCGGTTCCTGATCCAGCTTGCATATAATACCATCAACCCACTTTCCGAAATCCCTAGCTTGTCCTTTGAAGTTAATATCAATCCCATCTACTAGCGGAGAAATAGAGTACTTCACCTGGTTATTAATGTGTGTTGGTATGTCCTTGTTAGCAATAACCGAAGGCCAGGACTCTTTGATAAGATTAAATGCTCCCTTTTGATTCGGATGAAAATTCGGTTGCATTGGATGGAGACATTTATCCCTGAAGTATTCCAATAGAAGAACAAAATTACTCCACCCATAGCTTCTCTTTCCTTCTGGAATCAAAATACGATGGACCTTTTCACCTCTGTTGCCGGTAAACCAATCAAGAGAAAGATATCTTCCCCTCGAGTTAGCACGACCAAGAATGAGGAAAGAAGCTCCATTACCCAGTGATGTTCTCCAAAAAGGATCAGGTGTAGCCTTAAAACCAGCTCCGGCATCAGCAATAGAGTTAATAAGCCATACTACTCTATCAAAAGGTATTGTACATCTATTGACATACCCATTAGACCTCTCGATAATTCTAAAAGGAGGTTTAGAATCTCTACAGCAAACTTGAAACTCAAAGTTTTTATTATCAATTTTCAAGTATCTTGACTCCATATCAACAAAAGGGATCTACATCACTCGAAATGGAGAAGATTTGAACGTATATCTATCTCCAGCACTACAGCTAGTACACTAGAAATATCATCACCTTCTACTGATAACAAAATGTCAGACCCAGTTGCCAATATTGGCACTAAAATCTTTATGAACAGTTTGATCAGTTTTCTCTACAAAACTATTCATGAGAAAACAACACTACAAAAGATGTTTGGTAATCACAAGCATATTCATTTTAAACAAACCTTTGGATGCGCAGCACATTATATTTTGATTTAAAACATTTCTGCTTCTATTTATTTTTTTTTATTCAGATCCCAAATTAAATACTGATATTTTTCTAAGTAGAGAACAAGAAACCAGTTGATTCAGGTGCATTGGGTGATACGAATTAAAATCAATTTATTAACTCGAAGAACCTTTATCGGTTGGTCATTCTTGTAGCAGAATATTTGTACAAATTAAAAGATCTCAAATGATCATATAAAATATCAATATCAACAAATTTAGCAACTAAATTTTGACATGGATGTTTCCGGTTGTCGTGGAAGATTCTCTTTACCGGATGGGTTATGTGAACACGGAAATCACGTAGGCATCCACGTGTTCACAAACAATCTTTGCGTGAATTGAATATACGCATTAAAGTGTGAATATAGCATAAAATACATAGATAGATGTTGATTCATTGATTCCAAACCCCGCGGCTTTGTCATGATCTCATCAACATCCGAAATGGTAGATCTAAGAAGTGAACACATAAATAAAGATATATGAGTGCTAAACGTAAAGGAGACAATGATTTACGTGGTTCAGCACTAAGGCCTACATCCACGGGTCTGGGGTATATATTCACTATGAAGTAATGGTTACAAGAATAGTCGCAAGACTTTTGGTGTTCATCAAACCCGCAGGTTGATGCTCATACTTACTTCTCACTGATTTCTCTTCTATACTCTAGTTCTCTCTATGTTCCTCCCCCCTCATGTTTGGAAAGGACATGTATATATATAGCTAATCAAAGTGGGTCCCTTGGAAAAGAGTTGTTGAAGTCTTATCTTTTTGTGTTCCTTGCATAATCCGCGGACTTCCTTATCATTCCGCGCCTTCTAGTGTTTCTGTGTTCATTACGCTGACCAGCCCTCGCTCTCTCCGTTGGTCATTTGACACGTGCCCTCTGAGCAGCACTAAATGCGAGTGGTTGGGGCGGTCCAGTCTGCGCCAGGCGGTGTCAGTCTTCCCTTGTCACGTCTGTGTCAGTTGGACCTTCCCCAGCCGTTGATTATGCCTCATCTCGTGATGAGGTAAAGTGTAGCAGAGTAGTTCTTTGGTGTTACGTGGGGATATCTTCCTTCGATACTCCTTCATCTTCGATCGTTGAACTTGACAGATGGCACGCCATCTAGATCCTATGGATGCCCCTATGTGTCATCCATTTTTATGACGTGGCCTCCTGATAAGACCATGTTTTATGGAACATGTCAACGGTGTTGACCCGGTGCGTCACTCAGACATATTTGGCATATATGATTCTTTATACGGGTCAAGTCTCTCAAGATTGTGGAAACCACTCTGGCTAGCAAGTGAAGGGCGCAGCGAGCACACAAGCCCAATGGAGGCACAAGGCATTGGATAAGCACAAATTATTTATTATTAGAGATAATATATTTATTTAGGTATTTTATTATATTTTAAGTATTTTATTATTTTATTTAGAGTTTATATTTGTTTAGAATACTATTTTAGGAGTAGTATTGTTTTCTTAATTTCAAGTAATGTAGCCTATAAATAGGCCTTATCGGTTGATTAATACGAACAAGAAAATTATTAAGCAAATTGCTACCCTTTGGTTTATTGGTTCCTAGAATCATGACCTTTTGAGCTTGAGCTGCTGGCCGTTGAATAAGAAACAAATCGTTTCTTATCAATTGGTATCAGAGCAAGTTCGCTCCTATCCCAGCTTCCACTACCCTATCATCATCATTAATATCTATCATCATTAATATCTATCATCCATTATCTTTCATCGTATTCATCGTTAAAAAAAAAAAAAAAAAAAAAAAAAAAAAAAAAAAGTTTCGTCCGTTTTTTGGTCAAGTCAGAGAAAGCTTGGAAGAAGATATCCACGTTTCTACGCCGAGATTCATAACTAACGAGGTATCGATCTACAAGGATTCAACAGGTCAGGTGAATAGATATAGATAATATTTTATTTACAGGTGTTTCGTGTTTTAAGTTTTTACTCATCTTCTACTGAAAACAAAACCTGTGCGTATCTTTTCTCGAATTTCGCCCAACCCTAAGATTACTATTGCCTAGCCCAATAATCCCAAGAGTAATATTAGTCCATTACTAGTTTAGCTAGAGTTGGACCCGTTTTAGCTCCACGTCAAGCCCAACAGATTCATCCAATATCTTTGCCGGTGTGTATGAACAGTCCAGGAAAATGTTGTTATGCCAGCAATTTAATGGCAGAGATCCCGAAGGTTGGTTATTTCAAGCACAATTAATTTTTGAGTTCCGTAAAATTCCACCGGAAGACTTTGTGAAAGTAGCTACCGATCACCTTATCTTAGTAGTCCATTCAAATGGTACAAGTGGATGAAAGATTATATTTCGAGGCTCTTGGAAGAATTTTTGTTTTGCTTTATTAAAGCATTTCGGAAGTGATGATCCATCTCTTGTGTCAGCTAACTTGCAGAGAAATTTAGACGACAACCGTGCTTATTGGAGATCCGCATTCCAAGACTTTAATGAGCGTCAAAGAGCTAAAATTGTTAAACCACATGCAACTATATCTGATTGTTCCATCATTGAAACTTCAAAATCCAGTGAGCCTATTAAAATTTCAGATACGGTCAATATTCCTCTGGAAGTTGTCGAAAAAGAAAACCAGGTTATGGGTGCGCCAGAAGCGAACCTTGGGGGCAAGGTCCTATTTAAGGAGGGTGGAATGATAAGACCACGTGTGGAGCCAGTATCAATATATATAGTGGACTTTGAGGGCAAAGTCCCATTTAAGGAGGGTGGAATGATAAGACCATGTTTTATGGAACATGTCAACGGTGTTGACCCGGTGCGTCACTCAGACATATTTGGCATATATGATTCTTTATACGGGTCAAGTCTCTCAAGATTGTGGAAACCACCCTGGCTAGCAAGTGAAGGGCGCAACGAGCACACAAGCCCAATGGAGGCACAAGGCATTGGATAAGCACAAATTATTTATTATTAGAGATAATATATTTATTTAGGTATTTTATTATATTTTAAGTATTTTATTATTTTATTTAGAGTTTATATTTGTTTAGAATACTATTTTAGGAGTAGTATTGTTTTCTTAATTTCCAAGTAATGTAGCCTATAAATAGGCCTTATCAGTTGATTAATACGAACAAGAAAATTATTAAGCAAATTGCTACCCTTTGGTTTATTGGTTCCTAGAATCATGACCTTTTGAGCTTGAGCTGCTGGCCGTTGAATAAGAAACAAATCGTTTCTTATCACCTCCACGTGGGCTTTGCTAGTACACGTGGTGAGGGAGATAAATAAGTGTACTTACAGGTTAATATTTCTTCCTTGCAGCTCATGTATAGTATTGGATGCATTAAGTTTTCTTCTGCAGCATTTAGTTGAGGTTTTTCCTCTGAAAAAAATTCGATAAATGCCTCCTGCAATTTAGCTTCTAAGCATTGGCATTTCTCTCCTTTTAACTCCAAGTCCTGCAGTGCTTTTCCTCGAGTTCTATTATCCTGTCTTTTAATTCACGATTCTCCCTTGCAACTCATGTACAAGAAGAGCTGCGCATCTGCCTGGGAGGTTAGTTTATTTGGTCTCCCGGTGCCGGGCACTCTAGCTCTAGGCTATCCAAACTTGTCTTGGAGGCTGTCCTCTATCTAGGGCGCCAATATCACACATTCGAAATATACAACAGTTGGCTATATAAAGAGATGATGAAGGTATCGACTGATTATTCTCTTCATCTCTTTCTGAAACTCTTTCTCTGCAGAAACCCATCTTAAATATTCTTTGTTCCCAGAGATTCAAGAATCTTTGAAAGATTTACAGTTTCAAACATCTCAATGGAAAAAGCTAAAATAGATCACGTAGGGTTAGGTAGTGATGCTGGTACTGACAAAACAACTCAAGCAACAAGCAGCAAACTTCAAGATCAAGAAACTCATCATCATCATAAAGAATTAGGTATTACTGAAAGAGCAAGTAGTAGTCGTTCTCATCAAGAAAATCAACCAGAAGAACAATCAGGAAGAGAGAACAATTTTACTAGGCAAGAACTGGAGGCAATGATTAGTTCGAAAGCAGCAGATTTGAAGAAAGGTGAGGAAGAGTTGGAAAAGTATTCAGCGGAGTTGAAAAACTTCATTGAAATGTTGAACAAAAGTGCACCTGGTAATGTGAGTACGATGAACCCTGAAACTGAAAGGAAGCGACTTGTAAATTTAGTATATGATAAGTCTGAGGAAAATGAATCTTTGTTTGAGGAATTAGAAGATCTTAAAACGAAGTTATCTGTTGATGATTCTGCTGAGAAAAAAACTCAAGCAACAAGCAGCAAACTTCAAGATCAAGAAACTCATCATCATCGAGAATTAGGTATTGAAAGAGCAAGGAGTAGACGTCATTCTTTACTTTATTGGTTTACTAAGCAAGAACTGGAGGAAATATCAGGTATGAACAATAAAGAAGACCCTGAAGAAGTTAGAAATAATGGAAAAGAATAAGGTTGTGATCAACTTGAATGAAGGACCTGGTGATGATGATGATTCTAATACCTAGTGAGTTAAAGAAGATGGCAAATCCGATCGATCTTTCTGAATCAACGTCCTGGTGGTGACTCTAATGGTGATATCTTTGTTATTGAAGAATTAAAAGGTTAATTCTTTTGTTTCTCATTTTTGTTTTCTGTTATTAGGATCTATCTTCTTGTTTTTTTCTTAAGTTTCTTGTTCATCATTTCAAGAAACAGACAGACACATTTATGTTTCTTGTTCTCTTTAATTTTCATGTTTTGAGGAAATTTAGATTAAGTGTCCAATTTGATTACTTAAAAAATGTAATATCGATCACCGAAACAACTCAATTATATGAATTAAAGTTCAATTCCGTTTAGTATCGGTCTGCGCTGGTTTGGAGTGCCAAGTTTATTATGTTCAGCTTAATTGATGACACAATTGATTGTTTCTATTGCAAACATGAGATACAAATAATTTTTCTTTCAGTAATGAAATTTAGATTATAGGTGTTTCCGGTGTCGTGGAAGAGAGGGAGTTTCAGTGATTTTCTGTTTACCGGATGGGATGTGATTTCTTCCTCTCAAAATTGTTAACATTGTCTTGCAGCTCATGTATAGTATTGGATGCATCCTTCTGCATTATCTCGTTGAGTCCTTTCCTTAGAAAATATTTCGGTAAATGCCTCTTGCTCGTTGTTCAATGCCTCAAACTGTCCATTTGATTCTTTCAATTATACTTCTGACGTGCAAGTGCTTTTGCTCGAGTTCTATCCACGGTTCTCTACTTGCAACTCATGTACAAGAGCTGTGCATCTTATTCTGCCTGGGGAGGGCGCTCTAGCTTTATGTCGTCTACATATCGTTCACAATGTTGTTGCACGACATCTTGACTGCAGAAGATGATCCGAAAGTAAGATATAGAATGGAAGAATAACTTCTCAATGAATGAGTACAAGTCAAAAAGATCCTAGACTTGGGACAATCCTTTCGCATTTGTATCTTATTTTCATCTAGATCGACACCTCTAATTTTAATGTATATCAAAGTCAAAATCAAGCTCTAGAGCTCCTTCCTCGTCTTGCACGGATTGTATATACTAATTATTATTCCAGTAGCTTGAAGTTTAACAAAATTGAACCGCTCTAGAAGATCTGCTTTGCTTACGTAAGGAGAACTGCACTATTCTTTCTACATTCTTATTCCAATCAACTGAAGGCGATGCTAGTACAACCATCTTAAAAATCAACTGCGCAGCATACAACACTAACAAGATCATCGAAAAATCTTAAAATTAAAAGCAATGCACATTTGAAGGCCTTGTAGATTTAGGCAAAGTTAAGTCTGGATAGTTCCAAAAATAAAATAAATAAAAATAAACATCAGCACCCCTTTGAACCCGAACAAAGCCTTTAATGCGATGATGAAGATAGCTGAGACAAATGCATCCAGTCAAGCTCTTGATCCGTAGATGTGCACCAGTTAGGTTGAATCCAACTGGTGTTTAAGTATTCAAATGCTTCGCTAAAATCATCACAGGTACATTCACTCCATGAAATTTAGGGAAGTAGATTTTGTTTTCCATGTGACTATTTGGAGGTGCGATTGCTGAGAAACTAGAGGTATCACTGACAAACAACATATACTTCCCCAAACTTTCAATTCTAACCCACTCGCCCTTCGATAGATCAGCTTTATAGACACCAATCGATTTCCCCTGTGGGTGGTCTAAATGCACTAAGAAGACGTTTCCATCACAGGAAACCAAGTAATTTGCATAACCATACCCAAATTCTTCCATAAAATTGAAAATACTCCATTTAATTTTCTTACAACTTTGTAACTCATAGCATGAAAGCAAGTCATCTCGGTCATTTGGCCTCCAATTATTGTTTCCCCGTCTAATGGTATAAATTGGCTTAAACCAATTATAAGACATGACGAACACTATGCAGTCTCTGCTAGTAGGTAATGACGAGAATGAGAAGTCGTGATATGTGGTATATATAGCAGGTAAACGAGGAAGTTGAATCGTCTCTCTTGTAAAGGGATTATAGAAAAATATCACATATTCACCTTTTGACAGTAGCAACCAACCATCTTTCGAAGAACGAATTCTAGCACCTCTTACTATTGCAGAGCAGTTCATAAGATATTTCTCATTATGATGCGTCGGATCCACAAAGTTATAGACGCCATCATCATCCGTCAAGAAAACAAACCATGGAGATAAATATTCAGATTTCTTGGATTTGGCTGAAGAGAATCTCCAGCATGTTGCTGGCATTTGCAATTGTGTTGCCTTACACATCGAACGGAAATGTAGATAATCCACTGGATGAAGTGAATTTGCTATAGCATCGAAAAAAGCACTGGTTTCAGGAATGTTACTCCTAGAACTTTTTTGTTCTGTTGTTGCCACTGCTCCCTCAGGATCAAATCCTAGCCATCCAAGGTTACCAGACAACGCATGGTAACCTCTGGCCCGAATCCTAAGTTTGGACACGCCCAAACCGCGCCAAGGCATGCCATGCCCACGGCATGCCAACCTAGCCGCGCCACCATGCTGGCCTTCCATATGCGGATACTAAAACGAAGGCGTGCGACAGTCAACGGTCCCCCTTCAATCCCAGGATCAAATCCTAGCCATCCAAGGTTACCAGACAACGCATGGTAACCTCTAGCCCGAAACCCTAGTTTGGCCATGCCAAACCGCGCCAAGGCATGCCATGCCAACCTTACCGCGCCACCACGCTGGCCTTCCCTATGCGGCCATTAAAACGAAGGCGTGCAACAATTAACGGCCACCATTCCACCTTAGATGCAAATCTTAGCCGTCCAAGGTCGCCAGCCAACGCATGGTAACGTTTGGCCCAATGCCAAAACCCAAATTTCGGCCGAGCCTAAACTATGCCTCCTCGGGCCCGCAACATCACTCCTGAATTCTTCCTGAGTTTTACTGTCGGGCTGTTTTCACCTCCCAACGAGTTCAAAACCTAAATATCCCCGCGTAAGAAGATAGGAAATTCTTTTCCGGTCGATTTGAGGGACGGACCGTCAAAATCCGAGTCCGTACGAGAATTCTACAGCGATTCTAGAAAAGGGAACTAATTAGGGTTTCTAAAACGAATGCGTGCGGCCATCAACGGTCGCCCTTCAATCTCATGAGCAAATCCTAGCCGTCCAAGGTTACCAGACAACGCATGGTAACCTTTGACCCAAAAACCTAGTTTGGCCACGCCAAACCGCACCAAGGCATGCCATGCCAATTGCATGCCAACCTAGCCGTGCCACCATGCTAGCCTTCCCTATGCGGCTACTAAAACGAAGGGGTGCGACAATCAACGGTCGCCCTTCAATTTCAGGAGCAAATCCTAGCCGTCCAAGGTTACCAGACAAAGCATGGTAACCTTTGACCCAAAGTCTAGTTTGGCCACGCCAAACCACGCCAAGGCATGCCATGCCAATGGCCTGCCAACTTTGCCGTGCCATCATGTTGGCCTTCCCTACACAGCTATCAAAAACGGAAGCGTGCAACGATCAACGGCTACCTTTCCGCTTAAGATACAAAATCTCGACCATCGAAGGTCGCCAAGCTAGCAAGTCTCCCAAGCTCGACTTGCCAGGCAACAACCATGTTACATGTTTTCACGAAAGCGTTCGAGACATCAAACCACAAACTGGGAGATCTTCTTTGGGTTTTGGTTTGGCGGTTTACAGCGTGCGGCGTACACTACGCCAGTAATAAGAAAGTGTAATAAGGACGAAGCGGTTAAGTAAATAGGGAAGTAATGGTGAAACGCTTTTCTTTTATGGAACATCAATTCCATGCGTTAACGGTTACCACCTCCTCCCATTTACTCACCCATTATTCCATTCCTTAAGGAGACCAGAGTACGTTTCACTCCGACTTGTATAATATGTCTTACCTATTTCCACAAGTAGGAACAAGTTCGGTCAAGGATCATACAACACTCAGAAAAACGTTTGGCTAAGCTCTCCCATCTGTTAGCTTCCCATTTTCTGATATAAGTCGTGAAACCACTACTCTTCCAGAATCAACCTGGTCTCAACACTTTCTTAGCTTCCCTCCCCAAAACCAACCCATTCTCCTCCTCTTTGTGACCGAAGCAAGTCTGGAACGGCTATTCTTGGTTTAGGCCATATTTGTACAGATTGATCTCTCGAATCTAAAGTACTCCCGTGCATTACATTGTTTAGGGTCTAAATTCGTTTCTCACCCACACACCCGAAATTACCAAAATCGGCAGAAACTATTTTCACCCTCAAACACCTTTTTATCCAAAAATTAAAAATTAAAAAAATTAGGGATCATATAATTTTTATCCTTTCTCTCAAAAAAGATCTTGTATTTATGTAGTTTCTATTTCTATTAATATTTTCATTTCTGGTTGACTTGGAAAAAATCAAAATGAACACTTTTGCCCTAAATTCTATTGTTTTTGTTGACGAGCTTGTTGGAGCATGACTCATTGATCATGCTGGTGTCTTGCTAAACAACTTCCTATGTTGATTTTTTTACTGATATTGAACGTTTGATTGGTGATGCTGCAAGAAATCAAGTTGCTATGAACCATGTCAAGACTGTCTTTGGTAAAACTCTTGATTCTTTTCTATTGTTTCTTTCGTTGATTTGTAAATTTTGTTAACTTATGGTTTGGGGGTTTTGTGTGTGACTCGATTTGAGTCAAGTGGGATTAATTTACTTATAGAAATTTTGCATGTCTGACTTAACGCCATAAACCTTTGAAACACAGCGTCCTATAAATTGAAAGTGGCTAAATTAATATTATTATCACTTGCAACTGATATCCACTATCGGATTAGAGAAGCATATTCTTCCTGAGTGAAGCGGGCACTAGGCACTTTGGTGTAACGAGCATTGGGCATGATGAAATTAATCTGAAGTTTTGAGTTGAAATGAATTTGAAGTTGAGGGGGTGATTTTATGGTCGTTAATTGTCGAATTAGTGAGTGATGATCAAAGCATAAAATGGTAGAAAGACTATCGTCGGCGCTCTTCATACCATCGAGCGAGCGATAGAAACTCTATCGCGTATTCCTAAGTGCTATATTTGACACTTAGGCAGTTACGCTTGCCACTTTAGCATACCATATTCCTAAGTGCTGTATTTGACACTTAGGCAATTACGCTTGCCACAATAGCATACCCATAGTGGATGCTAAAGTGACAAACTATGTTGTTTGACATGTACATAAAAATGGGCCTTAATGCATGGGTGTGTAGTTGCATACCCAACCCATCTGGCTCCAAGCCCAATTGTATCCTTCCAATTTTATCGGATGTCCCCGAAGGGACCAAGCCCAATTGTATGAATTGACATTCTTTTGCACCCCTGTGGCATGTAAATGTAAATCTACAAAATTATGTGACCAAAATGATATTATCGGGCACCAACCAAAACCTATGACATCAAAAGTCTGCCCTTTGCAATTTGTAACTCACATCTCTATCCAGGGCGCTAATATAACACATTCAAAATATAACAACAGTTGGCTTCTAACGAGTCTGTCTATATAAAGATGAAGGTATGACTACATTGAGATTATTCTCTTCATCTCGTTCTGAAAATCTTTCTCTGCAGAAACCCATCTTAATTCTCAAACAAAAAAAATCTTCTTTATTCTTAGAGATTCAAGAACATTTGAAAGATTTATATTTCCAAAAATCTCAATTGAAATTACACCAATTTACAGAGAAATTCGTACAATCTTTGAAGTATAATTCTGAAACAGAGAAGAGGATACCCTTTGATCATAATGAAAAAAGCTAAAACAGATTATATAGAATTAAGTAGTGATAGTAGTGATGATGGTGGTACTGATAAAACAACTCAAGCAACAAGCAGCAAACTTCAAGATCAAGAAACTCATCATCATCATCATCATCAAGGATTAGGTATTACTGGAAGAGCAGGTAGTAGTCGTTCTCATCAAGAAAATCCACCAGAAGAACAATCAGTAAGAGAGAGCAATACTACTAAGCAAGAATTGGCGGCAATGATCAGTTCAAAGGAAACAGAGTTAAATAAAGGTAGGGAAGAGCTGGAAAAGCGTACTGCGGAGTTGAAAGATTTCACTGAAATCTTAAAGAAAAGCGCACCTAGTTCTATGGGTGTGAACCCTGAAAGGAAACGACTTGTAAATTCAGTATATGATAAGTCTGAGGAAAATGATCGTTTGGCTAGGGAATTAGCAGAACTTAAAACAAAGTTGTTGTTAAACAGAAAAAGCTAAGGATGATGGAAAGATGACAAATTCTTTATGGGTTACTGACAGACCAATAAGTAGTAGTCGTTCTCTTCTTTATCATATTGCTCAGCAAGAACTGAAGAAAATGGCGGATATGGAGAAAGTATCAGAATTCAACAGAAAAAGATACCAAGGATGATGATGGAAAGATGACAGGAATTGATTTGAATCAAGGCCCTGTTGGTGATTCTTCTGATACCCAAGGGTTGAATTAAAGAAGATAGAAAAAAAAATCGATCTTTCAACTTGATTATTGAACTTCCTGATGATATCATTGTTACTGAATACTGAACAATCAAAAAGGTTAAAATTTTTAGTTTCTCATTTTTAATTTCAGCCATTAGGATCTGTAGTCATTTCAAGAAATTAGTGAAACCCAATTTATGATTTCTTGTTTTCTTTTAGATTAAGCGTCCAATTTGATTACTGAAGTTTCTGTAATTTCGATCACCGAAAGAACTCAATATGAATCAATTTATTCATTTTATGTTTACTGCAAAATCTTCAATGTTATTCAAGTCACGGGTTCGAATCCCAAGCGGCTCGTTTCAAATTTAAGGTTAATTTGGTAACTTTTTAGGGTTTTATATATAATCTTATCCTCTAGCCCATCATTTTTAACCTTATCGAGCTCACATTTCTTCTTCTCCTCTAAGCTCAAAGTCGATTTCTCAGGGTTATTCTACAAAGACAGCAGGTAGAGTTAAAATTTAAGCTTAAGAAATCAGTAAAGAATTAAACTTTTGTTAATGGGTTTCAATCTCTAGTTACTGTATGTTGTTAATTCAAAGTTGTCCCTTTACTTGATCCTCATCATGGGGGTATCTTAGATTTTTCATTTCTCAAGGTAGACAGAAATTTGGGTGTTTGTTCTTTAGATTAGAGAGTCTGCTTTTTGTTACAGTGAATCAGTGATTCAATAGGTAATTGAATATGTGGCTTAAGGTTATAGGGTTTTGTCTGAATGACATGTTTTGGGGTTTTGAGCTATATATGGCTCTATTAAGACTTTCTTTGCAGTTTGATTGGGTCAATGTATGATTGAGGAAGCAGTAACTGATGAAATTGCTAGAAACATTTTTGACGAAAATGGTTATGATACCCCGAAGAATTGTTTTATGGATTTGTTTTATTTCATAATGCTTAATTACTTAGTTCATTGATATTGAAGAAGCAATTCTTAGGTGATTGGGAGATATGTCAGGTTGTTTGGTGTAGTATAGTTCGGTTAGAAGGGACACGGGCGGAACTACATGATGACTAGGGCTAGCTTAAGCCAGCCCTAGCAAGCCAAAAATCCATTTATTTTATAGCCTATTTTGAGTTGGATAATATTATGTGTGTCAATTTTATACTTAAGCCAGCCCAAAATTGGATCAAGCCATCCCCATACCCAATGTCCAGTTCCGCCACTGAGAAGGGATGTAACCTGCACTTGCTGGTAGTGTAACCGTGTAAGACCAGGTGCTGCTTACTGTCCTTGCTTACTCTCTAAAGACATGCTCGTAATATTGTTCGCAAATTTTCTTCCATCTTGTTCTAATCAATCACCCTAGGGATCTTTCCAGATTCAAAAGCTTCGATTGCACTACAAGAATCTGAAATAACCTTATATCATCTTTTTGTTACATGACGTAACTTGGCTTATTCGTCCTGTGGGTAGGTAGATACCAAGATAATCAAGGCTATTGGTTTATTGGATGATCTTGACAAAGAGCTCAATAAGTTTGCAATGTGGGTGGAGGAATCATAAGTTCATCACTATCCAGAGCTTGCATACGTTGTATCAGACAATGTCATGTATGTCAGAGTAGTAAAGCTGGTGGGAAACCGTACAAATGCTGCAAGTCTTGATTTTGCCGAGGTTGTGTTTTTCTACTGATCACAGAAAAAACAATGTGGCATGTATTATGATTTTTTAGGTGCGTCAGTGGTTGAAGTAACATTTTTAGGTTTTACTTTACATCCGCATAATCTTGGTTATGCGAGTCTCTTTGCTTTCTGCATATGGGCAAACTATAGATTCTGGTTTCTACTAACCAAAACCAAAATGTTGGGGCCTTTAGTTGTTCTGAACTGTTCATTGTATTGTTTTTCCTTTAGGTCCTATCTGAAGAGATTGAGACTCTGAGCTCAATGAACTGGATTTCAACAATATCAAGGGTCTCTGTGACCATGTGTTATCTCTTTCCGAGCCTAGGGCTCAGCTCTATGATGACTTGAAAAAACTCAAAATGAACACCTTTGCTCCTAATTTCACTGCTCTTGTTGGCGAGCTTGTTGGAGCATGACTCATTGCTCATGCTGGTGGCTTGGTAAACACCTTGTTAAGTTGCTTTTACTGATACTGAACGTTTGATTTGTGATGCTGCTAAAAATCAAGTTGCTATGAACCCTGTCGACACTGTCTTTGGTAAGACTCTTGATTCTTTTCTATTGTTTCTTTCGATGATTTGTGAATTTTGTTAATTTATGGTTTGGGGGTTTGGTGTCTGACTCGGTTTGAGTCAAGTGGGATTAGTTTGCTAATAGGAATTTTGCATGTTTAAGAGAGTAAAGTGATTGCTTCTGGCTCAAGTGTAACTGAGGTAGATACAAAAGCTAATAGATTGAACAATGAGAATGTTTGTGTTATTTGGTTCGAATGAGCTTGACTCAGTTGAGTTGAATCAGACAAGTTAGATGCGTACCTGCAAAGTCCTCTGTGTTTGTATTTTCAGTCAGACTTATCCAGTCAGAGTATGACAAGTCGGCTTGGCTTGAGCAAATTGTAGAGATTATTGTGGCCTCGTTCAAAATTTCTTCATCTCTGTATTAATTTTGACTCAATTTGAGTCTGATCGAATAGATTTTTTGGCCTTCTATTGTTTTTGTTAGTGCTTGTACTGAATTACTCTTGTTTCTGTATTATTTTGAGTGTTTGTACTGAATTTTTCTTGTTTCTGACATTTGTAGATGCAAAACGTTTGATTGAGGGGAGGACTTCAGGTCCATCAGTTCAAACTGATCTGAAGCCATAGCCTTTCAAGGTTATAGCTGGACCAGGTGAAAAACCCATGATTATCGTCACATACAAAGGCAAAGAGAAGCAGTTTTCAGCTGAAGAAATATCATCTATGGTTCTTATCAAAATGCGCGAGATTGCGGAAACTTATCTTGGTTCTTCTTTAAAGAATGCTGTTTTACTGTCCCTGCATACTTCAATGATTTGCAGCGTCAAAGGATGCTGGTGCCGTTGCTGGTCTAAATGTGATGTGAATTATCGATGAGCCAACTGCAGATGCAATTGCTCATGGTCTTGGTAAGAAGGCGTCGCGAACAGTGTTCATGATGTTGTTCTAGTCAGTGGGTCCACTAGGATTTCCAAATTGCACCAATTGTTGCAGGAGTTCTTTAATGGGAAAGAACTCTGCAAGAGTATTAATCCCGGTGAAGCTGTGGTCTCCGTAGTGGCTGTGCAGGCTGCGATGTTCAGCAGTGAAGGTAATCAGAACTTGGATCAATTGTTGCTGTTGGATGTTACTCCTCTCTCCTGGGATCGAGACAGCTGGAGGGGTAATGACTACATTGATTCCAAGAAACACCACTATTCCTACCAAGGAGGGGCAAGTTTTCTTCATCTACTCAGACAACCAACCTGGTATGTTAATTCAGGTCAAGGCGAGAGGGCAAGAACTTGGTGGTAAATTCGAGTTGGCTGGAATTCCCCCTGTGCCTCGTGGTGTCCTTCAGCTCACTGATTGCTTTGACGTTGACGCAAATGATATTCTAAATGTTTCAGCCGAGGATAAGACTACAGAGCTGAAGAACCAAATCACAATCACTTATGAAAAAGGAAGGTTGTCCAAGGAGGAGATTGAGAAGATAGTGCAAGAGGCAGAGAAGTACAAGACAGAGGATGAACAACACAAGCAGAGAAAGTCGAGTCAAATAATGTGCTTTGGAGGCTTGCAATATGAGGAAAACCATCAAGGATGAGAAAATTGCTGGGAAATTGGGACCAGCTGACAAGAAGAAGATTGAGAAAGTTGATTAAGTGGAACTTGGAGGAGGTATATGAAGCTGTTGGGAAAAACAGTTCAGTTGCTGCAACTCTCTACTGAGGTAGTGTGTTTCTATTGATTGCAGAAAGCATGAGAAAGAGGCAAATGCACAAAGCCGGAACTGACATATTTTGGAACTCTATTTTTTATCTCTCTGAATCCAATGATGAAAATTGTAGATAATTTTCATATGCCTTTCATTTACAATACTCACTAGCATCGTATGAAGCGTTCAGGATCTGTGGTTTCATTTCTTTCGTAGTTTGCTCCCTGCGAGGATGCCGAGCCACTCGAGTTTGCAAGCTGCTGGTGCCAGCCTTCAGGCGAACCATTTCTTTTGTTATTTTTGGCAAATTTTTTTTTTTTTGTTTTTGTTACCTGGCGTCGATTGGCTTATTCGCTACAGAATTGGCTCAGACCATAAGGGTTATTTGGTTTTTTCCAGTTTCTTCTTCAAGTGATGTTGGTTATGATATCGTGTACTGATGGACGTGATGGTGCAAGACGCTTGATGGAGGCAAAACAAAGCGATAGCATGAGAAAGAGGCAAATGCAAAAGCCGGAACTGACATGTTTTGGAACTTAGTTTTTCCTCTCTTTTGATGACAGCTACAATTCAAACATGACATGTACTAATTAAAAATCTCCAACAATAATAAATCAACAAATTCAGCAATTATATTTCAAATGTCATGTTTCCCGGTCGTGGAAGAGGGAGGTGGGGGATCAGTGATTTTCTGTTTCCTGCTCGGGCAGAGAGTTCCACCTTCTTCTCAAAACTGGAAAGCTTCTCTTGCAGCTTATAAAACTCACTTTGTCATATTGAAGAACGTTAAGCCTTGCACCAGATTTATTCACGAAACTCATACATGCAAAACAAACAGTAACTGATTTTGCGTCCTCCTAGTCTATGTTTTCGATTCTACCTTAACTCCAACCGGTGGTTAAAATTTAGGGCAAAATTACAAAGAACCAGGGATGGGAATTCTTTGAACCACAGTTTGTCGATCACACTGGTCAAAATATTACTCATGTGCACTTGCATGAAATTTTTTCAAAAATGAAAGAGGAAAGCATACATATAAGTTAACAAGAAGCGACTAGTAGAATAGGAAGCTAATCATCATGCTCGGGGCAAAGTCTTGCCTGAGACCAGTTAGGCTCAATCCAAGTGCAGTTTGATATCTCCTTTGTATTATGAAAATCTTGCGAAGAATACCGGTTACTCCCAACACAGTGATACCTGCATGTATCAAGAGAATAGTATACAATCCTTTCACCGTATAATCTAGGTAAGTATATTTTGTTCTCCATGCAACTACGCGGAGCGACTGCCGAGAAACTGGATGTATAGCTGATGAACAATGCATACTTTCCCAAACTGTTCAGTTTTACCCAGGCCATCTTGGATTCATCCAATCTATAAATATCCATCGACTTTCCACTCTGTCTTAAATTCACTAATAGAAGCTTATCATCACACTCAACCAAAAAACTTGGATAGATGACACTGAATTGTTTCAGAGAGTTCGAAAGTACTTTCCAACTGAAATCATCACCCTTGGCGCTGAAAACCCCTAGCATTCCGTTATAATCTAAGCAGTAGAAATCCCCTTTGTAGAACACTGGATTGTTAATACATGGCATAAAGTGGTCGTGTATATCATATTTATATTCGCATAAATGAGCTGTCCAACCTGTTGAACTCTTGTGTAGATCACTGATCAGGAAAGAAACCTGAGCATAACCAGATTTAGATGCCCATGGGCGCCAATTGGACATGGCAATTACTACACAGTCCTGGGAAGTCGGTGTGAATGAGAATGCCATTCCACCAAGTACATAATCATCAGGTAAATCTGGAAGACGGATCATTTCTCCTGTCAAGGGGTTGTAGCATAATACAGTTTTTTTACTGATAGACAGTAGAAGCCATCCATATTTTGAATATCGAATTATAGCACCTGCAAGTAATTCATCAGAATTTCTCATGAAGTACTTGTCGTTATTATGCATCGGGTCTATGGCATTGCAGATGGAATGTTCACCAATGATAGAAAGCAGCCATGGAGATAAATATGCAGTTGCCGTGGTCCTTGTAGAAGCCGATATTTGGTTCAATGCGGGGAGAAATATGGAGTTTTGTTTACAGACTAAACGAAAATTATTGTAATCCACTGGATGTAGAAATTTAGCTACTGCCTCTATGCTGCCATTAGGAAAACCCCGGTCTTCTAGTTTCCCTCCGCTACAATTTATCCTGCTCCTATTCTCCTCCAGATCATCAGCTGCACTTTGGCTTAATATAGAATCGTTTATTCTTCTCTTCGTTTTATCAACCTGCCTGCCTACTGTTGTGGGCATCATTATCCAAGTAGGTAAAAACCATGGTGTTGGGAGCTTCAAACACGGCAAGATAGCTGTAGTACTATTATCTTGTAATTCAAATATGTGCAAGGTTTGATCTTCCACTAGTGTGTAAAATAAACAGCCCCTTTCAAGACCTATGTCCGCCGCTGAGCAAGATGCTGTGGAAGTGGAATAACACTTTCTGGAGTGTCCATTATCCATGCTTACGCACAAAAAGAGAACATGATCATCCAAAGACTTCAACAGAACCCAAGTCATTGATGAGAAGTCCAATTTTAGGATATGTGTCGAGGTAACTCTTCTATAACTTCTTGAACTGCACTTAAAGTGAATTTTGAAGATTTCGTTACCAGATTCAACCCAACATTCCATGTACTCGCCGTTCTTATCACCATCTCCTATTACTACTGGAAAATCCGCATCCCGTACCTTGAATGATCTAATATATTGGGTTTTCTTATCAGCAACAACATTCTGCCATAGTTTTCGGATTTCGATCTCTATGACCCAGTTGTCCCAACAAAATACATATAAATTACCTTTAAAACAAACCAGGGACAGGATGCATTCTAAAACAGACGCATCATCGTCATTGTTGCTATAATAACTTACATCCAACGGCTTTGTTCTCCATTGTTTGTCTCCAGGTCGACAAAAAACTAGTATGTTGCAGGGCTCATCATCTCCTATGTGGTCTACACGTTTAAAATGTAGAAATACCATGCAACCTTCTTCTTTGTCAGGATTAGAAGTGGTAAAACTACTAGTAGGTGACGAGGATAGCACCAAATCAAATAAATAAAAATCCTTCGATGGTAATTTGGTTCCGGAAGTAATTGACGGACGATCGAGCTTAGGTAACTGAATAGTTTCCAACGATAATGGGTTCCACAAGAAACAATCATCTAAGTTTGATTCAGCTACAGAATACTCAGCATTATCTCCAACATTACCAATAACAATAAGCCATCCTTGATGACAAGTTTTATGATAATATGCTCTTCCTCGCATCTCTGGTATAGACTTGGTGCAATTTCTATTATTGGGTTCACAAGGATTGTAGAAGCTCTGAAATTTCCTACCTTTTCCATGTGGAAAAACAAGCCAAGGTGCTGCTTTAGGACTCGGTGGACGCTGTCTTGCACTCCGCACATCTGATGCCTTCGCTGTTGCGAATGCCAACTGCTTGTCTTCCATGAAAGCTGCGGTATGAGAAGAGATCAACAAGTATGAAGTTGATGGTGGTGCAGCAGTATAGGCGCGTATTTATATAAACGGCGCACCTCCAAATTCATCGACCATCAAATGGAAATCGACTAGAATTGGAATTGGTTTTTCAGGGTTCTACTCACGGGCTGGTTTGGGCCCGGTCATACGGGTAACGAACCAAGTCTGAACCGTTTAGACAACCAGCTTGCAGAGGCGGAGGTATTTGACGGCAAGATGAAAGATCTGGAGAGTCTTTGCAACCCAATTATTGGTAAGATGTAAAGATGCTGCTGGACCTGACATGGTTTTGGTGGCATGGATGAGGATGGTCCTTCAATGGGTGGGTGGTAGTGGTGGACCTAAAATTGATTCAATTTTATTTTATTTTGGAGAATCATTCTGGATCTTTGGAGTCTGGATTAATGAAACAATTTTATTCAAACATAAGATTTACTGATAAAAAAAATCTCCAATAACAGTAACAATCACAAGAATATAAAACAGACTACTGCCGGGTCGTGGAAGAGGGAGGTGTGGGATCAGTGATTTTCTGTTTACTGGTCAGGCTGAGATTGATTCCTCTGAAAACTGGAAAGCTTGTCCTGCAGATCATGTATAGTTTTAGATGCATCCTTGAGTTTGTTCTTAAAGTTTTCTTCTGCAGCGTCTCGTCGAGTCCTTTCCTCTGCAAATATTTCGATAAATGCGTCTTGCTCTTTGTTCAGTTCCTTATACTTCTCCTTTGATTCTGTCAGTTGAGCTTCTAAAGATCGGTGCTTTTCCTCGAGTTCTTTTATCCTGTCTTTTAATTCGCTATTCTCTACTTGCAACTGTACAAGAGCTGCATCTGCCTGGGGAGCCACTTTTATTTGATCTTTCTGCACTCTAGCACAATCTCGTTTTGGTAAGACATCGCTTGCAAGCTCTTCTCTGTTCTTCCTTTTGCGATTGTTATCCACACAAGTTGTGCCCGAATAAGCTACTTCTTCATTTCTTTTTGCAGCTAAGTTCTGCTCAACTGGCTTCTCCTTCTGACAGACACCTGATTCTCTTACATAAATTACATTCTCGGCGAAGTTCTGCTCAACTGGCTTCTCCTTGTGATTGACAACTGGTTCTTTTCCATTCTCGACAGTTCTAGTACCCATATTATTCATAGATCTTTGTGTCTCTCTTTTAGCCTGGGTGTTACACTTCTCCATATCTGGGGTTGGAATCTCCTTGGCCGGAGAGTTGGAATTCGACAAGTCAGGTCGAGCTTTATCACTGGGTGATTTCGCTTTTACCGGCGTGTCGTTTACTTTCATGTCAACATAACCAATATAACGCTTGTTCGTCCTCCAGTAATCCTTCTGCAACTTGGCTAATTTCGTCTCGAGTCTCGAAAGGATGACGGTTCGCTCAAAATCTTGCTTGTCATGTGCTGGTTTGACAAAGTTAGCTTCCAACTGACCTATAACCCCACGGCCTCCACTTGATGCAGCGTTCCAGACTCTCCAGAATGCCTTGATTAGTCTGTTCCTGTGATACACATTGAACCCATGGATGTCAAGATGCGCATTCGCATCCCTATGGAACCCCATTTTTCCTAGCACGCCCTTATTTACAGTCACCTCAGCATTATCAACACCAGTTGGTTTGTAACTGATATCTTCTTGATTTACCATATCATCCACAAGGTTGTGATGCACGACATCCTTACCGCGCAAAATGATCCGAAAGCCTGGTGGACGCCTGAGATACAGAATGGAAGAGTAACTCCTCAATGAATGTGTGTAAGTTAAAAAGATCCTGGAATTAGGATAATCCTTTGCCGTTTGTATCTTCTTTTCGTCTCTGTCGACGCCTCTAATTTGAATGTCATGAACATCAGAGTCGAAATCAAGCTCGAGATCACCGGCCTCATCTTGCCAAAGATTGTATATGATTATCCGAGTACCTTGATCTTTAATCAAATTGAACTGCTGCAAAAGATCGGCTTCACTTACGTAAGGAGACCACTGCACTATTGTTTCAACATTCTTCATCGAATCGACTGAAGGCGAAGATATCCTGCTCCATTGATTCCCTTTCCATTGATAATCAAGCATGGGAACTACAATATCCTCCTTGCCAGTGCTTGTCAGGAATGTGTAAGACAGCAGCCCAATGCTTTGAGTAGCGCTTCTTCCATCTTTTCCAGGACATCGCGAAAACACAATAACATCAGCTCCACACCTCATTGTACTAGTCTTAAAACCATTACCATATTGCCCAATCGTATTCGCCAATTTACTTTTTGCAGAATACCCAAGAGACATACAGTGTCGCATTCTTTCTGGAGACATGCCGCCACCATTATCTTCCACCACCAACATCCTGGAACCATCTTTCTTATTCAAACGCACATCAATATTGCAGTAAGTAGCGCCATTGCTCACCTCGTCTATTGAATTATCCAGCAGTTCTGCAACCGCACCAAGAACCCACTTATGACTTGTCGCATTCGAATGCAGAAACCTGGGATGCACTCTGACATGATCCATGCCGTCAATTAAAGTGGTGCCGCCGCCTCCTCTGCGGGTGGAGGCAATATCTTCGTAATCCCCTGCCTTCCAAAACTGCTTACTGTACGGTACAGGAGGAGCTGGAAATTTAGTAGTAGTTCCGGAATCAGGCAACCTGACAGATAATGGAATTGGTGCTAAGATTTCCTGATCATCAAGTGGTTCAAGAAACCCTTCAGGCAATACAAATTTGGCCCTCTTAGAACTAACTTCGTCTTCTTCATTACCCATACTTCTTTTAATCTTGAATCCGCAATTCGATGATGAAGAAGAAGAAGTTGAATCAGAATTTACACCTTCGAATTTGTTTTCCATCGCGAAACAAAATTTTTGCCCTAACTTTTTTCTCTGCAACTTTAGAGCAAACAGAAGAATCTGTGATTGAATGAGAAGATAATAAACAAAACCACAACTCAGACGGCTTTATATAGGCTACACACTTTCCTTATTTGAAACGGACTTCTAATTCTATGCAAATTCTAAAATCAAGAGTGTGTCCTAATCAAAACCAGTGACGCTGAATTTGGAAGTTGGACCTAGGCTTCCTATTCAAGAACGTACATATACAACATTGGTATCGGCAAAGGCGTCAGATGAGAGAAGTGAACGGAAACGTCGACCAGTTCCGAAGGCAGCGCCTTGGCTTGTTTTCCCACATGGAGAAGGTGGGGAATTTCAGAGTTTTTCTTGTGAACCCAATTATAGAAATTGCATTAAGTCTATATAAAGAGCATATTATCATAAAACTTGTCATCAAGGATGGCTTATTGTTGTTGGTACTGTTATCTGTATATAAAGAGTTTATCTTCCACCAAATGAAGTGTGGGACATTTCACCAAATCTTCTAGCTTTCTCTTGGTATCGAGTCAGAAGATCCGCAACCCACGCTTCTCTCTTTTCTTCTACCTTTTCACCATGGCTGAAACTTCAACCCTTCATCAAATCCATATAAACCATCCGATTAGTGTTACACTTAATGACACAAACTATCTTATATGGACAACCCAGTTTAAACCCCTTCTCAAAGGGTAGAAACTACAAGGTTAAATGAGAATTTCTACCAACCTAACAATAGACTATACATGGCATAGAACATGAGAAATTGTATTAAGAAAAATAAACCATTAAAGAGAAACTCAAACAAGCTCAAAGATGGTGAAAACCCTAGTTCATGAACATAAGCAATATGACCTACAAGTTCACCCTTCACCCTAACAAGGTATTTAGCTAGACATGGTTTTCTTAAAAGCCATCAAAAATTATATGGATAATAACAAGTTAAACATATGAATAGCAGAAAGCAAAATAGCTAATTTTCTTCCCTGAATACGGCGTATCCCTTGAAGTCCATCTCATGAATCGACGGCAGCAACCCTAATTCGAATCATTGAACACCACCAGTTCTTCTTCAATCAACAAACCCCAAATTATACCACCTGCAATCAATCCACAACCAATCACAGAACCATCTCCCCAAATTCCACTGTTGCTGCTGTGGAATCACGAACTGCAGAGACCCCATTGATGTTGCAGTCAAACCATAACCACTGCCTGCAATTGTTCTTCCCATTAAATCAAGACCATTGCACCCATTCAACAGATGCATCCGTAACCTCTTGTTGCTGCTTTTGACTCCAATTCAAGACCAAATCGAAACCCCATTCTGATCTTCATTCGCATATAAACTCTGCACATTCCTGAATCCAACGAAGAACCCCAGAACTGATGCTCTTTTTCTTTCCTAACCTAATTGTTTGCAACTGCTTGAATGAAAGTGGTAAAGAAAAGAATAGAATATGCTCGAATATGAATATGTTTGTAAAATTGATATCTCTGGGCCTCTGGCCATGAAATAGCAAGGTGGGTGCGGTGAGACACTGCGGTCATAAGTTGTTGGCTTGCCAGCCCACTAGATCTATAAAAGCTTCGTCAAGTTGCAAGCGTCAATTTAGATTCGAAGCCATTCATTTTTCGGGTGAGCGGATTTTAACTTGTAATTTCTGTAAAAACACTAAAATATAGTATTTATTAGCGAAATATCGAGACCTAACTAGTATAAATGTGGGTATAAATGTGTCGTACTTGCGTGTTTATGAGTACTCAAGCAGGTGCGTCTCTAATTGGTAACACTGCATATGTAAAATATGAGGAACAGGACCAATTAATTTTAGGATGGCTTCTTTCCTCTTTATCTAAACGTGTATTAGGTCGTGTATTAGGGCTATCCACATCACAAGAAGTATGGGAAGCTCTTCAAAAGAGATATGCACCATAACACAAGGATCATGAAATGAATATAAAAATACAACTACATAGTCTTCGCAAAGGTAACAATTCAATGCAAGATTATTTCTTATTAGAAAGTCAGATGGTCTACATGTTTTTATGCAGATCAAGAAGTTAATAGAAAATCAAAAAAATCACAAAGTGAAACTGTTTCAATCAAATAATGGTAGAGAATTCAAAAAGTTCACTATCTTTCTTAATAGTTTAGGTGTTCTACATAGGTTCTATTGTCCTCACACCTCTGCAAAAAATGGTATTGTTGAAAGGCGCGCCAGACACGTCACAGAGTCATGCCTAGTTCTCCTTTTTCATACTTTAATGCCAAAATCCTACTAGGTGGAGGCTTTTACAACTGCATGTTACCTTATCAATAGACTCCCTACACCTAAAAATGAATCGAAGTCACCTTTAGAGCTACTTTATAAAAAAAAATGATTGTTTGTTTCTTAAGGTTTTCGGACGTCTTTGCTACCCATATCTTCGTCCATATGTCTCTAACAAGCTAGAACCACGGTCATTGGCGTGTGTGTTCATAGGATACAATGGTGCACACAATGGGTATTTATGTTTACATGTTCCTTGAGAAGGTTGTATATCTCTCGAGATGTCAAATTTATGGAAAAAAGCTTCCCATTCGTGCTAAGCAACATGTACATTCTCCTGATACTCCACACAATTCAGCACCTACTACAAAAATCTTGACATCTTCCTCTTTTTATGTTCCACCATCTGTCAAAACTATCTTGTCTGAATCATTTTCACTTTTGATTTCTCAATCTACAAACACCCCACCTATGTCACCTAACTTGGATGATGTGCCGTCACCAGTCATCATTGCACAAGATAATGATACAACAGTGAATACTTCTTCAGAACCAGTAGTAAAAATTGTACCACAAGCACAACCACCACCTCAGCAGCACCCAATGGTTACTAGAGCTAGGGATGGCATCAAAAGCATGTTAAAAAATCTTTGTCTTACCGCACCAAAATATCCACTAGGGAAGAAATAATTTATTTCTCCTACTTGCTATACATAAGAATCAAAAGATCCACAAAGTGGAGGCCTCCAATGGATGATGATATAAATGCGCACATTCACAATAACACTTGGTATTAGAGCCTTTGCTCGGTCGAACTCATGAGCGTTGCTATCTCAAGCTTGTTTGTCAAGTTTAGTTGCCAAAACAATAAGTCTTGATTTCTAGTCTACTTATAGCTAAGTCTCGGATTAGGATAGAATATGTAGTTGAGTTTTAGACTTCATGGCGTTCATCGATTGAAGACGAAAAACTACTAAGGGGAGCTTATGGAACTTCATCAACAAAAGGTATGTGGAGACTTGAATTCATCTATCACTCAAAAGTCTATTTCTACTCTATCTCCTATTTGAGACAAAAGTCGTATAGCTATATAGACTTCAATTATATATAGATATTTCGAAGTGAGTTTAACTCGCTTACATATTTATCGAAATATGTGTTGGTAAGCTTTCGCTTTAACCAAGTTCATCTTATATTCTAGACGAAAGTCAAAAGATGATCATGTGAAAATCGCCTTTTAACATCTTATATGATTTGTGTGAGACAGTCATTTGGTGTAGACTCTGAATGTTTCGTATTGATCATTTGATCACTTGACAATTGCTTTGAAGATAATAGTGTGTGTGAGACAGCTATTGTCGTCTTCAAAGAATGTTTAAATGATTGAAATGGGAGTTTAGAACAAGTAACCATTGATTGGATATAACACAGTTTGTGTACTTGTACGCTAACTGTTGTAGATATATTCCAAGTTCGGAAACTTAGTATGCATACCCGTATGTGTACTGGTTAAACAGTTGAAGTCCGGGAACTTAGTATGCATACCCGTATGCGTGCATCGATTTCAAGCGATGTTGGTCGTGAACGATAGTATGCGTACATGTTTGCATCTTGGGCGAACAGATCAGTTCCTGGAACTCTAGGTATGCGTACCCGTTTTCCTACTGGCGAACCCAGACCGAGTCCGGCTACTTAGGTATGCATACATGTTTTCATACTTGAGTGGGTTAAGTTCTAAAATCGGTTTGTTCATGAACTAACATTTATAAAATAAGGAATGCAATCTTTTGCAAACCGTGGCTATAATGATCATGAATTGATTCGAGTGAATCAAAATTGATTTTGCTTCAATTGTGTCTTGTATACTTCTATGAGAATATAAACTATAGAACAACTCTATAACTAGTTTCATTTGAGTCATTTGAACTAGTCGTGTTAAGATGAATAAGGTTGATATGAAAGTGTTCATATGGCTAACTTCGGTTAACTATTGTTGCGCCAACAAGGTGTACACATTAAGGTACGGTTACCCATATCTAAATGAAGTCACATTTCATTTGTGTATAACAAGCTAAGTTCGATCTAATGGTTGAAAGATATTATCTTGAGTCTAATCAGGTTTTCATCTAACGGTGAATATTGAATGCTTTGTTACCAAGGTAACATTGATTGCAAACCCTGATTTGAAGACTATATAAGGGAGAACTCTAGCAACTGGGAAACCTAATCCCCACACCTCCTGTGTGATACTAGTTGCGACTAGAGTCGATTCTCCTTTAACCTAGGTTTTTCCTAAAACCATTATAGGTTAACGACTTAAAGACTTCATTGGGATTGTGAAGCCAGACCCGACTATTTTCTCTGTAGTTGTGTGTTCTGATCTTACTTGGTTTTATCGTATTGTGTACTATCTTCTCTAAGATTTGCTCGAGATTTAATCTTCGATAGGTAAGATAAAAATTAGTCACAAATATCTTCGTCTCATTGTTTGTGATTCCACAATATCTTGTTCTGCAACCATACGGTTAAGATTATTGTGAGGTGATTGATATTACAAGGTTGTTCTTCGGGAATATAAGTCCGGTATATCAATTGGTTCCTGTTCACCTTGATTTATCAAAAGACGGAACAAAACTTGTAGGTATTTCTGGGCGAGACAGATTTATCTATTCAATAGACTATTATGTGTGAGACAGATTTGTTTATAAAGTCTTCGACTTTGGGTCGTAACAACTCTTAGTTGTGGGTGAGATCAGCTAAGGGAATCAAGTGCGTAGAATCCGGCGTGGTTCTAAAGGCTTAAGGAACGCGAGTGTACCTTGATCAGTGTGAGATTGGTTTAGGCTCAACTACATTCCAGTCCGAAGTTAACTTGCACCAGGCTAGTGTCTGTAGAGGCTTAATACAGTGTGCTACTCAAATCTGGACTAGGTCCCGGGATTTTTCAGCATTTGCGGTTTCCTCATTAACAAAATTTCTGGTGTCTGTGTTATTTCTTTTCCGCATTATATTTGTTTATATAATTGAAATATCACAGGTTGTGCGTAGTTCAATCAATTAGATAATCCAACCTTTGGTTGTTGAAATAAATTGTTTGACACTTGAACATTGGTCTTTGGTACCGTTCGAGTTGTTTCTCATAATAATCAGGCTCACGGATTCGATCTGTTTGATTTGCTGATTACATTGAGAAACAGAGATATAACTCTTGGATATATTTCCATTGATTGAGTCTGACTGTCTAGTTGATTCTCTTGGAAATTATATTGGAGTTTGTCCATACTGATTGCCTAAACGAAATATAGGTTGTGGTTGTTAGACCCCGCTTTTTTCAATTGGTTTCAGAAGCGAGGCAAACACGTTTAAGACCTTATAAATACGTGTTTATAGCAATCTCACTCTATGGACATAAGTGTTATCTCGTAAACGTCACCGCTTGAGTCTTCGATGGATCAAATTACTTATGGTGGAAAATTGTTATGCATTCCTTTCTTCAAGTGCGTGATTATCAATCATGGTTTATGTTGTTAATGGCTACAATCCTCCAATGGTTACTGTAGACGGTGTCACTATTGCAAAGGATATTGGTAGATATGAACCTAACGAGATTCTCGCTACAAAGAAAAAATTACGATTTGTTTAAATGCTATCATTCATGCCATTACCCCAGATCTTCAGCACCATGTGACTACGTGCACTCGGTCCAAAGATGCGTGGGATATCTTAGAAAGTGTATTTGAAGGGAATATCTCTGAAAAGCAAGCTAGGGTTCAAAACCTAAATTCTGATTGGGAAAACCTTCGTATGGCTGACGAATATTCATTTGATGAGTTTAATCACAAAGAGTCTGAAATTGTTAATGCATCTTTTGCGTTAGGTAAGATTATTCCTGAAAAAAACATTGTGATGAAAATTCTCAGATCGTTGTCAGCCAAATACGATTCTAAGAAACATGCCATCGTTGAAGTAAATAACTCTCTTTCCAGAAATACACTTGTTGGAAAGTTAAAGATTTTTTATCTTGAACTGAGTAGAAGTGAAAAACTTCGCATGTCTTGTAATCCTGTTACTACATCTGAAGTAAAGTCCCGTTGTCCTGAATTGATTGATACAAAGGATGAGAATTGCTTTAATTCAACTCTTTCACTGTTTGTACAACAGTTAAAGAAAACTCTAAGACAGAGAAAAAGAAAATCTCAAAAGAATTTATCTTCAATTAATTAAAAGGATAGAAAAGTTCACAAAAACTATGATAATGGAACTTGTACCATGTGCTCTGGTCATTTTAATAAGGAGGTTAGTGAGTTAACCAAAGCATGGATGGCAACTCTTGACTACTATCCTAAGGAAGAATCCCATGAATGTTCTCTCACTTACTTTGCTGATTGTCACACTTGTCCCTCGAATAACTCTGATTATTCCATGATAAACAATCTACCTTCCCCAGAAAACAAAATTTATCTTTTAACCAAAGATTCGTACTCAATGAAGAGTATGTTTCAACTGGAGAAGGAAGCATGGATTAAAAGGATTGAAAATAACGGAAAATCAATCGAAAAAATTAAGACAAGAGAAAGCGACATCTCGCAATCGTGATTTCAAGAAGAAGAATCGATCAACTTCGATAAACTCTCTTAAACTAAATCAGCATGTTACTCCTGAAATCATGTCTCTCTCAAATATCTCTTGTAATGAGGAAAACATTGAATACAATGGCACAACAAATCAATTGCGTCCCTTGTATAAAAACCAGGATCACCAAGAGATGGTGCGCAAAAAGGTTCTTGAAAAATCTTCTTCCAATAACCCATGTTATCAGAAGGAGAAAAGAAAATCTCATAAAAAATCTACATCACTTTCGAAAGAGATTGTAAGAATCATTCATAGTTTACAAAAATCGATAAACAGGGCTTTCTAAAAATTGCAAGAAAGGAAGATGCCTAATCGTGATAGTCTCCCTATAAAAAGATCAGGAACAAGGAATAACAAAATTGTCCTCTTCTCATAAGAATCCACCCAATCCTTTATTGGATGGGAGAAATTACAATCTGTAATAGGTTCTAAGATTGTTCCTGTTTTCCTTTGGACAAGGACTATAATCTTCAAGAAGGGTGTTAATAGATTTCTGTTATTTTCTGCCTTGTCTCTATTCCTTCTTACTTTCTCTGGAACTGTAATGTCTGAAGTCAAGAACCTTTTTTGTGCTTAAACGGTTTTCCTAATAAAGTTCCTCTTTGGATATCCAAAATTCTGTTAAGGTTTTTTGTCAAAGGGATTTTTAGGAATTTGCTTTATATCTTCTTCTTTATAAGATTTGGAAGATTTCTTCCTCTAAGCAAGCATTTTATTTTCTCTATCATGTCATCATCAAGTCTTTCCTGTAAAGAAGATGATGTCTGGACTGTTTTTTTTTTTCCTCTAAGAAAGTTCGTTTTGGTTCCTATGATAATGAGATTTGTCAAGAAAAACGTGATTCCTCTCCTGATATGAATCCTACTTGTCTCTCATTTTGAAATACTCTCATTAACTATGAATCTTATCTTAGAACAAGTATGTGCTTTGAAGAGTGAACTCGAATCTTCAACCAAAAGACTTGAGAACAAGATGGATAATCTCGAATCCATGATTGATCTAATCGAAGACGAACTTGATGATTATAGGGAATATGAGAAGAGTCTTTAAAGTAAGTGAAATGATTTTTTGTTACTTGCTTAGATAATGTCTGAGAAACTTCTTATGAGAATTTATTCTTGTGTTTTAAGAAGGATAACTAGGATTTGGAATAACAATTATTGTGATTACATATAACTATTGCCAATGATTTTCATCTTGCAATGTTTTTAGATTTATTTATTTAAATTCTAAAGTTTATTTGGAAGATGATTTTGCAGTATTAATCTTTATTGGTTTTATATATTGCAAAAATAATTTTATGGGATATGTGTGTTTACGTCCGTGAACTATGATTGTCCCATGTATGTCAAAAGTTAAGTCTATTATATGTCAGTATGCAAATATTGATGGAAAATATAATGAACTTTTTATGACAAAGATTAAGTCTATGGTATCATTATGCAAATATTGATGAAAATAGAATGAATCTTTGTATATTCATGATATTGATCTTTCCCTGATCCACTTCTATGTGAAAGTACTGTGCGGCTCTGTAAGTTCTCTTATGTTGAGCATTTCTGATTAAATTAATCATGGGTTCTCTTGTGCTTAATTTAATTGAGTCTTTAGGATACAAATTCATGTTTCATGTAATTTGTTAATGTCCAAAGAAATCCTTCTTTTCTTGTAAAAAGTAAGGTCTCTCTTGTTGTTCTTTCGGGAATGACATTTATGGGGGAGAGTTCTTAATTGAACTTGTGCTTAATTGCCAAATCTTTGTGGGGGAGTGTTTGTGGAATATTGTAGGAGTTATCTTGTATCTTTATAAACTCCTTGATGAATACAGTAAGTTTCGAATATGTGAAATCATCGAAACAAAGTTGATATGTTCTCTTGTAGTCATGAAGTATCTTTATGAGAATTTCATTATGATCCCGCTAGTTTTCGTACCTTTTGCCAATTTATATTGACAAAAAGGGGGAGAATTATTTTGTAGTTCACACTACAAATACATATGGTTTACGAATCATTATGTAAGTTGGAGTGGTTTTCATTGTGAGATGAAGTATTGACTAAGGGGGAGTGATACATATCACCATAGTATTGTTGTCAAAGTTGTGATACAATTGGACTTTGATGGTATGCAATAATACTATGACACTGTATAAAAATACGAAAACATCTTGTTTTTATATATTGTTATAGCTATGGATCTTCAACAACTATGATGCTGAGTTGAACACGTTCAGAATTACTGGAGTACTTGGAAGTGACGGAGATTTCGAGTAATGTTGAAGAACCAAGGAAATCAAGCATTTGGATGAGAAGATACAAAGTTTATTTATTTTGTAATCCATATGTATTGATAGTTTAGTCACTAAAATTGAGAAAGACATATATTGTTAGAGCATTGCTCGGTCGAACTCGCAAGCGTTGATATCTCAAGCTTGTTTGTCAAGTTTAGTTGCCAAAACTATAAGTCTTGATTTCTAGTCTACTTATAGCTAAGTCTCGGATTAGGATAGAATGTGTAGTTGAGATTTAAACTTCACGGCGTTCATCGATTGAAGACGAAGAACTACTAAGGGGAGCTTGTGGACCTTCATCAACAAATGTGGAGACTTGAACTCATCTATCACTCAAAAGTCTATTTCTACTATATCTCCTATTTGAGACAAAAGTCGTACAACTATATAAACTTCAATTATACACATTTGATATTTCGAGTTGAGTTTAACTCGCTTACATATTTCTAGAAATATGTGTTGGTAAGCTTTCTCTTTAACCAAGTTCATCTTATATTCTTGTGAAAGTCAAAAGATGATCATGTGAAAATCGCCTAGTAACATCTTATATGATTTGTGTGAGACAGGTCATTTGGTGTAGACTCAGAATGTTTCGTATTAATCATTTGATCACTTGAAAATTGCTTTGAAGCTAATAGTTTGTATGAGACAGACCTATTGTCGTCTTCAAAGCATGTTTCAATGATCGAAATGGGAGTTTAGAACAACTAACCATTGATTGGATATAGCACAGTATGCGTACTTGTATGCTAAGCTGTTGTAGATATATTCCAAGTCCGGAAACTTAGTATGCATCTTTGGTTAAACAGGTTGAAGTCCGAGAACTTAGTATGCATACCCGTATGCGTCTTCGATTTCAAGCGATGTTGGTCGTGAACGATAGTATGCGTACATATTTGCATCTTGTGAAACGGATCAGTCAGGGAATTCTAGGTATGCGTACCCGTTTGTTTTTTGGCGAACCCAGACCAAGTCCGTCTACTTAGGTATGCGTACACGTTTGCATGCTTGAGTGGATTAAGTTCTAAAATCGGTTTGTTCATGAACTAATACATTTATAACCTCAGGAATGCAATCTTTTGCAAACCGTGGCTATAATGTTCATGAATTGATTCGAGTGAATCAAAATAGATTTTGCTTCAATTCTGTCTTGTATACTTCTATGAGAATGTAAACAATTGAACAACTCTGTAACTAGTTTCATTTGAGTCATTTGAACTAGTCGTGTTAAGATGAATAAGGTTGATATGAAAGTGTTCATATGGCTAACTTCGATTAACTATTGTTGAGCCAACAAGGTGTACACGTTTAAATACGGCTACCCATATCTTAATGAAGTCACATTTCATTTGTGTATAACAAGCTAAGTTCAATCTAACGGTTGAAAGATATTAGCTTGAGTCTAATCAGGTTTTCATCTAACGGTGAATATTGAATGCTTTGTTACTAAGGTAATATTGATTGCAAACCCTGATTTGAAGAATATATAAGGGAGAACTCTAGCAACTGGTAAACATAATCCCCACACCTCCTGTGTGATACTAGTTACGACTAGAGTCGATTCTCCTTTAACCTAGGCTTTTCCTAAAACCATTATAGGTTAACGACTTAAAGACTTCATTGGGATTGTGAAGCCAGGCCCAACTATTTTTTATGTAGTTGCGCGTTCTGATCTTATTTTGTTCTATCGTATTGAGTACTATCTTCTCTAAGATTTGCTCGAGATTTAATCTCCGATAGGTAAGATAAAAAGTAGTCACAAACATCTTCGTCTCATCGTTTGTGATTCCACAATATCTTGTTCCGCTACCATACGGTTAAGATTATTGTGAGGTGATTGATATAACTAGGCTGTTCTTCAGGAATATAAGTCTGATGTATAAATTGGTTCCTGTTCACCTTGATTTATCAAAAGACGGAACAAAACTTGTAGGTATTTCTGTGGGAGACAGATTTATCTATTCAATAGAATTTTCCGTGTGAGACAGATTTGTTTATCAAGTCTTCGACTTAGGGTCGTAGCAACTCTTAGTTGTGGGTGAGATCAGCTAAGGGAATCAAGTGCACGGAATCCGGCGTGGTTCCTAGAGGCGTAAGGAACGCGACTGTACCTTGATCAGTGTGAGATTGGTTAGGACTCAACTACATTCCAGTCCGAAGTTAACTTGCAGTGGTCTAGTGTCTGTAGCGGCTTAATATAATGTGGTGTTCAAATCTGGACTAGGTCCCGGGGTTTTTATGCATTTGCGGTTCCCTCGTTAACAAAATTTCCAGTGTCTGTGTTATTTATTTTCCACATTATATTTGTTTATATAATTGAAATATCACAGGTTGTGCGTAGTTCAATTAATTAGATAATCCAACCTTTGGTTGTTGATATAAATTGATTAAAACTTGAACATTGATCTGTGGTACCGTTCAAGTTGTTTCTCATAATAATCAGGCTCACAGATTCGATCTGTTTGATTTGCTGATTACACTGAGAAACAGAGATATAACTCTTGGATATATTTCCATTAATTTAGTTTGACTGTCTACTTGATTCTCTTGGAAATTATATTGGAGTTTATCCATATAGATTGCATAAACGAAATATTGGGTGTGGTTGTTAGACCCCCGTTTTTTCACTTGCAGCTTATTACCATATGAATCCTGGATGAATTTGATTGGTTAAATAAAAGTCAGATGGTAAAATGGACAGACGCAAAGCACGGTTGGTGGAAAAAGGATTTAATCAACGGTAAGGTTTTAACTACGAAGAAACGTGTATTCCTGTGATAAAACCTGGCACTATCAGACTTGTTTTATCTTTTGCATTTGCAAATAACTGGTCCATGTGATAATTAGATGTTCAAAATGCTTCCTTACATGGTGTATTGACTGAAAATGTTTATATACATCAGTCGACTGGTTACGTTGACCCGAACTATCCAACTCATGTTTGCAAGCTAAAAAAATCGATTTACGGTCTGAAGCAATATCCACAAACATGGTTTTCAAGATTAAGCACATATCTTACTGAATTGGGTTTCAAGGGTTCTATAGCTGATAGGTCCTTGTTCATCGGACAAAATTCAGATGGGGTTGTTTATGTACTGGTCTATGTCGTTGGCATTATCATCACAGGCTCTAACTCTTCACTCATTACAAACCTCATCAGTGCTTTGCATTCGGTATTTGCAATAAAATATTTGGGTGACCTGAGCTACTTCTTGGGCATAGAGGTTATTAAGCAAGATGATAAGCACGAAAGTGCGACGCATTTTCACCCATAAATACATTAGCTGGGACTCATTTTATCACTAATAAACTTCTTTGCAGGTGTTTTTGGGCAATAAACATTTTTGGAAGAATCGGCTCGAAAAGTTGTTATAGGCACCCAGAGGACATATGATATTCGGACTCTCAATTTTGGATAAGGGGCACCTCAATTACTAAGGGGCACCTTATTTACTATTGGCGCTCCAACATTCTGGATAAGGGTCGACCACTGGATAAGGGGCACCTTCTTCTCAAATTCAAAACAAAACATTTTGGCGGGAAAATATTCCATATCACTGGCAGAGTTTCAATCGATGATTTGAAGGAGTTCTGGGTAGACTAAAGGGCTGAAATTTGTTGGGTATACGTGATGTTTCTTAAATATATTGGTATGGGTGTCCGTTTAGATTATAATTGGCTGTAATCATCGCATGGAGCAAAACAGAGTTACACACATTTTCACGGGATAACATGAATTACAGTGAGTTCGATGCGTGTAATGCACGAGTTTGGAGTGTGTTGGAGCGTAATGGATATAAATAAGGAGATTGGACATCTAAAAACGCGTGGAGGAGCTAAACAGAGAAAGAAAATCTCGATTATTCCCATATCATGAATAAAAAATATTGTGAATATTTTGGAATTAATGGATGAGATTCAACTTTGTTTTTAGTATAAAAAGATTCCTGGGAGTCTTAGAAGGGCGTCGGGAGTTTGTGGATCTTGAGAGGCGAGGCCGGAGAAAGGAAAGTTGCGAAGCCATTCTTTGCACCTTCAGGTGAAGAAGAAGACGAAGAATATATCACTATTTTAATAGGCCAATCATCTTTTCTTTGTAATGATTACTCAATTGTGTGATGGAGATTACGTAACATCCATAAAGCGTTACGAATCTTTGTTCTATTATAATTCTGTAATAAAAACACCTTTTTGAGCAATGAAATATATCTTTTTGGGTGTGTTTTCACCATGTGGAGATAGACCCCAACACTGGGTCAACGGATGAATCCGAATTTCATACATGAGTAAATTTATTTTATTCTTTTTATGACTTTTGTACTTATTTTAAATTGATTTATGATTTGAATTAATTAGTTATTATTTTATTTGATGAGTCATGCTTGCTTAAATGTTTGATGTCCCATGCTTACGATTTATAACTAATATTTTGAGAATCTACCTTGGCAAAAATAATAGTCGATGTTATTTTATTTATTGAGCGATAATTGGTGAGAATAAATAATTGAGCCTTATGATATGAATTCGGTGGAATCCTAGTCCCAGTAACTCTCGCTTTTGTTTATATATATATATTTTTTTGATTTTCATTAAATCTTTAAATTAATCTTCACAAGTCGTAGAGTTCGAACCTTATTTACTATAACAATTAAAAATCATATCATAAGATGGGTCAATAATCTTAAGTCAGCAAAAATATATTTCTGAATTCTCAAACGCGCGAAGGTGGATGGTGTAAAACCAGTGTCTACTCCTCTTGCTGTGAATGTAAAGATAAGTAAAGTATGTATACAAAAGTTTGAAGATCCAACACTTTATCACAGTGGAGCGTTACAGTACTTGCATCTAACTCGTCATGATATTGCAGTAGCCGTAAACAAAGTTTGTCAGTACATGCAGGATCCTTACATTGGACATTATGAGTTAGTCAAGCGAATTCTAAGATATATAAGTACACGATTCATCATGGTTTATCTTTACAGAAATCTTGACGCTATACTCCATTCCTATTGATTTGATTGGTTTGGTAGATTGGATGATCGCGATCGACCAATGGCTATTGCATCTACTTTGGAGGAAATCTTATCTCTTGGAGCACACGAAAATATAAGACAATATCTAAGTCAAGTACAGAGGATGAATATTGAGGTATAGCCATTGCAACTTCTGAATTAATATGGCTTTTGTCATCGGTAAAGGAGCCAGGCATCACAGTTACAATCCTATCACGATGGTGTGACAACTTAGGAGCCACATAACTCACATTTAATCCAGTATTCCATGCTCGCATCAAACACATATAAATAGACTACCACTTTGTGCGTGAATGAGTAGCAAACAAGCAACTTTGAGTGCAATACATTTCGACTAAAGATCAGTTAGCTGATATCTTTACAAAAGGGCACTATCACCAGGGTTTAAATATCTCAGAGATAAGTTGAACATTCAACAACTCATGTACAACTTGAGGAGGGATGTTAAGGATACAGCTGGCAAGCCTATGTCAATGGCTTAATTGTCGTTGATCCTTCAATGATACAACTGCCAAGACTCAATCACTTAGATTCCTATGTCAACGGCTTAATTATCGTATTATTGTTATTCTCTTTTTATGCAAATCAAACCCTATTTTAGGGAACTTTGTAATAATCACGTATATAAAGAGCTTATCTTCCACCAAATGAAGTGTGGAACATTTCACCAAATCTTCTAGCTTTGGTTTCACTTTTCAATGGTATAAAGTTTATGAATTAATATCCGTGGTATAATTTGAGAGATAAATCATTTCTTAATTTTGCTAATTCTTATCCATAGAAATATAATTGGAAAAAAAATACTTAAAGACTTCTCTTTTCTCCCTGGATTAAGAATTGTGCACACTTGAACTAGGTCACCTATTTGTGGGACGGAGGAGTAAATTGGAAGTACTCTGCACTGTAGTTGTACCTTACCTATGTTAAATACTAGGAGTATTTTATATTATTTTAATGATGATCCTCTAAATTATTAACACCACACGATGTTTAATTAATCAATTGTTTTTTTTTAAATGTGAATTAAATTGTACATATTTATATCAAAAATGCTTGATGAACCATTTAAAGAAACAACACTAAAACTACCTCTCACATATTTTTTTCGCTGGGTCCCATGATTTTTAGTTTAGGACCCACCGCTCCTCAAAAAGGGATTGGGTAGTTTTAAGGGGTATTTTGCGTTTCCTACCCTGTCAAGATTGTTAATTAGCGTTTCCTTCCCAAAAAGATCGAAATTAGTGTTTCCTCCCATCGTCAGGTATTACATCCATTGTTCTGTTAGCTGAGTAACCGTCTGTGCACGCGTGGATAAAATTGTACTCGTATCGCATATATTACCCAAAATAGCCCCTCCTTCTTCGAGTGATTAAACCCAAATCTTGTCCTGAAACCACCGTGAAATCCAAACAATAAAAATTGGTTTGTTTTAGTTGGGGAGATTCCATCGGCAAAAAACCCAATCCCAGTTCATCTGCTTTCCACCTCACCAGCTCCTTTCTTCCATTCTCGGTATCTTTGTTCTCTCATTCTCCATCTCTGAAACACCATCAGTTCATTCTCTTGTCTATGAATCCATCTCAATAGCCATTTTCAGCGGCAATACAAATAAACCGAAAACCCCCGTCTCAGTCACCAATCTTAGATTCACATCAAACCCTAACTTCTCAACTACCATCACTGCTAACAATTCAATTACAAAGACAACCCATTCATCCTTAGACCATGAATATTCAATCGAGCCATAGTAAAACCTAGATCTATCATTCAGCAACATCCATTGAATTAGAGATCAACCGTTCTTCCATCTTCTCAAGCTCCTTATTTCCTCTGAATTTCATGGATTTCACTTCTCCATCTTTCTGCATTCTTCACTCGAGCATCAGCAGAAGAAATTAAATGATTCAAACCCTTAATTCTCTACGCAACCATCTCCCCCTGCATCTCTGTATTATTTCAGGTGCAATCTCGGCAACAAATCAAATTTGAAATGAAACATCTCAATCTCGGCAGCATCTTAATGTCGACACATGGTTTTAGCTGAACTGAAACATCTCAATCTCGGCAAAAAAAATCCTAACTTCTTACTTCTTTCCTCAATCAAAATTCAATTTCATAAATCAGTAAAAAAAAAAAAACATAATTTTTAGGGTTCCTCTTTAATTTCAAAGACATGTTCATGTGAAATTTCAATTTGTTTGTCTATTGGATGGTATGTACAGAATTATTGAGATTAGTTGTAAGAAATTGATTAGAGAAGAGGGGATCTCATCTGTTGAATTAATGGGTTTCGATTGGAAGAAAATGATTTTCTGTTGCTGCCGTGATTTGGTGTTACATGATGGATGAAGAAGATGACTGAATGAATTAGAAGATAGGTCTGTTGGTGTTATCTCGATGGTTTTTAAATGGAGAAACAAGGTTGAAATCATGAAGGTTGTGGTGTTGATTACTGCAGATAGTTGAGCTTTGAAGTGAGTAATGGGGTTTAAGACTGAATCTGGCAGCAAATTGGTTTTGGTATGGATATTATTCGATGTTGTGTATGCTGGAAAAAGGGAGCTGTGGTTTTGGTTGTTTCTCAGATTGAAAATTTAGATGCTGCCGAGTGAAACTGATGATGAATTGTGAGAATCAGGGAAAGAAAACAGGTGATGGGTCGAGGTATTTAGGGAAGATCATAAAATACGTGTACAATTTATGCCACGCGTGCACAGGTGCTGACTCAACTAACCGAGCAATGGATGGAATACTTAACGATAGGAGGAAACACTAATTTTAATCTTTTTGGGGAGGAAACGCTAATTAGCGATCTTGAGAGGGGAGTAAACACAAAATAGCCCTAGTTTTAATGTTGGTTTATGCACAGTGTGTTTGTACCCATATTATTTATGTATTTCATTCTAGCGCTTTATTATGAACCGATTGATTACTTATTTATTGTTATATCTTTATGCCAAATTTTTGTTTGAAAATGTAAATTAAGATTAATGATAACAAAGTCACTTCTGGGCCTGTATCGCAACCAAATAATCAAGGTGAATTCAATTTCAATCCCCATTAAGATATACCTTTGTTAGTCGAGTGCAAGTAAAAATGTCAAATCTCCCATCTGGTCTTGGTTTACGACCAAAAATTTCAAATCATGATTCAAATAATCAAGATGCGATTCAAAGAGCTTATAACTTGCTTACAAAAAGAGCAAGATTTGTTAAGGTACAAGTTTCGTTTTCATAATGCACCACCCAACCAAAAATTTTGACTCCGCCATTGTCTGATGAAAGCAAAGATCAATACTATTTCGAAGATTAAAGGAGTCTAGAAATCTTGATGAAAATTTGATGCAGACGGTGTGATTTTGAAATGTAATAATCCAAAAGTGATTGGTCCACCGAAATTTTACACTGCAAGGTGTACCGTGTGAGAGGTGGGGTGGGGCCCATTTCTGCCCCACTCCATGTCCCAATATTTAGAGCTGCTCCGGGACCATTGGATTCCACAGAATTACACTATGCGGTGCAAACCTTCGGTGGGTCTAAAATTGCTGTTAATAATCTAACAAAGCTCTCTCTCCTTCGGTTTTCAAATTCTTACTTTAATAATCAAACAAAACCCCTCGTTTTTCCATGGTTTTCATCCCTATCAGTAAAATCCTAATTAATCTTTGTCTCCATTTTATAAAAGTTAAAGGGTTTCATCATTCGTGTTTCAATTTTATACCCGATGAGATTACATTTAAGACCAACTTTTTCATCATCCGTCATTCTGTAGTATTTCAATCTTAAAGAACTGGTAAGTTAGGTTTTCTTGCTGAAACTAAAATTGGGAATAATGATGAAGTTTTTTATTACTTTGAATAAAATTCAGAGAAGGGGAAGGTTTGATTTAACCACATTTTGTGTAAGTTATATATTATGATACTGAAGAATGGCAGGAAAAGGGGAAGGACCAGCAATTGGTATTGATCAAGGAAATAAAACTACACCTTATGTTGCTGTTACTAATACTGAATGTTTGATTGGTGATGCTGCTAAGAATCAAGTTGCTATGAACCCTGTCAACACTATCTGGTATGATTCTTGATTTTTTTGCTAGTGTTTGTTCGAGTGATTTGTGAATTTTGTCAGTTTATGGTTTGGAGGTTTGGTGTCTGACTCGGATTTAGTCAAGTAGGTAGATATAGAAGCTAATAGATTAAACAATGTGAATGTTATTGTGATTTGATTGGAATAAGCTTGACTCGGTTGATGTGCACATGTAGACCTTGTGATTGTCCTTGTTGCAAAGTCCTCTATGTTTGTATTCTGAGTCAGACTTACCCATTCAGACCAGGGCAAGTTGGCTTTACTTGAGCAAATTGTAGACATCATCTGTGGTCTCATTCAAAATTCCTTCATCTCTATACTAAATTTGACTCGTTTTGAGTCTGATCGAATGTCGAAGAAAAAAAAAGATTGACACTAGTTTGTATTTGTTAATTTTGAATTATTTGGTCTTCTCTTGTTTTCATCTTGAATTACTCTTGTTTATGTATTCTTGTGAGTGTTTGTCTTGAATTTTTCTTGTTTCTAACATTTGTATATGCAAAGCGTGTGATTGGGAGAAGGGTTTACGATCCATCGGTTCAAGCGAGGTATTAAGATATTGCCTTTCAAGGTTATATTGGACCGGTGAAAATCCTATGATTATCATCACATACAAATACAAAGAGGAAATTTTCAATTTGAAGAACTATCATATATGGTTCTCACCATAATGCGCGAGACTGTGGAAGCTTATCTTGGTTCTTCTATAAATAATGATGTTGTTGCTATCCCTGCATACATTAATGATTCACAGCGTCAAGTTGCTGGTCTGAATTTGATGTGAATTATCAATAAGCCAACTGCAGCTCAATTGCTTATGGTTCTTACCAAAATGCGCGAGATTGCGGAAGCTTATCTCGGTCCTTCAATAAAGAATCTTTGTTGTTTCTATCTGCATATATCAATGATCACACAGCGTCAAGATACAAAGAATCTTTGGTGCCATTCTTTGGTCTAATTGTGATGTGAATTATCAATGAGCCAACTGCAGATTGCAATTGCATATGGTCTTGATAAGAAGGCGTCGAGTTCTGGGGAGAAGAATGTTCTTATTTTTGATCTTGGTGGTGGTACATTTGATGTTTCGTTATTAACTATTGAAGAAGGTATTTTTGAACTGAGTATTTCGTGCCAGAGTTTGAGGGAAGAACAAGAAGGATATAAGTGGAAATCCCAGGGCATTAAGAGGATCGAGGACAACCTGTGAGAGGGCGAACAAGGATCGATAGTCCACTTTGCCAGTGAGGCGCAAGTCGAAGGTGTTTATTTTTATACATCCATTACTCGTGCTAGATTCGAAGATATGAACAAGGATCTTTTTGAGAAGTGTATGGAGAATGTTGAGAAGTGTTTTTGGGATGCTAAGATGGACAAGAACAGTGAACATGATGTTGTTCTAGTCGGTGGGTCCGTTAGGATTCCCAAAGTGCAGTAGTTGTTGCAGGAGTTCTCTAACGGGAAAGAATTCTACAAGAGGATTAATCCCGATGAAGCTGTGGCTTATGAAGTGGCTGTGCAGGCTGCGATGTTCAGTAGTGAAGGTAATCGGAAAAGGTTTCCCAGACAACCAACCTGGAATATTACTTCGTGTACGAAGGCGAGAGGGCAAGAACCAAGGATAGCAACTTGCTTGGTAAATTTGAGTTTTCCGGAATTCCACCTGCGCTTCGTGGTGTCCCTCGGACATCTTGTTTGCTTTGACATTGATGCAAATGGTATTCTAAATGTTTCGTCGAGGATAAGACTACGGGTGTCACACGCCCATTTAATCGCCTAAAATTTTCATGGGACATGACCGACAATGATTGTGGTTCAGTGAATCAACTTCACCCAAAATCATTTTGACTTGCATACTTGCATCAAAGTACGCATCTGCCTTCACTCATAAGGCATTGCACAACGGAAGTCTTTTCTTCTTTCTCTCTAACTCTTCATGCCCCCATAAGCATAAGAGGTTCTTCCATGCACTTCAACTCTTCTCACACAAGATCAGCAACATAATGAACACAAAGAACTAACACAATAAACCCATTTCATTGCATTAAGGAAGATTATACAAAACAGTCCATCACATGGACCAACCAGGCCATCACCCTCTTGGTGATGCCTTTATTCTCTCAAGTATGAGACTACATGTCTACAAAACTCTCCTATGTAAGCCTACTGATTTTCCCACTCCTTAGGATTATTTATACTGGTAGTTACAATGGCCAAAATCGTGCACAACACTTGCACACGCATGGAACATCCATGTGTCCCATCGAGTAGTTTCCATAATCGCCAATCTGCTTTTCAACTGCCGACTTTTTGTGTTGTCATGGCTCGAACTGATGACTTCCACCACGTCAAGGTGACACTCTACCGCTGAGTTATATCCATTTCCCTGCCCCCCATCGAGAAATAGAACCGACTAATCCTAAGGCAAAGGGTCGAGAAACTCAACGCCACTATTCCTGAAAAACTTGGAACGATTGAAGCCACACTTGTCTTGAACAGTTAGGGACACTCTACTAAGGTTATAAACTCATTTCATAACCCTTCCAACTTGTCTCGCACCTTTGGATCGCTTGTGAAGCCAATAACCAACTTATAACCGTCACTTGAGCCGTATTGCACCACTGTTGTGCTTTACTGAATTCTGCCTCACGTCAACGTTAAGCTCTCTTGGCCCTGCATGCTTATCACTCTAAGCTAATGCACGAACAATCCTTATGCTTCAATCGTCGAGGCCGACTCCTTAAGCTCACTCTAGTCACTCATGCGTCATATATGCTTCACTTCGCCAATTAGCTCGACAATAGCAATGCAACTCTTGCATTACCAACTTGTTTGCATTGTTCAAGTTTTGGCCAGCCTTGAACTAATTCCATGGACCAACTCCTGGCCTATTCTTCACTCTTGCATCATCCTTGAGTTTAGGCCAACTCAATTCCACGGATATGCATCAATGCCAACATCGCATGTTGCATCTGTTGACTTTAGCCATGTCTTGCAAAACCTTTAATGAAGCTTCATTGTGTCGGCCAATAAGCTTCATTACTTATCCAAATGTATTTACAGTGTAGCGCCACCTTTGCGCTTCACTGGCCCTGCATGGTTCCACTATCTTAGTGCTTGACGGTCTACACAATATACCGCTATTATGGCTGAGCGTTGCGCTATTATGGCTTCGCATTGCGCCATTAGGGCGGAACTATGACTTGTCCTGCAACTCTGTAATGCGTAATCATTGTGCGTCACTTGCATGACCGTAACAACAGGGCAGAAGAACAAAATCACAATTACTAATGACAAAGGAAGGTTGCCTAAGGATGAGATTGAGAAGATGGTGCTAGAGGCAGAGAAGTACAAGATAGAGGATGAACACAGCACAAGCAGAAAGTTGAGTCGAAGAATGCTTTGGAGAATTATGCGTGCAATATCAGGAATACCATCAAGGACGAGAAGATTGATGGGAAGTTAACACCATCTGACAAGAAGAAAATTGAGGATGCAATTGAAGTTGCTATCTGGTCGGTTGTCAATCCGTCAAATATAATTTCACTTTCCCAATCAACTAGATATAAATATAGTATTCGATAAGAAAGAGTTCGTATCCACAGAGAGGCGTTTGTTGTTATAAACTTTTAGTTTCTAAGTAACCCAAGGTATGTTTGTTGTATTTAAGCAAATAAAAGTAATTAAAAGCAAAGTAAGTAATTCGAGAAATCAATAAGGAGAGAATATTGGTCAAGGGATGGTATCATTCACAAACATGTATTTTCATCAATGATTAGAATTGGTATTTAATCTCGTATTTATTAAAAGTCCTAGGATATCTTGATCGCAAGTATAACCCGTTAATTCCCTGTTTTCATCACAACCACATTAAAAGATGCATATGTGAATTCTTCGTCGAAAGCAACCTAAAGTGTAAAAGCACAATTAAGTTTAACTCCCTAAAAGCATTAAGATTTATGGAATAAGACTCATCAATGCAAACGAATGTGTAAAAGCACTAAACGTTTTAACAAAAGTTATGATTCACTTGTGACTAATAGGATATATCACTATAAGCACTAATCACAATTATGCTACTTAGAATCAGGGATAAACAACGTTTTCGTATTGAAAACCCTAATATAGCTCTAGAGATGAACACAAATCGGATTGATTCCGGACTCAACCTAACAAGTTTTCAAATCTTATAACACTATTAATTGTGAATCACAAACAATAATTACTGAGACAAAACTAATTCATTGAATCAAAAGCATGTTGAGAAATCAACTTTTATCCCATAACCAATAAGATGTTTAGCTACTCATAGCTATGGAGTTCATCATCATCAATATTCAATAATAAAACAAAGAAGAAGAAAAATAAAACCAAACCCTAGAAGCGTAAAACAAAAGTGGCTATCCAAAATTCCAAAGCAAAAAGATATATCCAAGTTGTAGAAAACCTTCCCTTTTATAGATTTCTCCATCTTCTAAAATTAGGTCTACTCTTCAAAGTCCATTAGGTGAGAATCCACCAAGCCCATAAGGATGAGAAACCGTGTAGAAAATACGCCCCAAAACGGTCGCCGGAAGTCTGGGATTGTGGCGGAAATCGGTCGGAAAGTCGCGGAAATCGGCCCCGGTGACCGGCAAAGTCCGCCCGGTCACCGGTCAACGGGTCAGAACGGCCGGGTCAACGGGTCGGAACGATTCAACTCGGTCAGACCAGGTCAGGGAGAGTCAGACGGGTCAGGGAGAGTCATACCAGGTCAGGGTCTTTGCCATCTTGCCAGGCCATTGCACAGGCTTGTGCTGTGTTGCACAATCCTTGTGCATCTCCAGTGCCTTAGCCAGCCATCATGACCCTGGCAATTCCATCATTCTCCTTGCTCAGTTCACATAACACACTACCTTCCCTGTTGCTTCACAACAATGCCACCAGCTCCCCTCTATAGCTCCATCTCCACTCTGCAGCATCACCATCTACTTCAATCAGCCAACCTCACTTCCCAGGCCAGCATCAGCTCAACCTGGCCATAACTCCACCTGCAAATCCTCTGTTATCACTAACACCATGAACCAGTGCTTCCCAGCTGCAGCAAAACACCACTGCAAAGCCAACCTCCACCATTACAAACCAGCACCTGTGCCTCAGCCATTTCCATCAGCCTGTAGCCACAAACACCACTAGGCTACACCTGCTACATCAGTTGCATTTCATCAGCACCTGCACCTGAAACAGCTCCACTCACTAGCTACAGCCACCAAAAATTGCGACCCTTGCAATTCTATAAGCCCATGGAGTCCAACTCAGTCACCACAACCATCTTCAGTTGTAGCTGCACTGCGACCTAATTCCATTTCAATTCAATCCACCAACTCCTGCATTGTACTCTACATTTTCACACACATTCATCCATTAAGCCACAACAGCAAACTCCACCTGCTCCTCACTAACCTATCAGTTCCAACAGCAGCTTTCTTTCACCACCAAACTCATATTCCCAGTATCAGTCCACGGCAGCAACACAATTCCAATGTACAAACCTCTCTCACCAGTTGTACTTCATGCCTGAACTTGGCTCAATTCCTACTACTTGCCCTGCAGCCTCCTCAGATTCATGCCTTGCCTATCCAGCTTCAATCCCAGCAGCACCAGCTCTGCCTGAGTTGGCAGCTTCTACTAGCTCCAACAGCTCAAGACTTCATACCACCAGTATCATACTCTGACACAATATAACTTCAAGCCATCATTCCCTAACTTCACCAGCTATTGCATTGCAGCCATCTTCACCGACTTGCACCTCCAATTCCAGCTTTTCCATTGCAACATCAAGTCCAACCAAAGACCACTAGCACACCCTTTGTGCTCACAAACCCAAGACACAATCACTTCACCATTCCATTGCCCCTGAACCACTTTGCCTCCACGGGTAAACCACCTCTCTCGTAGTTCATTGCCTCCACCCGATCACCATGTCCATGGCATGCTCATAAGCCTGACACCAATTGAACCCCCATTCAAGCAACAACCACCTGCCATCTCCACCTCGAGTATCAATAATTTCTTTCCTGTGATTTCAAGACCATACTAGTTCCTCCACCCGCAACAACACGGCTCAATTCATTCGGCTTCACTCAATCAAACAACAAACCAAACTAGCCATCACAGCAGCCTCTGATTCTTTGTTTAGCAGCTCATCCTTCTTCAATTTGTGATTCGACCACACCATTTAATCCTTGCTCGTCCCTTCTATCAACTTCTGAGATGTGAGCTTGAAAAATACAGCAAAACCCTAAGCCTCTTATCTAAATTTCTTCTCGATTCCTTTTCTTCAATCAACATCCATTCTTCATAATCCTCGATTTCTCTTCTTCAACCAACAGCAGCCCTGATGTCGAATCCTCCAGCACATATCTCGACTTTCAATCTCAGTAAACCCTACTCAATCCCCATCTCAGTTGAGTATCAAACTCTAATCCGTCCATCAAACCCTTACCTCTTTCGATCGATCTACTGAGATCGATATCAACATCTCGAATTCTCGAACCGGACAGAGCAGCAGCCATTTTCTTAGTTTCAGGTGAAACACATTGAATGAAATGAAAAATGAGAAGAAAAGAATCGGTCTAGGGTTGTAATGACAGGGTTGGATAACGCCACCCATCTGCATCAGATAAAGGGTACCCCAATGGATGCCCCATAACATGTGGTGGCTATCATTTAATACCTCTCCAAAAGAAAGTTGTCCCTTAACCTCGGGTCAGCTCCGTATATCACTTGCCTGTGAGATGACAATTTCGCCCTTTGACTCAATTTGGGTAATTTCTTCCTTGTTTCCTCCGTGCGACTCTAGAGTACCTAATAACTCAAAAACACACGTAAAGTGCATAATTCACAAGAAAAATAGCAAAGAAAGCGTAACTACTAGATAGTAAATACGGTGTATTCTACACCTATCAGATTCCCCCACACTTAGACTTTGCTAGTCCTCGAGCAAATTAAACAAAACAATCAAAATACAACAACTCCGTGTCGTCGAGGCTACGGTCACTTTTAGCATAAATAACAAGCCTTTAAACCCTAGGTGTCCCTAGTGGACGAGTTATAGTCTCGTGAGGGTTTACTAGAGATATACCCACAAAACCTATTTTTCCAACTTACTAGTTCTCCGTAATGATAGTATCCAACGCGCTAAGAAGACATAGAGATTCTCGCACACTAGTCATAAGAAGTTAGACACATAAATGAACATAATCTCATTCTTAAAAGTTGAGAGAGAAGTAACCATCCCTTCTCGACTAAAATTCGGGTTCGGAGTGATCAAAAGTCTCGACTACGCCTCACAAGAAAGGGTTTTATGATATTGCTCTCAATAATAAATGACTCTTTATGGGTCACACATGTGTCCAGGTAGGAATGAAGAGAGAATCTGAGACACGTTGAATGGTGGGAAGGCATAACCCTCCGAAGTATTTTGAAAACCCACATCTTTTATATATTTTTGAAAACCCATTTTTCTGACGATCTCTTCGAAAGGAAATCAAACCATTTAACGAAGGTGGGAATATGCTTACTTACAGTGAATCCGTTCGGCGTGCAGCTAGCACCACTCTCAAACATCCATAGAAACGTCTTCGGTCTTCTATCGGTGTCTTCATCTTCGTCTTCGGTCTTCAACTCTTGATGATAACTCTCGAACTTCGTAGAATCTTGATAATATGATTCTTTCCTCAAATTCCTTGTCGCTTGAAACTTCATTATAGATATTCCTTCTTTCCATAGGCTTTATTGAAAGAATACAAAAATAAAAACAAACTATACAAACCCAATTTAATCTTTTTTTTTTTTTTTTTTTTTTTTTTTTTTTTTTTTTTTTTTTTTTTTTTTTTTTTTTTTTTTTTTTTTTGAATAAGAAATAAAAATAAATACAAATACAAGAACAAAAATAAACATTTTCTCTTGTCTCTTTTTTTTTTTCGTTTTTTTTTTTTTTTTTTTTTTGAGGCAAAAGAAAGTAAAATACAAAAATAAAAATGTAAGTACAATGCCATGGTATAAGTACTTTACCGCTTGAATCTTCACATCTTATATGTCTTGATATCATAAACTTCTCGAACTTTCATCCTTGATAATTTCCGCTCTTGTATTATAGTCTTCAACTTATAAAAATTCTGCTTTGTTTTTGTTGCTTTACTCAAATATGAAATCTGCCCATTACTGTAGTGTTGCTTGTAAACCTCGAACATGTTCAACTTTCCTTCGAATTTGTGATGCTCCTCTTGTTGATGATGATGGTGTTTCTATGGACCTGTTGGTGTAGAGAGAGATAAGGTGGATGGTGCTAATGCGAACAAGATCACAAGTGGTATGTAAGTTAGCAATTCGATGTCACCAACATGGTTGATAAAAATAGCACTCAAGAGATCAAAATAGTGCTTCAATGGTGGGAAATTGGACAGCTCACCATTCTGGCCGGAATTTACGTACGGTGACACACACTCTAAAAGCACAATTTAGACAGGTACAAAGAATTGAAGGTTGGTGCCTCACATTATGTAACATGGGTAGTCTCCACTATAGGGGATCACTTTGTTCTAATACCGAATTCAGCTGCACCTTATTTGCCTTTGGCATGGTTAAATCCAACTTTAACTCTCATACAATTAAGAAACCCGATCATGTTCTCTGTCATCTCTAAGTTCAGTCACTATTGTGAGATTCTCGATGTAATCTTAGCGACATGTATACTATGTGACTCTAAATAACTACAAGTTGAAGGTTTCTTATTCACTAGTTCACAAAAAAGTTGAAAAATTGCAAAAATTTACAACATAAACCACTCCCCCACACTTAAACTTTACATTGTCCTCAATGTAAATTGAACCATCCAAAGTAAGTCAAGGTGGGAAATCCTAACAAGAAATCAGCAAAAAAACAAATTAAAAACAAAACAAGAAAAACTAAAAACAAGAAAAGAAATAAATACAAGATAAGAAATACTCATCCATTGGGTTGCCTCCCAATTAGTGCTTGGTTTAAAGTCGTCAGCCCGACTATCCCCTTGCTGTCTATGACTCCTCCAGAGGGAGCACATCCACAAAGTTAACTCCTTCCACCACTTCGGAAGTGAAATTCTCATAATATGGTTTCAACCGGTGCCCATTAACTTTAAGTTCTTTCCCCGTAGCTCTGCTACGAATTTCCACTGCACCATGAGAAAACACATTAGTAACAATAAAAGGTCCGATCCATCGTGAACTTAGTTTACCGGAAATAATTGCAAGCGAGAATTAAACAAAAGCACTTTCTGCCCAATACAAAATTGTTTCCTAGAAATCATGTTATCATGGAATGCTTTCGTCTTTTCTTTGTAAATCCGTGAGCTTTCAAATGCATCATTGCGAAGCTCCTCTAGCTCTTGAAGTTGTAACTTCCTTTGCTTTCCAGCCCCATCCATCTCCATGTTGCATTGTTTAATAGCCCAAAACGCCTTATGCTCAATTTCCACGGGTAAGTGACAAGGTTTACCATACACAAGCCTAAAAGGAGACATTCCAATAGGTGTTTTATATGCGGTTCTATACGCCCACAACGCATCATTAAGTCGCGTGCTCCAATCCTTCCTTGTCGGGTTCACCGTCTTTTCTAGAATTGATTTCACCTCACGGTTAGACACCTCGGCTTGTCCATTGGTTTGGGGATGATAAGGTGTTGCAATCTTGTGCGACACATTGTACTTCGCCAACAAGCTTTGTAGAATCCTGTTTTTGAAGTGAGAACCCCATCGCTAATTATGGCTCTTGGAATTCCAAACCTTGCAAAAATATTAGCTTGCACAAAATCTGAAACCACTTTAGAATCATTAGTAGGGGTGGCTTTAGCTTCCACCCATTTCAAGACATAATCAACCGCAAGTAAGATATAAAAATTCCCATGGGAGTTGACAAAAGGCCCCATAAAATCAATACCCCATACATCAAAAACTTCAATAAATTGAATATAAGTTTGTGGCATTTGATTTCGGGCACCTAGATTGCCGGTTCTTTGGCACCTATCACAAGTTGTACAAAATATGTGTGCATCCTTAAACAAAGTTGGCCAATAAAAACCACTTTCAAGTACCTTGTGCGCGGTTCTCTTACTCCCAAAATGTCCTCCGCAAGCATAAGAGTGACAAAAAGACAAGATAGAGTTAAATTCGGATTCGGGCACGCACCTTCGTATTACTTGGTCACTACCATGTTTCCATAAGTATGGATCATCCCATATGTATTGGTTCCCTAACCTCTTAAGTTTGTCCCTCTCAGCACGAGACAAGTTCTTTGGGATTTGTTTAGAAACTAAGTAATTGACAATATCGGCATACCATGGTTCTCCAAGGGCAATTGAGAATAGTTGCTCGTCCGGGAAACTTTCACGCAACGGGATAGTCTCCTTGTCCACAGCAAGTCGGCTCAAGTGATCCGCAACGGTGTTCTCAATTCCTTTCTTGTCTTTGATTTCAATATCAAACTCTTGCAAGAGTAATATCCATCGTATGAGCCTCGGTTTCGCCTCTTTCTTTGTAAGCAAGTATCTAAGCGCTGCATGATCAGAAAAGAAAACAACTTTTGTACCAATTAGATAAGAGCGAAACTTTTCTAAAGCAAAAACAATGGCTAATAACTCCTTTTCAGTGGTTGTGTAGTTTTGTTGAGCCTCATTTAATGTTCTAGAAGCATAATAGATAGCATGAGGAAGCCTCCCCACACGTTGCCCAAGCACCGCACCAACCGCATAATCACTAGCATCACACATGAGTTCAAACGGCTTACTCCAATCCGGTGGTTTAATGATAGGGGCTGAAATCAAAAGTTCTTTCAAACGATTGAATGCCGCCATACATTTCTCATCAAAGTTAAAAACCACATCTTTTTGCAATAAGTTACAAAGTGGTGATGCTATCTTGGAAAAATCCTTGATGAACCTATGATAAAAACCTGCATGACCAAGAAAAGAACGTATCTCCCTCACCGTAGTGGGAGGGGTTAGAGCACGAATAAGGTCTATCTTAGATTTATCGACTTCCAAGCCTTTAGAAGATATTATATGGCCTAAAACTATGCCATGAGTTACCATGAAATGGCACTTCTCCCAATTAAGCACAAGATTTGTTTCAACACATCGTTCAAGGATTAGAGACAAATTGTTCAAGCAAAGGTCAAAAGAATCACCAAAGACACTAAAGTCATCCATGAACACTTCGATTATGTTTTCAACATATTCGAAAAGATACTTACCATACACCTTTGAAAGGTAGCTGGAGCATTGCATAGGCCAAAAGGCATCCTTCTATAAGCAAAAGTACCGAAAGGACAAGTGAAAGTGGTTTTCTCTTGGTCCTCCGGCGCTATCACAATCGATTATAACCCGAATAGCCATCAAGAAAGCAATAGTAAGAGTGTCCAGCTAAACGTTCAAGCATTTGATCAATAAAAGGTAAAGGAAAGTGATCTTTTCTAGTGGTGGCATTCAATTTTCTATAATCAATACAAACCCTCCAACCGGTTTGCACACGAGTTGGGACAAGTTCATTCTTATCATTCTCCACCACCGTCACACTTTGATTTCTTTGGTACTACTTGTAGGGGCTTACCCACTTGCTATCGGATATGGGGTAGATAACACCCACTTCCAAAAGCTTGAGTATCTCCTTTTTCACAACTTCCATCATGGGGGGGTTCAAACGACGTTGCGCGTCCCTTTTAGGCTTTGCATCATCCTCCAAACGAATTTTGTGCATACAAACGGCAGGGCTAATACCCTTGATATCGGCAATTGTCCATCCTATGGCCGTCTTGTACTTCCTTAGCACCCTTAGAAGTTTTTGCTCCTGTAAATCATTAAGCTTATTAGAAACAATCACAGGTAACTCTTCATTATCACCCAAGTACAAGTACTTTAGGTGGTCGGGAAGAGGTTTCAATTCTAACTTTGGAGATTTAACAATTGAAGGTACAAGCTTTTCATCACTGCATGGTAAAGAAATAAAAGAGATATTATGAGTTTTAGGGCATCCTTGTAGTGAATTAAGATCACCAAGAGCTTCCTTGACTTCATTACCACACTCTACACCATTATCTATCGATGTAGTTAACACGGTTTCCAAAGCATCATCACCGTTTAATTCAAACATTTGTTGTGCCAATGTATCCATCACATCAATGGAGAAACAAGAGTGGACATCGCTAGGATATCTCATCGTCTCGAAAATGTTGAAACGTATTATTTCTCCATCAAACTCCATAGTTAGTGTTCCCTTATCCACATCAATTATGGTTTTCGCCGTTTTCATGAAAGGACGCCCAAGAAGCAATGGAAGAGATGAGTCCGGTGAACCTCCATCCATCTCTAACACACAAAAGTCCGCAGGAAATACAAGTTGATTAACCTGCACAAGAACATCCTCAACAATACCCATTGGGTAGACATTAGAGCGATCGGATAATTGCAATACAATTTCAGCCTTTTTAAGAGGACCAAGATCAAGTGAATTATACATTGACGCAGGCATAACATTAACGGAAGCACCTAAGTCCAACATAGCTTTGTTAAAAGTTGTGTTACCAATTGTGACGGGAATGTCAAAACTGCCCGGATCCTTGCACTTAAGTGGGAGTTTGTGTTGTAAGATTGCCGAGGCATTCTCCCCCACACTAAGCACTTCATTAACTTTGAGCCTTTGTTTGTTGGTACACAAGTCCTTCAACACCTTTGCATACTTTGGAACTTGCTTGATAGCATCAATGAGTGGTATGTTCACATGGATCTTTTTTAGAACGTCTAAAATCTCCTTTTCTAGTTCCGCCTTCTTAGAACTTGCAAATCTGCGAGGGAAAGGTAGAGGAGGAACATAAGTAGAAACCGGAGTTTTAGAGTTAGAAATAGGTACCTCAGAAGTTTGGGGAGAATCCTCGACTTTCTCCTCCAAAACAGGTTCCTTGGGTGTCTCCACCTTGCCCGAATCAGCAGCTTCGGGTTGCACAAGTTGTGTACCGCTTCTCAACGTAATAGCATTGACACCCTCTTTTGGGTTAATAGGTTGAGAAGGGAGTTTCCCACTATTTTGCGCCTTCAATTGGTTCAACTCAATAGCCATGGAGCCCATTTGTGTTTGCAACTCCTTAATAGCACTCTTAGTCTCTTGTTGACTTTCTTTGAACATGGTGGAAATGCCTTGCATAAAAGTTTGAAGCTTTGCATCAATATCAAGCACCTTGAGTTTGCATTGATTGTTGTCTTTGGAGGTTCTTTGAAATTGTTGTCTCGGCTGGAATTGTTGTTGTTGAGGTTGAAATCCACTTGAAGAGTTGAAGGTAGGTTGTTGAATTGCACCTTGCTTGTTAGCATAGCTAAAATTGGGGTGATCTCTCCATCCCGGATTGTAAGTGTTGGAGTAGGGATCATACCGCCTTGGTTGATTTGGAAAGATCGCATTAGCTTGCTCGTCTTCATAAGATTGAGGAGAAGTTGGTATAACCGCGGATGCCACTTGTTGCAACATTGCTGTCATGTTACCCATTTGTTGACGAAGTTCCTCCACCTCGCTCACTTCACTCACCCTTCTTAGAATCACATCCGAACCACGACTTAAGAATTGTTGTGAGTTCGCTGCCATGTTTTCAATCAACTCCCTATCTTGTGCCACCGTCTTGCTAACTAGTGCACCACCACCCGCAGCGTCAATAAGATTCCTATCACTTGATTGGAGTCCTTCATAGAAGTATTGGATGATCATAGCGTCACTAAATTGGTGGTGAGGGCAGCTTGCAACCAATCTCTTGTACCGTTCCCAACATTCATATAATGATTCTCCCACGTTTTGCTTCATCCCACAAATTTCTTTGCGAATTTGAGTAGCCTTGGATGCAGGAAAATATCTCTCCAAAAAGAGTTTCTTCAACCCATTCCATGTCGTGACACTTCCGGGAGGTAAATAGTACAACCAATCCTTAGCACTATCCATTAAAGAGAAACGGAAAACTTTCAACATTGCACCATCCGCCTCAACATTTCTTTGGAAGCATAGCCGTGACAATGGTGTGGAAGTCCAAAAGATGTTTGTTAGGATCTTCATTCACCATGCCATGGAATTTTGGTAATTCTCTAAGCAACCCCGGCTTTATCTCAAAAGTAGAGTTCGTTTGAATACACCCCTGTTGTGTATCAAGCCTATGAGAAGCTAAGTCCTTGAGTGAACGATTTGCATCACCCATTGCTTCTTCTTCTTCTTGTTGGAAAATCTCTTCTCCTACTTCTAACTCGTGCTCGTCCGTTGTGTTTCGCCTTGGTTGGAGTATTGTGCCTTTTCGAGTAGCTATCCCGCACCTTGGATAATTCCAATCTTTAGTAGCCAGGGATTGATACCTGAAAACAATTCTAGCAAACAAGTGAGAAACAAGACGACAAACAAAAAGCAAAGATAAAAGCAGAAATTGTAAAAAGAAACTAAAAACTCAATAACAAGCCGTATGCCTCCCCGGCAGCGGCGCCAAAATTTGGTCGGTTGTCAATCCGTCAAATATAATTTCACTTTCCCAATCAACTAGATATAAATATAGTATTCGATAAGAAAGAGTTCGTATCCACAGAGAGGCGTTTGTTGTTATAAACTTTTAGTTTCTAAGTAACCCAAGGTATGTTTGTTGTATTTAAGCAAATAAAAGTAATTAAAAGCAAAGTAAGTAATTCGAGAAATCAATAAGGAGAGAATATTGGTCAAGGGATGGTATCATTCACAAACATGTATTTTCATCAATGATTAGAATTGGTATTTAATCTCGTATTTATTAAAAGTTCTAGGATATCTTGATCGCAAGTATAACCCGTTAATTCCCTGTTTTCATCACAACCACATTAAAAGATGCATATGTGAATTCTTCGTCGAAAGCAACCTAAAGTGTAAAAGCACAATTAAGTTTAACTCCCTAAAAGCATTAAGATTTATGGAATAAGACTCATCAATGCAAACGAATGTGTAAAAGCACTAAACGTTTTAACAAAAGTTATGATTCACTTGTGACTAATAGGATATATCACTATAAGCACTAATCACAATTATGCTACTTAGAATCAGGGATAAACAACGTTTTCGTATTGAAAACCCTAATATAGCTCTAGAGATGAACACAAATCGGATTGATTCCGGACTCAACCTAACAAGTTTTCAAATCTTATAACACTATTAATTGTGAATCACAAACAATAATTACTGAGACAAAACTAATTCATTGAATCAAAAGCATGTTGAGAAATCAACTTTTATCCCATAACCAATAAGATGTTTAGCTACTCATAGCTATGGAGTTCATCATCATCAATATTCAATAATAAAACAAAGAAGAAGAAGAACAAAACCAAACCCTAGAAGCGTAAACAAAAGTGGCTCTCCAAAATTCCCAGCAAAAAGATATATCCAAGTTGTAGAAAACCTTCCCTTTTATAGATTTCTCCATCTTCTAAAATTAGGTCTACTCTTCAAAGTCCATTAGGTGAGAATCCACCAAGCCCATAAGGATGAGAAACCCGTGTAGAAAATACGCCCCAAAAACGGTCGCCGGAAGTCTGGGATTGTGGCCGGAAATCGGTCGGAAAGTCGCCGGAAATCGGCCCCGGTGACCGGCAAAGTCCGCCCGGTCACCGGTCAACGAGTCAGAACGGCCGGGTCAACGGGTCAGAACGATTCAACTCGGTCAGACCAGGTCAGGGAGAGTCAGACGGGTCAGGGAGAGTCATACCAGGTCAGGGTCTTTGCCATCTTGCCAGGCCATTGCACAGGCTTGTGCTGTGTTGCACAATCCTTGTGCATCTCCAGTGCCTTAGCCAGCCATCATGGCCCTGGCAATTCCATCATTCTCCTTGCTCAGCTCACATAACACACCACCTTCCCTGTTGCTTCACAACAATGCCACCAGCTCCCCTCTATAGCTCCATCTCCACTCTGCAGCATCACCATCTACTTCAATCAGCCAACCTCACTTCCCAGGCCAGCATCAGCTCAACCTGGCCATAACTCCACCTGCAAATCCTCTGTTATCACTAACACCATGAACCAGTGCTTCCCAGCTGCAGCAAAACACCACTGCAAAGCCAACCTCCACCATTACAAACCAGCACCTGTGCCTCAGCCATTTCCATCAGCCTGTAGCCACAAACACCACTAGGCTGCACCTGCTACATCAGTTGCATTTCATCAGCACCTGCACCTGAAACAGCTCCACTCACTAGCTACAGCCACCACAAATTGCGACCCTTGCAATTCTATAAGCCCATGGAGTCCAACTCAGTCACCACAACCATCTTCAGTTGTAGCTGCACTGCGACCTAATTCCATTTCAATTCAATCCACCAACTCCTGCATTGTACTCTACATTTTCACACACATTCATCCATTAAGCCACAACAGCAAACTCCACCTGCTCCTCACTAACCTATCAGTTCCAACAGCAGCTTTCTTTCACCACCAAACTCATATTCCCAGTATCAGTCCACGGCAGCAACACAATTCCAATGTACAAACCTCTCTCACCAGTTGTACTTCATGCCTGAACTTGGCTCAATTCCTACTACTTGCCCTGCAGCCTCCTCAGATTCATGCCTTGCCTATCCAGCTTCAATCCCAAGAAGACTAGCTCTTCTGCCTCGAGTTGGCAGCTTCTACTAGCTCCAACAGCTCAAGACTTCATACCACCAGTATCATACTCTGACACAATATAACTTCAAGCCATCATTCCCTAACTTCACCAGCTATTGCATTGCAACCATCTTCACCAGCTTGCACCTGCAATTCCAGCTTTTCCATTGCAACATCAAGTCCAACCAGCACCACTAGCACACCCTTTGTGCTCACAAACCCAAGACACAATCACTTCACCATTCCATTGCCCCCGAACCACTTTGCCTCCACAGGTAAACCACCTTCTCTCGTAGTTCATTGCCTCCACCTCGATCACCATGTCCATGGCATGCTCATAAGCCAGCACCAATTGAACCCCCATTCAAGCAACAACCACCTGCCATCTCCACCTGAGTATCAATAATTTCTTTCCTGTGATTTCAAGACCATACTAGTTCCTCCACCCGCAACAACACAGCTCCAATTCATTCCTGGCTTCAGCTCAATCAAACAACAAACCAAACTAGCCATCACAGCAGCCTCTGATTCTTTGTTTAGCAGCTCATCCTTCTTCAATTTGTGATTTGACCACACCATTTAATCCTTGCTCGTCCCTTCTATCAACTTCTGAGATGTGAGCTTGAAAATACACAAAACCCTAAGCCTCTTATCTAAATTTCTTCTCGATTCCTTTTCTTCAATCAACATCCATTCTTCATAATCCTCGATTTCTCTTCTTCAACCAACAAGAGCCCACGATGTCGAATCCTCCAAAGACATATCTCGACTTTCAATCTCAGTAAACCCTACTCAATCCCCATCTCAGTTGAGTATCAAACTCTAATCCGTCCATCAAACCCTTACCTCTTTCGATCGATCTACTGAGATCGATATCAACATCTCGAATTCTCGAACCGGACAGAGCAGCAGCCATTTTCTTAGTTTCAGGTGAAACACATTGAATGAAATGAAAAATGAGAAGAAAAGAATCGGTCTAGGGTTGTAATGACAGGGTTGGATAACGCCACCCATCTGCATCAGATAAGGGGTACCCCAATGGATGCCCCATAACATGTGGTGGCTATCATTTAATACCTCTCCAAAAGAAAGTTGTCCCTTAACCTCGGGTCAGCTCCGTATATCACTTGCCTGTGAGATGACAATTTCGCCCTTTGACTCAATTTGGGTAATTTCTTCCTTGTTTCCTCCGTGCGACTCCAGAGTACCTAATAACTCAAAAATACACGTAAAGTGCATAATTCACAAGAAAAATAGCAAAGAAAGCGTAACTACTAGATAGTAAATACGGTGTATTCTACACCTATCACTATCCAGTGGCTTGCAGAGGCGGAGGAATTTGATGACAAGTGTAGGTGCAAATAATCCACAGGGACAGGTGGAACCATCCTGGGCGAGGGCGCACCAAGAGAAGCAAGCACTAGAAGCACTGAATCATCTCATCGGATACGGGCGCGAGAAAGAGGAATGGAGACAGCTCGAGAGGTCGACATAAAGGAGGGAAAAAGTTCTGATGTGATGCTCATCGGGTTCGAGGGTAATTAATGCACTGACAGAGTTGGTGAAGAGATAAGAAAAGCTCGGTCAAAATGAGACTCTGCCAGGAATCTAAAGGGCGACGTCAGTCATCTCCACCAAACGAACGACATCGAGCGATGACATCACTCGGCTAGATGTCTCGACTCGAGCAAAAGGGAAGATCGGCTGAAGCATCAGCTGTTCGTCCGAGAAGAACATCAAGGAAGCTACACCAGGTCCAACACCGTAGTATCGATGTATCACCACCTGTGACTATAAATAGAGGCCATGTAGAGAGGTAAAGGGCAAGTAATCTGTAAGTAAGTGAGAGAAGAGATAGAGTATTGTTGAGAGCATTCATCCTTGTAAACTTGTGCGAAGTAATAAGATCATCCTTTCACCCCGTGGACGTAGGTAATCATGCCGAACCACGTATATCTTGTGTTCTTCAATGTCTCTTGCTTATTTACTTCTTTGCGTATGTTTGAAATCCTTTGGATGTAGTAGTAGGGTTTTATACATCTACATTCTGGCGCCGACTAAGGGGACCGTGTAACATCTTCGGATACCTTAAAATCGGTTACCAAAAGAGAGAAATCTAAGCTCCTAAGTCACCTTGCGTGTTAGTTGAAGCTAAGGAGAAACTCTTTTGGTTAAGAGTGTTGATAGGCAAAGCTTGCAAGATGTTCTTGTTTTTGTTTTCTTAGCAAAACCTTGTTAAGTTTTGATGTAGGATTGTTTTATTAGCATCAATCGCTTCTGATTTCGTTTGAGTCGAGTTGCCAAGATTAAATCATCAAACTAGGCTGTTTGCTTAAGTCGTCTAAGCGAGTTACTAGAAGATCAATAAGCTCCCGAAATAACATATTTTGATGTTGGTAGAAGCTATAATGAAATTCCACCTCGCTGACCTTTTTTCTTCTCATCTCTAATGGTTGAAATACATGGGTTGATAGATTTGTTGTTTCAAGTTTACCTTTGTGGTCAAAAGCTCGATTTTGTTACATTTGTTTTTACTTACTTAAATTCTTGAAAAGCTCACGGAATTTTAGTTTAAAAGGAAAAACTTATTTAGTTATTTTCATCGTCTTAACTCCATCAACCAAGAGCCGTGAGATCTCTTACCTTATGAATAAGGGATTCCGGTCGAGCAAGTTTGACTAATCTCCTTATGTAGAGTTAAATGTTTCCGATGGAGTAAAGCTTTTTCGGGTCAAAAATCGCCTTGTCTTCGATCTAAAATAAAACATAATAACACCTCAAAGCTCCCGAATGGATCATCTTTGATGACCGGTAGAAGCTAAGTTGAAACGTTATTTCGTTGTTTGGACCTTCTTAGTTAGCTAAAACAAAGTACAACAGTGGTGGAGGCAAGGCTAACTCGAAGTCATCGAGTTCAGTTTTCCGGAAGCTACGGCTGGAAGGAATTTAGTGAGCGCTTCATTATTAAGCCTCATCTTGATCCTACGCTAAAAGCCTCACAAAGATCGTGAGACGGTCGGCACTGTGATCGGTAAAGGTTATCGTATCGTCAACTATAGTCAAGAAAGAAATCTTCCGATCTAGCATACGGATGATTAATGATTCTGGCACTAGGAATGTTAGGAAAAATAATGATTAATGCTAAGAAAAGTACCGAAAGCGATGTGTTGAGACAGCTTTTCAAAAAATTGTCCTCTTGCGGTCAAACCCACTTGATTGCTGAGATCAACACGCTAGCATAAATGGAATTGTACTATAAAAAATTTTCCACCTTACACAGCAAACTACTGTACTTCATCCTTAACCTTTTCGAAAATAGTTCGAAGTAAGTGATGTGTACTTTGCTGACATAGGTAGGGACGGACGGACGGGCGAGCCGAGGTACAAGGGCAATACTGAAGGTGATGGCGAGTACCTCCAGGACGAGTATGATCCTCAGGAACCGAGCCACAGCGGGATCTAGTGTACAAGAAGGACTGACGGATTCCCGACACGAAGATCATCGGCAAAAAAACCAGGGCGAGACTCAGGCACTAGGCAAAGGCATGGCTACTATTGACGAGGAAGTCGATCTAGGACGAGACGACGACCTCTCACCTAGGATACTGAGGATCAACCCGAGCCAGATAATGCAGGGGAACATGGTGGACGGAAGAACTGCATCGGATACTGAGGAAGAGGAGGAAGTGCAGACGACGCAGGAGGAACGTAGGCGAGAAAGACAACCGACAGAGTACCAGTGTGAACTAGAAAGAGAAGGGGAAAGGCCTAGGAGAGTGCGCTTAGGAAGGGGCGACCTCGACTGAGACATCCCACCAGTGACAGCCGATCATCCTGTAGCTCCAACCGCTCCCCCCGTTATCCCCATGGCAAGACCTCCAACTGCACCCCCCAATGTAGCAGTAAATCAAGTAAACGGCCACTCTAGCCATGAGAGCACCGACCCAATGTTACTTGCTATCTTGGCAAGCCAAAGAAGGCAAGAAGACCTTATGAGAGAGCTGCAGAGAAGGAACCTAGCCTTAGAACATGAAAACTACCGACTCCGCAACAGGAGAGCAGGGTCAAGAGGGTCGTCGAGCCGAGGCGCTTCTAGCAATCACACCCAGTCGAGAAACACTCCAACCCCATCCCCGAGCCGAGAACGCATGCCCGACCCTAACCGATCAAGGGGAGGGTATGGCCCACTCGAGGATTCTTCGACCGAGGAGGAGGCGACCAATGAGGGTACGGATGCGATAACCAAACAAAAGATCGAGCAACTTGAGCAGATGGTCAAGAAACTGACAGGAAACATCGAGGACGATAAGTTAGCAGAAGTAATTAGCGAAGCACAGAAGACACCATTTACCAAGGAATTGGATCGGACTCCTTTTCCGCCCAAGTGTACGTTGCCGATCTTCCCATATAGATTTGACGGCACGGGCGACGCTGGAGAGCATATCAAAATGTACAGCATGTCCTTGTTACAATGGAAGAATTACGATGTGGTCATGTGCAAATTTTTCCCAGCAAGTTTGGAGGGTGAGGCAAAGAGATGGTTTTACACCCTGCCCGATGAATCCGTTGGCAATTATGCAGTCTTGGTGGAAACCTTCCTTGAAACTTACATGCATAACAGTATAGCTCGGCCCAGAGTTAATAAGCTCTTTACGCTTGCACGAAGATTCAGGGAACCGCTGCGGTCTCTAACAAACAGATGGAGGAAGTTATGTACTGACATCGGGAAGGTACCGGTCGATCAACAGATATTCGGGTTCGAAAACTCATTGGGGAAGTCAGATCCTATTTGGGTAGCAATGTACACCGAGAAACCTAAAACGTTAAGGGAAATCAGGAAGATGCAAGAACACTACAGCGCCCTAGAAGAAATACAGGAAGAAGCACAAGATAGAGGAATACAATAAGCAAGCGCTAGAATAGAAGCAACCCCACGAGAAGCTCCGAAGCGACCTGAGAAAAGGCCGAGCACACAACATCATGGGGAGAACAAGAAAATTTGGGTCGAGAAAGGAAAGAAGCCTCGCCATGAACCCAGATCTTACACTCCATTAAATGCACCATTGAAAGAAATATTCAAGGAGGTCGAAAAGAGGAACGATATCCGATACCCGAAGATTAGGGGAATCCAGTTCGACGAAACAAGGAACCATCCCGAGCTTTGCCATTACCACAAGTTCCGTGGCCATTCGACCAATGATTGTCGAGAGGTAAAATATATCGTCCAGCACCTGATTCGAGATGGATACTTGCGACATTTCGTCAAGACATCGTCGACACCAGCTCAGCCCGACGCACTAGTGCATCATATAAGGATCAATCGTGGTACCCAGTTCGCTTGTAACACCATCTCGCACTCGTCAACTCATGGGTTTGATTTAGGAACCGGTATCACTTCAAGGATCCACAAAAGAGATCGGGCGGGAAAAGAAATATTCAGTGTGGCCAAAACTATGACCATTGAATCTTGGATGATGCAGCCGATCACTTTCTCAGCAAAGGACGTCCCGTCAAATGGTCAAGCACATGGGGATCCCCTAGTGATAACCCTACTTATTGAAGAATGGGGTGTCCGAAGGATACTGATGGACAGTGGCAGTTCAGTCGAGGTCCTATTTTACGACACCTTCAAAATAATGGAGCTATATGATGACATCCTAATCTCGTCGGCGTATCGAATCTACGGCTTCAACGGTACAATGTACCAAAAGGAGAAGTCACCCTCAGAGTCTCGGACGGGGAAGGGTTCCTAGACACACTCACCACCTTCTGTGTGGTCGACGTTGTGTCATCTTACGAAGCGATCCTTGGTAGACCCTGGCTTGCGGGAATCAAAGGGGTCGCCTCGGCCTACCACCAAATATTGCGATTTCCATCCTATCGAGGGATAGTGGAGGTATTGGGCGACCCCCAGGCGGCGCGACAATGCGCACAGATAGATATCCAGCAGAGTGAAGAAATACGATCGAGGAAACGTCAAGAAAAGAATAAAGCTAAGGAAATAAAAGCGGGAGAAGAGCTAGAAAAGGTGATATCACAAGCCATCACCACCTACGAAGCTGACGAGAAGGAGATCTTATAGCAATCAAAGGAGCCGACAATAGTCGACTTAACCAAAGCCTAATTTCTCGGCCTTAGAATCCACTCGACAAGTTAACTTAGGCACTAAGGAAGAGCCTAAAATGGTGAGAATAGGGACTCTATTGACGGATGAACAAACACGGCAGTTGATAACTATTTTTAAAGAACACATGGACGTATTTGCCTGGCAAATGCACGATATGGAAGGAATTGACCCAGAAGTCTGCTCACACCACTTGAGAATAGACCCCAAGGTCAAGCCGACCCGACAAAAGATGAGGAAAATTGCACCCGAGCTACAAGCAGCGGTGGAGGCCGAACTAAAGAAGTTGAAAGTAGCAGGAATCATTCGAAAAGCTCAATACCCACAATGGATATCTAACATGGTGATAGTCCCCAAAAGGAATAGAGGTGTTCGCGTCTGCATCGACTTCAGCGACTTGAATAAAGCATGCCCGAAAGACAGCTTCCCCTCCCCAAAGATCGATCAGCTAGTAGAATCCATAGTTGGATACAAGGCAATAACACTCATGGACGGGTACTCGGGGTACAACCAGATCCCCCTGGCCCCTGAGGACCAAGAGCATACATCGTTCTTCACACCCAGAGGGTTATATTGTTACACCAAAATGCCGTTCGGACTGAGGAACGAAGGCGCCACATACCAAAGATTAGTAGAAGATATGTTCGAAGATAAAATACACAACACCATTGAGGTATATGTGGATGACATGTTGGTCAAAAGCAAGGTGGCCACCAACCACATCGACGACCTCCGAGACATATTTCAAACTATGAGAAGATACAAGATGAGGGTGAATCCTGCTAAGTGCACTTTCTGGGTCACCTCGAGCAAATTTCTAGGGTACATAATTACCGACAAAGGTATCGAAGGCACCCGAGATAAGATCCAAGCAGTAGTAGAAATGCCATCACCCGTGACGATTAAGGACGTACAACGGTTAAATGGGAACTTGGCAGCCTTGGGTCGATTCATCTTTCGATCATCTGACAAGTGCAAAGACTTATTCGGGACATTAAGGAAAGAAGAAAAGTTCAAATGGACCGAGGAATGCGATGAGGCATTTCAGAAAATTAAGCAGCATCTCGCGAGCCTGCCGGTGTTACAAAGGACCGAGCCCGAGGAAGTACTAACCCTATATCTAGGGGAGACCAGTTATGCCATTAGTGTCGTATTAGTCAAGAACGTAGGAGGGGAAGAAAAGCCGGTGTATTTCATAAGTAAAACTATGAACCCAGCGGAGAGGAACTACACCAGAATCGAGCAACTGATATTAGCTTTGGTATTTGCAACTCAAAAACTTCGGACGTATTTCCAAACTCACAAAATTCGGGTCCTCAAAAAATCCTCCATAGAATCAGTACTTGACAATGCAGCCAGATCGGGGCGGATCTCCAAGTGGAGCGCACAGATCAAGTAATTCGATATTTTCAATGAGATGAGAACGGCAGTAAAAGCACAGGCAGTGGCAGACTTTCTGGCAGACTTCCCCCTGAGCGACGAAGATGAAGTAGAAGACATCCCAGGAATGGAGGAAGACCAAGAGGACCCGTCCGACCTACTCGAGACCTGTAACCCGACACGGTGGGAAGTTTTTGTGGACAGATCATCCAATAAAGACGGGTCAGGCCTCGGATTGGTATTTACGACGCCAAAGGGAAAAAGATGGTCCACTCGTTTAGACTCGAATTTAAGGCGACCAATAACGTCACGGAATACGAAGCTGTGATACATGCTTTGCGACTGATAGTGGAAATGGGAATTCAAGACGTGAGATTAACAAGTGACTCTCAGCTAGTCGTTCGACAAATCAGCGGGCAGTACGCTATACATGATCCTTTGTTACAAAAATATTGGGAACTCGCCCAATTCTACATCGGCCAAATACCAAATATCAAGTTCCAAGACATAGTAGGAAAGATAATCGCCACTCGGACGCCCTAGCATACATTACTTCCATGCTAACGGATGCAAGTGTTTAGGGCATCAGAATTATGAGAATCTTAATGCCTTCAGTGCCCGAGATGGTAGACATCGGCGCACACGTAGCAGAAACCACTACCGATCAGTATAAGGCCGATGATTGGCGAAAACCGATCCACGACTATCTTGAAACAGGAAAACTGCCCAAGGGGCGACCCGAGATCAACAAAATCAAAAGCAAAGCAGCTGCATACGAGCTCCGAGACGGCACTCTGTACAGAAAATCATACCTTGGACCATTATTAAGGTGCCTGAGTAAAGAAGAAGGGCACACTATCCTGAGCGAATTGCATTATGAGGCCGCGGGAAACCACAGCTCGGGCCGTAGCCTAGCAGCACGAGCCAAGACTATGGGATATTTCTGGCCTTACATGAATGAGGATGCAAAGCATATGGCCCTCATCTGTGACGAATGTCAAAAATTCGGAAAAAAGATACATGCACCAGCAGTGACGTTAAACTCAGTAATCAGTCCGTGGCCTTTCGCCAAATGGGGGATCGGCATCGTGGGACCATTACACGTCGGATCGGGGCAGAGAAAATACTTAATTGTGGCTACCGACTACTTTACTAAATGGGTAGAATCCGCCCCATTGAAGTATATCCGGGATAAAGATATTTTTCGATTCATTTGGGAGCACATCATATGTCGCTTTGGAGTACCAGCGGCAATCGTCTCGGACGATGGAAAACAGCTACAGGGTAAGAATATCGACTTGCTATTCAATACCTACAACATCCGAAAGAGTAAGTCCACACCCCTTTACCCTCAGAGTAACGGACAAGCCGAGATCACAAACAAAACCATCGCCGACAAATTGAAAAAGAAGCTTGGTGGAGAATACGGAGAATGGTGCGAAGAGCTTTACAACGTTTTGTGGGCATATAGGACAACTCGCAGAGAGGCAACTGGGTTATCACCTTTCATGTTAACATATGGGACCTAAGCTTCCGACAGAGGCGATGATACCTACAACAAGGACCGAGGCATGGAGGCGAAACATCTCGGCAGATCTTATCTTGGCCAATCTCGACGACCTAGAAGAAAAAAGAGAGATGGCCCTGCAAAAGATGGAAAATTACCAGCGAAGAATACAACGAGAAAATAATAAGCGGGTCCGACCAAGAGAGTTCCAGCCGGGGCAGTTGGTACTAAAGGATCTACCCAGTTATGAACGTGATAAAAAAGGCGGAAAGCTAGCAGCACGGTGGGGACGACCCTATACTATTTTCGAGAAGGTCGGTGAAGGAGCATACAAGATACTAAAATCGGACGGAACACCCGAGCCACGACCGTGGAATGCTAAGCGACTAAAGCTATATCACCCCTAAGAACAGGTATAATACATTGTCAGCTATTTCCTTGAAAGGCCACGTGGGGTTGGAAATATGACAATTGCGTCTAAATGGCCGTTTCGAACCCGAGGCGATGTCATTGTGCAAGTGTCGGGGCGGCTTACACTCGAATGGTCGTTTCGAACCCGGGGTGATGGCATTGTGCAAGTGTCGGGGCGACTTACATTAATACGGGCTATTCGAACTCGGGGCGACGGCAGTGTGCAATTGCCGAGGTAGCCTTAGGGCCCTGGTGGTTGGAAACCAGTGGCCGATTGTCGAGGAATGAGTACTCGTCAATTGAGCAGACAACATTGCTCCCCTCGCAAGTGGCCGAAATCACTTGCCCAAGAAAGTTAATTGATAACTTCTTGGGATATCGATCCCATAGAAACTAGGAAGGACCAACTACCCTGCCACTAGATCTTGAAAGACGGCGATGAGATACCTCAATCGGGACATGGCATTGGGCCCGGTGACCCTCCCTGTTGAGTGTGTTCGACAGAAACGACATTTACGATTAACCAATCTACTCATGTTTATGCGGGTATACATAACATAGTCGTAAAAATAAACCATACATCATCGGCATAACATAAATAAGAACGGTAACATGAATAGTAACGTCAGATAGCAAGAAAAACAACCAAATTGGCGACGCAGCACCCCATTAAAAAAGTGTACGAGAAAATAAAGGTGTTCGAGCGGATTACAACCCATTGCAAAGGGTGAAATAGCGACGCAGCGCTACAAAAGACGAGCTTACTCTTTAGGAGGAACTGGCCCCGGAATCGCCCTCTTAGCAGCAGCATCGGCTCGTTTCTTATCAAGAACCGCCTTTACACCGGCTTTAACCTTCGCAACAAGCACATCATTAAACTTCGCCTTTTCAGCAGCAAGGTCGTGTGTTAGCTGCGTCGACGCCGCTTCAGCAGTGGCCACCTGCTCGAGCAATTGGGATTCCCTCGCTAACAGCTACACCTCCTTTCCCTTCAACCGAGCGCTCTCCTCTTCCAACGATGCCACCTTCCTTTGCTCGGCTGTAAAAACACGAGAGCGGTCAGTCACATAATAACAACACTAAGACAACGACAAGGAAAACACAATACAAGGTACACCACCTTCCAGTAAAGGGGTGACTACTCTAACGGTCTCTTCAGACTCAGACAAGCTACACTCGAGGGAAGATATCTTAGAGGAAAGTTCTAGATATCGTTGCTCGTTAAACTCATTGGAGGGGCAGTATTTCTTATGATCGCTCCATTCGGCTCTCTGCCGAGAGTGTGCTATCTGCAAACCTGATAATTGAGCGCGAACCCACTCCAACTCCTCAGAAACTTTCTTGGACTCTCTAAGCTTCTCAAGGGATCCTTGACTATACTTCTCGGCAGCATTCTTCTCCCCCAGAATCCGAAGGCGATCTGCATGCAAATCTCGAACCTGAAGCCTTAACCGACCACACTGAGTTTCTAAGTTATCGGCCAACAGTGTTTTATCGGCAGCGATACCTTGGAACCGAGCTAAGCTCGCCCTAATATTACCAATCTCCTCGGGGACATACTCAAAAGTCTCGTAACGATGCAGTTGGGTTTGAAGACCCTCAATCTCGGTCTCCAGACGATCGATTTTATCATCCTTATTGACAATCCTCTGTTGTAAATTTGAAACGTGATCCCGTCCTATATTAATTTCTCTCTTCAACAAGCGATACCTCGTGGCAGCATCGGCCTCCGCACTAGAAGTTTCGGCTAGGAAGGAAGTACTAAACTCAGGATATTGGCACTACAGAATCAATCATAAACACTTGAAAGCTAAGTAACTACCTTGGGTCTCGGCTAATCGCTTCTCCAGCCCCCGGGATCGCTCGCGCTCTTGTTGTAATAAGAGACGAAGACCCTCTCTCTCGGCGACCTCCCTGCGCTGAATGGCAACGTTTAACAACGAGAGATTGATATCCTACAAACACCAACAACATTAGCATTTACCCCATAACATGAATGCATAACCTGATCAACACAACTCACCAGCAGATCGAAAGTACTCTTCAGACCGGCGTCATACAACGAGACAGCCTTGATCTTATCTTCATCCGAAAGAGAGGCAAATTCAGAGAAATAAGAGCTCCAAGGGAGTTGCACATAGGGCCTGAGACAGTAAAACAGGTGATACTGCCTGAATTAGGAACCACATGAGAAAGAGGCTCCAGCAACTCGCTCACAGAAGTGATGTTCTCGTCATCACGAGTAAACACATTATTCCCACCAGACTTCTCCGTTTGCTTCGGCTCCTCTTCATTACCATCGGCTTCATCCTCTCCATCAAAAAGATCATCATCATCGTCACCATCAGACTCAAGATACACAACACCATCGGCAATAACAATCCCTCTACTAGCTGGCTGCTGGGGCACAGTTTTTTCCGGGACGGGTAAGTCGCCCTTAGTCTCCTTGCCTTTTCCACTGGGCTTCCCACCTACAAGGGTAGACGAAACATCAGAAGTTTTCTGAGGCGACTTCCTCATGAAATGCGATAAAGGCAGCCGATCCTCGAGATCCTCACTATCCCTCGCCGAAGCACCTCCAGCTTTATCGACCCTCAGCTTCTGCGCATGAGCCAATGTCAGAACCATTCAAGGCAACAAATAGGGGCAAGTACATGTACTGCAAAGAAGAAACAATATATTTGTTACCTTCCCTGTCTCCTCCTGGGCTCCTGCGCTAGAACCCCCTATCCCTTTTTCGAAGAACGAGAGACTCCGAATGAACGTTTTGGAACTTGGGCTGTAAAACACAAAAATTAAAACATCTCCCTACCATTTGCCCGAGCCGATCAGATAAATCAAAAGCCGGGAAACACACTTAATCGATCAACATTGACCACCCAGAAGGGATAAGACTCGGCCGGAGAAGGAAAATTGCCACTCAGAAGGGGACCAGAAATAGCCAAAGGAACTCGGTCCCTAGCCACGTCACTAGTATGACGGGCATGCCTGTTGGAACTTTTCCCCTCGGGATCCTCGTCCAATAAAACCTTCTTGACACCCTCAGGAAGAGTCTTATGGAGATGAGGGCTAGCAGCAAAACCAGCGAGGTCACCATTGGTAACAGTTCCGCTTCGATAATTATCAGCAAAACTGGCAGGAGTATAGTCACCCGCATGGGAAGGATCGTAAATAGACCAAGTAGTAGGAGCACATTCGCCTCGACTGCGTCTCTCCCACTCGGACAAGATACGAAAGGTGTTGCCATTCCATTGAGCCAAGGCGCGGGACGGGCGGATCTTAGAAAGAGCCTCATACCAAAATGAACGGCTAGGATCGTACAAAGGAAAACGCAACCCGAGCTCTAACTGGCCCCTGGTGACAATGGTCGCCTCGGCCAAGTGTGGAAACTTTAGAACATCATCCTTCTTCAAAACGCCTTTTTGGCCCGACAAGAGCCTGACGTCATAGCCATGGAGGTCGAACTCATCTTTCAACTGTTGGATGAATTGCTCATCCGACAAGTCTTTAGCAATTCTCTTGTCAGCCCTACATGAAAACGAAGAAGGATGATCAGAAAAGATGGAATCCAGAGCACGATAATCATGCTTATAAGGGATCTCAATAACAAACAGGGAATCAAGCGGTACACCGTCTTCATCGGAAAAGACATAGCTCACGCACCTTTTTTCCGTCATGGAAGGAGTTGAAGACGCCATGAAAGCTAGTGGAGGAAACGGCAGGAGAAGTAAAGATATGACCGGAATCGGAAGTTGCAGCGACAACGGAAACAAAGAAAACTCAGGACAGTGAAGAAAGAAGGAAGGAAACCTGTGGAAAGGATAACCAATGACGATGAAGAAAAAGCGGAGAACAGAGAAAGAGAGAATAAAAAATGGCTAAGGAAAGAATAAAAGGAAAACAAGGTTTAAGGGTCGGACTTATAAACCTCACCTGTGGTAACCGGCGAGGAAGGTGAACCGGTTGCAATAACTGAAGAAAGTGTGGAACAGCATGGCGCGAAACCCGGCATGACTGAGGACGTGGGAAGACGAGGCGGTTTCTTCCCCTCGTGCCGATCACACAAGCGGAAGAAGGGGCATAAATGTAGGTGCAAATAATCCACAGGGACAGGTGGAACCATCCTGGGCGAGGGCGCACCAAGAGAAGCAAGCACTAGAAGCACTGAATCATCTCATCAGATCTGGGCGCGAGAAAAGAGGAATTGAGACAGCTCGAGAGGTCGACATAAAGGAGGGAAAAAGTTCGGATGTGATGCTCATCGGGTTCGAGGGTAATTAATGCACTGACAGAGTTGGTGAAGAGATAAGAAAAGCTCGGTCAAAATGAGACTCGGCCAGGAATCTAAAGGGCGACGTCAGTCATCTCCACCAAACGAACGACATCGAGCGATGACATCACTCGGCTAGATGTCTCGACTCGAGCAAAAGGGAAGATCGGCTAAAGCATCAGCTAGTCGTCCGAGAGGAACATCAAGGAAGCTACACCAGGTCCAACACCGTAGTATCGATGTATCACCACCTGTGACTATAAATAGAGGCCATGTAGAGAGGTAAAGGGCAAGTAATCTGTAAGTAAGTGAGAGGAGAGATAGAGTATTGTTGAGAGCATTCATCCTTGTAAACTTGTGCGAAGTAATAAGATCATCCTTTCACCCCGTGGACGTAGGTAATCATGCCGAACCACGTATATCTTGTGTTCTTCAATGTCTCTTGCTTATTTACTTCTTTGCGTACGTTTGAAATCCTTTGGATGTAGTAGTAGGGTTTTCTACATCTACAACAAGAACCGGAGACTCTGCAACCTAATTATTGCTAAGACGTATCAAGGTGGTGCTGGACCTGACATGGGTGGTTTTGGTGGCATGGCTCAGTTTAGTTTGCTTTTTAAGTTATGGTACAGTCTGGTTGTTGGTTCAAGTTTAGATTACTCAATCTCTTCAGACAAGAACTTAAAAAAAAAAAATTGATTGGAAAGATGACATATTAATGAAACAATTGATTGTTTTATTCAAACATAAGATGTACTAATAAAAAAATCTCCAATAACAATTAAATTTCGATTATAGATGTTGCTGGGTCGTGGAAGAGGGAGGTGGGGGATCAGTGATTTTCTGTTTACTGGTCAGGCTGAGATTGATTCCTCTGAAAACTGGAAAGCTTGTCCTGCAGCTCATGTATAGTTTTGGATGCATCCTTCAGTTTGTTCTTAAAGTTTTCTTCTGCAGCGTCTCGTCGAGTCCTTTCCTCTGCAAATATTTCGATAAATGCGTCTTGCTCTTTGTTCAGTTCCTCATACTTCTCTTTTGATTCTGTCAGTTGAGCTTCTAAGGATCGGTGCTTTTCCTCGAGTTCTTTGATCCTGTCTTTTAATTCGCTATTCTCTAACTGCAAGTCATGTACCAGAGCTGCATCTGCCTGGGGAGCTACTTTTATTTGATCTTCCTGCACTCTAGCACAATCTCGTTTTGGTAAGACATCGCTTGTAAGCTCTTCTCTGTTCTTCCTTTTGCGATTCTCAGTTACCGTACCCGAATCAGCTGCTTCTTCATTTCTTTTTGAAGCTAAGTTTTGCTCAACTGGCTTCTCCCTCTGACAGACACCTGATTCTCTTACATAAATTACATTCTCGGCGAAGATCTGCTCAACTGGCTTCTCCTTGTGATTGACAACTGATTCTTTTCCATTATCGACACTAGTTCTTGTACCCTTATTATTCGCAGACACATTCCCAAGCTTGCCTTCCCCTGGTTGAGAAGATCTTTGTGTCTCTGTCTCTCTTTTAGCCTGGGAGTTACACTTTTCCACTGGGGTTGGAATCTCCTTAGCCGGAGAGTTCGAATTCGACAAGTCAGGCCGAGTTGGTGATTTCCCTTTTACCGGCGTATCGTTTACTTTCACGTCAACATAACCAATATAACGTTTGTTCTCATTCCAGTACATCTTCTGCAAGTGTGCTAATTTGTTCTCGAGTCTCGAAAGCACGACGGTTCGCTCAAAATCTTGCTTGTCATGTGCTGGTTTGACAAAGTTAGCCTCCAGCTGACCTATAACCCCACGGCCTCCACTTGATGCAGCGTTCCAGACTCTCCAGAATGCCTTGATTAGTCTGTTCCTGTGATACACATTGAACCCATGGATGTCAAGATGTGCTTCTGCATCTCTATGGAACCCCATTTTTCCTAGCACTCCCTTATTTGCGTTCACCTCAGCACTGTCAACACCAGTTGGTTTGTAACTGATATTTTGTTGCTTTGTCATATCATCCACAAGGTTGTGGTGCACGACATCCTTACCGCGCAAAATGATCCGAAAACCTGGTGGACGCCTGAGATACAGAATGGAAGAGTAACTCCTCAATGAGTGTGTGTAAGTCAGAAAGATCCTAGAATTAGGATAATCCTTTGCCGTTTGTATCTTCTTTTCATCTCTGTCGACGCCTCTAATCTGAATGTCATGGACATCAGAGTCGAAATCGAGCTCGTGATCACCCGCCTCGTCTTGCCAAAGATTGTATATGATTATCCGAGTACCTTGATCTTTAATCAAATTGAACTGCTGCAAAAGATTGGCTTCACTTACGTAAGGAGACCACTGCACTATTGTTTCAACATTCTTCTTCGAATCGACTGAAGGCGAAGATATCCTGCTCCATTGATTCCCTTTCCATTGATAATCAAGCATGGGAACTACAATATCCTCCTTGCCAGTGCTTGTCAGGAATGTGTAAGACAGCAGCCCAATGCTTTGAGTAGCGCTTCTTCCATCTTTTCCAGGACATCGCGAAAACACAATAACATCAGCTCCACACCTCATTGTACTAGTCTTAAAACCATTACCATATTGCCCAATCGTATTCGCCAATTTACTTTTTGCAGAATACCCAAGAGACATACAGTGTCGCATTCTTTCTGGAGACATGCCGCCACCATTATCTTCCACCACCAACATCCTGGAACCATCTTTCTTATTCAAACGCACATCAATATTGCAGTAAGTAGCGCCATTGCTCACCTCGTCTATTGAATTATCCAGCAGTTCTGCAACCGCACCAAGAACCCACTTATGACTTGTCGCATTCGAATGCAGAAACCTGGGATGCACTCTGACATGATCCATGCCGTCAATTAAAGTGGTGTCGCCGCCTCCTCTGCGGGTGGAGGCAATATCTTCGTAATCCCCTGCCTTCCAAAACTGCTTACTGTACGGTACAGGAGGAGCTGGAAATTTAGTAGTAGTTCCGGAATCAGGCAACCTGACAGATAATGGAATTGGTGCTAAGATTTCCTGATCATCAAGTGGTTCAAGAAACCCTTCAGGCAATACAAATTTGGCCCTCTTAGAACTAACTTCGTCTTCTTCATTACCCATACTTCTTTTAATCTTGAATCCGCAATTCGATGATGAAGAAGAAGAAGTTGAATCAGAATTTACACCTTCGAATTTGTTTTCCATCGCGAAACAAAATTTTTGCCCTAACTTTTTTCTCTGCAACTTCAGAGCAAACAGAAGAATCTGTGATTGAATGAGAAGATAATAAACAAAACCACAACTCAGACGGCTTTATATAGGCTACACACTTTCCTTATTTGAAACGGACTTCTAATTCTATGCAAATTCTAAAATCAAGAGTGTGTCCTAATCAAAACCAGTGACGCTGAATTTGGAAGTTGGACCTAGGCTTCCTATTCAAGAACGTACATATACAACATTGGTATCGGCAAAGGCGTCAGATGAGAGAAGTGAACGGAAACGTCGACCAGTTCCGAAGGCAGCGCCTTGGCTTGTTTTCCCACATGGAGAAGGTGGGGAATTTCAGAGTTTTTCTTGTGAACCCAATTATAGAAATTGCATTAAGTCTATATAAAGAGCATATTATCATAAAACTTGTCATCAAGGATGGCTTATTGTTGTTGGTACTGTTATCTGTATATAAAGAGTTTATCTTCCACCAAATGAAGTGTGGGACATTTCACCAAATCTTCTAGCTTTCTCTTGGTATCGAGTCAGAAGATCCGCAACCCACGCTTCTCTCTTTTCTTCTACCTTTTCACCATGGCTGAAACTTCAACCCTTCATCAAATCCATATAAACCATCCGATTAGTGTTACACTTAATGACACAAACTATCTTATATGGACAACCCAGTTTAAACCCCTTCTCAAAGGGTAGAAACTACAAGGTTAAATGAGAATTTCTACCAACCTAACAATAGACTATACATGGCATAGAACATGAGAAATTGTATTAAGAAAAATAAACCATTAAAGAGAAACTCAAACAAGCTCAAAGATGGTGAAAACCCTAGTTCATGAACATAAGCAATATGACCTACAAGTTCACCCTTCACCCTAACAAGGTATTTAGCTAGACATGGTTTTCTTAAAAGCCATCAAAAATTATATGGATAATAACATGTTAAACATATGAATAGCAGAAAGCAAAATAGCTAATTTTCTTCCCTGAATACGGCGTATCCCTTGAAGTCCATCTCATGAATCGACGGCAGCAACCCTAATTCGAATCATTGAACACCACCAGTTCTTCTTCAATCAACAAACCCCAAATTATACCACCTGCAATCAATCCACAACCAATCACAGAACCATCTCCCCAAATTCCACTGTTGCTGCTGTGGAATCACGAACTGCAGAGACCCCATTGATGTTGCAGTCAAACCATAACCACTGCCTGCAATTGTTCTTCCCATTAAATCAAGACCATTGCACCCATTCAACAGATGCATCCGTAACCTCTTGTTGCTGCTTTTGACTCCAATTCAAGACCAAATCGAAACCCCATTCTGATCTTCATTCGCATATAAACTCTGCACATTCCTGAATCCAACGAAGAACCCCAGAACTGATGCTCTTTTTCTTTCCTAACCTAATTGTTTGCAACTGCTTGAATGAAAGTGGTAAAGAAAACTTAGAAAAGAATAGAATATGCTCGATGCCTGAAGAAGCCACGTCCTCTATCTTCTTAGCCTCCACAAATGGCATTGTGGCAAGGTGGGTGCGGCCATAAGTTGTTGGCTTGCCAGCCACAAGACCTATGAAAGCTTCGACTCCTTAGAGCACTGCAGTGGTGCGACCATACTATAACTAAACTAAAAACTAAAAACTAAAAAATTTGTTATACTCGGGGTTGCACGCTACAGATACGGAGTAAAATTTAGTCAAACGTAAACGCCTCAATTCAAACGTAAAATAAAGTTACGCCACAATTCAAACGTAACTTAAAGCCAGTTCCAAGAAGAACTAGGCGGACAATGGTAGAGTTAAGCCCAACCCCAATCCAGACAAATTGATAAGAGAAGGCAACTTAAAATTACGCCCCAGTTCAAACGTTACCTAAATTTACGCCCCAGTTCAAACGTAACTTAAAGTTGCGCCTTCAATTCAAACGTAAATTCAAGTTGCGAAATGACCATCGAACGACAGCGGTGTGACCATCGGTGAAGATGAAGACTCTATCGCTGCTGAAACCTCAATGTATGCCTATATGCCGAAATAACTCAAACGTAATTTTAATTTCCTTAAAACTACACGCTTTCAAACGTTACCTAAATTCAAACGTAACTTAAAGTTGCGCCCCAATTCAAACGTAAATTCAAGTTGGTACTGCTCAAACGTAATTTTAATTTCCATGGACAAGACGTACTTTGAAGTTGCCCTCGATTATAATCAGTTTTAGTCGAGACTATCGACCAAATTTACTCCGTATCACACTCTCTCTCCAACTAAATATAGTTATACTCCACTCCACTGCGATTGAATTTTCGAGTAAATATAGTTCTACTCCATCATTTACTCGTCCATTGTGGACGCTCTTAGGCACGCAAGCTGCAAGCATCAATTTACCTTTTAAGCCGTTAGTTTTCCTGGTGTCATTAGGGGCGACCCGGAAAGAATTAGGGGCAACATATAAGACAAAATAGGGTCACCCAAAACTAAAATAAAGCCACCCCTTATATCTGACTTTTTGAAATGGCAAATATACCCTCCACAATCGGTAGTTTATTTACATAATCGGTAGATGTTTGGATAATCGGAGGTTCTTGTGTACATATGTAGTTTGAAAGTTTTGTTATTTTGAAAAAAAACCTACAATCGGAAGGTATTTATTTACCATGTCTCCCGATTATGAAGTTGCCCCAAAATTGATACTTGAAAAAATTTCAAGTTTTTCAAATTTGGGAACTACCATAATCGGTAGACAATACTACAATCGGTAGTTGCCCCAAATTCGAAATTTTCAAAAAACAATGGAATTTTGAGTTTCTCTATTTTCACAATCGGTAGACTCGTGATGTTTATTTTCTACCGATTGTACAATCGGTAGTATCGTGATGTTCTTTTATCTACCGATTGTGGTAGTTGCCCCAAATTCGAAATTTTCAAAAACCAATGGAATTTTGAATTTCTCTATTTGCACAATCGGTAGTTTCGTGATATTTATTATCTACCGATTATTCAATCAGTAGTCTCGTTATGTTCTTTTATCTACCGATTGTGGTAGTTGCTCCAAATTCGAAATTTTCAAAACTAATGGAATTTTGATTTTCTCTATTTGCACAATCGGTAGTTTCGTTATGTTTATTATCTATCGTGGTGTTATTTATCTACCGATTGTGGTAGTAGCCCCAAGTTCAAATTTTTCAAAACCATTGGAATTTTGGATTTCTCAAAGAAGAGAAGAACATAGTCACAATCGGTAGATAAAAAAAAAAACTAAACTACCGATTATGAAAGGATATATAAGTATTTTCAACCTATTTTGTCTTATTATGTCACCCCTAATGACGCCAGGTTAGTTTTCTGGATGAGCGAATTTTACTTGTAATTCCTATAAAAGCACTAAAATATATTTATTAGCGAAATATCGAGACCTATCTAGTATAATTGTGGGTATAAACGTGTTGCACTTGCATGTTTATCAGTACTCAAGCAGGTGCGTCTCTAATCGGTAACCCTGCATATATATAAAATATGGGGAATAAGACCAAATACTCTTAGGATGCCTTCTTTACTCTTTATCTGGAGGTGTATTAGGTCGTGTATCAGGCTAATCTACATCACAAGAAGTATGGGAAGCTCTTCAAAAGAGATATGCACCAAAAACCAAGGCTCATCAAATGAACCTAAAAATACAACTACACGGTTTTCGCAAAGGTAACAATTCAATGCAAGATTATTTTTTGATAACTAAGCAATTGTTTGATGCACTGCCATTCTAGCTGGTTTGGATCAGGCTTATGATTCCATTATCACAGCTCTAAGCACAGTCGAAAAGATAGATATGGATACTTTCCAAGCACATCTCCTTACTTAGGACCGGTATTTCTAGAGTCGACTCAATTCTCTCAAACTGTTTCTATGGTATGCGACTTGAACAACAGTTGGTTGTGCTTCAACAACCATTGGCTAATGTTGTAGTTCATCAAGTGCAAGGCCATTTCAAAGGAAATATCAGAGAAGAAACCAAAACAACCGTCAGCAAAACCAGAACAATCGTCAGCCTAGAAAAAACCAACAAGGTGAAGGCCCTTATCAGATTTGCAAGCACAAAACCCTGATGCACGATACAGTTGGTTTCTTAACAAAGAAGATAATACAACACAAAGAAGACAACCAAATGCATATATTTCCTTACATGGTGGTCCTGCTGATAACAACTGGGTGACTGACACAGGTGCAACTCATCACTTGACTACCAATCTGAAAAATCTCAGTATTCGGCATGAGTATGATGGCACAAAACAAGTGCGTGTAGGCAATGGTGAGGCACTGCACATTGAAAACATCGGTAATGCCTCTTTTATTCACAACAACCGGTCTTTTCAGCTTAATAATATCCTTCATGTTCCGAGAATACAAACTAATTTACTTTTAGTATCCAAATTATGTGAAGATAGTAACGTATTCTTTGAATTTCATTCAACCTATTTTGTTGTGAAGGAAATCCACAAAGGGACAACTCTGTTACAAGGTAGAATTAGGAATGGGCTCTACGTGTTTGATGTTGTTTGAGAGATTAAACGTACAATACCAGCTGCTCTAGTTTCAATATAGTACCATTGTGGCATCAACAATTGGGTCATCCAATGATACACACTGTTTTTCATGTTATCAAAATTATTTCCTTTCGTGTTTTGAATAAGAAGTTTGATTTTTGTCATTCTTGTCATATAAGCAAGATTCATAAACTTCCCTTTCTTATTAGCAGCACTATATTTGACAAACCATTGAGCTTAGTTGTGTCTGATTTGTGGGTTTCACCACATGTTTCAAAGAATGGTTATCATTATTATCTTTTTCTCCTAGATGTTTACTCCCTCTATACATGGATTTATACTCTTGTTAGAAAGTCAGATGCTCTACATGTTTTTATCCACATCAAGAAGTTAATAGAAAATCAAAAAAAATCACAAAGTGAAAGTGTTTCAATAAAATAATGGTAGAGAAATCAAAAAGTTCACTGTCTTTCTTAATAGTTTAGGGGTTATACATAGGTTCTATTGTCCTCACACCTCTGCAAAAAATGGTATTGATGAAAGGCGCGTCGGACACGTCACAGAGTCATGCCTAGTTCTCCTTTTTCATACTTTGATGCCAAAATCCTACTAGGTGGAGGCTTTTACAACTGCATGTTACCTTATCAATAGACTCCATACACATCAAAATGAATCGAAGTCACCTTTAGAGCTACTTTATAAAAAGAAACCATGATTGTTTATTTCTAAAGGTTTTCGGACGTCTTTGCTACCCATGTCTTCGTCCCTATGTCTCTAACAAGATAGAACCACGGTCATTGGAGTGTGTGTTCATAGGATACAGTGGTGCACATAATGGGTATTTATGTTTACATGTGCCCGCAGGAAGGTTGTATATCTCTTGAGATGTCAAATTTGTGGAAACAGGCTTCCCATTCGCTGCTAAGCAACATGTACATTCTCCTGACACTCCACAAAATTCAACATCTACTATATAAATCTTGACATCTTCCTCTTTTTATATTCCACCATCTGACAATACTATCTTGTCTGAATCATTTTCACTTTTGATTTCTCAATCTACAAACACCCCACATATGTCACCTAACTTGGATGATGTGTCGTCACCAGTCATCACTGCACAAATAATAATACAACAGTGAATACTTCTTCAGAAACAGTAGTACAAATTATACTACGAGCACAACCACCACCTCAGCAGCACCCAATGGTTACTAGAGCTACGGATGGCATCAAAAAGAATGATAAAAAGCTTTGTCTTACTGCGCCAAAGTATCTACTAGGGGAGACATGATTTATTTCTCCTACTTGCTATACAGAAGCATCAAAAGATCCACAGTAGAGGCCTCCAATGGATGATGAGATAAACGCACACATTCACAATAGCACTTGGTGTTAGGGCACTGTTCGGTCGAACTCGCAAGCGTTGCTATCTCAAGCTTGTTTGTCAAGTTCAGACCAAGTCCGGCTACTTAGGTATGCGTACAGTTTGCATACTTGAGTGGGTTAAGTTCTAAAATCTGTTTGTTCATGAACTAATACATTTATAAAAATAAGGAATGTAATCTTTTGCAAACTGTGGCTATAATGTTCATGAATTGATTCGAGTGAATCAAAATCGATTTTGCTTCAATTGTGTCGTGTATACTTCTATGAGAATATAAACAATTGAACAACTCTGTAATTAGTTTCATTTGAGTCATTTGAACTAGTCGTGTTAAGATGGATAAGGTTGATATGAAAGTGTTCATATGGCTAACTTCGGTTAAATATTGTTGATCCAACAAGGTGTACACATTAAGGTACGGTTACCCATATCTAAATGAAGTCACATTTCATTTGTGTATAACAATCTAAGTTCGATCTAATGGTTGAAAGATATTAGCTTGAGTCTAATCAGGTTTTCATCTAACTGTGAATATTGAATGCTTTGTTACCAAGGTAACATTGATTGCAAACCCTAATTTGAAGACTATATAAGGGAGAACTCTAGCAACTGGGAAACCTAATACCCAAACCTCCTATGTGATACTAGTTGCGACTAGATTCGATTCTCCTTAAACCTAGGTTTCTCCTAAAACCATTATAGGTTAACGACTTAAAGACTTCATTGGGATTTTGAAGCCAGACCCAACTATTTTCTTTGTAGTTGCGTGTTTTGATCTTATTTGGTTCTATCATATTGAGTACTGTCTTCTCTAAGATTTTCTCGAGATTTAATCTCCGATATGTAAGATAAAAAGTTGTCACAAACATCTTCGTCTTATCGTTTGTGATTCCACAATATCTTGTTCCGCTACCATACCGTTAAGATTATTGCGAGGTGATTGATATTACTAGGCTATTCTTCGGGAATATAAGTTCGTTGTATCAATTGGTTCCTATTTACCTCTATTTATCATAAGACAGAACAAAACTTGTAGGTATTTCTGGGCGAGACAGATTTATCTATTCAATAGACTTTTCTGTATGAGACAGATTTTTTTATCAAGTCTTCGAGATTAGGTCGTACCAATTCTTAGTTGTGGGTGAGATCAGCTAAGGGAATCTAGTGCGCAGAATTCGGTGTGGTTCTAAAGGCTTAAGGAACGCGATTGTACCTTGATCGGTGTGAGATTGGTTTAGGCTCAACTACATTCCAGTCTGAAGTTAACTTGCACCAGGCTAGTGTATGTAGCGGCTTACTACAGTGTGGTGTTCAAATTTGGACTAGGTCCCATGGTTTTTCTTCATTTTCGGTTTCCTCATTAACAAAATTTCTGGTGTCTGTGTTATTTCTTTTCTGCATTATATTTGTTTATATAATTGAAATATCACAGGTTGTGCGTAGTTCAATCAATTAGATAATCCAACCTTTGGTTGTTGATATAAATTGATTGACACTTGAACATTGGTCTTTGGTACCGTTCAAGTTGTTTCTCATAATAATCAGGCTCATGGATTCGATCTGTTTGATTTGCTGATTACATTGAGAAACAAAGATATAACTCTTGGATATATTTTCATTGATTGAGTTTGACTGTCTAGTTGATTCTCTTGGAAATTATATTGGAGTTTCTCTATACATATTGCCTAAACGAAATATTGGGTGTGGTTGTTAGACCCCCACTTTTTCAATTGGTTTCAGAGCAGGAAAACACGTTTAAGACCTTATAAGTCTGTCTTTAAAGCAATCTGACTCTATGGACATAAGTGTTATCTCTGTAAACGTATCGCCAGTCTTCGATGGCTCAAATTACTTATGGTGGAAAATTTCTATGGGTTCCTTTCTTTAAGCGCGTGATTTTCAATCATGGGTTTATGTTGTTAATGACTACAATCCTCCAATGGTTACAGTAGATGGTGTCTCTATTGCAAAGGATATTGGTAGATATGAACCTAACGATATTCTCTCTGCAAAGCAAAATTCTGACGGTTTAAATGCTTTCATTCATGCCATTACCCCAGATCTTCAGCACCATGTGACTATGTGCACTCGGTCTAAAGATGCGTGAGATATCTTAGAAACCGTATTTGAAGGGAATACCTCTGAAAAGGAAGCTAGGCTTCAAAACCTAAATTCTGATTGGGAAAACCTTCATATGGATGACGAAGATTCATTTGATGAGTTTAATCACAAAGTGACTGAAATTGTTAATGCATCTTTTGCGTTAGGTAAGACTATTCTTGAAAAGGACATTGTGATGAAAATTCTCAGATCGTTGCCAGCCAAATACGATTCTAAGAAACATGCCATTGTTGAAGGAAATAACCTTAACTCTCTTTCCAGAAATACACTTGTTGGAAAGTTAAAGATTTTTGATCTTGAACTGAGTAGAAGAGAGAAACTTCACATGTCTTGTTATCATGTTATTACATCTGAAGTAAAGTCTCATTGTCCTGAATTGATTGATACAAAGGATGAGAATTGCTTTAATTCAACTCTTTCACTATTTGTACAACAGTTAAAGAAAACTCTAAGACAGAGAAAAAGAAAGTCTCAAAAGAATTTGTCTTCAATCAATAAAAAGGATAGAAAAGTTCACAAAAACTATGATAATGGAACTTGTACCATATGCTCTGGTCATTTTAGTAAGGAGGTTAGTGAGTTAACCAAAGCATGGATGGTAGCTCTTGACTACTATCCTGAGGAAGAAATCCAATGAATGTTCTCTCACTTACTTTGATGATTGTCCCACTTGTCCCTCGAACAACTCTTATTATTCCATGATAAATAGTCTACCTTCCCCGTAAAATAAAATTGATCTTTTAACCAAAGATTTGTACTCAATGAAGAGTCTGTTTCAACTGGATAAGGAAGCATGGATTAAAAGGATTGAAAATCTGGAAAATCAACTGAAATAATTAAGACAAGAGAAAGCGACATCTCGCAATCGTGATTTCAAGAAGAAGAATCGATAAACTCTCTTAAACTAAATCAGCATGTTACTCCTGAAATCATATCTCTCTCAAATCTCTCTTGTAATGAGGAAGACATTGAATACAATGGCACAACGAATCAATTGTGTCCCTTATATAAAAACCAGGATCACCAAGAGATGGTGCGCACAAAGGTTCTTGAAAAATCTTCTTCCAATAATCCATGCTATCAGAAGGAGAAAAGAAAATCTCATAAGAAATCTACATCACTTTCGAAAGAGATTGTCAGAACCATTCATAGTTTACAAAAATCGATAAACAGGGCTTTCAGAACATTGCAAGAAAGGAAGACGCCTACCCGTGATCGTCTCCCTATAAAAAGATCAGGAACAAGGAATAACAAAATCTTCCTCTTCTCATAAGAATCCACCTGATCATTTATTGGATGGGAGAAATTATAATCTGTAATAGGTTTTGAGATTGTTCTTGTTTTCCCTTGGACAAGGACTATAATCTTCAAGAAGGGTGTTAATAGATTTTTGTTATTTTCTGCCTTGTCTGTATTCCTTCTTCCTTTCTCTGGAACTGTAATGTCTGAAGTATCTTTATATGAATCCTACTGTCTCTCATTTTGAAAAACTCTCATTAACTATGAATATTGTCTTAGAACAAGTACGTGCTTTGAAGAGTGAACTCGAATCTTCAACCAAAAGACTTGAGGACAAGATGGATAATCTCGAATCCAGGATTGATCTAATTGAAGACGAACTTGATGATTATATGGAATATGAGAAGAGTCTTCAAAGTAAGTGGAATGATTTTTTGTTACTTTCTTAGATAATGTCTAGGAAACTTCTTATGAGAATTTATTATTTTGTTTTAAGAAGGATAACTAGGGTTTGGAATAACAATTATTGTGAGTACATATAGCTATTGCCAACGATTTTCATCTTGCAATGTTTTTAGATTTATATTTATTTAAATTCTAAAGTTTATTTGGAAGATTATTTGCAGTATTAATCTTTATTGGTTTTATATATTGCAAAAAGAATTTTATGGGATATGTGTGTTTACGTCCGGTGAACTATGATTGTCCCATGTCAAAAGTTAAGTCTATTATACGTCATTATGCAAATATTGATGGAAAATAGAATGAACTTTTTATGACAAAGATTAAGTCTATGGTATAATTATGCAAATATTGATGAAAATAGAATGAATCTTTGTATATTCCACAATATTGATCTTTCCCTCATCCACTTCTATGTGAAAGTACTGTGCGGCTCTGTAAGTTCTCTTATATTGATCATTTCCGATTAAATTAATCATGGGTTCTCTTGTAGTTAATTTAATTGAGTCTTTAGGATACAAATTCATGTTTCATGCAATTTGTTAATGTCCAAAGAAATCCTTCTTTTCTTGTAAAAAGTAAGGTCGCTCTTGTTGTTCCTTCGGGAATGACATTTTATGGGGGAGAGTTCTTAATTGAACTTGTGCTTAATTGCCAAATCTTTGTGGGGAGTGCGGTTGTGGAATATTGTAGGAGTTATCTTGTATCTTTATAAACTCCTTGATGAATACACTAAGTTTCAACTATGTGAAATCATCGAAACAAAGTTGATATGTTCTCTTTTAGTCATGAAGTATCTCTATGAGAATTTCATTATGATCCTGCTAGTTTTCGTACCTTTGCCAATTTATATTGACAAAAAGGGGGAGAATTATTGTGTAGTTCACACTACAAATACATATGTTTTACGGATCATTATGTAAGTGGGAGTTGTTTTCATTGTGAGATGAAGTATTGACTAGGGGGTGATACATATCACCATAGTATTGTTGTCAAAGTTGTGATGCAATTGGACTTTGATGTTATGTAATAATACTATGACACTGTATAACAATACGACAACATCTTGTTTTTATATATTGTTAAAGATACGGATCTTCAACAACTATGATGCTGAGTTGAACACGTTCAGAATTACTTGAGTACTTAGAAGTGACGAAGATTTCGAGTAATGTTGAAGAACCAAGGAAATCAAGCATTTGGATGAGAAGCTACAAAGTTTATTTAATTTGTAATCCATATGTATTGATAGTTTTGTCACTAAAATTGAGAAATGAAGAGATTGTTAGAGCACCGCTCGGTCGAACTCGCAAGCGTTGATATCTCAAGCTTGTTTGTCAAGTTTAGTTGCCAAAACTATAAGTCTTGATTTCTAGTCTACTTAGCTAAGTCTCGGATTAGGATAGAATGTGTAGTTGAGCTTTAGACTTCACGGCATTCATCGATTGAAGCAGAAGAACTACTAAGGGGAGCTTGTGGAACTTCATCAACAAAAGGTATGTGGAGACTTGAACTCATCTATCACTCAAAAGTATATTTCTACTCTATCTCCTATTTGAGAAAAAAAGTCGTATAGCTATATAGACTTCAATTATACACATTTGATATTTCGAGTTGAGTTTAATCGCTTACATATTTCTCGAAATATGTGTTGGTAAACTTTCTCTTTAACCAAGTTCATCTTATATTCTTGACGAAAGTCAAAAGATGATCATGTGAAAATCGCCTAGTAACATCTTATATGATTTGTGTGAGACAGTCATTTGGTGTAGAATCAGAATGTTTCGAATTGATCATTTGATCACTTGAAAATTGCTTTGAAGCTAATAGTTTGTGTGAGACAGCTATTGTCGTCTTCAAAGAATGTTTCAATGATTGAAATGGGAGTTTAGAACAACTAACCATTGATTGGATATACCACAGTATGCGTACATGTATGCTAACTGTTGTAGATATATTCCAAGTCCGGAAACTTAGTATGCATACCCGTATGTGTACTGGTTAAACAGTTGAAGTCCGGGAACTTAGTATTCATACCCGTATGCGTATTGATTTCAACTGATGTTGGTCGTGAACGATAGTATGCGCACCCGTTTGCATACTAGCGAACAGATCCGGTCCGGGAACTCTGGGTATGCGTACCCGTTTGTATACTGGCGAACCCAGACCAAGTCCTGCTACTTAGGTATGCGTACACGTTTGCATACTTGAGTGGGTTAAGTTCTAAAATCGGTTTGTTCATGAACTAATATATTTATAAACTAAGGAATGCAATCTTTTGCAAATTGTGGCTATAATGTTTATGAATTGATTCGAGTGAATCAAAATCGATTTTGCTTCAATTGTGTCTTGTATACTTCTATGAGAATGTAAACAATTGAACAACCCTGTAACTAGTTTCATTTGAGTCATTTGAACTAGTCGTGTTAAGATGAATAAGGTTGATATGAAAGTGTTCATATGGCTAACTTCGGTTAACTATTGTTGAGCCAACAAGGTGTACACGTTTAAATACGCTTACCCATACCTCCTGTGTGATACTAGTTGCGACTAGAGTCGATTCTCCTTTAACCTAGGTTTTTCCTAAAACCATTATAGGTTAACGACTTAAAGACTTCATTGGGATGGTGAAGCCATACCCAACTATTTTCTCTTTAGTTGCGTGTTCTGATCTTATTTTGTTCTATCGTATTGAGTACTGAAAAGGCGAGGGTACCCAAATATACCTCAAACTAAAACTTTTCCTACCTATAAGCCCTTTCTCCGAAAGTGATTGTCTATGGACTGAGTCGAGACAATACAACTAATCGGTTCACACTTCGTGTGATCGTCTATGGATACGAGATCGAGACAATACAACAACGAAGTATGTTTACTTGATAAGAGGTTCAGACTTAACCAAACACAATAGGATTACTATCAAGTAAAATAGGAATTAACGTTTGTGTATTTTACTTCTAATTATAATAAAAACAATTATAATTAGGGAAATAGAAAAATAAAAGACACAACAAGATTTTGTTAACGAGGAAACCGCAAATGCAGAAAAACCCCGGGACCTTGTCCAGAATTGAATACTCTCAGGATTAAGCCGCTATACAAAATTAAACCAACTTCGTATAGTTGAGACCAAGGAACTAAACCTATAGTTCACCTAGTTCCGTCTGTATTCCCACGCCTCCAACTTATGAATAAGTCACGTACTTGGAACAATTTCTTTGGTTCGTATTCCAAACAGTAAAGAAACAACAAATCTGTTTTGTGGCAACTCTCTTCAACCAAGTGATGTGATTTCGACAAAGGCTCTTCTGTTTATCTCAATAAACTCCTTCGTCAGGTTCTTAGATCTATCTTATTCTCAACTGCCAAAGGTAATTGTTAAGATTTTGCAATCAATACTTTTAATCACAAAGAATTGTATTGATGCCGATTTACACAACCAATCAATCTAATCTACCACAAGGATAAACCGATTATAGTTGGATCCTCTATACCGAAACAAGTATTGTGCACACCAAAGATTATGAACCCTAAATCAGAAATCTTCAATATCTTCTTTGTCTTCAAATCTTCTTAGATCTTCAATAAACGCCTGCACACAACAACTTGAATCTCTTGTGATCAATCACGCACAGAACGGAGTATGTTAACAATGGATTATCACAAGACGTCTTTAGATATACAAACAGTCTAAAGATCCCTGTAGAAACTTCGATCTAGTTTGAGTGAATTTTATATCAGAAGAGAAGATTCTCAAGCATAAACAAACTAGGTGCAATCAAAGTTCAACCACCGTTAGTCAATCAAATCAATCGAAAACACAAGATAAACCGCAATTATCTAGTTTCAAACCAACGGTACTAATAGAGCTTCTCAATCCCAAAGAAGACTTTAAACAGAGCGTCCGTAAGAGATTTCGCCTAATTAGGTTACTTTCCTCTCCGAATAGGCGGCTTCACCAGTAACAACACAACCGAGGAAGTATGCTGTCACGAAGGATTAGTTTGCTAGAAATGCAAACTTCAAGTATTTATATACAAGGAAGTTTGGACACCAAGGAATTTCCAAATCCGAAAATATTCTCAAGATATTCCAAATTCGGTTTCCATAATTCCTGGAAATGCGCTGTCCAAAATATTGACCAAAAATCTCTTTGGAAAATCTTCAACTAGTAGATGCACATTACTTATTCTCATTTTCCTAAAATAAAATTAAAAACCTTAAATAAAAGATTCTTAACTTATTTATGTTTCGATCTTGGGATTTTCTTCCTTTAGCTATTAAGAAATAATTTGAACATTTAAAGATAAGCGTTACTACAATGTTCAAAGTATGTCGACATCCTTACTCTGTAAGTCCTCTTTCATACTTACAATCTTGAAACCGATTTGCCATACTTCCAAACAAGTTTAGAATTGGTTCATCTGACTTTCAGGAACTATGTGATTGATCAAGAACACTCAATCACCAATCATGGGTTTAAGTTCTACCAAAACAAGTTTCGGTTCTACCTCCATGTGAGTACTGTGCATAGTCACACTAGCTTTCCAAAATTCGGTTGACTAGGTACTAGGATCGGTTCCCCACATATATATGGTATCTAACTTGAATTTGTTGCGCAAGTCCATAAGATCAATTCCCCTTTGCCTAAAAACGTGTTGCACATGTCCGTAGGATCTGTTCCCCTTTCTGCTAAAACATGTTGCACCTCATACAAGGATCGATTCCCCTTTGTGATGTGTTGCACCTCTTAATAGGATCGGTTCCCCTTTATCCAGAGTCGGTCTTACAAAATCACAAACTCGATCATACCATCTCAGGTGATTACTTAAGATCGGTTTCACTAATAAAAGTCATACCAATACATAAGTCAGGCCTTTGTGAATAGTTTTACCAAGAACACAAACAAGTCATGAGAGGTTATACTAATCACACATATTGGTTGTTCACAAGATATGCAATGAATAACAATACCAATAACGCCTAGCGATTTCCTTTTCGATTCACAAAACTAGATCATGAATTTACTTCCTTAAAACACATGTAAAACATTGTTTCCTAGGATGAAATCGTCACCTCATACCCATACATAATCACAATAGCATTTAAACAATTATGTCGATGTCTTATCTACAAAGTTTAATGGTTAAGCAATAAACCTCGTATTGTATTCCTTAATACTATGTCTAACTAGAGTGTTCATGCTTCGCAGTTTTGTTTTCAATATGCACGACTTGAAAGATACGTTAGGGAATGAAACAATTTAAGTCAAATATCACTAACCTCAAGTGGAAGGATGATGTTGTCGTTGTAGCTTCTTACTTCTTCAAGTCTTCGCAATACTTGTAATGTCTCATATCCTAATACTTTGAAGCTAACCTATACGAAGTTGACTCTAGTACATAATCAAGCGACTCTTTAAATGAGTTTTGATTCACTAAAATATGACAACCAAACTTGACATACCAACGCTTGGTGGGTTCAACCGAGCTATGCTCTAACAAGTACTATCTTCTCTAAGATTTGCTCGAGATTTAATCTCCGATAGGTAAGATAAAAAGTAGTCACAAACATCTTTGTCTCATCATTTGTGATTCCACAATATCTTGTTCCGCTACCATACGGTTAAGATTATTGTGAGGTGATTGATATTACTAGGCTGTTCTCGGGAATATAAGTCCGATGTATAAATTGGTTCATGTTCACCTTGATTTATCAAAAGACGGAACAAAACTTGTAGGTATTTCTGTGGGAGACAGATTTATCTATTCAATAGACTTTTCTGTGTGAGACAGATTTGTTTATCAAGTCTTCGACTTTGGGTCGTAGCAACTCTTAGTTGTGGGTGAGATCAGCTAAGGGAATCAAGTGCATGGAATCCGGCGTGGTTCTAGAGGCGTAACTGTACCTTGATCAGTGTGAGATTGGTTAGAACTCAACTACATTCTAGTCCGAAATTAACTTGCAGTGGGATGTGGTGTTCAAATATGGACTAGGTCCCGGGGTTTTTCTGCATTTACGGTTTCCTCATTAACAAAATTTCTGGTGTCTGTCTTATTTCTTTTCCGCATTATATTTGTTTATATAATTGAAATATCACAGGTTGTGCGTAGTTCAATCAATTAGATAATCCAACCTTTGGTTGTTGATATAAATTGATTGACACTTGAATATTGATCTGTGGTACCGTTCAAGTTGTTTCTCATAATAATCAGACTCACGGATTCGATCTGTTTGATTTACTGATTACATTGAGAAACAGAAACATAACTCTTGGATATATTTCCATTGATTGAGTTTGACTGTCTACTTGATTCTCTTGGAAATTATATTGGAGTTTGTCCATATAGATTTCCTAAACAAAATATTGGGTGTGGTTGTTAGACCCCCGTTTTTTCACTTGGAGCTTATTACCATATGAATCCTGGATGAATTTGATTGGTTAAACAAACGTCAGATGGTAAAATGGACAGACGCAAAGCACGATTGGTGGAAAAAGGATTTAATCAACGGGAAGGTTTTAACTACTAGGAAACGTTTATTCCTGTGATAAAACCTGGCACTATTAGACTTGTTTTATCGATTGCATTTGCAAATAACTGGTCCATGCGACAATTAGATGTTCAAAATGCTTCCTTACATGGTGTATTGACTGAAAATGTTTATATACATCAGTCGACTGGTTACGTTGACACGAACTATCCAACTCATGTTTGCAAGCTAAAAAAATCGATTTACGGTCTGAAGCAAGCTCTACAAATATGGTTTTCAAGATTAAGCACATATCTTACTGAATTGGGTTTCAAGGGTTCTATAGATGATAGGTCCTTGTTCATCCGACAAAATTCAGATGGGGTTGTTTATGTACTGGTCTATGCCGTTGGCATTATCATCACATGCTCCAACTCTTCACTCATTACAAACCTCATTAATGATTTGCATTCGGTATTTGCAATAAAATATTTGGGTGACCTGAGCTACTTCTTGGGCATAGAGGTTATTAAGCAAGATGGGTCAATAATCTTAAGTAAGCAAAAAAATATTTATGATCTCTCAAACGCGCGAAGGTGGATGGTGTAAAACCATCGTCCACTCCTCTTGCTGTGAATGTAAAGATAAGTAAAGTAGGTATACAAAAGTTTGAAAATCCAATATTTTATCGCAGTGGAGCGTTACAATACTTGCATCTAACTCGTCCTGATATTGTAGTAGCCGTAAACAAAGTCTGTCAGTACATGCAGGATCCATACATTGGACGTTATGAGTTAGTCAAGCGAATTCTAAGATATATAAGTACACAGTTCATCATGGTTTATCTTTACAAAAATCTTCAGACACTATACTCCATGCCTATTTAGATTCTTATTGGGCTGGTAGCTTGGATGATCGACGATCAACCAGTGGCTATTTCATCTACTTTGGAGGTAATCTTATCTCTTGGAGCACACGAAAATAGAAGACAATATCTAAGTCAAGTACAGAGGATGAATATCGAGGTATATCCATTGCAACTTCTGAATTAATATAGCTTCAATCATTGGTAAAGGAGATAGCCATTGCAACTTCTGAATTAAATCACGATTCAAATGATCAAGATGCGATTCTAAGAGCTTATAACTTGCTTACAAAAAGAGCAAGATTAGTTAAGGTACAAGTCTCGTCTTCATAATGCACCACCCAACCAAAAATCCTGACTCCACCATTGTCTATAATAAAACAAGGTTCAATACTATTTTTGAAGATTAAAGGGAGCGTAAAAATATTGGTGAAAAGTTGATACAGATAGCGTGATTTTGAAATGCGGATGGGCCGGTATATAATAAACTAGATGTTTGATATAGTCGTCAACGATTGAGTCTTAGTCGCTTGGTCGCATGAAAACCGCAAACGGTCGTGTTTATGACTAATACTACACAAAAAAACCCAAACATATATTGTAGTAATTTTTCCTAGTCAGCCTCTCTAAAATGCTTTGTATCCCTTGCATTTACTTTAAAACCCCGACAAGTCGCAAAGGTACCGACTACACAAACAAACCCAAACATATATTGTAGTAATTTTTCCTGTTCAGCCTCTCGAAAATGCTTTGTATCCCTTGCATTTACTTTAAACCCCAGACAAGTCGCAAAGGTACTGACTACACAAACAAACCCAAACATATACTGTAGTAATTTTTCCTGGTCAGCCTCTCGAAAATGTTTTATATCCCTTGCATCTTACTCCTTTAAAATCCTAACTCATATGAAGCCCCACGTTGAATGGTGAGCGTCACCATTCGCTTAGAAAAGAGCTTCAATATTGGCTTAGAAAAGAGATTCAATATTGAACGTGGTGAGGACACTTGGCAGGACTAAATCTAATCCCGTTTAACTAAACCTCTATTAGTCGGAGGGGTTAAACGTAAATCTAATCCCGTTTAACTAAACCTAAATCATGTATTTTCCGCGTTCATCCTTGGGTAAAACCCTGCTTCTCTTTTCTTCTACTTTTTTTTCTTCTTCTGCCGCATCTCTAATTCCTTTCTCTTTTTGTTTCAACCAGGCATCAAATATTGATTTACTGTTCTATCAACAAATATTGATTACGATCAAACCTAACATTACTTTTTAATTTTGCACCGGTTTACTGTTGTCTGGATTTTTTTTTTATGACATGTAAGTTTCTATCATCAAGATCATATAAGGTTATGACTTTTTATTATGTGGGAATTAAATAAATACCCCTTCTTTTCATGGGTCTTCACAAACACCCCTAAGAACTTTACAAATACCCCTAAAGGGTATATTTTAAGTTTTTAGGGTATAGTTTTTGGCACATCTAAGATTATATTAAGTCAATTCAACCTCCGTAGGAGGTTGGGTTGACGTTTTCACGCGTCAAGAACATCCTAGTTCATTTTCATTATCCAAAAAAGTACTAGTTCATTTTCATTATCCACTTAAAATAACCCCTTAGGGATATTTGTGAAGATCTTAGGGGTATTTGTGAAGACCTTGAAAAGGAGGGGTATTTAATTAATGTTCCCTTTTATTATTTCAATGTTTTTTTGTAGGTTAGTTGTTTGCTTATTTTTTTAGGGTTTATCGGATTGATGCAGCGAAACATTCTAGGCTAAATTTTGATTAGGGTTTTTATTACGGGTTTATGCATAAACCATCATCCATAAAAAGAAAATCCTAAAGCATCACCGCGAGAAGGGTTATTGTAATGGTTATAAAAAAAAAAAAAAATAAAAAAATAAAAATCCTTTCTCTTCTCCATGTTTTTCATTATTTCTTCTCCCTTCTCTCAGTTAATTTCTTTTTCTTATAACAGGTGATAATACATAGAGCTACTAGATAAAAATGAGGTTGTTCATACTGTTTACAGATTTGGGTCGTGCTTAGAGGAGTTTAAACATGTTGCAGTTTCTTTTGTTGGTTGTTTCTATACATCCATCATGGGATTGATTTATGCAGTTTAAACAACTCGGGCAGACCGAGTCTAATGCTCATGAATCAATCTCATTACATGTTATACTACCTTAATGCTTTTTTGGGTGTTAGTATTGCAGTTAACAGATTTTTTTCCAGCAGCATTGGTGTTTTTTGGGTGTAATTGGACTACCGGTGACATGCAGGTTCAAGAACCCAGGTTTTCCACTTTTAGTATAATGCACCTCATTTTGTTACCTGTGGTTATATATGCGTCTTTCTTTAGTATGCTAACTGATGAGAAGTATCCTAACCCTGTGAGTGTTCTATAGAGTAACCTTAAATTAAGAAATTTGTATTGAACTTCCATGAGTGAGCCGTGATTTGGTAATGCTTGACGAAAATATATCATCTCTATGTACCGGGTATATGTTTGTATCCAATAAAGTTAGTCCAACGGTTAGAAAAACTCACAAGGGAACCAGCCATTATAAGAGAGATCAAAAGTAATAATCTAATTGAAATATATATGAATTAATATTAATGATGAGAGGAAAAATGAAATGATATATCTTAACGAGGACCATGTAGGATATACTTAATGGCTACCAGGTTCAGTCTTAAAATACATAACTTTGAACTTAGAATAATCACTTGGCTAGAGCGCACCTGATTTGTTGTGGTAGCTGGCTATATACACTTTGTATTAACCACTATTACCACCATTCTATTGGTAGTAATTAATAGTTATGTTGATGATTTTCCAAAAATACTATAGTCATTCTATTGATGATCATTAAAATTGATATGATTTGTTAAAATTGATTTTATTATTTTACAAATAAAACTACAGTTTTTCATGATCTCAGTGTGAATTCTTTTCATTGAGCTACAGACGCTACAAATCTTTTATGGGGGTATACTGAAAAATCTTATAAGTTACAATAATGATTTATTTTTGTCAGAAATACCAACTATTATGAATAATTTATCGTGCATTTGGTTGCTTCAATTCATCTTGCATATGTAAAACTAAATCGCATCATTTTCTGTTGAGATAGTTCTAAATTAGGCCTTCCTAAAGGATTGATCTTTATTGGGACACAGTAGTCGTGTCAAACATTTAGCATGATGCCATTAATGTTAAGGTAAAAAAATGATGCCATTAATGTTTCCATTAACGTCCATATTTTGATTCGGTCTGCTGTGAAGTTTGTAGGTTATTTATGTGAAATCGCTTGAGAAGTTGGTAGTGCATAAAAATAAAAATTTGCCTCATCCCTCCTTTATACAGTGGCGACAGATATGTGATTAATTACTTCTAAAATTCTTAATTTTGATTTTGCTTTGAATGTTGGAAATAAGAGATTTCATATTGTTTCAGGTGCATTATGTGGTTAACTTTTTAACTTTCTTGAGAATCGTTGTTGGTTTCCTTGGCCCTGTGTAAAGGAATGTTTTTACGGTGAATAGATTTATAATTTGGTGGTAAATACTATACAACCAAGCACCTTGATATCCCTTTGGGTATCTTCTGCAATTCACTTAATACCTCTAGTTAGTTGAAGAATTTTTGGTGTGCAGAAAACCAGAGAGGGCATCTTTGGAGAACATTCCAGGGTAAGTTACTATGTGATCCGTTTCAGTTATTTTTTGTTGAACTTTAATGAGATTATATCTAATATAGGTGGTCTGCCAGAGAAATCAAGTCATTTTTCCTCTGTCAGAATCGGGAGCAATGTACTTTGAGTCCTCCAATACTAACACCTACCATATATGGAGAACCAACTAAACTCAACCTAGATTTTTTATTCTTATTAATCAAATCGCGCAAACCTACCACTAGTGGATAATTGGTTTTTTACCACTTCCTGGGCTTTTCAAAAACAACTGTTGTTGGGCTGTAGTACTTACCCATGCTGTCATTCACAGTTGTTTTATAAAAAAATAAAATTAAAAATTAAACTTGTTGGGATATCAGTTGTTTTATAGAGGCAAATTTTTGGTGGTATCTGGTAGCTTTTATCTGAGTTGTAAAACGACTGTGAGGAAAAGAAGATTCTATGATCCACAATTTGGGCGGGATTTTTCACGCTAGAAGCAATGGTTAGATGATGAGCCTAAATGAATGAACGGTGACAGATGAGAATCCTCGTTTCTATCACCTTTCTCTATACATATCTCTTTTCTCTCACCTTTCTCTTTTACGTTTCTCTCACTTTTTCTTACACAGGAAAGAAAACTCAGAGACAAAAAGAAAAATCGAAGCTTGAAAATGATTTCAGATTGAAAAAAACCCTAACAAGTGATTCAAAACCCTACTTTTCTTCTATATCCGTAAACCCCTGTTCTCAAAACCCTATTTATGTTTTGTATCTATAAACCCCTTTTCTCAAACCCTATTTCTCTTCGTATCTTCAAAATCCCTTTTCTTCATAACCCTATTTTCGATTTCAATTCTCATTAGGTAATGTTATGGTTTTAGAAAGTCAATTTTTTGTTTTGTTTTCAATTTCTTTGATGTTAGGGTTTGAATCTAATTTTTGTGTTTTTTTTAATGTAGAAGTCCTTCAGGTGCAGATTAATCTTCAGGTATAACAACTCCATCACTTTGATTCTATTTGAATTTGTTATAGGTTAATTTCGTGATAGATTTTCCAGTTTCTTTTTCAATTTCTCTGTTATGGTTTTAATTGAAGTTCCTTTCTTTTTAATATTGTGTAGAAGACCTTTGGGTGCAGAAATTTCTCAAAGATCTTCAGGTATAACATCTCGATCAAATATTTGTTTTAATATTGTCTATGGTTTCAAAATCTTGAATAGCTTTTCATACTTTACTTTGATTCGTGTTTAGTGTGTTTTCATGCTGTTCTTAAAGTTGAATTAGGATCTTTTTCATGCTCTTACAGTTGGCTTTTGATTTTATGACGAAACCTCATGTTCTACTTTGAGGTAGTTGTGTTCAAGTTATGGACTTGTGTTTGTATAGCATGAATTGATTTATATTGATGTTTTTCTTCATTCTATCATGATTTAGTTGCAGAGATAGAAAGATTATTTGCAGATGTGTAAGAATAGATTGTTTGGAGTTTAGTTTTGTACTTAATATGCTTTTGATAAGTTGCTTTGAACCATTGCTGCTTTGTTTAGATGTACATGTCATTTTTTTCACGTTTGAGTTGCATAATTTGAGATCTCATAACCAGGTTGCATATTCTGTACTAGAACAATTGTGGATCAGGTTATCTTATTGTTTACATTGTATCTTGAGGTTTTGAATTTGTAGTGCCTTTGGTTTCTAGGTTTTTTGGTTTTTTTTTGGGTAATCTGCAACTTAGGCGCCAAAAAATTTCATCCTGGTGTGTACTGGGATTGGACAAGGAGGTTATTACAAGTTGAATGAGGAGATTGTTCAATTCCATGGTTTATGATGTACTTCGAACCTGTTAAAAGGTCTTGCATTTGGATCTATTTTCTAAGCTATTGTGCTATAAATGGCTTTTGATTTCCAGGGTAAATATAAATAGGGTGACTTATCTCACTAGTTCTGTGCTTAAGAGACTGCCTATTAGGATTTTAGTTGCACGAGTTTTAAATGGTTATGTTCATTATTGCATCATGGCTCAGTTATTCGAATTTATTTTTTAAGATTAGTTTTTTTTTGGATAATGATAATGTGGCGCAGGGTTGTGAGCATACACCTCGTGTTGATAGTCTTATAGCATGGTATTCAATACCTTGATTGTTGTTCGCTAACAAATAACTGGTATTTCACAAGAAGCTTTAGGAGATTAGGTTGCTGAATTTTATTTACATAAAATTTTATGCTTGAATCTATGAGCCTTTTATGGTGCAACGTCATGATATTGAGTACCACTGCTGCAGTTTTTGTATTGTTGCTTATTATGGGTTTTTTGGTCAGATAATATGGCGAGGGGACCTAGAAGTAGCAAAGATATCTCGTCGGTCCGGAACTCCTACCACAAATGAACCTACCTGGTAGGAGTCTCTCCAATGCATACATGGTTCCTGAATATCTCAAGGCCAAAGCTTTGAAAATGGCAAATCTATCATGGAAGAATGCAAAGACTAAACTAAGGGCGATATGTGATGACTGTTCCAGTGTTGCCGATGAGAAAAAGGATACCCAAACATTTAAAGAAAGAGGACTGGGATGCCTTTGTTGATATTGTGAGTAAAGGCGATGATAAGGAGGTTAGGGAAAAAATGCAGAGAGCAAGGTCAAAGCTAAAAGTTGCACACAGTACTGGTAGGCGTGGTATTGCACAACGCCGACATGAAATGGAACAAGCAAGTCATACTGGTAAGGTATTAAGGGTTGACGTGTACCTGGATACACATGTATACCAAGACATGTCTAAACAGACTGTACTGATTCGATCCCTATCTTATGAAGTAACCTCAAGAGATTATGTTGTAAGTTCTATGTTCTATGAATAAATTGGATTCACTAGTTCCACTATTTGTTATCCTCCTATATGCATAATGTTGGCTATATTGTGCATCAAAAGGTGAGGGAGTTGAATGAAACAAATAAGTTTAGAGGCGTGACCGATCTAGATAAGGATGCAGTTGTGGAGGTGGGTTGAGCTGATTATATATTGCTATTTTGGAGATGAATTTATATTGCTATATTGTATAATAAAATTGTTACTAACTAATTTTATATATCTGCTGATAGGTACTTGGCCGTGATGGAAGGGGTGTTGTTCGAGGCTTGGGAGGTGGAGTCTCAAAGACTAAGTTACGTGCATGCGCATTAGTAGAGAGCTGTGCGTAAGGAGAAATTGAAGACCGCCGTGTAGAAAATCGTGTCCGTAATCTTGAGGAGATGTTGAGGATATAAGATCCTTAAGTGTCAACCCCGGCATCAACAATGCTAATAATACTCGTGTCATATACTCTTAACACCTTTAGTTAGCTCGGAAAACAATGAATGAACATCGGTCCGAATTAAACTAAAATGATTAACTTAGAACAATTAGTTTGGATTGTTTCTTATTATTAGATGTTTTTCTCGTTTATAGCCAATGAATGTGGATGGTCATAGAGTCCAAGTATGTTGTATTAAGGAATATGCTTAAAGGGTGCGATTGCATTGGACGTATTGATAGGAGTCTTGATGAAAATGATGATTTTTATTTTCTCGTCCTTTGATGAAGTAGTGATACACACTGAGCCAGTCTGCATTGGAGAAGGAACTCTTTCTAGTGTGAAACATGGTGACAAGATTTTAGCTTACAATCAGGCTTAAGAGTACTGGTTTTGGTTGAAAAACAGAAACTCGTGAATGTTAACCTAAAGATTGTTGCTCACTTAAACTGGAAATATCCTCCTTTTCATTTCTATAAGTTGAACTGTGATGGAGCTTCATCGTTTTACTCTTTTTTGCGGGGAGCAGGTGGTGTAATATGACATTCATCTCGGTTCTTTTGTAGTCTGTCTTAGAGACTCTGAATCATTGCGGGTATACTATAGTTCACTATTTAGTAACCCTTTGCTCTCAATTAATAAATGATATATGTTGTAGATTATCCAAATTTACAACTTAGATTACACAAATCTACACTGGCCCTTTTGTTTGATCCTCTTTTTAGCATGTTAGCTTCATGTATGCTTGTTTTATTCTCTCTACAATGAAAATTATGTTTGTACGGTTACTTGCATCATACATGTTGACAAAAAGAAGAATACGGTGTAGGAAGTAGTTTTTTACGGTGTCTAATACGTTTTCCATAACATTTGTGTTGGATGACCAGACTTTGGTTGTAAACCAAAAGAAGTACATTTTAGGAAAAGTATGTGTTGTCTGTTGTTCGGTCATAGACAGTTTAGTACTGTGTGTAGTCTGTGATCGAGCTGTCTTTGTGTTTGCAATGGCCAGAATCAAGATAGGTATTAGTTTATGTACTTAAGAGGTCAACAGTGGTTTTGAAACTGAAGTGGTCAAGAATATTTTTAGGTCATACTATGCTGTTAGGAATTTTTTATTAAACCTCTAAAGCCAATCTTATTTTTTCTGCAGGATAACATTCCGTTCAGTTGGGGAGCTCAGTTCATCTTTTGTCTGTAGGTTGGTTTTCAGTGATTGTAAGAAAATTAGCTTTTAAGGATGCTCAAGTATAATTATAACTTAGAATGGTGTGAATTCATTACATGTGTAAAACTTTTTGGGGATTTATACCTAACTATCAGCTGGATTAATGTAAATTGAGTTACTGTTGTAAACATATTTCGAATTTGGATTGAATGGTGAATGTTTTGTTATCAAATGAGCATCTATTAAAGTTCAGTTTAGTGAATTTCAAATTTTATGCCAGTAAGAAATAAGTTGTGAATCAGATTTTCTAAATTTTAATGAATTTCAAATTTCGAGCCCGGTCGGATAAAAACTAGTCGACTGGGATTGAGATTTAGATCAGATTTTTAAAAAGTATTCAGCCCATATAAACCACTTCTCAAAACTAGCGATTAACTTTTATATTTTCTAATTTAAAACTTTAGAAACCACTGTGAATGTCAGTATTATCAATTGACTGTCAGAGAAAGTCGTATTTTTAAAGATTTCAACTTCTGTGAGCCACAGTCGTTTTGGAAAAAACCACTCCAATATTACAACTGATGAACACAGTCGTTTTTGATGATATTACCTCTTGTCTTGCCAGTGGTTTCTTCCATTTTCCACTAGTGTACCCCGGATCGTATGTATCGGTAAGACCGTTTAACACCAATCTTAATTCATGAATTGTACTTAACAAGACTAATAAGAAAAGAATTTGTTGACAAAGGGAACCCAATTATGATCTTTATTTTTTAGTTTCTTTTGATTTGCTTGAGTAATATCTAATCACATTTCTTCCTTTATTTAGGTAGATTACATTTTGGGCATGGACATCTGAAGCTTATAAATACTTGGTGAGCACGCACGTTTTGGTACAACGACATACTGGTAATCATTGATATAGCTCTTATATGCATTTTTTTCCAATATTATGGAATGTGATGAACGAGTGTTGGACCTTATTTCTGATATTCTGATATTGATGGGGTTCCTTGCAGATCCATGAATCTCAACAATCTCAACAAAATGCCATTCTCTGCGATTGCTCATACTTTCTATATTTGTAAAAACCACACACTTGATTGCATTTCCTTCGAATGGTTTCTTTATCTTTCTTTTCATGCTTTTGTAAAAAACCACACACGATTGCATTTCCTTCAGATGGTTTCTTTAACTTTCTTTTCATGCTTTTGTAAAAAACCACACACGATTGCATTTCCTTCAGATGGTTTCCTTAACTTTCTTTTCATGCTTACCTAGGTCCTTAACTTTGTATGCAGGTCTGTGTATTGTATTTGTAAGTACCACAAGGACGTTAGCCGTGTTATTCGTAAGTAATGCAATACGCCGTGTTAAACTTTAAGATCATTTTCTTAAAATTATAATACAAAGAAGACTGAATTTACATGCATTTTACTTCATATTGCAGTGTTATTTTAGGGAAGACCTGTATAATAGAACAAATTGCATTGGCATGTCTTATTTCATCATTGGTGTAGCAGTTAAAATCTGTAACATAAGAACAACAATGGAAATTACAAGAACAACATCAAGTGCAATAGTGAGACCGACAATGGAGATATTGAGGCTCGCGAAAAGAAAAAAACAATCACTACCGTTCTATCTATAAGGTGGATTCCTAAAAGAATATTCAAAAAGGCTTTTCCAAACAGGCAGGAAAAGGCACATGATGCTTGATTCAATTTTCTTGATTATTTTGTACTGTATGACCCGACTATGATAACGAGGGTATTGATAAAAACAATCACTGCCGTTCTATCAATGGCCAACTTACAACGCTTTTGGTGCTTAAAAACTGGATATATGGCATGTGCCCATATATCTTACAAAATATAGTAGCTAGGGAACTCTTTATGGAAATGTTTGTAGGACGTTTTGTTTTGATTTTATCCTCTCTGGGGAATCTGATCGCTGTCGTAAGCGACACAAATATAATTACACTTTCTTACTACTCAAAATATAAATATAGCAAGGGCAAGAAAGGATCGATCCCACAGAGAGGTCTAGGTTGTCAAATTGTTTCGGTTCCCTATATAACTTACCGGGTGTTTTCTGATTTTTATGAAAGTAAAATAAACTAAAAACAAATAAATAAAAGTAAACAAATAGATTCAAGGATAAGAAATATTGGTTAAGGATTTCGTTTTCATTCACTAACATGCTTTTCACAATAACTAGAATTGATATTTAATCTCAACTTTTATCAAAGACCCTAGAATACCTTGATCGCAAGAATATCCCGCAAACCTCCTCATGTCATCAACAAACACATTAAAAGATGCGAATATGAATTCTACCTAAAGGAACAACCTAACGTGTAAAAGCACTAATCAAGTTTAATTCCCTAGATGCATTAAGTTCTATGAAATCAGGCCAATCAAAGCAATTGAACGTGGAAAGCGCACTAATTCAATTTAACAAAGGTTACGATTCACATATGATCATAAGAATATATCACTACAAACTATAATCATACTATGCTACTTGTATCCAAGGAATATCACTTTTTCGTATAATAAACCCTAACTAGCAATAGATGTGATTAGAAGTTCTACCAATTTGCAACTTGAAAAAACAATCAATCAATCATAAAACAATATTTTCAGAGAATTGCAAACGATAAATTTGAGACAAAACTAATATATTGAATCAAAGAATCATGCTTTGTGAAATCCAACTATTCCATAACCAATAATAAACTTAGGTACTCATATTCATGGAGTTCATAACAAGAAGAAAGAGAAAAGACTTCATGGCTCTAAACCCTAGAATAAAGTAGAAAAAATAATAATAACAACGTCGTCCGATAGATCCTCAAAAGGATAGAAGTCCTCTCTTTTATATATTCCTCAATTTCCATAAAGGATACTCCTTCCAAAATTAGGTTTTGTCTTCAAAGTCCATTAGTCGGAAATTCACCCGGCCCACCATGGAGAGAAACCCGTGTAGAAATTTTGTCCCAAAAACGCTCGCCGGAAAACTGGGATTATGGCCGGAATCCCGCCGGAAAAGTCGCCGGAAAGTACCTCAGGTGATCGGCAAAGTCAAACCGGTCACCGGTCAACGGGTCAGAACGGCCGGGTCAAATCGGGTCAATCCACTGAGTCAAATCGGGTCAACAGGTGAGTCAAGTAGAAGTCAGGTGAGTTGGCTGAGTTAACTTGGCCAGGCCATTGCACAGGCCAAACTATGTGTTGCACCAAGATGGTGCATTACCAATTCCAATCCCAGCCAAGAAGGCTGTGCACTTTCTCAGCATCTACAGCTTACAATTCATATCATTTCCAAAACCAGATAACACTATGCATCTGCATCCGCGTGGCTCTCTTGCAGCTTCATCCAACTCTGTTCAACCACAAAGCACCCAGCTCTCCCTTGCAAAACTCCAATTCCACCTGAGCCATTGCTAACCTCAGCTGCACCAGTTACATCTCCATGCCAAGCTCCACCTGAACCAATATGCTCAGCTCTTACTGCAATTTCAACTTCATATTCGCCTCAGCCAAAAGGCAACAGTTCCAGCGCCATTCTCTGCAACCAAACTAAGTGCACTAACACACTGCTATACTCACAGCTCCACTCTCACCAACTCAGGCCTGAGTTAACCCTCAACTGAGCCATCTCCATCTATCTATGCTGCAACTCCAATACCCTTCTGTCACTTGCAAGTCAGGTTCTTCTTGACCTAGCCATAGCATACAACTGCATTTTCTTTCCATCTTACATTGCAGCATCAGAGCATCTCTGAGAGTTGTTGCAAAACCACCTGCAACAGCATCAAGCTCTCACTTCCCTAACCATTCTCCATCTCCTCTCAATCTCCATCTCGTGCACCGCCAAGACCTCCACCTAACAGCCAACACCCTTAACCTGATTCCATTCTACTGCCACTCTCAGTTCAATGCCATCACCAACGCCATTCATTCAAGCACAGCCATAATGGCAGCAAAGCATCCACCACTGCAATATTCCAGTGCCAGATTCATGTGCACATCCACTACCCGCAGACTCACCCATTCCAGCTCCAATGCCTTCCATCTGCAAAATTCCTAGCATGCATCTAAGTCTGTTTTGTAACTCCACCACCATCAGTACACATCTACTCAAATCAGTGCTACCACCTGCAATGCTCCATCACAGCACCAGCTGCTATTCAGCCCAGCCATTCCTTCAGTTCTTCCACCACCACAGCCATCTCACTGGCATAAGTTTGATTCCTGCAACAGCAACCTCCAAGGCAACAGCTCACTCTTGATTATCTTCACTGCCTCCTCCATCACCAACTCCATTTGCTTCATTCATTCTATAGCAGCATCACATCTCCCATTTTAATTGCAACTCCACACTGTTTCTTCTGCCAATCTCAATCACGATCTTCTTCCATTCGTGCCAGCATCTTCCACTGATCCGTACTTTAGCTCGAACTCCATTTACAATGGCAGCCAACCCTTCTTCTTCTTATCGTCCCCTGCTTCACCGCCAAACTCCGAATCCCATCACCAAGCTCGAGCTAAACCCCTCCATACCGATCAACAACACTTAAGCCGTCGTCACCGCAATCTTCTACTCAATCCATTACCTCCGTAACCATCACTACAATCGTTGCCTTGGATCTTGCTTCTCGAACCCTAATTTATGTGAAAACCCCAAATCAACAGAACCCAACCGCTGCTTGAAACTCATATCCGATAACCCATCTTCGATTCCACCTCAGATTCGACCAGTTCCTACCGTAAATCCCTAACCTGAGCTCATTCGATCAACATCGGCCTGTAATAAGAAATCTTCTTCTTCCCAAGTTCCAGCTGCAGATGATCCTAGTTCTCAAATCCGCCACAAACAACATCAACTATTTGAGTTACTCCTCACCAATTTCTCCAATAATTCCTCAATCGAACGCCATTTCCACTGATTTATTTCTCAATTTCAGGTTCAAGTGAATGAAGGACGGTCTCTCGATTTCAGGGTGTAGAAATAGGGTCAGTTGTTCAACACCTGGTCCCCTTGATAAGGGATAACCTGATGGCAGCCCCTTAACCATTACCCGGACTCCGGATAGTGTTCCTTCAAATAGAGTTGGCCCTTAACCGTGACTGGGCTCCCGATAGCACATGCCTGTGAAATGACACTCTTGCCCTTATTGCTTATGAGTTCTTGTTTTGCCCATAACTTCTTCATACGAACTCAGAACGACTCCGTTCTTTCGCCATTGCCTTCGTCTTCTCGTCCTCTACACAATGAAAAGTAGAAATCTTGTACTTGAACGAGTTCCAATTGGTCTTTTTGCTCCAAATGACTCCATTGCACCTGATAGACTCAAAAGCACACATAAGATACATAATTTACAAGAAAACTCGCAAAGAAAGCATAAATACTAGATATTAAATACGGTGTATTCTACACCTATCAGAATCATCTTAGCTTACCTCCAATTCCATAATAGGTTATAATAGGTTATGAGCGATCAAGAGCCTGGCGAGTCACTGAAGTTAAAAAAAATTTAAGCGACATAGCGAGTCTAAAACCAATCCGCACCAAATCAAATGTCCTAAGCATGCATTGAGATGGGGCGAAACAAAGCCGTGCAACACCAATAAAAAATGTAACGGGACGAGGCGAAGCCGAGCCACACCTAATAAAAAATGTATCGTGATGGTGCGAGGCGGGGCGAAGCCGTAAAACACCAAATCAAAAATGCATCAGGACGGGGCGAGGCGACGCGAAGCCAAAGTCGAGACACACCTAATTAAAAATGTATCGCGACGGAGCAGGGACCTACAACACCTGATAAAAAATACACGACGGGGCAGGCAAATCCACATCACACCAAATAAAAAATATGGTTAAAAGAGAAAAAATGCCCGATGCACACCATATCAAATCGGGACAGGCGAGGCGAGGCCGAGCTTTACCAAATGAAAAATATAATTAAAAGAAAAAGCGCCCGGGCACAAAATCTAGTTTACTGTAAACCTCCGACAAGTCGTAAATGTACTGATCCACCAACCGGACCTAACCGATCCACTATTTACAACACTTTGGATGGAAGCCACGTCGGAGGGAGGTTTTTTTTTGGGTTGTAGCAAAGTCGTCTGTCCAACCTCCTTTCACTTTAATAATCTAACAAAGCTCTCTTTCCTTGGGATTTCAAATTCCTACTTTAATAATCAAACAGAAGTAAACCCCTCATTTTCCCATGGTTTTTTTGGGTTGTAAAACCCTAATTAATCTCTGTTTCCATCTAATCATTCATGAAGTATTTCAATTATAAGATCATCTTTTTCATCATCCGTCATTCTGTAGTATTTCAATCTTAAGAAGCTGATTCTGGTAACTTGGGTTTTCTTGCTGAATCTAAAATTGGGAATAATGATGAATTTTTTAATTAAAATTCAGAGAAGGGGAAGGTTTGATTTAACCACATATTCGTATATAGGAATAGGAGTATGGCAGCATGACAGGGTTGAGATTATTGCTAATGATCAAGGAAATAGAATGATGCTGCTAAGAATCAAGTTGCTATGAACCCTGTCAACACTATTCTTGATTTTTTGCTAGTGTTTCTTTGAGTGATTTGTGAATTTTGTTGGGAGGTTTGGTGTCTTACTCGGTTTCAGTCAAGTAGGTAGATATATAAGCTAATAGATTGAACAATGTGAATGTTACTGTGATTTGATTGGAATAAGCTTGACTCGGTTGATGCTCACCTGTAGACCTTGTGATTGTCCTTGTTGCAAAGTCCTCTATGTTTGTATTCTGAGTCAGACTTACCCAGTCAGACCAGGGCAAGTTGGCTTTACTTGAGCAAATTGTAGACATCATCTGTGGTCTCGTTCAAAATTCCTTCATCTCTATACTAAATTTGACTCGTTTTGAGTCTGATCGAATGCCGAAGAAAAAAAGATTGACACCAGTTTGTATTTGTTAATTTTGAATTATTTGGCCTTCTCTTGTTTTTGTACTGAATTACTCTTGTTTATGTATTACTGTGAGTGTTTGTACTGAATTTTTCTTGTTTCTGACATTTGTATATGCAAAGCGTGTGATTGGGAGAAGGGTTTCTGATCCATCAGTTCAAGCAGATATTAAGCTATGGCCTTTCAAGGTTATAGCTGGACCAGGTGAAAATCCTATGATTATCATCACATACAAATGCAAAGAGGAAATTTTCAGCTGAAGAACTATCATATATGGTTCTCACCATAATGCGCGAGACTGCGGAAAGCTTATCTTGGTTCTTCTATAAAGAATGCTGTTGTTTCTATCCCTGCATACATCAATGATTCACAGCGTCAAGTTGCTGGTCTGAATTTGATGTGAATTATCAATAAGCCAACTGCAGCTCAATTGCTTATGGTTCTTACCAAAATGCGCGAGATTGCGGAAGCTTATCTCGGTCCTTCAATAAAGAATGCTGTTGTTTCTATCCCTGCATACATCAATGATCACAGCGTCAAGATACAAAGAATGCTGGTGCCATTGCTGGTCTAATTGTGATGTGAATTATCAATGAGCCAACTGCAGTTGCAATTGCATATGGTCTTGATAAGAAGGCGTAGAGTTCTGGGGAGAAGAATGTTCTAATTTTTGATCTTGGTGGTGGTACATTTGATGTTCCGTTATTGACTATTGAAGAAGGTATTTTTGAAGTGAGTAGTTTGAGGGAAGAACAAGAAGGATATAAGTGGAAATCCCAGGGCATTAAGAAGATTGAGGACAGCGGTGACAGCCTGTGAGAGGGATAGTCCACTGCCCAGACTGCAATTCGAAGGTGTTGATTTCTATACATCCATTACTCGTGCTAGATTCGAAGAGATGAACAAGTATCTTTTTGAGAAGTGTATGCCTGTTGAGAAGTGTTTTAGGGATGCTAAGGTGGACAAGAACAGTGTTCATGATGTTGTTCTAGTCGGTGGGTCAGCTAGGATTCCCAAAGTGCAGCAGTTGTTGCAGGAGTTCTCTAACGGGAAAGAATTCTGCAAGAGTATTAATCCCGATGAAGCTGTGGCTTATGGAGTGTGGCTATGCAGGCTGCGATGTTCAGTAGTGAAGGTAATCAGAAGTTGGATCAATTGTTTCTGTTGGATGTTACTCCTCTCTCCATTGGGCTCGAGACAGCTGGAGGGGTAATGAGTAAATTGATTCCAAGAAACACCACTATTCCCACCAAGGGGGAGCAAGGTTTCTCTATTTACTCAGACAACCAACCTGGAATGTAAATTCAGGTGTACGAAGGCGAGAGGGCAAGAACCAAGGATAACAACTTGCTTGATGATTTCGAGTTGTCTGGAATCCCACTTGCACCTCCTGATGTCCCTCAGATCACTGTTTGCTTTGACATTGATGCAAATGGTATTCCAAGTGTTTCTGCCGAGGATAAGACTAGTGGGCAGAACTACAAATCACAATCACTAATGACAAAGGAAGGTTGCCCAAGGATGAGATTGAGAAGATGGTGCTCGAGGCAGAGAAGTACAAGATAGAGAGGATGAACACAGCACATGCAGAAAGTTGAGTCGAAGAATACTTTGGAGAATTATGCGTGCAATATCAGGAATACCATCAAGGACGAGAAGATTGCTGGGAAGTTAGCACCAGCTGACAGGAAGAAAATTGAGGATGCAATTGAAGCTGCTATCCAGTGGCTTGCAGAGGCGGAGGAATTTGATGACAAGATGAAAGAACTGGAGACTCTGCAACCCAATTATTGCTAAGACGTATCAAGGTGGTGCTGGACCTGACATGGGTGGTTTTGGTGGCATGGCTCAGTTTAGTTTGCTTTTTAAGTTATGGTACAGTCTGGTTGTTGGTTCAAGTTTAGATTACTCAATCTCTTCAGACAAGAACTTTAAAAAAGAAAATTGATTGGAAAGATGACATATTAATGAAACAATTGATTGTTTAATTCAAACATAAGATGTACTAATAAAAAAATCTCCAATAACAATATATAACAATTAAATTTCGATTATAGATGTTGCTGGGTCGTGGAAGAGGGAGGTGTGGGATCAGTGATTTTCTGTTTGCTGGTCAGGCTGAGATTGATTCCTCTGAAAACTGGAAAGCTTGTCCTGCAGCTCATGTATAGTTTTAGATGCATCCTTCAGTTTGTTCTTAAAGTTTTCTTCTGCAGCATCTCGTCGAGTCCTTTCCTCTGCAAATATTTCGATAAATGCGTCTTGCTCTTTGTTCAGTTCCTCATTCTTCTCCTTTGATTCTGTCAGTTGAGCTTCTAAAGATCGGTGCTTTTCCTCGAGTTCTTTTATCCTGTCTTTTAATTCGCGATTCTCTACTTGCAACTCATGCACAAGAGATGTATCTGCCTGGGGAGCCACTTTTATTTGATCTTCCTGCACTCTAGCACAATCTCGTTTCGGTAAGACATCGCTTGTAAGCTCTTCTCTGTTCTTCCTTTTGCGATTCTCAGTTACCGTACCCGAATCAGCTGCTTCTTCATTTCTTTTTGAAGCTAAGTTTTGCTCAACTGGCTTCTCCCTCTGACAGACACCTGATTCTCTTACATAAATTACATTCTCGGCGAAGTTCTGCTCAACTGGCTTCTCCTTGTGAATGACAACTGATTCTTTTCCATTCTCGACACTAGTTCTTGTACCCTTATTATTCGCAGACACATTCCCAAGCTTGCCTTCCCCTGGTTGAGAAGATCTTTGTGTCTCTGTCTCTCTTTTAGCCTGGGAGTTACACTTTTCCACTGGGGTTGGAATCTCCTTAGCCGGAGAGTTCGAATTCGACAAGTCAGGCCGAGTTGGTGATTTCCCTTTTACCGGCGTATCGTTTACTTTCACGTCAACATAACCAATATAACGTTTGTTCTCACTCCAGTATTTCTTCTGCATTTCCATTAATTTCTTCTCGAGTCTCGAAAGCACGACGGTTCGCTCAAAATCTTGCTTGTCATGTGCTGGTTTGACAAAGTTAGCCTCCAGCTGACCTATAACCCCACGGCCTCCACATGATGCAGCGTTCCAGACTCTCCAGAATGCCTTGATTAGTCTGTTCCTGTGATACACATTGAACCCATGGATGTCAAGATGCGCTTTCGCATCCCTATGGAACCCCATTTTTCCTAGCACTCCCTTATTTGCGTTCACCTCAGCACTGTCAACACCAGTTGGTTTGTAACTGATATCTTTTTGATGTGTCATATCATCCACAAGGTTGTGGTGCACGACATCCTTACCGCGCAAAATGATCCGAAAACCTGGTGGACGCCTGAGATACAGAATGGAAGAGTAACTCCTCAATGAGTGTGTGTAAGTCAGAAAGATCCTAGAATTAGGATAATCCTTTGCCATTTGTATCTTCTTTTCGTCTCTGTCGACGCCTCTAATTTGAATGTCATGGACATCGGAGTCGAAATCAAGCTCGAGATCACCCGCCTCGTCTTGCCAAAGATTGTATATGATTATCCGAGTACCTTGATCTTTAATCAAATTGAACTGCTGCAAAAGATCGGCTTCGCTTACGTAAGGAGACCACTGCACAATTGTTTCTACATTCTTCTTCGAATCGACTGTAGGCGACGATATCCTGCTCCATTGATTCCCTTTCCATTGATAATCAAGCATGGGAACTACAATATCCTCCTTGCCAGTGCTTGTCAGGAATGTGTAAGACAGCAGTCCAATGCTTTGAGTAGCGCTTCTTCCATCTTTTCCAGGACATCGCGAAAACACAATAACATCAGCTCCACACCTCATGGTACTAGTCTTAAAACCATTCCCGTATTGACCGATTGTATTAACCAATTTACTTTTTGCAGAATACCCAAGAGACATACAGTGTCGCATTCTTTCTGGAGACATGCCACCACCATTATCTTCCACCACCAACATCCTTGAACCATCTTTCTTATTCAAACGCACATCAATATTGCAGTAAGTAGCGCCATTGCTTACCTCGTCGATTGAATTATCGAGCAGTTCTGCCACCGCACCAAGAACCCACTTATGACTTGTCGCATTCGAGTGCAGAAACCTTGGATGCACTCTGACATGATCCATGCCGTCGATTAAAGTGGTGTCGCCGCCTCCTCTGCGGGTGGATGCAATATCTTCGTAATCCCCTGCCTTCCAAAACTGCTTACTGTACGGTACAGCAGGAGCTGAGAATTGAGTAGTGGTGCCGGAATCCGGCATCCTGACAGATAATGGAATTGGTGCTAAGATTTCCTGATCATCAAGTGGTTCAAGAAACCCTTCAGGCAATACAAATTTGGCCTTCTTAGAACTAACTTCATCTTCTTCATTACCCATACTTCTTTTAATCTTGAACTCACAGTTCGATGATGATGAAGAAGAAGTTGAATCGGAATTTACACCTTCGAATTTGTTTTCCATCGCGAAACAAAATTTTTGCCCTAACTTTTTTCTCTGCAACTTTAGAACGCACAGAAAGAACTTTGATTGAATGAGAAGATAATAAACAAAACCACGCCCCAGACCGCTTTATATAGGCTACCCACTTTCCTTATTTGAACGGAACACGTCTTTCCATATTCCGGTCATTCTTCGATTGCCGTTTCTGAAACGGACTTCTATTTCTTTGCAAATTCTAAAATCAAGAGTCGTTTCCTAATCAAAATCAAGAACGTATATATACTAAAATTTACACGCTATTCTCTTGTCTTTTTGGTGTGCGACAGTTTTTTTTTCATGGACAAGCAAGTAGAGTCACCATTGGTGTCAGCGAAGGTGTCAGATGAGAGAAGTGAACGGCAATGTCTGCCGGTTCCGAAGGCTGCACCTTGGCTTGTTTTCCCACATGGTAAAGGTAGGAAATTTCAGAGTTTTTATAATCCTTGTGAACCCAATAATAGAAATTGCACAAAGTCTATACCAGAGATGCGAGGTAGAGCATGTTATCATAAAACTTGTCATCAAGGATGGCTGATCGTTATTCGTAATGTTCAAGATAAAGCTGAGTATTGTTTGGCTAACTCTAATTTAAATGAGTTTTTCTCCTTGTGGAACCCTGTATCTTCAGAAACTATTCAATTACCTAAGCTCGATCGTCAGTCTTTTCCTACCGAATCAGAATCAAAAAAATATTTTTTATATGATTTAGTGTTATCCTCGCCACCTCTTCCAAGTACTAGTAACGCTGACCTCAATGACGACAGCACGGTATTCCTTCTTTTTAGAGGCATAGATCGTAGAGGTGAAATTTGTGACTCTGAGCACATTCTAGTTTTCTGTCGGCCCGGAGACAAACAATGGAAAATAAAGGATTTGTGTGCAAATGGTGATTGGCGAGGATCCGTTAAGTCCTTGCTTTGCTTTCAAGGTAAATTATATGGATTTTGTGCTGCTAGGAGTATTTGGGTTATAGAGATGGATATACAAAAACTTTGGCATCATATTATTGATAAACAAACCCAATTTCTTAGAAAATTCGAGGTAGAGGTAGGCAATTTCCCTATAGTAGAAGCCGATTTCCCACTGATAGGTGGAGGTGAAGAGTTTATTCATTACATGGAAGATTGGGTTGAATCCGGTGATGAAATATTTAAAGTTGTTTTAAATTGCAGCCCAAGAGGTTATAGAAAAGTTGCCTCGATACATATCTTCAAGTTGGATTTCTCATCAATGACTTGGGTTTCATTGAAGTCTTTGGGTGATCATGTTCTATTTTTGTGCACAAACAAGGAAACGTTTGACTTGTACTCTAGAAAGTGTTATTCAACTTCCAGTGCTTATTGCTCGGCAGCTGATATGGGACTGGAAAGGGGTTGCTTGTTCTATACACTACCCGAAGATCAAACCCTGAACATATTTGAAGTAGAAGACAATGCTACTACAGTTATCTTGCCTTGTTTGGAGCTTCCAACTCCATGCTTTCTGCCCACTTGGATCATGATGCCTACAACAGAAAACTGGTAAATAAAGCAGCAATGCAACCCATAACTACGTTGTGTTTACAGCTATGTTGTAAAAGGCGCCCTGAGCGCTCGCCTAGGCGCCAAAGTCAGCGTATTTATGTTGTTTTCTATGTTTTCCACAGCGCTTAGGCGCCTCGCCTTGCCTAGCACCTAATACAACATAGGTTTACAGTACATTTTTATTTGTTACCTTTTCTAATTATGAATAGTTCATTTTGGCAGGCACGTTGCTGGAAGGAGGAGAAGGATAACAGATCTTCTAGTAAGCCAAGATACAACTGAAACCAGTATAGATAACATGAGCAGGTTAAAAAATGGTGGAGGAGAATTAGAAGCACTAAAACAGTGGGAATTTCTTGATGATTATGACAGTACTGAGGAGATAGCGAGATTTCTCCATCCAGTGGATTACATTCATTTTCGTGTAGCCTGTAAACAAAATTCAATTTTTCTCCCCGCATTGAACCGAGTATCAGCTTCTAGGAGGATCACAACAAATACATATTTGTCTCCATGGCTGATTTCTATCTTTGAAGATGATAAAGACACCATTTGCAATATGGTAGACCCAATGCATAATAATGACAAGTACCTAATGAAACAGTCTAATCAATTGCTCACAGGTGCTACGATCCGTTTTTCGAAAAATGGTTGGCTTCTGTTGTCTAGCGGTAAGAAAATTATATTCTTTTACAATCCCTTTACAAGAACAACCATTCGTCTTCCAGATTTACCAGATGGCTGTACACTTGGTGGAATGTGCTTCTCGTCTTTACCGAATTCTCCCGATTGTGTAGTCATGGCCATCTCTAATTGGTGTCCATGGACTGATGAATTTTCTATTAGTTTCTTGGTCAATGAACTGGGAAAGAGTGCAACTGGCTGGACTACTACTCGTGAATTCGAATATGAAACTGCAAGAGAATCCATGTTTGAATCTACAGGCAACTATTTGCAAGAATTTATGCCATGTATTAACAATCCAGTTTATTATAAAGGTGATTTCTACTGCTTAGACTATAACGGAATGTTAGGGGTCTTCAATGCAACGGGTGATTTCAGTTGGAAAATACTTTCGAAGTCGTTGAAACAATTCAGTGGTTTTTATCCAAGTTATTTGGTGGACTGTGATGATAAGCTATTACTAGTGAATATAGGACGGAGTGGAAAATCGGTAGATATTTATAGATTGGATGATTCACAGATGGTCTGGGTTAAACTGAACAGTTTGGGAAAGCATGCATTGTTCATCAGCTACACGTCCAGTTTCTCAGTAGTGGCTCCACGGAGTTGCATGGAGAACAAAATCTACTTCCCGAGATTACACGGGGAAAGGATTTTATATTATTCTCTTGATACGTGTAGGTATCATTGTGTAGGGAGTAATCAACATTCTTCGCAAGATTATCATAATACCAAGGAGAGATCAAACTGCAGTTGGATTGAACCTAACTGGTTAGACGTGGCTTAGTTAAGAGCCCGACAATATCATGCTTACCATTTAAAACCCAGTTGTACGTTGCTTTTCGATAACTTATGATTTTCATTCTCGTTTTCTTTTTTTTTGCTACTAATAATTGTTTAATGAATTGAATTTGAAGCTTGGAAAAATCACTCGTGTCGTGTACATGATAAAAAAAATATCTCCTAGTGTGGTAATACCTTTAGTTTATTATTATTATTATTATTATTATTATTATTATTACTTGTAGCATTTGTTCTGAACGATCTTTTTTCTTTGTATATATACATTTAGTAGGTCTATGCCTGGTTTGGGATTATTAACTTTTTTGGGCGAACTTTGAAAACCTTCCCAAGTGAAGCTTGAGGCCTTGAATGGCTTTACCCAGCTAGTGAGTTTTTTAAAAGTATGGGGGCGAGCAGATGGAGGAGAAGTAGAAGCACTAGAAGAGTGGGATTTTCTTGATGAGATAGCGAGATTTCTCCATCCAGTGGACTATACATTCATTTTTCGTGTAGCTTGTAAACAAGATTCAATTTATCTCCCCGCATTGCACCGAGTATCAGCTTCTAGGAGGATCACAACAGATACATATTTATCTCCATGGGCCATGGCTGATTTGCATCTTTGAAGATGATAAAGACACCATTTGCAATATGGTAGACCCAATGCATAATAAAGACACCATTTGACTAGCTATCTCCTGTAATAAATCTCACATTTATGATTTATCATTAAGCAGCATTCAGAGAGATATGGAGACATAGATATTTGAAGTTAAGAAAATAGACATTTTACTCACTTGCATGTGCGTACGCCCGTTCTCATTTACCTACTATTTAACCAAGAACAAGCAACTGACGGTTCGTCTATTAAATGAGAACGGTTCACCAGGAAATTCATCAGCTTTCAAAATGATCTCACAACTTTTTCGTTCTACTCATAGCCTTCTTCTCATGCTTCTCCTAATTTCATCATTGTCTTTATCGGTAAGATAGCCATATTTTACAGGTTTTGTCTACACTATCCTAAGATTATCATTATGCTTTCTTCTGTTTAACCGCTGAAAGTTTGATAGTAAAGTAATGAGTCAAATTTGCTATATTTATATGGGTTTAAAGTTACACTAGTGTTTCCTGGGGCAGTGACGTGGTTAGACGAATTTCCACGTATTAGTTTCAAGAGAGAGAAATAAAAAGAGTAGTAGTACTATTATTAGTAGTATTTCAGCTTGAACCTTCATTTATGGCATACAGGGATAGTTTTGGGGCATACAGACTTATTATGCCATCCAATGATAGTTTATAAGGGGTGTCCTAATGATGCTTAAGTTACTATAATACCTCTGCAAAGTTTAATTTACATTAATACCTTGCCACTAAATTAAATTCTAAAAAAACTCTCCCACTAATTAACCCATCCCCTAATTAACCTGGCTTGATTAGGGTATACCCAAACTAATTGGGGTATACCCAATAAGACAAAATCTGGTCATTATGAAGTAAAACCAAGCCACCCCTTAACCTTTTTTTCTTCTAAATGGCTAATATGCCCTTGGTTAATTAACACTAAAATTCTGATTAGGTTAATTAATTGAGTTTAGATTAAAATTTTCAAATTATGAATTGGTAGATTAACCTTTTGATCCGTATTATGAGTTCGATTTCGATCCAAAATTTTGGTTTTGAAAATGCATAAAGGCGGCAAGGTCGTGGTTTGATTAAGCTTTCCACCAAACATCCATAGGAATGGTCAACTTTGAATAAGGTGCCGATCACTCTTCCGCCTGGGCGGTGTCAACTTTGAATAAGTGCCAACCGGATATCCGCCGGAATGGACCTCGGATGAAGAACACGCCGACTATCTTGGGCAAGACAATCTTGCGGTCGGCATGTAAATATTTCCTACCCTTCCGGCTATATTAATCTCGGCATGCAAAAAAATACAACATTGCTTGCTGACATAATATGGAAGATGTAATTTACTTTATTCATTCAATTTTGGTTACTACATTGATTGAAACATAAAACCTAATCTTTGTCGACGGAAAAACGAATGCACTTAGCATGTGCATCAATCCTTTGAACCCCTAGGCGACCCTATTGGACGAGTTATAGTCTCGCGAGGATTTACATAGAGGTCTACCCACAAAACCTATACAAAAACTTCTAAAGCCATCAATCTTCCTCCTCCGAAGACGATACACCCTCCATCATCTCAGGGCATACTCCGGGATTTTGGATTCCATGAATTGATAGCTTGCATCGAATGCGAATGCTTCCCCTTTTCCTCCAAGTAGCGCGCTTTGGCGACTTCATGCTACAAAAACATAACAAACTTACTTTGTTAGTGCGTTTAATTTGGAAGATCAAACAACATTGATCACGTAAAATAAACCACAAAAATACTTACAAATTGTTCAATTGACAAGTTAAAGTGGGGAGCGTTGAAAATTGGTTTTTGGATAGATAAATAAGCAAGTATCGCATTTTCAATGACTATGTGCCTATCGTGCACTTGTTGAACACTTCTTGAGTTAGGATTCCCACACTCTTGACTAAAAGTGTTGTGAACCCTAGCCCAAAAGGTTGTGGAATCCACCCTTACGGAGGACTTCCTTCGAACTCTAGTCTCCGCATACCAAGCTTTGGTGATTGCTAAATCTTCATTAGAATCAAATGAAGCCATTTCTTGTGTGTAGTGAGCTATTGGGTGAGTTAGATGGAGTGTGTGATGGTATGAGCTTTGGAGAGTATATGCAAATAGTTGTGTGTTGTTTTGTGGAGATAAGTAGTGCATTTATAGGATGGTGCCCAAATTTGGTCGTTATAGTGTCCAAGTACAAGTGAATCAATACAATTGTACTTGCAAAAATTTGAATTTTGAACCCGCCGGCGGGGTCGTAAATTTGCTAAAATGCAGGGTTAAGTAAACGTAGGAAATGTATGGGTTCAATAGCATGCCGGCCAAAATACCGTCCGCATTTTCATGTTTTGTTTCCCTCCCGACCTTACATGATTTTAGGCATTAGAAGAATGGTTTTTTTTTCAAGATATGGCCGGCAGGGTCTCTATTTTCGTACCCTTCCGGCTACAAAAACGCCGGCTTAGTAGGAATCGTATTACCTTGCCGGCCCTGGTAACTAAACAACTTTTGTTGAGAGGCCGATCGACATTTCACAACCTTGCCGCCCCAGTAACTACATAATTTTTGGTTGATAGTCTGCCGTGATCTGGCATTTCACAACCTTGCAAGCCACCGGGACAGCCTTTGAGGTAGCTTAAAAAAAGCATGCCGGCAAGGTAATACGACACTTTATATAGCTAAACAAACCATTCATTCAACAACTAGAAATCCAACATTTTTTGTCCAAAATACGAACCATGTCCCATAAACCGTAAAAAAACATTTGTCCACACCATTAACTTAAATATTTGTCCACCACAACATAAAGAAATAAACTAGTAAAGCATTCATTGGCCACGACCACGACCACGACGACCACGGCCCCGTTTTGGAACACTACCTTCACCACCACGACCACTGCTGCTACCTTCACCACCAGGACCACCGCTGCTACCTTCACCACCACGAGCACTACGAGTCCTCTTTTTATCACCTTTATCTTGGCTTGTGCATCCTTAGTAGCTTTTTCTTCCGTCTTTACTTCAGCCTGAAGTTGCTTGAACAATAGCTGGGCATCCTCATTGTCAACATTGCAAGCATAGTCAATGTGCTTGCTTTGCATGAGTTCTCCCCTCGTCTTTCGCAACACAACACCCTCACAAAGGTCTTCAACTGATCCTTCTATATTCAATTAAACAACAAACAATTAATAGAATGATTTGGTAATGCAATCAATCTTAAAATAGTAAGAGCAACTCTAAAATACTTACAAATATCTTAAGCAATGTTTTGGGTCTTTCGATTCGATCTTCTTCTTACGAGCCGAGTTCTTGATAGTCATTGGCCTAATCACATTAGGGGACGAGCCCAACCCAAGTACCACGCCATGTATTTCTCAGTAGCTTCATGACCGGTGCTCACCTCGTCCAAAAGACTCACATCGATTTAACCGCGATGCCTATCAGCCCAATGTTCTTGAGTTGGTGCTGGAAGGTAAGAGACGTTCATACCTTTTTGGGAGGTGGTGCAATCACTCATATCCACATTAAAGGCCGAATTTGTTGCATCGAAATGAGGTTCTTCTTGTACGTAACCCAATTGTCGCATTACCCGATGTGGATCGTACATTGAAAATCCTTCAAACACAGTCATCAAGGGTCCATAGTATAATGCAACAACTTCATTTCTCCTTGGTATTAAACCTTGATTTTTATCCTCTCGTCGGATCAAATATCACCTCTTCCGCAGATCAAATTGTCGATGGCGGCTCGGAGTTTCATAAGATTTTGCGGCATTTCCTTATCCTGAGTACCTTTAAAACTGTACCTTTGCGCTCTTGGAAAATGAACCAGGAACACTCAATTATCCACTTTGACGTAAGAGTTGTCTTTGAACAAAGAAGGGAAGAGTTCATATATCCAAACCTATGCAAAAAGAAAAAAAAAGTTTAGTAAGAACCTTATCTTACGAGAATTTTGCGACAATAAGAAGATGTCGGCTTCATTAAAAAAAAAAAACTTACGCCGGAAAGGTATACAGATGAATAACCTGCCGGCCCTGCTAGTAGCAGTTACAGAAACTTACAGCCGGAAAGTTCTTCAACCTTATACCCTCCCGGCCAAACCCTAACTATGAAATCCCGGAAAGGTCGATAAAAAAACCTTGCAAGGCCAAAAGAACCGCCAATTCACAAATTCGAATTTTTTCGACCTAATTTGACATGCAAACATGAAATCGAAGTACTAGAGTGAGTTTAAACAAGCCCTTACTTTCTTAAGCGCACCATTTCACGTGTTTCAGCGGGTTCAATTTCTTCTTCTTCAACCGTGTTTTTCTTCACTTTCTTAGCAACCAAATTTGCAATTCCAGGGTTATATTCATTGGGTTTTCGATTAGTTTCTTTCATAAGAGTTGCCTTCTTCCGTGGTGGATCCATTGATGAAGATTAATCGGAGTTTTCGAATCGACGATTTTAACGAATTGATCGACGAGTTTTGGTGGTGGTGGGGGTGATGGATCCGGTAGGGTTGTGGAGGAGAAGAAGAAGAGAAGAAGATGATGAAATGAAAAGATTAAAACTGATTTAGGGTAATAGGTTTTTTTAAAAAAAGGGTAGTTTTGTAACTTACCCATTAGGACTCCCCCTAAAACCCATAAAAAGAGTCCCTTTAAAATTGGGTATACCCCAATTAATCTGGGTATATCCCAATCTCGCCAGGCTAATTAACTACCCACCCACTAATTAATCGTTACCCACTAATTAACCCTAACAACCGTTACTTAACACAAAAAAATAATTAAAGTTTTTAAAACCAAAAACACTTCTCTCTCCCTCTTCTTCCCATCTTCTTCTCTAAAAACTGAAAAAAAAAATCTGAAAATTTATTTGTTCGATTAAGTTATAGATTAAACACATCAACGGAACCTCGTGTTAAGCGATGCCCTAGAAATACGGTGCCGAATCCTGGTGTTGCTTCCTTAGCATCTCAATCTAGGGTTTTTGGAAAAGATGGTAATGAAGAGGGTAGTGGATCGATTGGTGTTGGAGAGGGAGAAATAGAGGCTGATTCTTTAAAATTGCACATAGAAAGGTATTTCCCACAAACCCATTGCTTGTTTTTGCGTATTTCGTTGATTTATGACATGTAATCGATGATTTGTCTAGGTTTTTGTTAGTTTCAGAGTAGTGTTCGGATGAAATTTAGCAGCCATTTTTTTTTATACAGACGAAGAACAGTTCGGCTGAACGCTTGTTATATTTTGAATATCGTATGAGCCGAACCACTGAGTTCGGCTCAAAAATTTTTGTATGATAATCAGCCGAACTTGAATACCATTATTTAATAACCGATCTAATACTATTGGGTGCATTGTTCGGCTCATTGTGATAAATATCGAATGTGCCGAACTTGTGTCTGACCATGGCTAACACTGTTGGGCAACTTGTTCGGCTCATATTGATAAATATCGTATGTGCCGAACTTTACACTGTGTATCGCCAATAGATTTCTATAAACTTGTCCACTTATAGGTGAGTTATCACATTGTGTAGTAGAATCATATTTATTTAATTTGGAAAACTAATTAAGGGTTTTCATTTGTTTTAGCACCCATCCGGGAAAATTCAAAGCCAAGCTTAAAAGGAGAACAATGGAAGTGACTCCTTCTCAAAAAATCCCAAACCTCGAGGTGGTGGAACAAAGAACTTACATGCAGGGAAAAGGGGATTTGACATGACTTGCTCTTTACCTGTAGAACAAGAGGATGACAATGATGAAGATGTTGGTGAGGAAGGTCAAGAAGAAGAAGAAGTAGAACAAGAACAAGAACAAGAACAAGAGAAAGTTGTTACATCAAGGGAGACAGGTAAGCACATTCCTCATCCGGATAATGTGATACTTCCTCGCAAGTTTGGTTTTCCCCATGGTCTCCCTGAAGATGGTGGAAGAGTGTTGATTGGCTACAAGGAGTCATGGGCGAAGAGAATTTACGAGACTCCGGATCACATGGATGCAGTCCGCGTACTTAGACACCAAAGCGCCTGTCACGACCGCAAAAATTAGGGCTTCTATTGAGCCGGATTTGACCCAATGGATCAAGTCCAACCCAACTAGCAAGACCGGATTCTTGAGTCATGACTATGGAACATGCTAATTTTTTTTTTTGAAAGAATAATAATAAAAGAAAATAAAAGTACAAAATGAATAAAGGTTGCATAATCAAATTTCTTTCCAAATTGAAGTCTAATAAAAAGGGTTCCAAATAATAATTCTTAAAGATGTTCCAAAAGTCATAGAATAAAATAATTGTTTGAAAACTAAACAATGTTTCTTAATAAAATAATTAAAAAGGAAACCAGAAATGATAAAATGATAAAATGATAACCAACAAAAACACACAATATCCCTGTGATATCATATAGTAGTGTCTTGCGAGAATACTAACATATGAGTACTATGCCGTAAGCTTCCAAGTCCGCTTATTGCGCTAACTGCTCCTCAAACTCTGTGGGGAGAGGAAAAGGAATTTGGGGTGAGAAACCACAACTCAGTAGGAATCTCAAAAAATAATATAGTGCACCGAAAATTAAACCATGCAGCGGATAAAAATAATAAAACCCATGCAAGTCAAAATCTTCTGAAATTACTTACACCTTTTACTCACATAATCCAACCTATAATTGTAGGTCCTAATCTAGTGTCGAGTTATTAGGTAACAAACCATCTTGTTCCCGAGAACAGTCTTCCGTGGTAGCCACCAGTGGTGGGATGCCATAAAGGCATGACATTTCAGCAGCAGCAGAGTATCTAAAATTCCTTTCTCACTTGTACACTCAATTACGTGCAAAACTCAAACACGTCTGACAAAATTAATCAATGCATCTATATAATATTTAAAGTAACGAACAAAATGCATTACACTCCCAAAAACAGAAATCATCTATATGCACAAAACAGCTACGCGTCAAACTGCATTTACCCAGTACTAACTTGGCAGACTCCCATCAACAGGGACGGTATTAGGGGGTGGCTTACCCAGGCTGAAGCCCACCCCAAAATTTCTAAAAAGATGTTTTGTTAGTGTAATTTTTAACATTTGTAAAATTTAGCCCAGGTGTAAATTTTAATTATACCATTAATTGTTAAGATATGATTATGCGTGGAAGAAATCAGAAGATTTTGGAACCCTGTCCCGCATGGATTAATTTTTGAATAGCATCTCAACCGTTCAAAGGCTATAGGGAAAAATAAGTATTCATGATGTTTCTTAAAATCAGGTATTGAATGGGCTCACCTGTTACGTGTCAGTTTGATAAAATAAAATTGTGTGTGAAATGGGGATGTCTTGTCCTTAACTAAGCAAGAGTTTGTCCACCTTTAAAAAAAAAAAAAAAAACAAGTGTTTGTCCGAAAATTCATTTTTCTTCTATGAAGTGACTACAATTTTATGTATATCTATGTATAATCTAAAAATGCAGTGTATTCATGAGACAAAAATACAATATGTCATGACTTATTATGCGTATATGTACAAACTCCAAATATTTTTGCATCCCTATAGAAACTTTTAAAACTAGAAAAAAATTGGGCGGCCTTTGGCCGCTACATAAATCAAGATTATTATTTTCGATACGCAAATTATTCCTCCCTAATATTAGTTACAAGGTGAAAATTTTGATTCAAAGCTTTATGCTCCAAGGAAAAGAGATCGTGTGGCATACCCATACTCAGCTTTAAGTATATTACCGCAGTTGTCATTCTTGCAGTTGAGACAAATTAAGTTGAGAGTTCGAGAAAAAAAAAATTAGCCCACCCAAACATAAATTCATGGATCCGTCGCTGCCCATCAATATGAAAATAGCTATGTGTCGAAAGACTGATTCAGATAGGAATGATTTAAAATCATTTGGTAACACCATCCCACGGAAACGATATTAAATTAGAAGGAATGACGACCACTGATTAACAGAGGGAGGGAAAATGAATACAATTCCCATTTGATATCCATTTAAAAAGGGACCAGTAGTAGTTCATTATATATAGAAGGCTATTATTGGGGAGTCACACTCCATTAGAGGGGCTTCACTTGGATATCTGGTGACCAAAAATCTGGTTAAGGGATACCTTTGATTTAATAGCAATTTGTCCAAATTACCCTTCAATTAAAATTAAAACAAAAATAGAATAAAAACCTAATCTGATCTTCACACTTTCAACCTTTTGACTCATGCTCTTCTTCTTCTTCTCTTTCTCTTCTTCTTCACAGTAAATTTTCACATCAATTCATTTCATCGTTTTTGATTAATCGGCGATCCGAAAAATTGAACATCGTAGGATTGATCTGTATGAAAGATGAGGAAGAAACAAACTGATTGCAGTGACGATAATCAAAATCTCAATCAACCCCCTGACCAACAACTTCATCCTCAACATCCACCGATTGAAGCAACTGATTTTTCGGAATTTCGAACTCCTCAACAACAACCCATGGTGTATGTAAGGTATTAATCGACAAACCCATCTATTCTTACTCGTTTTGTGCTTAAAACATGTTAGATTGAATCAAATCGAAGAAAATTAGGGTTTCTGTTTTGTTTTTGAAGGTGTTACGCCTAGGTTCGCCAAGCGTAAGTCTAGTGTTCGAAGAACTTAAGCCTAGGTTTAGAGGAATTCAAACCATAAATTGATTTTGCATGTAGGTTTATGTCCAGTTAGCGAGACAATTTTTCCAATCGTATCTACTTACGCTTGGTTTTGCAGTAGACAAAACCCAGGCGTAAAAGTTTCTGGATGTTTTGAAGGAATTGCAATTTAGGTTTACGCTTAGGTTTCGGCACCAAAGTTTCCAGGCGTATTTAGTGTACGCCTAGGTTGGGTTACTGAATTTTCCATACGTATAGTCTTACGCCTAAGTTGGATGATTGAACTTTCAAAGCGTATTGTTTTACGTCTGTGTTCGATTCTATTTTTCTCTAGGATTACCTAGACGTAATTAGCCTGAACATTTTTTTTTATTAATAGATTGGCCTGTGTTACTAATTCATCAATACTGATTCTATAAGATCTATTTCTTGTAACTTGCAGGAATCGTGATGGAGCAAAGCCTAAAAAGAATAGAGGAAATAACTTAACACCAAAAGATACTCATACACTCATGATTAGAGATACACCAAATCAACAAGGATAAGAAGAAGTTGTTGTTCAAGGAAAAGGGAAACAAGTTGTTGTTGCTTCACCTGAAGCTACACCTAAACCTCAAGTGAAGGAAAAGAAGCCGAGGAAGATACCTTCACCAAAAGGCAAGCATATTCCTAAAGGCAATGATTTGTTGCATGCTAAGAAGAATGGTAGACTTTGGGGTGAGGCGCCCGATGAATCTACGGTCTTATTTTGTTATCCATATTCATGGGCTGCTAAGGTTTTCCAAACCAGGGTAAGAATCTCAAAATTTTACTTATTTTGCATGATTTTGTTCAACTTGATATTATTGGGTATAATTTATAAATTTAACAAATTTGTTGTTTATACATTCTTTGTAGGATCATGAAATTGCGATAAAGAAACTGAAACATAAAAAGGGTGGTTATTGGCCGTTAAGTGAAGAATGTAAAGAGGTTCGTGATCTTGTATTGGATACAGGGCTAGATAATGGAATTCTCAACCATCAGCATGAGTTTGATTCTATTATTGCTTGTGCCTTTAGAGAGCGATATTGGTTAGAAACCGATACTTTTCATCCTCCATTCGGCGAGATGACAATAACGCCAGATGATGTGAAGCAAATCTTGAACTTAAACGTTGAAGAAAAATCTGTTTCTGAAGGTTTTGACAACAATATGAGTTGGGAAGACCTTTATGTCCTTGTTAAAGACACACTTGGATGGGAGCGATCTGAGACGGAGAAACAGTTTAAGTAGGCTGGTGGAGATAAACCAGATGAAGCAAGAGATGTTCCATCTATACCTGTCAAAAAGATAATGTTGAAGAATCTGAAAGATATGTTTAGAGGAACACAAAAGGATGTAGTTGAACGTCATGAGGTGATAGATGAAACAAGAGCTCGTCGTACAGCCACCGCATACCTATTGCATTCCCTTGGTACCATATTCTTTCCTGATAACTCGGGGAATCGAGTAAATGTCCACTATCTATAATGGTTAAAAGATTTCCAGGAGACTAAAAAGTATGCTTGGGGCACTGCCACCCTCATTTTTTTACTTGATAGTTTTCGAAAAGCTTCGAGGGTTGGAGTCACTGAACTTGCTGGGAATGTTGGTATTTTCCAGGTAATTTATATAGTTTCGGTTTTGTTATATTTATCATTTTTTTATTGGTTTTATGTATATAATTTTCATGGTTATATATAATTTGTTAGGCATGGGTATATGACCACTTTCCGACCATGAGACCTTCTACATCTTGGTCAGATGATGAGCTTGGTCGTCCTACAGGAAAAAAGTTTGTATTCACTGGTACCCAAGTAAAGCACAAAGAAGAGAAGATAGTTTAATTAAGGTTGAAAATGGATGCTCTCACTGTTGAAGATGTAATATTTGATCCTTACATAAATCTAAAGAAAGATAAGTTTGGAGAAGAGATTGATCATCGTGTTTTTTCAAGTTTGGAATCCTACAACGGGCCTTTGTTTCATCCTCATGGGTACGTAATGGCCAATCCACGTCGAGTTCTCCGCCAATATGGTTATGCGCAAGAAAATGTCACTCAAGAATCTTTCAAATTATTGGCTAATGCTTCTTCCGTAAAAAGTGCCAATGTCGTGCTCAACTACAGCCCAGAGCCAAGTATTGATGTTTGGAACGACCGCAATAATGCACAATACCAAGTCCATATGAAGGAGCTCATTTCTGCTTTAGGCACAAAGGAAGCCGAAGAAGATTATTTGGAATGGTATTACCATTTTGGTCATCCTCATGTGATCAATAATGATCCTAAGAAGCGCAGTATATATCCAAAAGGCTCAAGAAAAGAAGAAGCGTGAAGCTGAAAAGAGAAGTGTATTTGATGCGGATTGGAAGGCAATATATTTCAAGACGGTAAGTAAAGTTGTTATTTTTCATGACGCCATTTCACATTTCTACCAGTATGTTTCATAACTTTATAATTGTTTGTACTAATATGTTTCATTTTGATATGTAAAATAGAAAAAGAAATTCCTTCACTTGGCACAAACATTGAAAGGTGAGGCCCTCACAAGTGCACAAGTAAAGATTTTAAAACAACAAATCAAAGACTTGCCGGATCCAAATAAGAATGCTTCACTTGAGGACTTAGAGAGGGGCACGAAGAGGAGTAGGCATTCGTCGACATATGTGGGTACTAGTCAACGCCAGCCATCACCTAGTAGTTCTGAATCTACAGAAGAGGATATGCATGCTCGTGGTCAGGGTCAGGGTGGTCGTGGTCGAGGTCGAGGTCGTCGTGACGGTCCTCGTACTCGAGGTGGTAACAAAAGAGGTCGTGGTCGTACTCGTAATGAGTAGACATTGTAGAAGACTATTTAGCTTCTTTTGGTTGTTTCTTTGGTTGTTATGAACAATTTCCTTTGGTGTAGAAGAATATTTAGTTTCTTTTGGTTGTTTCTTTGGTTGTTATGAACAAGTTTCCTTTAGTGTAGAAGACTATTTAGTTTCTTTTGGTTGTTTTTTTGGATTTGTGCTGCTAGTTTTAAAGTGAAATGCAAAATCAAAATTAGGTACCCAAGAACATTTACGTCCAGGTTTGGGGTAGGCAAAACCCAGACGTAAGACTGAACACAACAAGTTTTAGGATTTTTGCAGGTTTACGTCGAGGTTTGGGGTTCGTAAAACTCAGACGTAAACCTGACAGTAAGTATTTCTCAGAGTTACGTCTAGGTTCGTGTTCTCTAAAACCTAGGCGTGAGTAGTTTTTAAAGTGAGTTTGTTGTTTTTTTGTCCCTATTTGGTTTGAAAATAAAGCCGTTACACATCTTGATTTTATATATAAGTTGAACATACATGCCCAACCATCTTATTTTTTCTTATTTATACATATAATATTGTCAACAAAATACTTCATTCAAAACTACCAAAATACATATAATATTGTCAACAAAATACTTTCAAAACTACCAAAATACATATAATATTGTCAACAAAATACTTCATTCAAAACTACCAAAATACATATAATATTGTCAACAAAATACTTCATTCAAAACTACCAAAATACATATAATATTGTCAACAAAATACTTCATTCAAAACTACCAAAATACATATGACCCAATTATCACTTCTAGACAAAATCTTTTATTCCTAGTGAGTCATTCAAAATATTTTCACCACCCTTCACGAACATATGAGACATTACTCCTTGACATTTGTAATGCCTTCCAAAATTCAAAACTTTCCTCGAATCTAATACACCAAGACTTGGACCATTCGTTACAATCGAATAATGGAGGTAATGGGCATCCTTCACTCATTTGGAGTCCAATTAAATGGTTTCCGTGCACGTAACCAATCACCACTCTTTTTGTTTTATCTGATTCTTAGTCAAATGGTATCCTTGTCGGTGAAAATGTGAAACTCAATGCATTTGAGATATAATGGACAACGCAATTGAATGCATTGGCGAGTAGTTGGCCGTTTATTGGCATGGACATCCAATACTCACTTGTCAAACATTTATTGCCGTGTAACCGCTTTTCCCATGCCACAAACCTTTCGTTTAACACCGTCTCGGACTCGTCTTTTTCACATCTCATCATTGGTATGTAATAATCTCGGTGCCCATTTAGTTCCATTAAACATTTTTGCCTTACATAGTCAACTTCTTCACAACCCCAATCTTTCGCGTCTTCAAAGGGTCTAAGTTGATCCACGAAGACGTGGTAACCACAATTCCCATCTCCATCTACCTCATCCGTGGCCTTAATATAGTCACGAACAAAGTCGGGGAAAAAAAGAAGGTAATTTTCATAAATGATATATAAATTCCGGGAATATCGACCCTTCTCATCTCTAGGGGGTGGTTTGTAAGTTGCGTTTGGAATACAAACCGTCCCATTCCTTTCACTTGACGGAAATATTCCAACCATCGGACTTTTTCCTATACTTCTTGCTAATTGTTTAACACCGTCTCCAGCGCCAAGTCTTTTTCTTTTTTTTTTCCTTGGGAGGGAACTTCGCATGCTTTGGAACCTTTTCTTTTATCTCCCCCATCTTTTGTTCTGCATTTTTTGGAACCTTTTCCTTTAACAACTTCGCTTTTTTCTAGTTGTTTGGAACGAAAGACCGGACCTTTTCCTTTGAAATCAACTTTGCTTGTTGAACTTTCTTGAGAGGGAGGCTCAAGATCTTTTTCTTGTACATTTCGATGACTTGGTTCTCCTTCTTTTTCTAAATCCATTTGACCTCTCATTCGTTTGTTTCTACCTTGAACATCCTCCTCCATCTCATCCTCCGCCTCATAGGCTTTTCGCAACAATTCAATTCCCGAAGGATCTCTTTTCTTTGATTCTTCCAACAATTCCCTTGCCGTTTTCCTTACTACACTCCTATTTTGTTTCGTAGAAGGCCTCCCGTTTATCTTCCTCTTAGGTGGTTCCTTCATATTGTTCCTAGTTTGTGGTAATACAAAGTTACTCAAGTTACTCAACCATATTTGCCTTTGCCCCCGTGTTAATGTATCATATTTCGCGGCTAGCGCTTTTCCGATGTCGGTATCGGCAAATGTTCCTCCAAAATCTTGATCGACTATTGTTTCATGGAATGATAATTGTTGCCAAAATGGATCAACATCTTGTATCAGAATAACTTTGTCATTGTAATTGGCTATGACATGCCGACATGGGAGGCCCAAACTTGTCATGTTAGGACAAACACACTCTCTTTCGTCATAGTTACCCGACTCAAATTGTATCACTTCTTTTATGATCAAATCAATTGCACGATGCGACACTTTATGATTAATTGCATGAAGCAAAGCATTGTCTTTCCATTTAATGTGTCTACTAGATAGGTTTTTTTAAAAATACTCCCTAACTCTATCAAGATCACGGAGGAAATAGGTGTGCATGGCTTGGAATACCGTAACAAATCCACCATCACCACTATGAATCTTCTTCTTCAACCGATTGTGAGACCATTCCACCGTACTTGTAGCTTGGTTTCCGAAGTGTCTATATTGGTTTGTGAATGCGGCCACGAACTTCTCTTTGTGCGGATCCAACCAATTGTCCACCAAGTATTTCACCATAGTTGGATAACTTCTCAAACTAGCCAATAACATACGAGATCGTTTTTCATAGTCTTCCACAGTGATAGAATATGCCATGGCTTCCCAATCCTTTTGGAAACTAGCCCATCTTAGTTCCGCCAACCCGTCATCCTTCTTAAATTTCTCTTTGGCTTCCTTTTGTTGATCAACCGGTAGTTTCTTTATTCTTTCCATTTGACTTTTCTTTGTTGGACGAATGATGGTCTTACATTTAGTCTCAATGTTATTCCATAGGTGGAACGTGCAAAGAAGGTGATGAGCATCCGGGAAAACCCTCTATATTGCATTCAACAATGCTTGTTCCTTGTCGGTGACAATCACCTTTGGAGTATATCCCTCCACGTAGAATAACTTCACTTGTTGTAGTGCCCACACATAACTCTCTTCAAGCTCATTTTCCAAGAAGCAAAAAGCGATACTAAACGGAGAGTTGGTGGAAGTTTATCCAACAATGTTCAACACCGGCATCTCATACTAGCTGGTCTTGTACGTGCAATCCATTAAAAGTACTTGATTGGAGCACCGCGCTAATTGTATAAACTCGGGATGAGCCAATATGAGATTCTTTATTTGTTCATCCTCATCTTCATTATGGAAAACCGAATAATTATACTTCTCCCACAAATGCCTTAATTGTTGCATTTGATTTCTATTTTCCCATTGTTGATTTTTCAATTTTGTTTTGTCGTTGTAGATGGTTGGCAAAGTAGAAACATTCTTTGGGTTGAGGAGCTTTATATGACCAAGTATATCTAGGGGTTTCATACGGTTTTCCGTCATGGAACTTACAATGAGTTTTTCTTCATCATTAAGCCGCGCCGCATAAGGATGGGATAACAAAGTATCCGGTATGGGATGGTTTTGACGACCGCATACAACTTTCTCCAAATACCAATACCACTCCTCACTTTTCTTGTTGTGCTTGAATTGAACCTTGAATGGGCATTTAGTCTTCTTAGTGAAAGTAGTATTCTTCCTATTCGTCTTTGGTTCATATACGATACCCTTTTTCACATGACTTTTACTTTCTCCACTACACTCGCAAACCATTTGAAAGTGGCGGTCATTTGTTGATTCATTACAAACTATAACACACATAATTAACTTGCCACGTTCTCTAGCCCATTTCTTTGCATCTTCTTTATCATTCCATCTCTACATGTTCCAAAAACTCAAAGTTAGTAAAAAAATAAAAACATAGTGAATGAGAAAAATATCTTTCCATTAGTTTCAAAAAAGAAAAAAAACACTTACCAAGTCATTCAAATAGTGATGGGATGAATCTTCGGTTAGAATTTCATTTGCATTAGGTTGAGAAGGCATTGGGCTAGGTGGAAGCACAATCTATCAACCAAAATATCACAATATTAGACAAAAAAAAAGAAAGAAAGAAAACTAGAATTACGTCCTGGTTATAAGGTACACGGACCCAGACGTTTAGGCATAGGAAAGGTTATGGTTGAAAAATTCATCCTCTAACCTAGACGTTTTCACTTACGTTTGGAAATAAAAAATCCTAACCAAGACGTAAAACAAGTAATAAATACCCATGCAAAAACTATTTACGTTTGGGTTTTGGATGAATTTAACCTAGGCGTAATTCTCAAGTTTTGTCCTATTGGAAACCAGTTACGTTTGGAATTCTTCTAAAGCTAGGCATAAACAAAACTTACGGTTGGCAACGAAGCAAAACCCTCTTCCAAACCCAGACGTAAAACTGAATTACGGTTGGAACGAAGCCCAACCCCACCGTAATTTGCCATGAAAGTCTAAAAATATCAAATTTATTATCGTTCTTAAGCTAGTTTTCAATGAAATTGAACCCATCGGAGATAGTTTAGAGGTGTACCTGTTGATTTTCAACCATTGGTTCTTCACTTTGTTGATTTATTTCTTCAATTGGTGGGGATTCATCATCACTTTGTGTTAAACCCTCTCTACCATCTAACAAATCATCAATCTCTTGGTCTCCAACATGAGAAATGTAAAACTTGTTTTCTCTATCATACAAAGATTCACCCACCTCGAATTTGTAACTTGTTTCATCCATTTTTGTTGAGTTAATCAAACAATCTAGGTTTTGAAAAAAAAAACTCCAATTTTTTCTTGTGGGAATGTTATTTATGCCCCTACTATCCATGGGTCTATCACAAATACCCTTATGATTCTTTACAAATACCCCTAATGGCATAATTGAAATTATGAATAGATAAATAATTCACATAATCCCATTTTTAACCTTTATTTCTTATACTTCATCTTCTTCTTTATTCTCACTCGAGAAAAACGAACGAAACTCTCTCCATCTCCATCTCCGTCGTCACTACAACCACCTCCACTTTCACTCATCACTACCACCACCATCAACAGCGTTTCTCTACCGCCGTAACCACTACCAACATCACCAGATCTCCGACAGCTTCATCTTCATCGCCACTGTGGATAACTTGATGATTAAAACCTAATCTAAAGCATCAGAAACATCAAATTCATGTCGATTTTAACTGGATTGGGATTGAAAAACCTAAAATCGATGATTACAGTTGGTTAATACAGATTTTTCGCATCGGTTTGGAAGACGGAATAAAAATCGTATCAATTTGTTGGATCTGAAAATCCAATCATCTAAAACGATTAAAAATGGATTATCTTCTTTCTCTTGCTTTGAAGTTTCTGCTGGTGTTGGTGGTATTGTAACTGGTAGTGGTGTAGATAGAAAAAGATTAGATTTAGAACGACGGAATTGATAGAGATTTGCGGTGGTTCTGGTTGGAATAGTGAAATCCGGCGATTGAGACACTGGTGGTTAAGATTGTTTGTTGTGGTGGTTGAAGATGCTGGTGGTGGTGATATGAGGAAGGGAAAGAAGAAGAGTATACAAATGATGGTGGTGGAGCTTATTCCCAAGGTATGGTTTCTTTTTCCAGTGCGATTCGAGAGAGAGAGATTTGATTGATTGGGTGATTCGGTTGAAATCATCAACAACCAACGGGAGCAGCGAAATTTGATAATTGGTCCTGTTCCCAGATTTTCTGATTTGGTGATTTCAAATTGAAGATTCGTAGAGTTGTATAAGTTGATCCCGAGATTAACAGGTAAGATTGTTGTTTGTTTTAGGTGGTGAATTTAATTCTTATTTTTTGTTGTATGTTCCAGGGAGATATAAGTGCAAATACAATCTGTAATGGGTTGAGTTGATGACAACAGATAGGATTTAGTTGTGGTTGGCTTCTGAGATGAAGTTATAGTGAACATGGGATTTGAGATGAAGTTTAGTTGTGGTTGGCTTCTGAGATGACAACAGATGGGATTTGTTGAGGTTATAGTGCATCTGCAGTTATGAGATGTAGTTGATGGCCTTGCATTGGTGATGTTGATGTTAAGAGGCCGAGAAGATGATATTGCAGGTTTGTTGAGCTTCCAATTTGATTTGTTTGCACCAATGGTGGTGGTAGTGGATGTTGCAGTGGAGCTGGTTTGTTGTGTTAGAAGTAATGGTGATATGTTGCAGTGGACTTTTGTTGGATGCGCTCAAACTATTGGAGACAACTTGACCAAGTTGCTTCCATTTTTGGAGACAACTTGAGCTAGTTGCTTCCTTTTTCTGGAGACAACTTGACCAAGTTGCTTTCACTTTTGGAGGCAACTTCAGCTAGTTGATTCCATATTGGAGGCAAATTGAGCTAGTTGATTCCAGTTACGAGGCAACTTGGTTATGTTTTTGGGTCCATTCATTCATCGGAAATTATCTTATACCTATATCTTAGAGTAGTTGTGACGAATTTGTGGTGCGATGGTAACATAGGGTTGTGTTGAGTTGCTGATGATGGTTGTGCTGCTGATGCTCGTACTTTAAAGTCAAGAGGGTAGATGAATGCTTAGGAAGTTGAGAAGGAACTCAATATGTATCCAGGCATTGAAAGCAGAACAAGAAGTTGTTCCGCTTGTGTGTTCTTTGATGGTGTTTGAGTAGGGTCATGGAAGTGACTGCACTATCGACTCATGTTGCAAGTGTGCATAGACGGTTGTGGTCATGAAGTCTGCTGCAGTAGAGTTGCGATAATGAGAGATGGAGGATGTGGTGTTGTATGGTGGTGGTTTGAATTGTTGGTTAAACACTGATGGTGTTGCGAACCTGTGGTGCAATGGTAGCACAACTGACTATATGTCAGAAGATGTGTGTTCGACTCACACTAGGTTCACTTATTTGTGTATAATTTTTTTTTTTTTGGAGACAACTTGTGCTAGTTGCTTCCATATGTGGAGACAACTTGAGCTAGTTGCCTCCATTATTGAAGACAACTTTCAGCAAGTTGCCTCCAGATTTGGAGACAACTTTCAGCAAGTTGCCTCTAGATGATGGTGGTGGAATTGGTGGTTGCTGGTGGTGATTGGTGGTGGTGGTGGGTAGTGGTGGTGGTGGTGGTTGTCGGTGGTGTACAGTGGCGCTGGTTGTCGCTGGTGGTAGTTGGTGGTGGTGGTTGGCGGCGGTGGTGGAGGAAAATGGCGGTGCTGGTTGGCGGTGGTGGTGGTTGGTGGTGGCGGTTGGCGGCGGCGGTGGTGGTGGTCGTTGGTGGTGGTGGGCGGCGGAGGTGTTGGACAGTGGTGGTGGTTGGCGGTGGTGGTGGTGGTGGTCGGTGGTAGTGGTGGTGGTGGTGGTTGGTGGTGGTTGGTGGTGGTGGTTGTTGGCTGTGGTGGATAGTGGTGGTGGTTCTTATTTTGTTTGTTTGTTTTTTTTTTTTTTTTTTTTAATAGTTGTTAGTGGTAATGGTTTTGTATATATATTACACAAAAGAGGGTATTTTAGTAATGTATTATGCTTAGGGGTATTTGTAAAGTTCAAAAGGGTATATTTGCAATGGGTCTCATAGTAGGGGTATATAGATAATTTTCCCTTTTTTCTTTTTCCTCTTCTCTCTAGTTTTTTTCCCACATAAACTTTGTCCCAGAATTTACAAATATATATCAAAATTCATCTTCTTAATTTAATTAGATAATAATTAAACTTAATTAAAATTAACTAAATAAATAAGGGTTGTTTGGTCATTACACAATTATTTGAGATAAGGGGTTTTTGAAATTACTTACGGGTGACCCGTTTTTTTTCCTATTAGGTGACGCCCCTCTAATGGAATGTGACGCCCCAATAATAGCCTTCTATATATAAGAAGGTGTAGCCAAAAAGGGAGTTGCTGCAAACACTTTTTACATTTGATAATATAAAAATATAAAAGAAAACTGAGTAGGTCAACCAAATTAAAGGAATGTTTATAATCCAATGAAGTACTCCCTCCGTCCCACCATTAGATGACCTACTTGGTCTAAGATCTTGTCCCATCATTAGTTGACCTATTTCACTAATCAAGGGGATATCACTAAAACTACCATTTTGATTGATTATCGGTATCATAAGAAATATGTATAATTTTATATTCATGTTTATACTCGTTACGTATGTGTTTTAAAATGATTTTCAACGGTACAAAATTTACGAAAATCTATGGTATAGTTTGAGAGATAAATGATTTCTAAATTTTACAAATTATTATCCATAAGGGTATAGTTGTAAAAACACTTAAAAATACTCCTTTCATTCATTGCCTTAAGAATTGTGCAAACTTCAACTAGGTCATCTAATAATGGGACGGAGGGAGTACTTGGGATCAGTAAGTCACATGGGGCACAAACAAAATCACTCGATAAATCATTATTTAATTATCTTTTCCTTTTTATTGTTGAGCTGTTTATAAATGTAACTTTACTCTTTGTTTGAAGGCAAATATTAACCTGTATATCGATATACAGGTTAAGGATTCATTAATGACTCCCTTTTTATCTTGGAATTTGATGATTTTTATTGGAGTTGTAATTATCTTGGGATAAGATTCTCATGTGTTTTATAAAACGTTAATGTAGGATCATAATATCGCAACGCATAGGGCTCGCGGGATCAATAAACGACGGTACCGCGAGGGAGTCGCAGGAAACTAAAATAAACGACGCGATGAGAAACGACACACAAAACAACTGAAAGATATGGAACCTGGCGAGGGTTAAGAAGTGTCGCGAGATTGAATAGTTGTACACTGGCGACACTTCGCGAGACATTCCCGAAAATAAAGGATACAAATTGTCATCCACTATGTATTACCCTATATAAAGGGTCGAGTGAGTCTGTTGTAAAGAGAGATCTTTTTGGAATTGTTGGGCAAGTCATTAGAGAGAGAAAGTTCAAGAGTGTTTTATTTGCTAAGTGTAATCTTACTTTTCCGTGTAAACAACTCGTGAAGTTAATCAATAAACATTCTCAATTATACAACTTTCAATGGACTAATTAATCAAAAGATAGTGAGGGGTGTAGTGTGGGAAAACTTGCTACTACATATGCGCTAGAAACGAGGGACGAGCAAAGTGATTGACGAAGAAATTGGAAAGAATTTAGATTAACAGAGAAGAGATTTGGAAAAGATACTCAAGAATTCATTGAAAAAGAAAGATGGCTAGAAGAAAGAAATGTACAAGAGCAACCAACGATTGTAAGAAGAAGTGGGAGACTTCTTCGGAGAAAGGAGGAATGAAACAGAGAATCATCAAGGATGAATATGAGAAATGATGGAGAAGGTCAAAACCGACCCACCAATCTCCCCAAGTAGCAAACGGCTGTGGATTATGATAGAGTAAGTGTGCATACTTGGAGATCCGATTCAAGACGAGAGAGAAGAGGAAGCAGTGGTGAACAATGGACAAGGAGAGCAAGGGATGAATGGAGAAATGAATCCAGAAACGAAGAAATGGCAGCGTTAGAAAGATTGAGACAAACAATACACGAAGAGAGACGATTAGAAGCAGAGGAGCGAGCAAACTTGACAAGACAAAATCATGAAGGGGAGGATGGAAAATATGAGATTACAAAGAAGGAGATCTAGAAGTAGCGTGAGATCAAGTTCTAGATCGAACAGAGAAGAAAGAAGGAGAGTTTTACCAACAGAAAGTGCCGGGGAAGAAACACAAAATCCGAATACAGAGCATGGCGAGAACTGGGGAAATAGAAGATCGTCATATTACTCGGCCCAGAAAATCTTCAAAATGAGCGAAATAGGGAAAATCAAGAAAACATGCAACTCCAAGGGCCGAATGATCCAATTCTTTGAAGGAAGAATAATTCTACGGGAGAGAAGAATTGAGAAGAAACCGAGAGATCGAGGATGACATTGAGAGACACTACATTGAACAAGCGCGACTAACTCGCGAGAGAGAAAGAATAAGAGCGGAAATAGAAAATCAAGAGATGGAAGAAGCAATCCGTGCAGAATAACCATGACAACCGCGAAAGAAGGAGGGAACAAAATCGTAACAATAGAAATATCAACGAAGAGTATGAGAGGGTGCGAGATGATGAGAGCGGAGAGGCAACCAAGAAGAGAGAATAACCGATACAATGGCGTGCGAATTGATGAAAGAAACGAAGAAGATCGTCGCGAGGAAAGAAGAGGAGAAAATAACGAACGGGGAAGGTCAAAATAGGCACGAGCGAAGAAGGAGAGAAGCGAGCTAAAAAGACCAGAGAAACAAATTCGAGGCAAATGAACAAATCTTAAGAGAACTAGTGAGATGAGAGGATTCTTGAACAATAGAAGGGAATGAGGAAGGAGACAACTGGGACGAAGCCATCGCAGGCCGCGAAGAATCCCTTCACGCTAAGTACGGATGGGAGGAATACCTCCTAAGTGCAATCTACTGCATTAACCAATATCTTTGATGGAACAACACATGCGATACAACATATTAAGGCTTACATGAGATGTATGTTACAATGGGAGAATCATGATGCCATATTGTGCAAATATTTCGCGTCAAGCTTAATAGGAGAAGCACTAAAATGGTTTGAAGGTCTGCGCAAGGAACACAATCACATCATTCAATCATTTACAAGCCACATTCTGGGAGCATACATAAGTAACAACTCTTCGCGACTGTATTGAAGATGTATTCGGGTTGAAACAAAGGATTGGCGAGAGCTTAAGAGCGGTTGACGAAGAAGATGGAGGACCATGTGTAGCGAAATGGCAGGACGGGTTGAGGAGAGATATCTCATACTCTCATTTGTGAATGCTCTCTTCGCGACTAACTTGTTATACATTCAAATTTTTAGAATCAAAAATACAATCACAATGGCTGAACTGCGAGAATTACAGGAAGAATATATTGCCTTAGAAGAAAGACAAAATGAAATGAATTCTTATCGATCGCGAACACAAGCTCTAACTTGAACGCAAGTTTGTTACCCCAATTCATAAATACAAGTGGCGAGCACTTCGCAAGGACAGCGAGGCAAAGAGAGTGATGAGGGACAAGAAGATAGTAGCCATGGGAAGCCACGATCAAGAAGAGTTTGAACGTGAAAGGAACTACTACAACCGTAATGTGCAATAATAAGATTAGAGGCTAGATCATGCAAGAAACTTATGGTGGACGAAGACAAAATAACCGTGGAGGGCCGAGAAGCCACAGAATGGTATGGGAACAGATTAAGATGCCTCCGCTAAATGCTAGCATTGAAAAGATCTGGGAAGCTATACTTGTGATGGAAAATGTACCAGCACCTTGGAATGTTGGAATGGAACCACCGCCAAAGCGATAGAAGTCATGAGTTTTGTTCTTACCATCGCCTTCCACGGGCATCAAACAAACGATTGTAGAAACATAAAGAGAATTATTCTCGGGATGATTGATCGGGGAAGTGAATCACTTTCTAAAGGGAGAAGAAATAGGTCGGACATTACCACCACCACCGAGAGATGCACAATTAAAGGTGTGCGAAAGGAAAAGAAACATTTGTGATAGAAGTAGGAACAAAAGCCAAGAATTTGAACTGCAACTCTATTGTCCACTCCTATCGCACCATCGAAGATTTCCATGACAACGTACTCAGTAGAGTCTTTGCGAGAGACGCTAATGATAAAGAAATAATGAGCCCAAGCGAGAAAGACGCGATTAGAAAAGTGGCGATTGAAGACTATTTCTTTCTCCGCAGATGAAGTACCAAAAGGAAGAGAAACACACGATAGCCCGTTGGTTGTGAAACTAGAGATTAACCCAAAACCAATCGATGGAGAAGATGATGAGGCGAGAAGCTTGTTGGGCGATCAACCGAATTCTAATCGACACCGGAAGTTCGGTGAATATTCTCTTCTACCATACTTACAAGACGATGGGGGGAAAAGATGAGGATTTGATTCCTCGACTTACAAGATATATGGCTTTAATGGCACCGCAAACAAACCAAAGGGAGAAGTTCACATGAGCATACCTCTACAAGGATTATCAAGCGATGTCTTATTCTCGTGTGGTTGATGTGGAATCCCCGTATAATGCACTAATTGGGAGGCCATGGCTTCATGAAATCTTGGGGTCGCTCAACATACCATCAATGCATAAAATTTCACACCCAAGTGGCATTGGTATCATACGGGAGATTGGAAGGAGTCGCAAAAGTGCCATGAGGTCGATATAGAAAACTGAAGAAAGAAGTGCCAAAAGAAAGGGTTGGAAGCAACATGTGAGAAATGAACAAAGAAAGGAAAAACTGATGGTAGATGCTATAGAAGTGAGGGATGAACATACCCCGCGAGGTGAATGCTTAGAGACAGACCAATATTATAACAATGAAGAAGCAAAAGATATGAGGAACAAAAGGCATAAGAAGTGAATAATCAATAAAAGCAGAATGCAAAGTAACAGCTGAAGTAATGATGTGCGAGAATCTCGCAGCCAAGAGTAAAATGAGAATACGACTAAGAAAGAAAAGTGAAATACAACAAGTGAAACAGAACTGTGCGAATACTTCGCAAACAAATATCAGCAAATAATGAAACATGAATGATTTAACAAATATAAATGCGCAAATGAATGGGACGAACCTTTATGGCGTACACCCTAGTTCGCGAATAACATTTCGTAAGAGGCAAATGTAAGACCTAAAGTGCGTCATATAAGGGGGTATCTCTCGCCGTGGTTGGGGGAAGGTTACACCGCTCCGAAGCCTCGAACCATGAAAATTTGGGGCCCATGAAAGCCTATCCAGGAAGAGGTACCTTGGATTCCCAACTATATATGTAGGTTATACCCTGGTTGGGCGACCGAGGTCTCTTCTAGAGTCGAGTGTATGCTCAAGGCGCCGAGGTACACGGTTGAGCCGCAGTGCCGGGATGGATGAACCTACCCCCGGCCATTCTTGGCAAGTCTTGGCATGCGTTGCACTCGCCCGAAGAAAACTCCACTTAGGGTGCAGTCTCGTAACCATAAACCCTATAGGTATAAGGGATAAGAGATCGCGAAAACAATCGGTTGTTGTTAAGACCTAGGATGGGAGGAGCTAGTCTTGTATGGCCGATGTTTCGCCTCCTTGAAGGGGCAACCGGGGAGATGATAAGGGCGGTGCTCTCCATTAGGGGGTGCCAAAACAGAGACGCAAATGTCATGAGGCTTTGTTTTCGCAAGGAGACTTAGGCTTGTCATATTTGTGCAATGATCCTGCAGAGGCAATAATACTAACGCGAGGGTAAGGCGAGATCAATGGGTCTTTACATACAAGTGTAAAGACGTCCTGCGATTTTGTCGCAATAAACGGTGGCAGGGGAGGACCTCTAATTAGGGAGGTCTGACTTGGAAGACCACACAAAAAGATAAGGCAAGGTCAATGGGCCTTTGCATGAAAGTGTAGAGGCGACTGCGACCTTGTCGCAAAGAAAAAGAGATAGAATTCTCAATTCATAAAGATATCTGCGACCTCGTCGCGGCTATACATTTCAATAACACTAAAATTGTTATCCAACAAAATACATGAGGATAGCTAACTTCTTCCATCAGAAGATAAATACCAGAGGCAAGTATGGGAATGGAAAAGATGGAATATTGTTATTCATCTTCCGATGAAAGAGTTATACATCAATAAAGATAGCCAATTATATTACAAGGAAGAACTAACAAAAAAGGGGGAGTGAAGATTGAATTCATGAAAAAGAGTTCACTATAACAAAGATACAAGAATGTCTGAGATATTACACGCAGCAAAAGAAAACAAAAAGAATTACACCTTTGGTGATTCTTCTTCTTCATCCGATTCATCGGTTTTATTATTCTCATCGCGTAATTTTCTTTCGCATGACTTCACTATCGAAACTTCGAGACAGGTAGATTCTCAGAACCTTTTCAAGAAGCCAGGATATGTATGCGAGAGGGATGTTCTGGGTGCTTACAAACATATTCCATGGCTCCATTGCGAAAAACGAACGGCATCATTATTAAAGTTTTTCACTGTCGTTTCAAATTGTTCCTTCAACTTGGAATACTTGTTATTACGGAGGAGAGACTCTTCGAGGAAATTTGTTTTTCGATTCAAGTTCTTCAATTCTCGTTGGAAAATTCCGGCGAGTTGTTCTTTCTCGATTCAAGCTCTCTAATTCTAACTTTGAAGCCTCTTCTCGCATTCTGCAAATAAGTAACAACAAGTTAATAATTTACAAGCAATACTACAGAAGTAAGAAGTAGTAAGGTGTAATAAATAACCTTCTCTATCAGATATCATATCTTTAATCAAGGAAGTATGCTCGGCGTGAAGACTAACATCAACACCTAGGTTATTCCTGGCATTATCTAAAACTTTCGCAGCCCGGGCTAATTCATCGTCACTATTTATAACAAGGAGGGAACGAATTTGATCTTCGCTCACTAAGCAAGGAATGCAGCGAAGCAATTCATCCTGTTCAATTTGTAGTTCAAGGAGAGATTTTTGAAATGTTGCTAATGCCTGTGCACCATTGTTAGCAATGCGATCTTTATCATCTATAAGGTCACTAATTTTCTTCCTCAAAATTTTGATTTCTTTATTGGACTCGAGAAACATTCGTTTTAAATTGGTTGGCAAAGACTTAAACCAGATCTATGTTCAATTTCTAAAAGACGATATTTGGTGAAGTTCATTTAATGAAAAGGAGTTAATTTTGTTTGATGAACTACTTAAAGAGTTGTTGAGGTGAGCGAGAAGAAGGTTATTATCCATAGGATCAGAAATGTATGGAGAAGAATAGCCTCATCGGAGAGATTATATACATCTCGCGAAAGTAATAAGTTAGGTAGCAATAGGCGACCGTTAAAATAAAAATAGTAAAAGGAGGTAAAATTTTATACCATAAAGTTGCTGATTGGCGTTTTGAAGAGTGGACACCTTATCCTTTTGGGAGTCAAGTTCGGTGTTTAACTTTTGAATTCTCTCGTCTTTATCGCGAGATGACGCTTGACTTCGGTCTCTAATTCTTGAATCTTCTTGCTCAATTGCAAATTCTTCTTTTCAAGATTGTTGCGTCTTCTCTCAAGGTCTGAGGCAACTACAAAGGAAGATCTTCCAACCTATAAAAGAAGATAGAAAATTCATTAAAACATATATATATATACTTAAACAACTTAAAGTTAGCAGGGAAGTATGACTGTACACATACCAGAGACCCAAGTGCATTCAAAAGGTCAGGAGACACAACTCTAGAGACTCCATTGAATGAATTATTGCCTTCCAAAGAAAGCAAGCATTACACACGTTTGCGAGAGCCCCGCAAAGAGAAGCTAGGGGAGCATCTCCCATTCCTTGAAACAGATCGAGAAGATGCTAGATAACCGATCCATGGAAGAATCGGGTCGATGGAATCTTCTTGGCGAGAGAAGGATTCGAGTTATGGTTATCCTCGTCAGAAGATTCAGAGCTTGAGCTAAGGCGAGAAGAGGATTGGACCTTTCGCTTCTTAGTTAAGGGGGCAGAGGATTTACCTTACGAGCGACAGTTTTACCCTTACTTTTAATCTTCGCAGCAATAGTTTCTTCAACTCCAACCTTCGCATACGCGTAAAGATAAGAAACAAGAGGCAACAATATTGTTTTAAATAAGAAGAAAGGAAGTGATTCTTACTTCACTCGTAAGCGATTGAAGCAATGTCGAGTATCCTCCGACTGATCCTTTTTGTAGCTTCTTCTCAACCGGCTATCCGAGAGATTTCACAAACTCAAAGCAATTATAGAAAGAAAGTTACTTAAAGCCAAATTTGAAGTCGGAAACATACCTCTTTCTTCTTCTCGTGCCATTTGAATTCCCAGGATGATACCTCGCGAGATTCGCAGGAAGAACGCAAGGGCCCGCGATATAAGGACCATTTAAAATCAAGGGTACAACCCACCATTTCTCATCTTTGGAGTGGCGAGGAGTAGTATTATTACCCGGTGCCAATCAATATCCCGCATGAGCAGTTTATCCTCTGAGACATTATCCTTTTCTTGAGTTAACGCCCAAATGAGATTTCGCATTCACCATAGTTATCACCGAGTAATTTTTTCAAAAAAGTTTTCCACAGTGTATTTCTCAACGACTATTTCCAAGTCTGCGAATTTGGGATTTCGACATGAGTTAGAGTATAAAGATCCTTTGCTCGCACTGCGGTTCGCGAACTCAAGCATTAGGCGAATGCAATCGCCACTCAATTGATAAATAGCCCTCGAGAATTTTTCATGGGCTAAGATTTCATAAAATAGAGGCAACTCTGGATCGTATAAGGGAATGGGAAGTCTGCGAGAAGCCGACTAGCGAGACTATAATCCTTTGATCATCACATTGATGATCAGAAAATAACTTTGCAGAAAGAATGGATGAAGGTTCTTGATCAGGAATGGTCGATAGAGTGAAACCCTTCTCGAGCAATTTCTGTTGAACTTCATCAAAAGAAGTTTTGTATGCACGACTAATAGCAGCCATTGTCAGTATGGGAATGGATGAGAGGTTAAAGGTTAAGATCGATGCTAGAAAAAGACGAAGAGAAGGTTTGCAAGAGGCAGGAGCGCAAATTGCGGAAGGAGAAAATCAAAGAAGTTGCAGAGAGAAACTAAAGAATGAAAAGGAGGGGAAAAGAAAACTATATATAGGAAAAAAGATCCTCGAGAAAAACGAGGTCATTTAATGCGAGAAGAGACATGAACGGTCAAGAATAAACGGTTGGAAGAGACGTGTCAAGAGAAGACATTAATAATCAAAATCCGTGTAAAAGTACAAAACTGAAGATTCTAAAGATAAGCAGTCGCGGCAACAATATTGTAAAAATCTCATGATACTCTTCCCTCGCAGGGAGAAATATGAGGAGAGATAAGAGACGATACTTCATATATATCTCAAAGAAGCTCCTAACTTCGCAAAAGAATATAGGCAAGTACGTACTTTTCAAGTACTGTATTCTTCTCGTTCCTTCATCAACAAAGATCAAAGATTACTACGATTAACGGATTTTTCCTTCAAGATCGCTCTTCAAGCAATATTCAAGGAAAAGAGGCAAGATGTAGGATCATAATATCGCAACGCATAGGGCTCGCGGGATCAATAAACGACGGCACCGCGAGGGAGTCGCAGAAACTAAAATAAACGACGCGATGAGAAACGACACACAAAACAACCGAAAGATATGGAACTCGGCGAGGGTTAAGAAGTGTCGCGAGATTGAATAGTTGTACATCGCGACACTTCGCGAGACATTCCCGAAAATAAAGGATAGCTTAGCTGTCATCCACTATGTATTACCCTATATAAAGGGTCGAGTGAGTCTGTTGTAAAGAGAGAGATCTTTTTGGAATTGTTGGGCAAGTCATTAGGAGAGAGAAAGTTCAAGAGTGTTTTATTTGCTAAGTGTAATCTTACTTTTCCTGTGTAAACAACTCGTGAAGTTAATCAATAAACATTCTCAATTATACAACTTTCAATGGACTAATTAATCAAAAGATAGTGAGGGGTGTAGTGTGGGAAAACCTGCTACTACAGTTAATTCCCTTTATCCTTATGAATATATAATTGACTCATACTTCTATCTCTCTAGATTACAATTTCACTCGTATATTCTCATGTGATGCATGCCTACGATTAGCTTTAATGGTTACCTGAAACTGCTTGCATGTCACTAATTGAAAAATGTAACGGAGATGTTGGTCCACAAAAATGGTAAGAAAAATAAATTTTGAAGCTTAAAAAATGGTAATTCTTTTATTAGTAGTAATATCTTTTTTTTCTGTAGCATAAAAATGGCAATTCTTGTATTTATAGTAATATCTTATAAATAAATTAACAATAATTCTATTTAGCCCACTAATGAATCCCACTAGTCAAACCGCTGATGTGGCAGTGATTTGACTTGAATTTCTAGTTTTGCTGGTTTCACTTAGAGCATCTCCAACAGACGGTGGAGGTTTTATTTTTCATGACACATAGGATTTTAGACCCTCATTTACAATAAATTAATCTCCAACAGTGGGTCATAGAAAATAGGAAGGGTGTTAAAATAAATATGAAGGTCTCGGAGAAGGTCTTATTTAGACCTTGGGAATGACCTCCACATCATCATTTTAATTTTTTTTTAATTTTTTAATTTTTAAATAAATTGTTATGAACCAATAGGAAAGAGGGAATCAATTTTATCATTATCCAAAACAACAAATTTTAAAAATAAGACCCCATACTATTGGAGATGGTTCATGAGCAAAGCATTATTATTTTTGCCACATACATATGACCCCATAAATAAGGATCTAAATAAAAATTCCATATAGGATTTTTAGCACCCACTATTGGAGATGCTCACTTTCACTGTTTAAGCTAACTGTTTTCTCTTTTTTTCATTTTCGGGTCGGGGGTATTTCACTTTCTCCTCGTTTTTTTTTTTCCGGCTTGGGTACTAATTGGGCAAAAGAATGTTTACGTCCCTGATAATCCTTTCTCACGATTAAAAAAGAGGAGAAGAAATTCCACACTTGGTAATTTATATGTAAACATTTTTCATGGAACAAATAATGGCATGTCTTACAAAAGTGGTTGTTTGAAGTTTACATTTCTAGTACAAAGAAAAACTGTACAATGTGTAAGCAATACAGTATACAGACAAGTTCTAATGATCAAAACAAGCAAAAGAACATCAAGTACAAACCAATTTCATTTATACAGACTGGAGATAAAATCAAGATCCAAAGACCTAAGGTAGTTGCCATTCGAAATGAATCTCCCGTGTGAATATCCAGTCGATGAAGGGTACTCCAACTGTAGGATGATTGACTTTAAGCCACAAAAGGATTGAATTTTTAACGTTACAATGCATCTGGTGTGCAGTTTGATCGATGGTGTAGGGGTTGATAGAGTAGCAATATATGTCAGCAATGTAAGAGCATAAAGGAGATGTTGATGATAAAGAGAAGAGACTATTTGCTGAGAGACTTAGCTCTCTGTTGTTTCTCATGGCTAAACCTGATAGGAGCCTAGTAGCATCTGCAGCGGTTGTGTGAGCCATTGCCGTGTCTTACGGTGGTAAAGGATGATTGTGGTTTCCTTCATAACCCGTACTCATAACAGTCTTGTCATGCGAACATCTCTGTACCTGCTTCCGTACTGCGCATCCTACAGCCGGTGTGCACCGTTAGTAAGCAAGCGAACAAGGAATACCCCTGGCCATTTTTATCACTTATCTATATAGATAAAGCCAGTTAAACAAGAAAGACCACCTTACTGGTGCATTTGATGGTTCGTGCAAACCAATATAAGGATTACTTGTCATTTTCTGTACATACTACTATCAAAGATAAGATCATGAATGAATGAAATTTAAAGATGAAAACCCCTATTCATACTCCAACCACTATATGTGCAAACCAAAATAAGGCTAAGTCAATAATTAACACTCCTAACAGCCAATCATTTGATCACAAATTTTAAAATAATAAGAATAGATTTCTTATTGGTTCTGAACAGCAAACATAAATGCTCGGATCCGACGCAATGCCACATATAAGAAATGGCCATATGGGTTTAAGACTATCTCATTAAACATAGCATAGTACAGTACACATTTCATATTCCATTATGCAGAATACTAATTCAGTGCAATTAAGAAAATAACTATCATATACACAATCTCAATTAAATATAAGAAAATGAAAACTTTATCGAAAAATTAATAACGATAAATTCTTCACCTGCTGACGGTGGTGAACATTTCCCTAGTACTCAAATCAGTCCATGCATATATCCCTGCATAAGCTTAAGATGAAAGAAACATTTTAAATTCAAAACGTTGTGTTGTGACATCAACATTACCATAGTTCAGCTAACATTGAAATAGAACTTTTCCAAAATCACCAAGAAATGGCTCAGATTGAAATTAGGCTTATTAATACCACTGAATACATATCGAAAATAATTTTCAAAAACACATATAAGCATTTGAAATGAACTGATAAGAACTACATACAGGGTGTAGAGAAAGTCAAGATTAATTGAATTAATTAGCAACTTTATGATACCAAGCTTCACCGGGTTCAATTTGATTTTTATAAGCTAAAATCTTGAACTTACATGCAGTACTGACTTTTCAAGTACTAAATACCTTTGTTTCATAAATCTGATGTTTAAAATTTTTGATGATAAATTGAAGATATTGTGTTTTGAACTACTTTTTCAGCATGAGATTGAACAAAAAAATAAACAAGGAATTCAATAATTGAAAAAGCTAGAGTTAAATTTGAGCTTAGGGTTTAGTATTTCTGAACCTGAAGTCTTTGGTTTCTGATTTCTTCCATGTTCATCCGTTCAACACTCTCTGGATATTGCTTCGATGAATTTGATGAACTAATTTCTGGCTTTCTCCTTCTCAATCATCTATTCTATGTTAGAGAGAATTTTTGGCTTTATGGTTAGAGTTTGAGAAGGCGATCCAAAACCAAAATGCGAAACACAAAAACACACGCAAAGAAAACTAAGAAAACTAGAAAGTCAAATCAAATCACTGCCACCTCAGCAGTGGGTTTTACCAGTGGGTTTGACTGGTGGGCTCAATAGAATTACTGATAAATTAAATCGGATCCAATAACTTTTTTTTACAATTTTTTTTTTTTTACTTTTTAAGTGTGATATACTGTTTAGGAAAATCTAGTATTCCTTTATTTTCGTTGATTTTTTCCAACTCCATTGATTTGGGATGATCTCTAATAAATAAGGTAGCTACTTTTTCCATTCAAACAATAGGTTAAAGGGGGAGAAAAGATATTAGAAAAACAATTTGAACGTCTTTAAGAGGAGAAATAATAACAGTTACAAAATTAAATGCAATGGACGGATTTGCGGCAAACCTACTCAAGTTCTTAAATTTCGTTAATAAACTTTGTGGGTAATCTTGTAAATTGATCGTTATAAATTACAAAAGATTTATTGTTGGGAAAAATATCGTTTGGTCCTTTTTAGGTGGGCCCATGTCTGTTTAGTCTTTTGGTCAAACGACTTTACTGTTTGGTCCATAATTATTTAAATAGACAAAAATACCATTTCGTGTTAAATTTTTATTTTTGTAGCAGTTCTTCCGTGCTAAAAAAACAGACTTCATTCCTAGGAATGAAGTCCATACAAAAAGCTAAAAAAAAAGCAGGACTTCATTCCCAGGGAATGAAGTCCACTTCACGGGAATGAAGTCCATACAAAAAGCTAAAAAACAGACTTCATTCCTGTGAATGAAGTCCATACAAAAAAAAAGACTTCATAATGAAACCAGACTTCATTCCTAGGAATGAAGTCCATACAAAAAGCTAAAATGCAGACTTCATTCCAGTGAATGAAGTCCATATAAAAACAATGACAAAATGAACTCATCTTCGTCTTCATCTTCAAAACAAAGAAAGAATAATTCATTTGTTTGATGAACTTCATCTTCATCTTCAAAACAAAAGCATCAGTTCTTGATTACATCTTTAACACAAATGCTAAGAGATCTTTATCTTCTTCACCATCTTTAACGAACAGCAGCAACAGTTTGTTGTTCGTCGTCTTCATCGCCTCCAAAAACAGCGTATTCAACAGTAGCAACATCATCATATTCATCGAAAACATCATCTCCATCGTGTTCTTTCAACAACAACAGATCAAATCACCATCGCCTTCATCGAGAAAAAAAAACAGTAGCAGGAAAGAAAAAAAATGGAGAGAAAAAAAACTAGATCTGAAAACAGGAAGAGAGAGAATGTAGATTTGAGAAATAAGATATTTTGTAGGATTTTTTTTTATATATGTGATCCCAAAAGGATATTTCTGTCACCCCACAGTGACATTTACATCATCCATGACATCATCATAGGACCAAACAATAATTTTTAGGACCAAACTATAATTTATATTACCAAATAGGACTAAACAGACATTTGACTGGGTCAAATGGACTAGACTCTCTCTAATATATTATTCCTAGGACCTAATGGTATTTCCTAATTTATTGTTAATAATTATCTCGTAGTTAGGATAGAAAAGTGGGAAAAACTAGATAAAAGTGAATCATTAATTGATCCTTAACATGTATACGTATACATGTTAACAGGACCCTTGTTTGAAATATTAGAGGAATCAAATCAGTGGGGGTTATGATGTTGAAGATAAAATCCAGGGTACAAATACAAGGGAAAGAGACTAATGATTAAAAACTAGATTTACAAATTAAATAGTGGGACGTACAGTATAGATCAAGGAAGTAGTTGTAAGTTTGAAAACTGTGGGACCCATATGTCACATGGGATTACTCTTGTTTCAAAATCAGAGAAGGGTTAAATCGTTAAGGACGAAAGCTACAAGATGATAAAAGAATACTTTCTTTTACTTAACCCAAAACAGGTGTAGGCCTAGCTGCAGACATCTAAGGATTTTTTTTTTTTTTTTTACAAAATCGTGTATATTCAAATAAAGAAAGTACAGATTTGGATGTTTTGAAGTTACCAGAGAACACACTACACAAAGAACCTAATCCACGACACATTACACAGACTAAACTGGCATGAATGCATATGATAAAACATGAAAATAGTTTAGTTTTTACTTATTACGAGAAACCCTACGATACGCAATCCAAGAGATGAAAATCGAAATCCAATCAATCCCAAGCAAGTACGTGCTCCAAACAACCAAATCCTTTTGTTTTCTTTTGTGGTAAAGTAGCAGAGATGGAAAAAGTGGAAAACAAAGGACTGCGGCTTTTTTTTTTTTTTTTTTTTTGTCTAGGGTTATAAGAAAATGACATTTCAATATATAGCACCACCAACCCTAAAAGTAAATGCAAAAAGTGAAAGAAAGACTTATTCTCTTTCCACACGTATTACCAAACATAAAAACCATGTACTCTACTAGGTAGTGACCCCATCATTCCATGTGCTAACTATTTTGCTAGCCACACCTTAATTGAGCTATTGACACCCCAAATAATCACAAAAATTATAATAGTGAGCTAGGATTTGTACATCCACATATATACAAATCACTATGTCAACTCTTATGAGTTGAAACGGGCTTTAAGCCCGGGTTCAAAAATGCCAGGTATTATACTATTAACCTCTAAAAAAGAAAAAGAATTTCTCCGGAAATTCGAAGCGTAGCTAAGTTTAAGAATTACCTCTCAGTAATTCCGGATATTTGTCTCGTATCTCAGACTCCAGCTCCCAAGTTGCCTCTTCAGAACCATGATGTTGCCAGAGTACCTTCACATTTTTGATGGTTTTCCTCCGAAGGATTTGTTCCTTTGAGTCGATTACGCGCAACGGTTTCTTCATAAGAAACATTGTCGTTCAGTTGCAAGTCTCTCAATTCGATGATGTGGGACGGATCAGCATTGTATTTACGAAGCATGGATACATGAAACACATTGTGTATGTCTGCAAATTGTGTTGGTAGAGCTAGTCGATATGCCACTTCTCCAATTCGTTGAAGAATTTCAAATGGCCCAATATAGTGTGGCTCCAATTTACTTTTCTTCCCAAACCGTTTAATACCTGGTCTAGGACTAACTCTTAAACACATTCTCCCCAACCTGGAACTCCAATGGTCTCCTTCTTATATATGCATAACTCTTTTGACGACTTTGTGCCGTTCTCAGACGATCTTGGATGATCCCTATCTTCTTTGTCGTCTCTTGAACCATATGGGGCCCTATGACACTTCTTTCACCAACCTCAGCCCAACATAAAGGTGTTCGACACGGTCTTCCATACAACTCCTCATAAGGTGCCATACCGATACTGGACTGATAACTGTTGTTGTAAGCGAACTCAACAAGGGGTAAATGATCGCTCCAATTACCTTTGAAGTCGATCGCACATGCTCTTAACATATCCTCTAAAATCTGAATCGTTCTTTCGGACTGACCATCAGTCTTTGGGTGGTAAGCAGTACTCATATCCATTCCTATTCCCATCGATTGTTGGAAACTCCCCCAAAACTTAGATGTAAAAAGAGGATCTCGGTCGGAAACGATCGATAGTCGAACTCCATGCAACCTAATTATCTCCTTGATGTACAAGTTACATAAAATAGGAACAGTATCTGTCTGCTTCACCGGAAGAAAATGAGCCGATTTGGTGAGACGGTCTATGATCACCCATATGTCATCCTTTCCATGTTGGGTCTTAGGTAATCCTCTAACGAAATCCATAGCAATGAAATCCCATTTCCACTCAGCTATTGATAAAGGCTAAAGAAGTCCCGCTGGTCGCTGGTGTTCAGCTTTTACTTGCTGACAAGTAAGACACCTGGAGACGAACAATGCAACATCCCTTTTCAAACCTTTCTACCAGAACTGGCGCTTCAAGTCTTGATACATCTTTGTGCTTCCCGGATGAACTGTCAATACAGACTTATGAGCCATAGTCAAAATTTCCTTTCGCAATTCCTCAACATCTGGTACACATAACCGTCATTTATAGCGAATAGCCCCATTTACTCTCAGTGTCCATCCTTCCTGTTGATCCGTAGTACCCATCTTTCCTTTGACTTATTGCAAACCGTCGTCTAATGTCTGCGCCTGAATGACCTTTTTCACAATCTCAGGTACTGCCACAACATGCGCCAAGTATGCCCTCTCATTGTTCCACTCAACAACAAAATCATATTTTTCCACAACCTTGACCATTCTCAATAAAGTTATGCATCCAGATTCTTTTTTACTGAGTGCATCCTCTACAACATTCGCCTTCCCAGGATGGTACTCCAACTTAAACTCATAATCCTTAAGAAGCTCGAGCCATCTTCTCTGTTTCATGTTCAAATCCTTTTGAGTGAAGATGTAGTTTAGACTTTTGTGTTCTGAAAATACCATAAAGTTTTCTCCATAGAGATAGTGCCTCCAAAGCTTTAGCACAAACACTACAGCTGCTAATTCTAGATCATGGGCTGGGTAGTTCTTTTCATGATTCTTTAATTGTCGAGAAGCATAAGCTATGACCTTCTCTTTCTGCATAAAAACTCCACCCAAACCACTCCTTGAAGCATCACAATAAACATCATAACCTAATCCTGGTTCCGGGGTAACCAAGATGGGTGCCGTAGTCAATCGTCGCTTCAGCTCCTCAAATGCTTTATCACACTCAATAGTCCACTCAAACTTCACCCCCTTTTTAGTCAAACGAGTAAGAGGAATTGCTATCTTCAAGAAATTCTCAACAAATCTTCGATAATAGCCTGCCAAACCTAAGAAGCTGCGAATCTCAAAAACACTCTTTGGGGGTTCCCATTTTGTTATGGCCGATATCTTTTCAGGATCAACAGATATACCATCCTTATAAATAACATGTCCGAGAAATAAGACTTTCGTCATCCATAATTCACACTTGCTCCTCTTTGCATATAACTTGTGCTCTCTCAGAGTTTGTAAAACCATCTGTAGATGTTCCTCATGGTCTTCCTTAGTCTTGGAATAAATGACAATGTCATCAATAAACACTACTACGAACTTGTTTACAAAAGGCCGGAGAACTCTGTTCATCAGATCCATAAACACTGCAGGTGCATTTGTTAACCCAAACGGCAGCACGAGAAATTCATAATGACCGTAATAAGTTCCAAATGCGGTTTTATGAATGTCCTCCTCTCTGACTCGCAACTGATGGTACCCAGATCGAAGATCGATCTTTTCTAAATAACATGTTCCCTTCAATTGGTCAAAAAGGTCATCAATTCTCGGCAAGGGGTACTTATTCTGATTGTAATTTGGTTCAGTCGTCGATAGTCAATACACATCCTCATTGATCCATCCTTTTTGAGCACAAAAAGAACATGAGCTCTCCATGGTGAGGTACTTGGTCGAATAAATCCCAGTTCTTCCAAATCATCAAGTTGTTTCCGTAACTCCGTCATCTCTTTAAGTGCCATACGATATGGGTGCATCGATATTGGCATGCTTCCCGGTTGCACTTCGATCGCAAAATCAATCTCTCTCTTTGGTAGTAATCCAGGCAATGCCTCTGGGAAGACATCTGGAAAATATTGAACTATCGGTAACTCTTCATCTACCACCTTGGTATCCTCTTCTTCACTCAAATGAGCAAGACCTATGTGTTCTTCGGTTTCATCCCTCCTTTTCATCCCGGGTAAGGATGGATTCATAACTTTCCACCTTTCTCCTTGGACAGACACTCGACTTCCATCAGATGATTGAAAAGAGATCTTCTTCTCAAAACATTCCAGGATAGCTTGATTTTGTGACAACCAATTCATGCCAATAATGACATCATAATCCTGGAGCCTCATCGGTATCAAGTCTATTTTTACTCTATAGTCACCAAAAGTTATTTCATAATCCTTGCAAAATTTACTAAGGGACACTACATTCCCTAGTGGTGAAGAGACATTCAAAGTAAACCCCATGGGTATAGGTTTCAAACCAAGATAAGCAGCTAAATGTAATGATATGAACGAATGAGTAGCTCCAGAATAAAATAAAACTTTAGCACGAGAACTAAAGATCAGGAAGTTACCCTCAATCGCGGAGTTTTCTGTCCTCTTCTCAACAGTAGCAATATGGTTCAGCTGCCTCGGAACATTTGGCTGACACCTTGGCTGGAAGAGTGGTGCATTGTTTCGCGGCTGGTATGGGTGTCGTGCTTGGAAATTCGGCCTTGGGGCATTCTAGAACTGATTCTGGTTTGGAGGCCTAGGTGGTGCAGGCAAAGGACATTCCCATACAAAATGATCATCCTTCCCACAGCGATAACACCCCGAGATTGCATTTAGTCGTCCAGGTGGCTTCGACTTAGGGCAATCCCTCGCGTAGTGACCCAGTACTCCACTGTGAAAACAAGGTTTCGATGCAACGCCTTTATCAGTATTATCTGTGCGTGGACGTTTTGTATGAGTCGATGGGTCCGTCTTCTCGGTTCCTCTTCCGATCTTTCGGCTCCCTTTCCTTTTGGTTTTTGATCCAATCCGCTTTTATAGCTAATGCAGTGTCAAGAACATCATCATAAGTGGTGATGCGGCATGGTACTAACCTAGCACGGATGGCAGGTTTCAGTGCATCCTGAAGTTTCCTTGCTCTTCGTAACGGCGTATTGACCAAGTTATCCCCAAAACGTTCCAATTCGCTGAACTTCTTGTCTAGTTGAGAAACCGTCATGTCTCCATGAGCTAAGGTTGTAAATTCGGCACATATCTGGACTTTGAATGTCTTGGGAAAATACTTGTCAAAGAACAATGTTTCAAACTCTGCTCAAACATTAACATTTCGGACTCGTTTTATCGAATCCCACCAATAATCAGCAGCTCCAATGAAAAGGTACATAGCAAAACGAACCTTGTCATTCTCTTCTACTCTTAAGGATAAGAACTCCTTTTGTATCCCCATTAACCACCTTTCAGCCTCAAGAAGTTCTTCAGTCCCCTTAAATTCCTTTCTTCCAACCACCTTCAAGAACTTTTCTAAGTCCACTTTACCCTCACGTTGGGCCCCTACAACCTGGACCAGTGTCCCCAATGTCCCAAAAACTCGGTCTAGGGTAGCTTTCATGCGTTCCCTTATGTCCTCTCCTTCTTTTCCATTTGGTTGAGGACCGTTGGTGGCATCACGGCGAGGCGACATCTTCTAAATAAAGAGAAACGCGCACTAATGTTAATATCTAAGTCGAAATCCTATATTAACTAATACACACAAAATTTTATTTTATTTATTTTATAAGGCTTTTAGTTGTTTACCCCGACCCCAAAGTAAATTAAATATAACAAAATTTGATGAAAACCAAATAAATTTATTTTTTTTTATTTTTTTTCAAAAAGAATAAAAAAAACATAACCAAATTCTCAAAACCGTTTCACATCATAAGTCGATAAATAAATAAATAAATAAAAGTAATCAGAGTGCAATTTTTTTTTTTTTTGTAAACCAAATTTTCAAAACTAGTAAGTCCACACGCACGGCCCAAGTAAATCGGAACCATGCTCTGATACCATTTGTAATTACCCGTCCCTCCACCGATATTGTCCCCACTTAGCCACTGCGGTCATCCGGCAGTGTGGGGTTTTCAACGGGCATCGCTGCGGTAATCCAGCAGAAACTTCCCGGGAGGTCACACATTCATGGATTGCTCCCGCCCAAGCACGCTTAACTGCAGAGTTTTTCTGCCAACTCTGGAGCCAATTGTGCTGAAAAGGCCTCGGTGTTAGGAAAGGACAAACCATTACTTATATTCCATTCCATCGGCGAACCAAAACACCTTAAATTGGAGCCGTCCTCGGCTCCGGAATATATATACAAGCACATATCTCCGACTTTCCCTACCCCTCATGAGAAGCACCTGGACCAAACCCGTCCAGCGTACCTTCCCACCCTCGGTAGGTGAACCGTCGTCGGCTCTGATACCAACTGTCACGATCGCAAAAATTCGGGCTTCTATTGAGCCGGATTTAACCCAATGGATCAAGTCCAACCCAACTAGCAAGACCGGATTCTTGAGTCATGAATATGGAACATGTTAATTTTTTTTTTTGAAAGAATAATAATAAAAGTACAAAATGAATAAATACTGCATAATCTAATTTCTTTCCAAATTGAAGTCCAATTTAAAGAGTTCCAAATAATAATTATTAAAGATGTTCCAAAAGTCATAGTATAAAATAATTGTTTGAAAACTAAACAATGTCTCTTAATAAAATAATTAAAAAGGAAACCAGAAATGATAAAATGATAACCAACAAAAACACATAATATCCCTGTGATATCATATAGTAGTGTCTCGCGAGAATACTAACATCTGAGTACTATGCCGTAAGCTTCCAAGTCCGCTTACTGCGCTAACTGCTCCTCAAACTCTGTGGGGAAAGGAAAAGGAATTTGGGGTGAGCAACCACAGCTCAGTAGGAATCTCAAAAAATAATATAATGCACCGAAAATTAAACCATGCAGCGGATAAAAATAATAAAACCCATGCAAGTCAAAATCTTCTGAAATTACTTACACCTTTTACTCACATAAGCCAACCTATAATTGTAGGTCCTAATCTAGTGTCAGAGTTATTCCGGTAACAAACCATATTGTTCCCCGAACAGTCTTCCCAGGGTATCCACCAGTGGTGGGATGCCATAAAGTCCTGACATTTCAGCTGCAGCAGAGTATCTAAAATTCTTAAAAGTCGTTGCACCGAAACCTTATTTTCACTGTGTAGTAGTGGGTCACTACGCGAGGGATTGCCCTAAGTCGAAGCCACCTGGACCACTAAATCCAATCTCGGGGTGTTATCGATGTGAGAAGGATGATCATTTTGTAAGGGAGTGTCCTTTGCCTGCACCACCTAGGCCTCCAAACCAGAATCAGTTCCAGAATGCCCCAAGGCCGAATTTCCAAGCACGACGGCCATGCCATCCGTGAAACAATGCACCACCTTTCCATCCAAGGCGTCATCCAAATGTTCCGGGGCAGCTGAACCATATTGCTACCGTTGACAAGAGGACAGAAAACTCCGCGATTGAGGGTAACTTCCTGATCTTTAGTTCTCGTGCTAAAGTTTTGTTTTATTCTGGAGCTACTCATTCGTTCATATCATTACATTTAGTTGCTTATCTTGGTTTGAAACCTGTACCCATGGGGTTTACTTTGAATGTCTCTTCACCACTAGGGAATGTAGTGTCCCTTAGTAAATTTTGCAAGGATTGTGAAATAACTTTTGGTAACTATAGAGTAAAATTAGACTTGATACCGATGAGGCTCCAGGATTATGATTTCATTATTGGCATGAATTGGTTGTCACAAAACCAAGCTATCCTGGAATATTTTGATTACGAGACTCCGGATCACAGGGATGCAGTCCGCGTACTTAGACACCAAAGCGCCGCACATTGAGATATTTTCAAAGAGGCTCCTGAGGTGGTGGCTTTAGTACAAGGCTCTGGTTTATGACCTACTATTTTCTATGCACAAGAGGAATTTGATGCAGTTACAAACTCAGCCTTTTGTGAGATATTTTGTCCGGAGACTTACACATTTCATTTCCCCTTTGGCGAGATGTCAATTACTCCATATGATGCACAAAAGATTAGTGGTCTTAGAATGCATGGGAAAAATGTGAACTCAGCGGTTTATGAAATGACTTGGGATGAGTTGTATGTACTTGCTGAGGTAACTCTTGGTTGGCCAAAAGACAAAACAGGCTGGAGTTTACTGTTGTTGCTAAAGAGGTGAAGTTTGTGGATTCTAGCACAAAGAAGTTGAAGAAAATCAAGTTCACCGCTTTGAAAAAGTGTTTTGGAGACACAAATGAGAAAATTTCAAAGGGGGAGTTGGTTATGGACGATGTCACAGCTAAGCGCACTGCTACCGCGTATTTGTTGTATACTTTAGGAAGTTTTATATTTCCCGATAACAATGGGAACAAGGTTAATGCTCAATACCTTCAATTGTTAAGGGACTTGAAAAGCTGCCACAAGTACTCTTGGGGAACCGCGACCCTTTCTTTCCTATTCGAGCAACTTGGAACTGCGTCTAGGTTAACAAGTAGAAACATTGGAGGTTATTTCACAATGCTTCAGGTAAGTTTACACATTGTAGTTCCATTTTCAAGAAAAAACTCGGCTTTCAATTTTGGTTTTTTTTATGCCGAACCTACTTTTCTAAAGGTTCGGCTGTTGCTATTTTAATTTACTTAGATGGTTCGGCTTTAAACTGTTGTTGATGGTGGATTTTCATTTAAGGTTAAAGTTGTAAAAAACCAGAAAACTATGCGATGACATCTTGTAAAAGATAAGGCCATCAATAAGTGTTGGATACTCCCTCACTTAATTCACCTAGAATGGAGCATGCGGCAACAATCCCATTCTATGAATACACGAAATTCATCCAGGTTGGAGCATGTAGCAACAATCCCATATACCACCGTGAATTTCTAGCATTATTAATTAATGCGCAATCAGCCTTGTATTTCTGTACTCATTATCGGTGCGGCATGACGATCGAGTGTTACTCTTCTGAGCAAAGCCACGAACCTCCAAGCATTATAATGAAACCATGTACGAAATACCCGTACATGTGCCGACTCTCCATGTGTTATACTAGCCCGATTGAGCCCCTCTCGGTGTGTTATACTAGCCCGATTGAGCATCCAGACCGACCGTATCGGTCCGGATATGATCTGATCATTCAACTCCACAAGCATGATTGGATGACCCCAGATCAATTCCATCACCCCCAAGCGGTATGGAATACCCACTTGCCAACCCCGCATGGTCGGCCATTGGCCTAGCTTGCCAAAAACGTTCATACCAAGCAATATGGACGGAAAACCCTAAATTAGGGTTTGCGGCATATTACATGTGTCGCAAAACAATCTCAACCATCCATCTTCGCAGGTATAGATGGAGGGTGTAGATGTAAACTCAAAGGGCCCAGAGCATGTCAACACAATCACCGAGGGCACGCCTACACACTTGACCAACCGGTCAAGACAAACCATGCTTGGTCGTAACAAATTCGTGCGCCCAAACAAGGGGTGACGCACGGCTTTGAAATCCAGAATTAGGGTTTTGAGCATCACAAGCGTTCATCTTCTCCGGCACGAATGGAGGGTCCAAGATTAGATTAAGCAGGTCCGGTCATACCAGCGTGACCACCATGGACCCATCTATTCCCTCACCCGATCGGCCAAGGCATACCATGCCTGGTTACTCCAAAACGCGCGCCCAAACTAGCATGGTCACACCTCCCAAACCGCAACTGATCTCGACCACTCAACTTCACCGGACGATTTGGATGGCTTAGATCACGTTTTTGTGGGATATTTAGGTATAGGCGTGAACACCAGCCTACCACCTTCACACCAGACCAATCGGCCAAGACCGACCAAGATTGGTCGTCTTGGAACGGGCGCCCGAAGTGAGCGTGGCGCGCGGCTCTTGCGGCACTAATTTTCTATCATAAATTGATCTCGACCACTCAACTTCACCGGATAAATTGAGTGGCCCAGATCATGCTTTCGTGAGGTAATGGGGTATAGGCGCCTACACCATCATGCCGTCTACACACATGTATGGTCGGCCGGGCCAAAGTTGTATCCCATGCTTGGTTTCGACCAAGCTGAAGAGTGATGCTTGCGCACCTCTTCAAAAACCCTAATTCATTAACGGTCGCAGATGAGTGTCTCAAAGATCATCTCGTCCGTCCAACTTCACCATATTGGTTATACAACCCACAGTCGGGAGTTAGTTGGTCGGTGAGGCGTCATTACCCATCACTTTACCACACCATGATGCGCATGCACTGCATAAAATACACACGATACTTCAAAAGTATCAACTTCCTGAATAACGCAATTATTCAAATTAGCATTACATGCTACCTATCGTGGATCCACGATCCACACGTTCCAGACATCAATCATGTCACAAACTGGGGGATACATACTGGGGTATTGGTCTGGCGGTTTACAGCGTGCAGCGTGCAACGCGCCATCACAAGAACGTGTTAGGAAGTTATAGACGGTTAGCGGTGACAGGAGAAGTGGGCAAGACTGATCGTGTAAAACTGACACACAACTCCACTACTCCGCCACTCCACTTCCTCCACTTCCCACGAGAGACGTGAATAAGGCTCAATGACTTGTATAAATAGGTTCTCCTCCCTATTTCCACCAACAAGAGCAAGTCCAAACAAAAATACAGAAACCAAGTGTTAATACAAAAACGTATTCCAACACCCAGAGCCTGCTTGCATCAATCGTAAGCCTGCTCATCTTTCTATTATAAGTCATTCATAGCCAACACCTTCACAATCTCAACACCTTCTTCGCTTCCCTCCCTAAGATCAACCTCATCTCCTTCACTTTGTGACCGAAACAAGTCTGGAACGGCCATTTCTTGGTTTAGGCCGGACTTGCACAGATTGACTTCTGAATCTACAAGCACTCACCGCGCAGTGCATTTGTTTAGGGTTTAGATTCATTCCTCATCCACACACCCTAAATTACCAAATTCGGCAGGAGTAGTTTTCACCCATAAACAACTGTGTTTTGAACATAAGCCGAACTTGCTTCTGTTTCCCAAAGTCGACAACCTCCATGATCCAATTCTACTGATCCTAATAAATAAGTTTTGTGTTTTTTTTTTAATATTGTTGGTGTAGGTATGGATATATGACCATTTCCCGGAATTGAATTTAGCCATGGAAGATGACAAATGGGTAGATACATTCCCTACCTCGGCCAAATGTAATTTCAAGGAAAATAAGAAGAGGAATAAAAGGGAAATCTTGATAGCTTTGAGAGAAAATTTAGACTCTTTGACTGCTGAACAAGTTGTATTTCAACCATACAAAAAGGATGGAAAAGATGATGAAGTTGTTGAGGATGAAGATATGCCATTGGGGATATACTATGGATCATTGTTTTATCCCGAAGGCTTTACAGTGTTTGATCCCCGTCGAGTACTCAGTCGATATGGATTTATCCAAACGATCCCGGTGCTAGAGGAATCAAAGTTCAAGTTGTTGCCCAAGGGTTCTAAGGGAACAAAGAGTACGGAAAGTTCATGGAATTCCGAATATGATCCTGATCCTACCATTGATTGTTGGGATAAATTGGAAGATAACAAATTAAGTTGGGTTGACTTAGAAGAGTTGCGTGACGATCCTTGTGAAGTTGACCCGGCTTATATAGATTGGTATAACCAAATTTCCCATCCCTTAATCATTAATAGGGAAAGTAAAGCTTTGGTAGATTGTAAGAGGGGAAAGCGAACACAAAAGGAAGTGGAGCCGAAGACGAGGAAGAACACAAAGAGCATGGTTGAAGATGTTTCGAAGTCTTACCGAACTATTGTATATTGAGTGCATACTTTTAAAGTTGTTTTAAATATTTTTGTACGTTGTTGCTTATATGTTGTAACTAAATTTTATGTTCATTTTTATTAGGTGGCTGGGGGTAACGACGTGTTGAAGACTATGAAGAAGAAAATTGATTGCAATATGGAGATGGCGGTGGAAGAGCAAGAATATATGTACAGCCGTTGGGATGGAGTAATCAACAAAGGTGAAGGTGCGAGTGGAAGTGGTGGTAAAAAAGGTCGTGGTGGTGGAAGACGCGGTCGTGCTCAATAGATGATTATGTTCAAATTGAAGTAAACTAGGTTTTTATGGTTTGGTTTTTAAGTAATGTTTGAATTTAGCACAATTTTATTTACTTGAAGAAAACAATGTTATGTGTTTGGTTTTCGGTACAATGTTTAGATATTTAACTACAATGTTATGCTTTTATGTTTAAGTGAAATGTTATGCTTTGAGTGCACTGCGATACGTAAGTTACAGTATAAGGTTCGGCTTATAAATATGTAATACGTATTAGCCGAATCCTTTTCTGACATTCCTCAATTTTGTAAGTAAAAAGCTCGGCTTATAAATGTTTAACGCGTAACAGCCGAACTAATTTGGTGACATTCGTCAGTTCTCTTAGTAATAAGTTCGGCACCAAGTTCCATCATGTTCGGCTTAAACTGAGATTTTATCAAGAGCCGAACTATTTGGAAAGTATTAGAATATTCTAGAAACTTGTAAATTACTATACTACCCTTAAGTTGATATAAAAGCAAAAAATTCTCTTTTGGGTCAAGCATAAGGAACATCAAAAGAACCTCTTCGAATCTTCTCCTCTTCTCTATTCAAACCAAGTCAGAGAAAACGGTTAAAATCATATTTCATCGCCGAAATTAATCGTCGATTCATAAAAATTTGATCGTCGATTAAACACAACTATAAAATGGCTCGTGGAAAACAAAAAGCAACTGGTAGGCGGTCCAAATCTTCTTTCAATCCGTCAATTGAAGACCAAAAACCGTTAGAAGGAGTTCAAACTGAAATTGACAAAGAAGTTCAATCAAGTGAAGAAAAAACCCCAGAAATGAGGATTAGAAGGTATTTTATACAAACCCAACCATTTAATTTGTTGATTAATGAATTTTATTGTATTGTTAGACTAGGTTTAATTGAAAAAACCTAGGTTTTTTCGGAACACAGAGAAAGGTTCGGCTCATAGGGTGTAATTTATTAGCTTTCAAACTTTTAACTGAAGAACAGTTCGGCTAATTTAAATCATCGCCGATCTTGGAATTTCGTAGGTTCGGCAGTTTCGTCTGGCGTTCGTATAAGCCGAACTTGGTTCTGTAACCTATTTTTTTAAGGATATGTTGTGTATTCTGTAGGATTATACTTATTTATGTTTTTGTACTATATATAGGAACCAAAAGGGTAAAATGAAAACCGGGAAGATCAACCAGATGTGGAAGATCAACCTGAAGTGGAAGAACAACAATAACCAGAGAAGCAAGATGCTACACCTCGTGTTGTTGGGTTTCACATTCCTGATGATGATGATGTAATAGATGCACGAGAGGATGGTTTACCACACGGTCTTCCAGCCGACGGAGGCAAAGTTTTGATTGGTTACAGAGAGTCTTGGGCTAAGAGGATATATGAGACTCCTGACCATTATTGTACGGTCAGAGTTTTGAGACATCAAAGGGATGCACATTGAGATTTGTTTAAAGAGGTGCCTGAGGTGATTGCTATAGTGCAAGCCTCTGGTTTATGGCTTGCCATTAGATATGGTCATCAGGAATGTGATAGAGTGACAGCCTCCGCCTTTGGCGAGAGATTTTGTCCTGAGACTTACACATTTCATCTCCCTTTTGGCGAGATGACAATCACTCCTGACGACGCGCAAAAGATTACGGGCCTTAGTGTCACCGGCGAAAGCGTGGATGCAGCGTTTTATAATATGAGTTGGGATGAGTTGTATAAGTTGGTGAAGAAAACTCTAGGTTGGCCAAGATCAATAACCGAACTAGAGTTTTGTTGTTCTGTGAGAGATGTCACTTCTACCCATGATGATAAAGGTGCATCCAACAAGAAAAACAAGAAGTTCAAGTTGTTGAGGTTGAAAACCTATTTTGAGAAAACAACGGAGAGGGTTAAAGATGGAAAGTTGGTGATGACTGAGGAGTTATGATGAGTGCCAAATAGTGCATATTTATACACCTTTTTATTGGCATTTTACTCATCTTTTGCGCTTATAACTCAGATATTATCCCAGATTCTGTGTTTTCTCTGTTTTCAAGAATAAATATTTGTATTAATTAATTTTGTGTTTTTAGGTAATAAATAAAGCTCGGAGAATCTGAGGAGCCAAAAGAGCGAAGAATTGGAGTCAAGTGCCCAAGGAGCAGAAAGCCGAAGCCCGCGCGCGCAACAGTTGCAACCCAACAAGTAGCAACTCATCCACAAGACATGGGCTTGAGCTAGACCCGAGCCCGTACACTTCAAGCCGTCGAGATCTCATCTTGCTGCATCCTACGGTCGCTCCCTCATGCGCATCGAAGTTTGCTGCTTCCGCTCAACATCGAATCACGCCAAAACCGCCTACCAACAGGAGCCGTTCAGATCTTACTTATCTTCATCCTACGCTCGCTGAGGCTTTTCCATCAAACTTCGCTGTGCCGCTCAACACCATAGCCCCTATATATACACCTAAGCCTAACCCTAAATCATTTCTTTTCTTCACCTATCCCTCTCTCCCGTCGCTCTCTCGCTTCCGCAACTCCCTCTCCCCGACCGTCTCCTGCCATAGCCCATCTCTTCTGTCACCACCTTCGCCATCACCACCACCCTATTCCACCAACAACCCCCTGACACAACACGACCACCTTTTCCGCCACACCCTAGTTTGCTTATCTCTAAAATAGCTTCTCAAAACCCTAGAAGCTATGTTAAAGATAAACAAGTCTAGGGTTTCTCTTACATCAATCAAGGAAGCTGTTGATCACGATTCTCGAGGCGACGTGACAAGGGAGCAGAAGCTATTCAGGGTATGGGTTGATTTTATTTTTAAAATAGAATTAGGGTTTTCAGTTTTAGGGTCAGTGCTTGTATAAATAGAGAGTGAAGAACTTGTTTTCAGACACGCCTGGATTAGCCAGAGCAGTCACTGTAGTTTTAATTTTGTGTGTTTTGTGTTTTAATCATGTGCTAAGTTAATTTGATAGGGTGTTTGATGAAACCCCTAATCTTATGTTGAGTAAATCATGTTCAAAATATGTGTTCTTGCTGTGTTTAATTAGAGTAATTATGTACTGCATGGATCAAATGAATTTGTGATGGTTTGTACTATAAAAAGACAGGCCATACTAGGAATGCATTAGTGATATCAGTTCAATTGCCTTAGGAAGAATTAGTTAGCTAACAATAGAATGATCCTGTGATAGAGTGTACTGTAAGAAGACACTCTATGCTAGGGGAGAATTAAGGAGTTAGTTAAGTAACTCATCATCTGAGACCTTCAAGGGAAGGTACAAGACACATTGAGATATTGTTTGGCTTAGCATAAGAATTAGAGGGCTGATTCGATCACCCTAGCACTCTAGAATCTGTTTACAAACTCTTGCGCATTCTTTTCCTTAGTTTAGAGTCACTCAACCTCAGTCGCTTCGACAAAACCTTATAATTTTGTGCTACATTCCTTAAAACTCAGTCGAGTAAGCCTTAGATTAATCAGAGCACCTCCTCGTCTCTGTGGACGACCCGTATTTGCCACTGTCTTCATTGAAGACACCGTGCACTTGCGGTTATCACCGTAGGCCATTAAAATAACCCATCTTCCAGGCCTACCAAGTTTTTGGCGCCGTTGCCGGGGACTTGGCGAGTGCCCTGTTGTTCTTTGGCCTTGCTTAACTGATTTCCCTTTTTCCCTGTATATACCCACCTTTTATTGATATTTTTCACCCTGTCTTAGTATAACTTTACTTTTTAACACAAGTTTTAGCATAACTTTCTTAATTTGCATCTTTGCATTTCTGCATCTGTTATTACATTTCGGCATCTTTACACCAGTTTCTTTAGGTTATTAGTCTGCTGTAATTCTTTCACTTGTATAACATCTTCTAGCATAATTCAGTTGTGTATAATCATTTAGTATCCTGTAACATCTTGTTGTACTCCTTGATGAGTATTTGTTAGTTAAGTACTTGCATTCTCATAACTTCAACCCTGAATCATTGCATTTAGCTTCTGTCTTTGTAGTGTTTCTTGCTATTAGCTCAGCTTCTGTCTTTGTAGTGTTTCTGTTCACTAGTTTACAAGGAAACTAAGCAACACTGCCTAGTGTGTGTAGCTTAGTGCACTTGTAAAGCTTAGTCCCAATCAGTCCAAAATACTCTCATAGCATGTGCCAGTGTTCATATTCAACTCTCTTTGCTTTAAGTTGCACTTCTATGAGAACTGAAAATCTTCATTGAGTTAGAGCGGTACCCCCGTGTTGCCGAGGAGCAGTGAGACAAACCAAAAGGCGAGAGAGACAAGGAAAGGCGCAGACTTCAGGTTAGTGCCCTGTGCTTTGTAGACCCTGAATGCATGTTTAAACTCCATCTACCCTGTGCCTTGTGAGAGACCCTGTTGTGCTCAATTCCAGCCCCTGCAGCTGTGAGTTGAGCTGTAGTTGTGCTATAGTCAGGCTTAGAGTAACTAGCCCCCTCAGCTTTGAGTTAGGGCTTGGATAGTCAGACCCTGAGCTTACCACAACCCTGAGCTTACCACAACCCTGTGCTGGGTCATTTATTTGCATAATTGCTGAGATCTATTCTGTTGACAAGAGGGTTAGTGTGTAACCCTGAAACTTTGTCCGAGCTCAACCCTTATCCCGCATCAATCCATGCCTAGTGAGCCACCACCGCAAGGCTGCTGGCATTTCGTCTTGTCTTTGTGTTGAGTGACCTGAGCATCAGTGTATATGAAACTGTGAGACCACCCTGCTGCTGCTCAACCCTTGGTCTACCACCTGTATAGCCCTGCACGACTCAGACACCCCTGGCATAGCCCTGAAATACCTGTGCACAGCCCCCAAGTTTGTTAGGCCAACTTGCTGTGCTGACCTGTTGAATGCACACACCCTTGCATGCTGGCCTGTATTGCCTTGCTGAGCCCTTGTGTGTACTTGCTTTGCCATTTGTAAACATCTTGCTTGAGTTGTGCTGCTCTCAGACCTGAGCTTTGAGAGCCTGCCAACCTAAGCTGAGCTGAATTGCCAAGCTCTGAACAACTGAACCAGCAATACACAACCACTGGGTTTGCACACACCTGGGCTTGCACATACCAAACCTGCAACCTGGGCTCTGTGAGTAAACCAGCCCACTAAAACCCAACCATTGGGCTCCACATAGCTGAACCCAACTGGGCCGTGCAACAAACTAGAACCCACACTGTTGGGCTAAACATCAGCTGGGCTAACTGAATCTGGGCTAACATAAGCCACACTGCTGGGCCTAAACAAAACTGAGCCCACAGTTCACTGGGCTGTACTTTCCCAACAAAAACCAAAATCAATCCCCACAGCAACCTGGGCTTCCCAACAAAACCAAACTTTCCCACAAAAACCAAACAACAAGCCCACATAAACCAAACTTTCCCACATAAACCAAAGTTTACAAAAACAAAAATGAACCCATTTAAACCAAATTAGATTGTGAGTTCAATTTGATAAATCATGTCAGGATTTTGGTCTGCATCTGGGGATTCAAACAAATCCCTTAGAGAGCTCGCTTACGGGCATCTTTCACAAAATGAACACCCATACCATAGTGACTTTAGGGAATTTTATGGGCCTTCTCAGGGCCCTGATCTCACATACCCTAATCACTATGATCACATACATCATCCACCACAGGTTGAAAATGAACAATTTTCTCATACCCAGTCATCACTTTTAGATCAATTAGAAGCTCGACTATCTGCTTTAAAAGGCAATCGCTTTAGAAAGGCAATCTTTCGAATCTAGTTTTTCTAGGCAATATGAAATGCATGCTTGCACCTTATGTGGTGGCTTAGACCACCTGTGAGTCTTGTGATATTTTGCATGCTTTTAGACAGTCTAGGGAAAACCATGATAATCCAATGTACGAAGTGTCTAGAAGTGACTATTGGGACCATAATCAACCTGCACACATGCATCATTCACCACAATGGGGAGATGAACAATTTTATACTCCCCCAACTCCTAGTTTGCAATCAATAATGGATACACTCATGGAGCAAAATGCTAGGCTTGAAATGAATGCAATGCATGACCATCCATATAGCAACATGTCTGAATTTCCCTTCTCTAGTAAACCTCATGCACAACCATACAATGAATATCCATATGAGGAATGCATACCCACTAGTGAAAACTCTCCTTCAATAGAAAAACTCAAAATGATTCTTCACCAGATAGAATTACAAACTGATAGGATTGAAAATAGTGTTTCTAGTCTTACTCATGCACTTAACATTGAACATGAACCTAATCTAGAGGTAGATGAGTACACTAAAAATACTACAATTTTGAATGGAGAGATGAATTCTTGCTATGATGATGACGATGATGATGAATATGAAGAGCATGTGTATTTTGAAAATGTAGTAGAATCTTTAGGTTCAGAGACGTTAAATGTCCCTTCTGTGAACCCTATGAATGATGCTTCTTCTTCTGATATTCATGCATGTGATGTTGATATGGATCCTGTGGAATTGTCCTGTGAAAGTGAACATGATTTACCCTCTTTTGACTTTGGGAAAGTGTGTGATGGTACAAATGATTTTAAAAATGAAAACAACTTAGATGTACCTAACCTCTCTCTTGAGTCACAAATTGATACTCCTCCACCAAACCTAGGTGTAGTTTGTCAAAAAATTGCAAAACCAACTTTTCTGAAAATGCCTAACTTAGGCCTAGAACTTTGTGCTTCCCAAGTCCTCTTGGACTATTTTGCATCAAAGTATAACACTCTTAAGGAGCCACGGTTGGAATATGTATGTCTCCACTTTTGTAATTAGCAAAACTCATTTTGAGTTAGACCTTTTGCATGATGTACCTTTAAAATTGCAAGATTTTGTTCTCACAAACACACCCGTTCACAAATTTAGGTTTGGGGGAAACTCATTCCCATTTGCAGTCTTACGTGCACTCTCATATTATATTTGTGTAAGGCTGTTAATGTGTGTACATATCGTCTATTGGGTTGATCCTCAACTCTTTAGATTGTTAGTTTATGGTGAATTTTCATTGTATACATCCAGTAGGACTTGTTAAATTTTCTTTTCTTGATTCGGTTGAGTCTTCTTGCACATATATTATGCTAATCCGATATGATCTCCGTTGAGAATATTGGATTCTAGCCTTGACGAATGAAGCTCAACCTTGCTCCCGCCGACATACCGGTAACCTCTTCCCTTTTATCTTTTCAGCATAGTTCTCATGGTATGTGACTGTTTAATTTTTCCTATCTGTTGACACATTGAGGACAATGTTTGATTTAGGTTTGGGGGTGCATTTGCATTTAGAGTTTTTAGTCTTTTATTTCACCTTTTATTTTCAAAAAAAAAAAAAAACAAAAAAAAAATTAAGTCAAAACTCTTTTTGTAAAAACCTCCAACTTTTAGAGATTTTAGAGTCACTAGCATGCTTTTAGCTATGTTTACATAGAGATTCGACCGAAATAACGTAACTTGGAAGTACCGGAAAACACAATCGGGTTTCTTAGTTGATTAGAGCGTTAAAGTTGGATTTAACCATACAGGAGGGGCGAATTAGGTCTTTGTTAGATATTCGGTGAGTAGAATTGTGATCACCCATAGTGGAGACTACCCAATTTACATCAAGCGAGGTGCCGACCTTCACTCTTTGTGACTTTCTAGAAAAGCTTTTAGAGTGTGTGTCACCGTACGTCAATTCCGGGTAGGAATGGTGAGCTACCCAACTTCGCACCACTTTCAAAGACTACTTTTTGATCTCTTGAGTGCTAATTCCGTCAATCATGAGGGTGACGTCTAAAGATGAAAACTCCTTCTAAATACCGATTTGTAGTTAGCATCATTCTCTCTCTCAATCAGCAAGACCCATAGAAACACATCATCGTCAAGAACCGGAGCGAGAATCGGAATATTGAAAGAAAAATTGATATAGTCCAAGGTTTATGTGCAACAAATAAAAGAAAATAAGATGAGAATTAATGAAGTTTGTGAAAAATTTAGTTTATAGTTTTATTGTAAAAAAAAAAAAAAAAAAAAAAAAAAAAAAAAAATTATTGTTTATTTTCTGTGTCTAGTTACAAAAAAAAAAAAAAAAAAAAAAAAAAAATTATTAAGTTTTTGTGAAGTTCAGAAGTTCATCATCAATAGTTGAAGACCGAAGACCGAAGATTGAAGACGTTTCTATGGTTTCTTATGAGAGAGTGATATTAATTGCCGATCGGGTGATAAGTGAGTGAGTACTCCCACCCTTACTAATGGTTGATTTTCCTTTCTTAGAGATCATCAGAAAAAGATTCTTTTTGTCCACATTTCTGTGGAGTCTCCATTTATTTCGGAAGGTTATCCTTCTTACCTACAACGTGTGCAGGATTTCTCTCTTTATTCCTGCTGCACACATGAGAGACTAAAAAAGCGATCTTTTTGAGTGCAATTATCATAAAACCCTAATGGTGAGGCGAAGTCTAGGCTTATGATCACAATCGAATCGAATTCTTTCATATGGTATGGTTACTTCTCGCCAAAGACTTAAGGATGAGAATGCGTTCTTTGGTAGTTCTAACTACTGTTACTAGCATGCGAAACTCTATGTCCTCATAGCTTCTTGGAGGCTTGAGACTCTTTTACACTACGAAGTTGGAGAAGGTTTTGTGGGTACACCTCTTGTAAACCCTCACGAGACTACAACTCGTCCACTAGGGACACCTAGGGGTTTAAAGGCTTAGTGCATACGCTAAATGCATTCGAGAGACCAGCGACAGGTGGTATAGTTAGGATTTCTTATTTTGTTTCACTTGAGGACAAGTAAAATTCAGGTTTGGGGGTATTTGATGAGTGCCAAATAGTGCATATTTATACACCTTTTTATTGGCATTTTACTCATCTTTTGCGCTTATAACTCAGATATTATCCCAGTTACGTGTTTTCTCTGTTTTCAAGAATAAATATTTGTATTAATTAATTTTGTGTTTTTAGGTAATAAATAAAGCTCGGAGAATCCGAGGAGCCAAAAGAGCGAAGAATTGGAGTCAAGTGCCCAAGGAGCAGAAGCCGAAGCCGCGGCATCATGGTTGCAACCCAACAAGTAGCAACTCATCCACAAGACATGGGCTTGAGCTAGACCCGAGCCCGTACACTTCAAGCCGTCGAGATCTCATCTTGCTGCATCCTACGGTCGCTCCCTCATGCGCATCGAAGTTTGCTGCTTCCGCTCAACATCGAATCACGCCAAAACCGCCTACCAACAGGAGCCGTTCAGATCTTACTTATCTTCATCCTACGCTCGCTGAGGCTTTTCCATCAAACTTCGCTGTGCCGCTCAACACCATAGCCCCTATATATACACCCTAAGCCTAACCCTAAATCATTTCTTTTCTTCACCTATCCCTCTCTCCCGTCGCTCTGCTTTCTGCAACTCCCTCTCCCCGACCGTCTCCTGCCATAGCCCATCTCTTCGTCACCACCTTCGCCATCACCACCACCCTATTCCACCAACAACCCCCGACACAACACGACCACCTTTTCCGCCACACCCTAGTTTGCTTATCTCTAAAATAGCTTCTCAAAACCCTAGAAGCTATGTTAAAGATAAACAAGTCTAGGGTTTCTCTTACATCAATCAAGGAAGCTGTTGATCACGATTCTCAGAGGCGACGTGACAAGGGAGCAGAAGCTATTCAGGGTATGGGTTGATTTTATTTTTAAAATAGAATTAGGGTTTTCAGTTTTAGGGTCAGTGCTTGTATAAATAGAGAGTGAAGAACTTGTTTTCAGACACGCCTGGATTAGCCAGAGCAGTCACTGTAGTTTTAATTTTGTGTGTTTTGTGTTTTAATCATGTGCTAAGTTAATTTGATAGGGTGTTTGATGAAACCCCTAATCTTATGTTGAGTAAATCATGTTCAAAATATGTGTTCTTGCTTTGTGTTTAATTAGAGTAATTATGTCTTGCATGGATCAAATGAATTTGTGATGGTTTGTACTATAAAAAGACAGGCCATACTAGGAATGCATTAGTGATATCAGTTCAATTGCCTTAGGAAGAATTAGTTAGCTAACAATAGAATGATCCTGTGATAGAGTGTCTTGTAAGAAGACACTCTATGCTAGGGGAGAATTAAGGAGTTAGTTAAGTAACTCATCATCCGAGACCTTCAAGGAAGGTACAAGACACATTGAGATATTGTTTGGCTTAGCATAAGAATTAGAGGGCTGATTCGATCACCCTAGCACTCTAGAATCTGTTTACAAACTCTTGCGCATTCTTTTCCTTAGTTTAGAGTCACTCAACCTCAGTCGCTTCGACAAAACCTTATAATTTTGTGCTACATTCCTTAAAACTCGATCCGAGTAAGCCTTAGATTAATCAGAGCACCTCCTCGTCTCTGTGGACGACCCGTATTTGCCACTGTCTTCATTGAAGACACCGTGCACTTGCGGTTATCACCGTAGGCCATTAAAATAACCCATCTTCCAGGCCTACCAGTTAGTCAATCAAACTGCAACAGCATATATGTTGTACACTCTTGGAAGAGATATCTTTCCAGACCTTTCTGGGAACAAGGTGAGTGCTCAATATCTCCACTTTTTCAAGGATGTTCACTCGGTTAATAGTTATGCTTGGGGGACAGCGTCACTTGCCTACCTACTTAATCAACTCGCACAAGCATCTAGGTTGGCAAGTACAAACATTGGAGGAAATTTCACTATGCTTCAGGTAATAATCTTCATTAAATTTGTATTTGTTGTTCAATTTTTTTCTTATTTAAAACAAAATATTGGTTGTTCAGTGCAAATTTCGGCTTAAAACCATGCATATTAGTAAGCCGATCTTTCTGCTATGGAGGTTCGGCATATTAGTTAATTTTCATTGTCTGCCGAACTTTCATAGTCCAGAGGATATTTTGAGAAATCTTGAGAAATCTTGAATTATTTATGGACAATAGGAATTCAGTTTCTTTGTTTGAGGATATTTTGAGAAATCTTGAATTATTATGTAGGTGTGGGTATATGATCATTACCCGAAATTGAAATTGGCCACAACGAATCGATATGAGTTTGAGGAAACCAAGAAAAGACATAAGAAAGGTGTGTTTATTAATCTGAGAGAGAAATTAGACTCCTTGGATGGGAGGGACGTCGTATTTGACCCATATTAGATTTTCAAGAAGATTATGTTGTTCAAGATAATCGTGTGCCGATAGGTATGTACTATGACCTTTATTTTATCCGGGTAGTTTTGTAATATATGATCCTCGTCGCGTTCTACCTCAATTAGGATCTGTCCAAACGCTCCCGGTGGTTAACGATAAGTTCAGGTTGTTGGCATTGGGTTCCAATGGGACTAAAAGCACCACCTCTTCGTGGTGCCCCAAATATGATCCAGAACCAACCTTAGAGTACTGGAGAAGTTTGGATGCCAACAAGTTAAATATGAACCACTTACATATTTTGGGTGACGGTCCTCCACAAGTTGAGCCAGGATATATGGATTGGTATAATGAAATATCACATCCGCTTATTATCAATAGAGAAAGTCAAGTTGTAGCTGACAGGGAGAAGGAAAAGGTTACCAAAAAGAAGTCCAAGGCCTTTGACATTCAAAAGGCATATAAAACAATGGTAAGCGATGTCTTCAATTTTTACTTGTTTAAGTGTTACTTCTTAAATATTAAAGTTCTTTGACCTTTAAATGGAACCAGGTTGCGGCAGGTAAGGAGTTGTTGAGAAATTTGAAGAAAAGAATTTCTTGCAAAACTAAGATGACAGTGGAAGAACAAGAGGATTGGTACAACCAGTGGGATGCAGTCATAAACAAAGGAAAATGACCGAATAAACTAGGAAAAAGGCCGACGAGCAAGAGGCCACAGCAAGAAGGTGAAGGCTCAAGTCAAGCTGCTAGGGGCAGGCCAACTGGTGAAGAGGACGAGAATGTACGTCCTAAAGGGAAAAGAGGTCGTGGTCAGTGAACTATAAGTTTGGATTTGTAAACTGCCTTGAATGTATGGATTTCTTTCTTAAGCACTTTCTTTGTTATGAGTCATGAAGTACACTTAGTTTGTTATGTTTTGTTAAATACACTTGTTGGTTTAGTACTTTGAATCATATGTTTTAATGTAATTTTCAATGGTTTTATATGTTTGGTTCGAATGTTTGGTGGTATTTGAAACAACTTAAAGGAACATGGTTCGGCTCAAATTACAATTTTCGTAGTTGCCGAACCCGTTGCCTTGAACAAATTTTGGTTTACGCATTTGGTTAAGCTCATTATACTAGACACGAATAATCCAAACCTTTAATTCAACAAGTTCGGTTCATAAGGAAATCGTTAATATGAGCCGAACATTACACTGACTTTTGTAAAATACAACGGCGTTTTTTTGCTTTTTCCAAAAAATAGATCCGTTGTGTCTTTTTCTATATATAGTGTTCTATTAATAGAATTGGGTCTGCTTAACTCATTGTTTCCGTCTATACTAATTCATGGAACCATTCACCATAGAAGATGATAAGTTGCTTGTTAGAGCTTTCATTCGGACTTATCGTATTTATGGTGAACATCCGGATGTGCATTATTCGAGGTTTTAGAAAAAGTAAAAGAAATCCATTTTCGGTTAGATGGAAATCCTAAACATCGTACGCGTTCGGAATTAGCCGAAAGATTCTGACAAATCCGTTATACGATGAAAGATTACATCAGAGTATTAGGATGGGTTAATCAATACCATCCCAGCGAAACTAATGAAGAAAAAGTGAGTAATCCAAAAGCTTAATGTTCCATTATAGATTTGTTTAGTTTTCTTTTTATAAAACTAACTTCTCATTCCTTTTTATTTAGGAAGCTAGAATTCAAAGCGTTTGGGCTATACGCCATGGAGGAAGAAGATACGAGCTCGGAATAGTTTACAGATGGCTGAAGAGAAGAATTCCGAGATTTATTAGAGACCTTTGCGCCGAGATACACTAGATGGTCGAAAAAATTGCAGGTTCGGCTTTTAAATGAAAATGTATGTCTGTAGAACACCGAATGTTTTTCAAATTTTAAAAACTAGCAATTGGAGATGGTACGTTAAGTGTAGTTCGGCTTGTAATATTAAAGGCGTATTAGCCGAACCAGGTAGATTTAAACAACATTTGAAAATATAGCCGTTACAAATAGTACAATCCGTCAAACATATATTATATATATATCCACATATGATATCTCATTATCAAAGCACAAAATGGCAGCGTCTACTCCTAAGTATACTCTAAAAGAAGATTTATGTCTTTGCAAACATTACGTAACGTACTATCCGGAGAAGGATGCCGAGCGACGGGTAAAGGGTCTAATGAGTATGTGCTACTTGGTCAGAATTCATGAATCCTTCACCAATGAAACAGGTAATCCTAACAACCGGGATAGGGCATCATTGTTTTGTCGAATCGAAATAATTAAAAATAAAGTTAGGGACTTCATAGCTATGGTTCGGATTGTCAATCGATATCGACTTAAAGGTGAAACAAATGATGAGATTGTTGTTCGAGCTCTAGAGGAATGGCGTAGATGGAAAGGAAAAAATTTCAAATACCAAGCTCACTACAACATCATTAGGAAGTTTGTCATAACTCGTTTTGGTTATTAAAATCTTGTAATTGTTACTTTGTAATGGTTAGTTGGTAGGTTTACAAAGATGCCTACGACTATGTCTACTGCAAGTGCACAGGCCTATTGGAGGCAAGGGCAAGCACAGGTCGATCCCACAGAGAAGTGGTGTGTATGTGAGTTGATCTCAAGGCTTTAATTAAACTGATTTCAAGAGAGTGACAGAGTAATGGTTTGTTGTCGAAACGACTAGGTTGGAATGGTGACTGTGACTCTAAACTAAGGTAATGATAAGCACAAAGTGTTGGAACTGATGATTTTGTGACACTAGGGTGATTAAACTCACCACTTAATCCTATACTAAGGTAAACAAATTCTACTTATGCTCTTATCCTTCCCTTGAAGGTTTCAGGTGGAGATTATGTTAATTGCATTCACTAATTAACCCCTAGTATAGAGTGTCTTCTTACAGTACACTCTATCACAAGCTAATTTGCTCAACAATTAGCAAATAACCTAATACAATAAACACATTAAGAACATAAGATGAATCATGAATTAACTTAACATAGGCTTAAGGGTTTGTTCTACACCCTAGCAGAGGTGATTAGAACATTATGTAAATAAAATAAAACAAAACTGAAATTAAATTCCCAAAAATTAAACCCTAAAACATTGACTGTTTTCTCTCACATCCAGAACATCAATTTATATCTCTCACAAACACTCAAACTCACCAAAGACGCAAACCCAAACCTCTCTCATCTGCTGAATCGGCTCTGAGCTCCATGCGTCGACTGTTGGAGAAAACCCTAATTCCAACTGCCTCAACCCTAGCTTCTAGGGTGGGAGAAGCTAATGGTGGAGAAAGGCAGAACTAGGGCATGGAGGAGGAGGTGTTGATGGAGTTGTTGGTGCTGGTGTCAGTGGTAAGGAGATGGGGATGGTGGTGATGGCTCTGCAACAGGTATGGGGAAGAAGGTGGAGGAGATGGGTTTCTCTGTGGAGTTGTTGGGGAGAAGAAAGAGAAGAGAGAATAAGGAATGGGTTCGGTCGATGGGTGTAGGTATAGGGCAATTCGGTGTTGAGCAGGTGCAGCGAGAAGACGATGCGAAGGGTGGAGAGAGCGTTGGATGTGGGGGAGTACCGATGCGTGGCTGATGCGACCATCAGATGGAGATGAAGCAAATCTAACGGCTCCGAGGAGACGGGCTCGGATCCGGGTCGTGGCTAGCTCAAGCCCATGTCTTGTAGATGGATTGCTTTTTGTTGAGTTGCACTGATGCGCGCGCGGGCTTTGGCTTTCTGCTCCATAGACGCTCGTCTCCACTTTTCTGCTCTTTTGGCTCCTCAATTTCTCCGAGCTTTATTTACTACCTAAAAACACAAAACTAATTAGTACAAATATTTATTCTTGAAAACAAAGAAAACACAGAATCTGGGATAATATCTGATTTCTGAGCACAAAAGACGAGTTAAATGCCAATAAAAAGGTGTATAAATATGCAATATTTGGCACTCATCAAATACCCCCAAACCTGAATTTTACTTGTCCTCAAGTGAAACAGAAATTAGGAAATCCTAACTATACCCCTGTCGCAGGTCTCTCGAATGCATTTAGCGTATGCACTAAGCCTTTAAACCCCTAGGTGTCCCTAGTGGACGAGTTGTAGTCTCGTGAGGGTTTTGCAGGTGTACCCACAAAACCTTCTCCCACTTGAGTGTTAAAGAGTCTCAAGCATCCAAGGAGCTATGAGGACATAGAGTTTCGCATGCTAGTAACAAGAAGTTAGAACTACCAAAGAACGCATTCTCATCCTTAAGTCTTTGAGCGAGAAATAACCATACCATTTGAAAGAATTCGGATTCGATTGTGATCATAAGCCTCGACTTCTGCCTCACCATTAGGGTTTTATGATAATTGCACTCAAAAAGATCGCTTTTTAGTCTCTCATGTGTGCATGCAGGAATAAAGAGAGAAATCCTGCACACGTTGAAGGTAAGAAGGATAACCTTCCGAAATAATTTACGGAGACTCCCGAAGTGTGGACAAAAAGAATCTTTTTCTGCTGATCTCTAAGAAAGGAAATCAACCATTAGCAAGGGTGGGAGTACTCACTTACCTTCTCACCCGATCGGCAATTAATATCACTCTCTCAGCATTCATAGAAACGTCTTCAATCTTCGGTCTTCGATAGCTGATGATGAACTTCACTAATTCTCATCCTATTTTCTTTTCTTTTCTTTGTTGCACGTAAACCTTGGACTATTTCAACTTTTCTTCAAATATTCTGATGGTGCTCCGCTTGCTGACGATGATGTGTTTCTATGAATCTGTTAATTGAGAGGGAGAGAGTGATGCTAACTGCAAATCGGTATTTAGAAGAAGTTTCATCTTTAAACGTCACCCTCATGATTGACGGAATTAGCACTCAAGAGATCAAAAATAGTGCTGAAAGTGGTGCGAAGTTGGGTAGCTCACCATTCCTACCCGGAATTGACGTACGGTGACACACACTCTAACAGACTTTTCTAGAAAGTTGCAAAAAATTGAAGGTTGGTGCCTCACTTGATGTAAAATGGGTAGTCTCCACTATGGGTGATCACAATTCTACTACCGAATATCTAAACAGCACCTAATTCGCCCTCCGGTATGGTTAAATCCAACTTTAACGCTCTAATAAACTAAGAAACCCGATTGTGTTCTCCAGTACTTCCAAGTTCTGTTATTTTGGTCAGACTCTCTATGTAAACATAGCTAGAAGCATGCTAGTGACTCTAGAATCTCTAAAAGTTGGAGGTTTTTATGTACATATTTACAAAGAGTTTTTTTTTTTTTTTTTTTTTGAAATAAAAGACTAAAAACTCTATATGCAAATGCACCCCCAAACCTAAATCAAACATTGTCCTCAATGTGTCAACAGATGATAAAATTTTAAACAGTCACATACCAAGAGAACTATGTTGAATAGAGAAAAGGGAAGATATTACCGGATGTACAAGAGTGTTGCTAAACCAAGGGAGGATGAATGCTTTGAAAGCAAACACCCAAGGGGCAAGACAAAAAGTTTGGTTAGCACACATAAAAATTATGCAAAAAGAAAAAGAAAAAGGGAAAGAAGATGGATTTTTAGTCCATATGTATGTACACAAGTGAACTAGATCAGTCCACGTAGATGGGGTCTTCCAAGTCGACGGTCTCAACTTCTGGTGGAAGATGCTCCAGAAATGGTTTCAATCTTTGACCATTGACCTTGAAGATGTTCTTGGTTGCTGGGTTTTCAACTTCTACAGCTCCATGGGGAAAAACGGTACGTACCAAGAATGGTCCTGACCATCTAGAACGTAACTTCCCTGGAAACAAATGCAAACGAGTGTTGTACAGTAAAACTTTTTGGCCAGGTGTGAAAGACTTGCGCAGAATGCGCTTGTCGTGAAACACTTTCATTCTTTGTTTGTACAATTTGTCACTATCATATGCATCATTTCTCAACTCTTCTAACTCATTGAGTTGAAGTTTCCTATGGGTACCAGCCTTATCAAGATCAAAGTTCAACTTCTTCACAGCCCAATATGCACGGTGTTCTAACTCAACTGGTAGATGACATGCTTTACCGTACACAAGTCTGTAAGGAGACATCCCAATGGGAGTCTTGTATGCAGTTCTATAGGCCCATAAAGCATCGTTTAAGCGCAAAGACCAATCTTTCCTAGAAGGATTGACAGTCTTCTCAAGGATATGCTTAATTTCCCTATTAGAAACTTCTACTTGGCCCTTTGGTTTGAGGATGGTAAGGTGTTGCTACCTTATGGGTGATTCCATACTTGCGCACTAATGATTCAAAGGGTCTATTGCAAAAATGACTACCTCCATCACTGATTATTGCTCTAGGGGTTCCAAAACGGGAGAAAATGTTCTCCTTAAGAAAAGAAAGAACAACTTTATGGTCGTTGGTTTTGGATGCAATGGCTTCTACCCACTTAGAGACATAATCAACAACAACAAGAATGTATAACTTACCTTCAGAATTAGGAAATGGACCCATGAAATCAATACCCCAAACATCAAACAGCTCAACAATCAAAATGGGTTGTAAGGGCATCATGTTTCTCTTAGTGATACTTCCTAATTTCTGACATCGGTCACAAGCAACACAAAATGCATGGCTATCCTTAAACAGTGTTGGCCAATAGAAACCGCTTTGCAAGATATTTGCAGCAGTTTTCTTGGCACTAAAGTGGCCTCCACATGCATGGTCATGACAGAAAGAGATGACGTCCCTTTGTTCAGATATGGGTCATCCCAAAGGAAATGTTTAACTTCAGCCAAGAACTTAGAACGGTCTTGTTTAGACCAATGCAAGGGCATTTTACCTGTAGCAAGGTAGTTGACAATATCAGCAAACCATGGCATTTCAGACACAAGCATCAATTGCTCATCAGGGAATGATTCCCTAATTAGCACAGATTCATCAGCAGATTCAACATTCAACCTAGACAAGTGATCAGCAACAACATTTTCTGACCCTTTCTTATCTCGAATTTCGAGGTTAAACTCTTGTAGCAAGAGTATCCATCGAATTAGACGAGCCTTAGCATCTTTTTTAGACAAAAGATATCTCAATGCAGCATGATCAGAATAAATGATGACCTTAGATCCTATCAAATAAGATCTAAAATTATCTAATGCAAACACAACAGCTAGCAACTCATTCTCAGTAGTGGAATAATTCAATTGAGCATCATTAAGTGTTTTACTAGCATAGTAGATCACATAAGGAAGTTTGTCTACTCGCTGGCCCAAAACAGCTCCTACAGCATAGTCAGACGCATCACACATAATCTCAAATGGTAATGACCAGTCAGGTGGTCTGACTATAGGGGCAGATGTAAGGAGATCCTTCAGTTGCTCCCATGCTTCCTTACAAGTATCATCAAAGACAAATGCAACATCTTTTGCAAGAAGATTGCACAAAGGTCGTGAAATTTTACTAAAGTCTTTGATGAATCGGCGGTAAAATCCCGCATAGCCTAGAAATGATCGATGTCCCTCACGGTAACGAGGTTGAGGCAAGTGTTGAATGAGATCTACCTTGGCTTTGTCTACTTCTATGCCTTTTCCGAGATAATATGCCCTAGAACAATGCCGGAGTTAACCATGAAATGATATTTTTCCCAATTCAAAACCAAATTCTTTTCCTTACACCTAATCAGCACACAAGTGAGGTGATGCAAACACTCATCAAAAGAACACCCAAACACAGAAAAATCATCCATAAAAATCTCAAGAAACTTATCTACCATGTCGGAAAAAATATGCTCATCATGCAACGTTGAAAGGTAGCGGGTGCATTGCACAACCCGAAAGGCATACGACGATAAGCAAATGTTCCATAGGGACATGTAAACGTGGTTTTTTGTTGGTCTTCGGGTGCTATGTGAATTTGGTTGTAGCCAGAATAGCCATCTAAGAAGCAAGTAGTGACTATGTTTTGCTAACCTCTCTAACATTTGGTCAATGAAGGGAAGGGAAAATGGTCTTTCTTGGTTCTTGTGTTGTTTTTCTATAATCAATGCAGACTCGCCACCCTGTGGTCACACGGGTGGGGACAAGTTCATTCATCTAATTTTGAACTACAGTAATGCCAGACTTTTTGGGTACTACCTGAATGGGACTGACCCACTGGCTATCAGGGACTGGGTAAATGATACCCGCATCAAGCAGTTTCAGAATCTCACCCTTGACAACATCTCTCATGTTGGGGTTAAGTCTCCTTTGCATTTCCCTAGATGGTTTAGTGTTTTCTTCAAGGTTTATGTGATGCATGAAAATTGTGGGACTTATACCTTTAAGATCGGAGATGGTCCAACCTAAGGCTCCTTTATGCTCTTTAAGTACTTCTAAAAGTTGACTTTCCTGTTTTGTGTCTAAACATGATGCAATAATCACAGGTAAAGTATCATAAGGACCTAAGAATGCATACTTCAAAGTATCAGGTAATGGTTTTAAATCAAGCTTAGGTGGTGTGTCAAGAGGTGGGGCAGATTTGGAATCAGAGAGTGGAAGGGGTTCCTTTGCATTACGCCATTTAGCAATATCCATGTGCGGGAGAGATTCAAGCAACGAGTGAATTTCACCAATGTACTTAGACTCAAAGAGATCTAAGTCAAAGTTATCTAAACATGCTTGCAAAGGGTCCACTTTGACAAAATGTCGGGCAGAGAGTCTTGGATCAGACTCTCAATCATGTTAATATCATGCAAATCAGTATCATCAGAATCAATGGGTTATTGACTAGTGTTAAAGACATTCAGCTCTACGGTCATGTTACCAAAAGACAATTTCAACACTCCATTACGACAGTTGATGATGGCATTGGACGTCGCCGGAAAGGACGTCCTAAAATCACAGGAATGTGATTACTTGGGTTTTGCACGGGTTGAGTGTCTAAGACGATGAAGTCTACGAAGAAAGAAAAATTTATCAACCTTGATTAACACATCTTCAACAATACCACGGGGATTTTCACAGATCTGTCCGCTAACCGTAGCGTAACAGGTGTGGGCTTGACTCCCAAGGCCCAATTGCACATACACAGTATGGCAATAGATTCACACTAGCTCCTAAGTCTAGTAACGCCTTTTCGACCACATGGTCACCTATGGTGCATGTAATTGTTGGACTACCTGGGTCTCTAAACTTAGTGGGAATCTTGTTTTGGATTATGGAGCTCACTTGCTCAGTGAGAAAGGCACGCTTATGCACATGAAGCTTTCGCTTTTGTGTGCACAGGTCCTTCAAAAACTTAGCATAGGTGGGTATTTGTCTGATTGCTTCGAGAAATGGAATGTTTATGTTAACTCTTTTGAACATTTCCAAAATCTCATTGTATTGGTTACCCCCCTTCTGTTGCACCAACCGTTGTGGGAATGGAGCAACAGGTACATGACTTGGCAAAGAAACATCTATATCAGTAGGACTCTTGGGTTTATCAACATGCTCAGATTCTTTCTCTACATTAGATGTTTTCTGCGGTGTTGTTCTCAACAACTCTACCACTACGGAGAGTGGTGACAGCATTCGCTTGACTATGTGAAGTTTCATTGCAGGTAGAGGAGCCTCCTTGAAACACATTCTTTGGAATTTGTTGGGGTTGACTAGGGAATTTTCCTTTCTCTCTCTCATTCAATGCATCACAAATTTGGCCCATTTTAAGTTCTAGACACGTGAAACGTTGGTCGGTTGTTTTCTCAAGTTTTGAAAGATTTTGGGTTAACATAACGACACAGTCTTCAAAGCTAGGCTTTTTATCTACGAGTCTTGAGTGGGTGGTTGTACTTGGGGGTTTCTAGGATATGAGTATCCTTGGTTGTTATTTGTTGGTCCCCTTGTACAGGTCCCTTGGACCATGAGAAGTTAGGGTGATTCCTCCACCCTGGGTTATAGGTTTGAGAATAAGGGTTGTTCTCTTGCCTATGGTATAATGCATTGGCTTGCTCGGTTTTAGACTCTTGGAATGCGTGCAAGTCTGGACAGCTGTCCACTAAGTGGTCAGAGCTATGGCATGCGGCACAAGTGGCCATATCAATTTGGTCACGGAGAGTAGGGGTATTAGGTTTTACATTTTTCTGCAATTCAAGCACTTCTATTCTCCGGGCCAAAGATGCCATTTTTGCATTTCCCTCAAAGTCAGACTCGATTCTATGGACATTGTTTACGGGGGTAGTCCTTCTCGGTTCACGGATGGACTCCCACTTTGTTGAGTCTTTCAGCGACTTCGATTAAGAAAGTCCAAGCCTCATCAAGACTCTTGTCAATAAATGCACCATTGCACATTGACTCGACTGTGGTTTGGGTTCTAACATCTAGACCCTCATACAAAATTTGGACGAGTCTCCATTTTTCAAAACCATGGTGGGGACATTGGAGCAATAATTCATTGAATCTCTCCAAGTATTTTGCTAGAGTTTCGTCTTCTAATTGCACAAAACCATTTAGACTTTGGCGAATTGTCACCGTCTTATGGTTTGGGAAAAACTTTTTGAAAAACTCTTTTGTGAGGTCATCCCAGGTTCTAATGGATTGTGGTTGTAGGGCATGAAGCCAAGACTTGGCTTTGTCTTTCAGAGAAAAAGGAAACAATCTCAATTTGAGGGACTCCTCTGGCATTTGGTTAAACGCAGAGTCCCACAAATATCCTCAAAATCTCTCACGTGATGGTAGGGGTTTTCAGCATCGACCCCTCTAAACACGGGTAGCATGTGAATGGTGCTTGCTTTCAGTTCAAACTGACAAGCATCAGCTGGCAGAATGATGCAAGAGGGCTGGCTTTCCCTAGTAGGGTACATGTAGTCCTTGAGACTACGGGGTTGGTTTTGTTCATCACCCATGGTTTCTGATTCTAATGGGCTTTCTGATGGATTTGGGCTTTCTATGGAAGAGCTGGGTATGCTGACGATTTCGTCCGGGCGGATTCTAACTAGTCGATTTGTTTGGTCTCTAAAAGACACAATCATAGCCTAGCTAGCGCATCTAACATGTTAACAAATAATCAAGCTCAACACAGAAAAGCAAAAACTCAAAAATGACCCACCAATGCAAGACTCAAGCCCAAAAGATTGCTTTTTGATGTTGTAAAGCCCAGCTAATTAGGTGGATTCCAGCCCAGATGATGTGGGCTCAATTTGTGTGCAGAGCCCAGGTTGGGTGAAAATGCACAGCCCAGAATGTGTGCAAAGCCCAGGTTGGGTGAAAATGCACAGCCCAGTAGTTGGTTTTAGTTTATGTGCAGCCCAGTGTATGTGGGCTTCAGCACAATGCAACTTGTGCTATCAACACAGCACAGCTTAGTTAAGTGCACAGAGCAATGCAGACTCACAGAAAAGAAATGACACAGCACAGGTTATGCTCAGCACAAGATAACCTGGTCTGATGGCAAGTGCACAAAAAGAAACGACTGTGTATGGTGCACAGGGTAATGGTTGTGCTCACTCAAGGTGAAGCATGTGCAGGGTTAGTGCGTGGCATACAAGTGAGATGCTAATACAAACTCAGCTATTCAACACTCATCCAAACACCACAGGCTTACACAGATTGCAGAAATTGGTGCACAGATGCTACAAAAACAACAGATAATTGGTTCAACAGGGTCTCACAGATGGCTTAGCATTCAACACAGGTCAACATACAGATTTGGCTACCTTCAGTTCAGAGCATGCATAAAGGTGCAGAGCAGATGGATCACAAGCTCAGTTGACACAGGTCTGACAACAAGTCTATGCAAGTGAGTTCAGGGCTGATGAATCAAATATTTCAGGCTATCATACAACCAAGCATGCTATTCAATTGCACAATTGATGCCAATGGAGTCAATTGACAGGGTATCAACAGGTCATACAGGGGTGTAGATGGTTCAACAGGGTCTGTGGCATCAAGTCACTCAGCTGACTTCACTTGGTTTTCACAGGCTAAGCTCAGGGTTGACAGAGTCAACTGGATCAGTTGATATCAACCAGCCCAGTTGATTTCAAGTGGGGATTGCAGCAAACTTGGTTAACCAAGTTGCAGCTCAGTCTCACAGCTTCAGGGGCTGGAGCTGAGCACAGATTTATCACAGTGGTTCACAGATTCAGGGTCTAACACAAGGTCAAGCATGCATAAGAGTACAGGGCATGTGGAAAATGTGAACAGATTCACAACAGAGATGGTTTATCAAGCATTCAGGTGGAAATCAGCAATTGCATGGGCTCAGGGCTTTGCAAGGCTCAAGTTTCTCATGCATCAATGGTTCACATACATTCATTCATTCAGCATGCTATGTCAACATTCATGTAAGCAAGGGTAGAAGATGATACCACCAGTATAAAACTGGGTTTAGGCAAATCCACTAATTGCTTTGCTGCTCTCTTTTCTCCTCCTTGGCTTATGCTCTAGCAGCACCACAAGTACCTTTAGGCTCAAAGGAGGGTTTTAGCACACGGTTTTGCACTAGAAGAGCAAGGGTAGAATAAAACAAAACAATGAATCAGAGCTGCAGGATATCAATGCATACAATTGTAGCTATCTTCAAGCAAGCAATACAGTTCACTAAGCTACAGAATGTTATTATACTATGAAGTATCTACCAAACTGAAGGGAGTTACAGCTAGAAATGCAAAAGCAACAGACTAATAAACTACAGGTCTCCTAATGTAAATCTAAGTTGTACTAAGATAATTTACAACAGCTAAAGTTACAGCATGCTCAGATGGAAAGCTTGGACTGGAATTATGCACAACTAAGTTATACTAATGATGCAGGGTATAGAACAGATAGTTCAATGATTAAGTTACACTACAGCACAAAAAGTTAAGTTACAGGCAGATGCAAGATAAATATGCAGGTTGCACAGCTAAGTTATACTAACAACAGTGGATAAATAAAGGAAGTTTCTAACACATATACACAAAGTTTAACATGAAAATCAGTAAAGAAAAGACTATGGAACTACACAGTGCACTACCAAATCCCCGGCAGCGGCGCCAAAAACTTGGTAGGCTTACAAAGATGCCTACGACTATGTCTACTGCAAGTGCACAGGCCTATTGGAGGCAAGGGCAAGCACAGGTCGATCCCACAGAGAAGTGGTGTGTATGTGAGTTGATCTCAAGGCTTTAATTAAACTGATTTCAAGAGAGTGACAGAGTAATGGTTTGTTGTCGAAACGACTAGGTTGGAATGGTATTTGTGACTCTAAACTAAGGTAATGATAAGCACAAAGTGTTGGAACTGATGATTTTGTGACACTAGGGTAATTAAACTCACCACTTAATCCTATACTAAGGTAAACAAATTCTACTTATGCTCTTATCCTTCCCTTGAAGGTTTCAGTGGAGATTATGTTAATTGCATTCACTAATTAACCCCTAGTATAGAGTGTCTTCTTACAGTACACTCTATCACAAGCTAATTTGCTCAACAATTAGCAAATAACCTAATACAATAAACACATTAAGAACATAAGATGAATCATGAATTAACTTAACATAGGCTTAAGGGTTTGTTCTACACCCTAGCAGAGGTGATTAGAACATTATGTAAAGAAAATAAAACAAAACTGAAATTAAATTCCCAAAAATTAAACCCTAAAACATTGACTGTTTTCTCTCACATCCAGAACATCAATTTATATCTCTCACAAACACTCAAACTCACCAAAGACGCAAACCCAAACCTCTCTCATCTGCTGAATCGGCTCTGAGCTCCATGCGTCAACTGTTGGAGAAAACCCTAATTCCAACTGCCTCAACCCTAGATTCTAGGGTGGGAGAAGATAATGGTGGAGAAAGGCAGAACTAGGGCATGGATGAGGAGGTGTTGATGGAGTTGTTGGTGCTGGTGTCAGTGGTAAGGAGATGGGGATGGTGGTGATGGCTCTGCAACAGGTATGGGGAAGAAGGTGGAGGAGATGGGTTTCTCTGTGGAGTTGTTGGGGAGAAGAAAGATAAAAGAGAAGAAGGAATGGGTTCGGTCGATGGGGTGTAGGTATAGGGCAATTCGGTGTTGAGCAGGTGCAGCGAGAAGACGATGCGAATGGTGGAGCTACCGTTGGATGTGGGGGAGCACCGATGCGTGGCTGATGCGGCCGTCAGATAGAGATGAAGCAAATCTAACGGCTCCGACGAGACGGGCTCGGATCCGGGTCATGGCTAGCTCAAGCCCATGTCTTGTAGATGGATTGCTTCTTGTTGAGTTGCACTGATGCGCGCGCGGGCTTTGGCTTTCTGCTCCATAGACGCTCGTCTCCACTTTTCTGCTCTTTTGGCTCCTCAATTTCTCCGAGCTTTATTTACTACCTAAAAACACAAAACTAATTAGTACAAATATTTATTCTTGAAAACAAAGAAAACACAGAATCTAGGATAATATCTGATTTCTGAGCACAAAAGACGAGTTAAATGCCAATAAAAAGGTGTATAAATATCCAATATTTGGCACTCATCATTAGTGATTTTATAATGGTTAATTTGTAATGGTGATTTTATGATTTCAAACAATTTAGGCAATTTAATCTCATTCGAAGATTCAACTAATATGGTTCGGCTTTATAATTAAATTACATATAAGTCGAACCATAATATTTCTGAAATCTTCTCAGGATCGGCTTATTATTGAATATTACGAATAGGGGTATTTTGCGTTTCCTCCTCTCCCAAGATGGCTAATTAGCATTTCCTCCCCAAAAAGATTGAAATTAGTGAATCCTCCTATCGTTAGTTTTTCCGTCCACTGCTCGGTTAGATGAGTCCGCGTGAATATACGCGTGGCAAATATATACACGTGTCATACAAAGTTACAAAAATACCCTCATCTACTTCATTAGATTGATATGAGTTTCAGTTCTGTTCATGGAGTATTCAAAAGAAAAAAACACAAACCCGTCACCTGTATTAATGGTGAGAGCGATGATTTCCGAATTCTCTGTTTTCATCGAGAGAGAGGAGCAGCAGTTCATTTTCTTTACCAGCCTAAAGGGGATCTGAGACCATCATCGTGAACGGAGCATTTTAAGAAGCTGTCGTTCGAACTTCTGTTGGGTTTCATTGAACGTTCTTAAGGAAGAAAAATGAGCAGAAGGGAAGGAAGGTGGATGAGTTAAACGATGCATTGAGATCGAATTTCGTGGTCGATTCGTGGCTTAAATTCAACCAAGAAAATAGATCAGGGAAGAACTGATCTTGATGTTATCATAAATCAGCAAGCAGTGGTGGTTTCTACAATGGGTTTCAACCTAATTTTGGTGTTGGCTAATGGTGGATGTTGGAGTAGTTCTGAAGATGTAAATGGGGATGAATTTAGCGATTTGCTGGAGGATATGGTCTGAATTTTTGGGATTTTGAAATTGAAAGGAAGAACAGTTACAAAAAGGGGATCTAATTGGCATGTATGTTGAATTTGTCATCTTGGATGTGTGGGGTTCTTATACGAGGCTAAGTTCTCAACTGAGAAATGATTAACAACAACTGAATTTTGGGGCGAACCATGAAAATTATTTGGCGCGAAAATAATTGAATGACAGTTCGGCGTATATATATCTCAATCGCAGAGACCAAACTGTTCTTATTTGTTAAGGTTCGGCATACATCTTATCTGCCGAACCTAACTCTGTTGCGCCGAACTAGTTGCAAAAATCATAACTTTCGGTGAAATCAAGCTACAAAACGGAAATTAAACAACGTATACAACCATACCTGTGTATTATTAGTATTGGGTTCCTCATCCATGTACTCATCTTCGGTATTTGGCTCCATAAAGTCATCATCTTGAGCTTGAGAAAAAAGTTGAGTTTGGGTAAAATCATTTTCATAATCCAACAAATAAGCCATGTCTGGATCTCCATCGTAATTGATATGTATTTTCTTAGCTTTACGCGATGAAGGTTCACCTTCCTCACTCGAAATTGTATCACACATCTCTCAATAATCACAAAGATCACAAAGAAAAAAAAAAGTTTTTTTCCTCCTCTTCTTCTTCTTCTTCTTTCCTCCTTCTTTTTCTAAAATAACTCACTAATTATCTTTAAAAAGAAAGGTATTATCCTAAATTAACTCTAAACTAACTACAATCATTAACAACTAATTAATCAAATTAACACTAATTTAACACTAATCACACAAGGGTAGTTTCGCATATATGAAAATAGGTTGGATAAGGGATAGCCTAGAAATACTATTTCCAACCCTTTTTTGTCTTATTATGTATGCCCCAAAATTATCATGTATGCACCAAGTGAGGGTTCTTCTGCTTTACTTAACCAGAATCCTCTGCAACTTTCTATCTTTCATCTTTATATTTGCGTCTTTACATGGCAACATTATATTTGCTTTACTTAACTGGCAAATTCTTTATATTCTACTTTTGGGCTTTGCCATTTACCGAATACGTATACATATGCAAGCAGCTGAAAGGAGTGGACACCCTCAAACACATGGTCCACATCACCTGCAGTTTCTACCAGGGCAGTATCTCCACTCCTTTCCGCCGCCGGATCAGGCTCATCATCACCGGAATCGTTCACAACTATCGACTTGGATTCCGATGGATTTCTTTATTATATTGACCTGTAATGATTATCAATTTCTATGAAAATAATCTTAATGGAGTATGATATTGTTTCCATCTATATGAGACCTGTTATAGGGGCGGCATGGATTACTAGAGGGGCGGCGGCATTCTAATAGGACAAAAAGGGTCATTACATGATCATTCAAGGTGTCCTTTATAAAAAAAACTGGAAAATGACAAATTAACCCTCACAATTGATAGCCTAGTTTAGTGATGATAATCAAGTTTAATGTTAATGATTAATTTCAGTTATATTAGCTCAAAATAATTTAAAAAAAAAAATCAGATTTTAGAGTTTAAAATAAAAAAGTTTGGAGATGGTAGAAATGTTTTAACCCAAAGTGAAAGTCAATCTCAATTAATTGAAGAAATTAACCAACAAAGTGAAAACCCAGTGCCTGAAAATGACCAGATATACTTCTAAATTAGTCCCAACTAGTTTTTTGTTGCTCAAATACGTAAAAAAATTCAATTTCTTACATTTTCAGAGCTAATTACGGTTGGCATTTTCCTCGTAACCAACCGTAATTCATAGTTACGGTTCGTAAAAGATGAACTACCAACCATAACTGGTTAAATTTGGGGAAAATCCAATTGTAAAACCAGTTACGGTTGGTAACTAAATGCTCGATACGAACCGTAACTCAGTTACGGTTGGTAACTATTTTAATTTACCAACCGTAACTGAGTTACGGTTGGTAACCAAATGCTCGATACCAACCGTAACTGAGTTACGGTTGGTAAATAAAAATAGTTACCAACCGTAACTGAAGAAAATTATCAGATATAAGAACATACGGTTGGTAATTGAACTATTACCAACCGTAACAACATCAAATTCTCCAGTTACGGTTCGTAATAGTGTTAAAATCAACCGTAACTCACATAAACCCAGAAATTTGAATTTCAATTTTCATCTAAAACCCTAATTTCTGATAGAAAGTAAACTTAAATCGAACAAAATAAACTAAACCCTAACTGAGTTTTTCATAACATACCTCATATAAGTCATTACAGTTGATTAATTTTCGAATCGTTGATTAATCTAAGACGATGAAATTTTCAGTTTTAATGGAGGTTACGGTTGATGGGAGGAGGAGAAGAGAAGAAGAAAGAAAATAAATTTTCAATTTAACTTTGATTTAGGTTAAAAAATGGGGAGGGTAATCTAGACAATTTACAAAACCATTTGGACACCTCCTAACCAACTAAAGGGACATTATTATCACACTGCCGCCCCTCTAATAAACCATGCCGTCCCTATAACAAGATACATCTATATGGTGTGTTATAGATCGTATCCGAGTAACCTCACATGTTAGAGCTATATTAATTACTTTTACCTTCAATCTTCTTTTGCTTATTAGTGACTGGTGTCTTTTATTACAGTGCGAGGATCCCCGATGTCTAGTATGGCAACATATTGGTTGTGTTGTTATGCAAGATAAACCCATAACCAATGACTTACATTTTCTCACCTTTTTGATGTAGCCTATTTTATACTTTGTTTTGAGCGTGCTCATTTCGCTAGTTGTATGTATTCTGGTTGTTGTATCTATTCGATGTACTTGAATTAGCCTGTTCACAAATTCTAAAGGAAAAAAGAAACCAGACTGACACTAATGAAAGAGTTGAGCTGTACATAACTGTTCTATGGCATGTTTGGAAGGAGAGATGTAGTGTTGACTTTCACAACACAAAACCTATAGCAAAAAATGTAGCAAAGGCCATTAAACTTTATATAAACACTAGACTTGCCGCTACAGCAACAGATAAAAACAACCTCATGCACACAGGTTATAATAAGGAGGCAGCTGAAACAAAGACTATCGAGTTTAGAATACAATGGCTTCCACCTCCAGTATTCACCCTGAAACTGAATGTAGCAGTGCATTTCAATACATCCCTGAACTGTTATGGAATTGGGTTAATTCTTTTTGATTTTACAAGGGAGTGCACATGTGCAAGAGGGATCGGGCACCTCCAAGGGAGCAATCTAGAGATTCAACAGGCGACAGCTCAGATGATGTTTGATTGGGCAGCAGAATTGGGAAGCTCAATAGAGATTGAATCATATTCCTGCAACCTGATAAAGCTGACGAGAAGACTTCATGCTGAGCAAATGCACATGAGATTTAAATTAAACTCTAGCAATTCTAAATATTTTGAAATAGCTGAGTGGTGTACCACCAACTCCACCCAAAACTATTTAGCTTTAAATTTAGCAAATTTATGTTCGACCTATAATATTAAACACTGGGAAGGATCAGAGATCCAAAACTTAATGCAACAAATTAGGAGTGATTTGTATGATGTTGTTGGGGAAGGAGACAATCTGTCCTCTGAGACCCATAGTATCTTCATTATTTATCAGTTTATCTTGTGGCATTATTTTCTTATAAAAAAAAAAGAATTAGCCTGTTCATGGCTTCTAATTAATATAATCTAAAGAGGTTCTTCCTCTTTTTTTCCTTCAAAAATAAAAAATAAAAAAAATAATGTATTCTGCATGTGGCAAATATCCAATTTGATTGCTGGTAGGGTTAGTTTGTGACATGGTTATGATGATCCAACACGAAAAAGATTAATCAACGTCCTAATAGGGAGAGAGAAAACCGAGAGCGCGAAAGAAGAAAACCAAACCCTAGAAATCTATTTCTCATTGATTCTCTCTCATTTTTTTCCCCAAATCTCATGATTTTTCTTGCTTTAGATTCCTCTTCTTCTGGATTTCTAGTATGAGGCATTATTTCTGATCTGTGATTCGTGAATGGTCTCTTTTGCTATGGATTTAGGGGTTTATTTGGGGTTAAAGGATTTCCCCCCTTGAAATCAAATCCTTCAGCTGCTTTGGCTGGAGGAAATTCTGATGGTAGGGACTCTGTAATTGGAGAAGGAGAAAGAGATCGGTTGGTTAGGGGAGATTTTCTTCCACTAATATCTTCAAATGGTGCTGCTTCAACTGGGGTTACACCTGAAACCTTTGAGTCTGCAGAATGGAAATCAGTGCTAACTAATGAGAAAGTTGTCTGTGAAGATGCTTCTACAAGTAAATTATTTTTCCACAAACCAAATATAATTGAAGGTAAGAAAATTCCATGTCTGCTGCTGATTTTTCAGAAGAAATTAGGAAATGTGAATCTTTTCTTGTTGGCTATTTTGTAGGTAGTAGAGTTTACTTTTCTACAGTTGAGATTGCTCTGAAAAAAATATGGAAACTCAAAAGGGGAATTTCGTGTGACTATGAACGGTGATAACGTTTACATTTTCGAATTTGACCTTGAAGAAGATAGACTCGCTGCCATGGAGCTTGGGTCACTTTTCATTTCAAACAAACTGTTTTTTATCAAACAATGGCACCTATTTGTGGAACAATCAGTGCAAGGGATGAAGACTGTCCCAATTTGGCTAAACTTGAAGAACGTCCCCATCCATATATGGAATGTCAAAGGAACAAGTAAGATAGCTAGCTATTTGGGGGTTCCTTTACTCACTGACAAGCACATGATAGCTAGAACTAGGTTGGATGAGCTTTGCTAGAGTTTGTGTAGAAATAGAGGTAAATTTCGACTATCCCGATTGTATTCCAATATCTTTTGATGGAGTTGATTTTTAAGTTTCTGTGGAGTACTCTTGGAAGCCACCAAGATGCGATGTTTGCTCTTCCTTTGTTCACTCTAGGGGTTCTTGCCCAACATCAGGCAAAATTAAGAAGAAATTGGTCACTCTAGGGGTTCTTGCCCAACATCAGGAAAAATTAAGAAGAAAAATTGGTCTCCTACAGGGAAAAAGAGTGCATGGTATGATGTTAACAGATTATAGAGGTGGGGGATGCCGCTGCGAAGATTGCTCAAGTAGAGCATGAGACTGCAGTTATTGGGCAAGGGGATGATGCTCTTAGATTAAATGGGACTGAAAATGCAGGCAATGAAGAAGCTAATGAGTCCTCTTTGCTTCTTTGTGAGAATGAATTGAGTGGGGATGTTACTCTGAAAGCATCATCTTCTTCCATCGATCCCTGTGCAGAGATGTGTGTGAATGGTGAGAGGACATCTGAAAAAGAAAAGGTTCTTGGTGAGTGGGAAACTTATAAAAGGAAGAAAGGCACCGGCAAAAAGAAAAATGAGAAGCACTTACAGATTCCTATAGTGCACCCGTATGCTACTCCTGAAAATGGTCAACCGATTGTGGAAGTTACAAGCACCTCATCTGATGATCCCGCCATTCCCCCTGGTTTTGAATCCCATAACAGGTTTCATGGTTTCGAAGAAGAATAAGAAGAAGAAGGAGAAGAAGAAGGGGATGTAGCCACTTCCAAATAGTTTTGGAAGGTTCAAAGGTAAGCATCGCAAAGCCGCCATCGTCCAAGCTAATGACCTATGTTGTCATGGGCGTAAGGCGCCGCGTGGCGTTGGGGGTAAAATCCCGATCTGCAGCGAGGCGCGGCGAAGCCGCGGCGTAGAACAATAATTCCCACATAGGTTTATGTTCTTGACATAACTGATAATTAGCTTAGGATTTTCTATATTAGCTTGTAAATCTTAATGGAAAAGATTTGCAAAAATTTGGAAAGATTTTCTTCCCTTCACTATTGTCAAGTAATTAACAAAAACAGCTAGAAATGATGTGTTTCTTAACATAATTAGATTAGGGTTTTAAAATATTAATGTATTACTTAATGAAAAAGATTTTCAAAAGATTTTGGCAATATTTTTTTCCTTTTTTTGACATAAAAATGCCACTTTGGCGCCCTACAAACTGGCGCCTTGGCCTGAGCGCCTAGAAAGGCGACGCCTGGGCGCCACTTTTTAAAGTGGCATCTTCTTACCCACTGCGTGGCGTCCAAGTGCAGAATAAGGCCACTTTGGCGCCTAGGCGACGCCTTTGACAACATAGCTAATTGGTATGAAATTGAGTATGAAATGCAAAGGTACAGGTATGTTTCCTAATGGTACCCTTTCAAGTTTAACAAAGAAAAAGCCTCCTAGATCTAACGTTCCTAATAGAGTCTCGGCTGATAAACTTGAGGATTTTGGTTCTTCATGGGGATTAGAATTTCCACCTCAAAAGACTCGTCGTAGAGAAATATTTTGCGATCTTGCAAAAAACCATGATGGTTTAATTATAGAAGATGTCGACGAGTATGCTAATTAACAATAAGCAGTGGTCACTCATTGTGGTCTTCAAGTTGCTTTTGGATTGTTAGGTTTCACAAGTTGCTCTTGGATTGTTAGGTTTCACAAGTTGTGACATCTTTTTTTGATACTCTATGTAATCTTAGAAACTTTTTGATTAAGGTTTTTTGTTTTTGTGGACTTTTCGCTCTTTGCCAGTTGTATTCGCCCGCACACGGCTTGTGTGCTTTTTAATAATTCTATTTGACCGATTAAAAAAAAAAAAAAAAAGATCCAAGCGTGGTAGTGTTCCTTAGTTCTTCACTTTGATGGTAGTTAATTTTCTGAATGTGCTAAGTTTTCTCAATAAACAGGTTTTGGCTGATCGTTACATATCCAACTGAGTATTCCAACTGATAAAGTTGATTGCTTTGAGTATAAAAAAAAATGATCCAAGTGTGGTAGTGTTCCTTAGTTCTTCACTTTGATGGTAGTTAATTTTCTGAATGTGCTAAGTTTTCTCAATAAACTGGTTTTGGCTGACCGTTACATATCCAACTGAGTATTCCAACTGATAAAGTTGACTGCTTTGAGTATTCCAACTGATGGTTGAGTGGATTTACTTTGATCTTTTGTTATATTACCTATTGATGTATGAACTAGAGTTTTTATGGAGATGGGGATGCTATATTCTTTTAATGGGTCAGAAACTTTATTAAGAGTATATCATTAAGAGGAGGGATCCCCTCACACTTTTATTATCACACTATCTCACACGTTGGGTGTCATTTTTACGAATTAAAACCAAACCGTAACAGATTTGAAGCTAATATTTTGAGGATATGTTCCTATTACCAAGTTCTACATTCCTACCAAAAATGAGCGTATTCCGAGACGTATAACATCATCATCTACTACTTTGAAAATGAGTCGTTGAAAATCTGCGGGTTTCTGGTCGTCGAAATTGAGACCGGTAGATCGTGAGGTTTTATATTTCGGAATGTGCTCATTTTTGGTAGGCATGTATAACTTGGTAAGAGGAACATATCCTCAAAATATTAGCTTCAAATCCGTTACGGTTTGGTTTTAATTCGTAAAAATGACGTCCAATGTGTTAGATAGTGTGATAATAAAAGTGTGAATGGATCCTTCCTCTATAATTAATGGGTAATAATTGTTATTAATAAATTGTCTTACATAAAGTGACTGACTGTTTGACTTCCGTAGTAAACTGTTGACTTTAACTTTTATTGACTTTTGATTGTTGACTTTTGTGTTGTATTTGACAGTTGGACTTTGATTTTGGTTCAAATGTGATCTGATGAGTACATGTTTATCATATAACTAATTCATAAATAAAATCGGTAAATAACCAAAACGAATTTCTAACGCGTGTTATGGATTTACAAAGTTATTCTTACCTAAAGAAATGTCACCCAAATACTATTATGCTTCCGCCTTATAGAAATCATTAATGTTTAATTTGACTTGATATCTCATCAAATTATTTTATGAATTTTACGATCAAAACCAATTTTTATACTATTAAAATTGAGTGTGCATTACGATATGGTTTATGTGTACGTGCATTATGGTGGAATATTTTTCTCCCAATGTTGATTCTATTTTTTATTGCACGAGATCATTGTCCTTAAGATTATAATGTCGACACTCTTTAGCTATCACCACAGTGATGCTAGAGTGTTTTATATCTTACCAATAATCATAATGTTATTGTAAGCACGAATTCGCGAAACCGTAAAAGTACGGTTTAGGGATTATCGAATTATTATGATAATGGCATTATTATTAAGTTGTTTGGCAATCACCGCAGTGATTTCAAATAATTATTGAGCCATAATCATTATATTGTCAAGTGCTTATAATATTATTTTGCTTAAATATATTAAAACAAAAATTACCCATAGGTGATTTGAGTTCACATATTTAAGAAAACTATTGATGGGTATGATCTTTATTTGATCATACATAATAGATCTGAATCACTTTATGTCTTGATGAGTGTCTAGTGTCATCTTTCTTCATTTTTCTGATTTGAGTACCAATTTTGACTGTATTTACTAGACATAAAGACAATGACCTGCCGCATAATTTAACATTGTTTCTTATAAAAATGCATAAAAGAAAATCTACTTACATTAACTCATTGTCGAGTTCAGTAACCTGTTATGGAATTTTCAGATTTTCATGAATATTGTTATTATGTTGTTTTATATCCAAAAATGTATTGCATCCTCTGAAAAAATTGAGGTTTTGTTTTTGGAAACATTCTCAAATATTTTTGAAAATAATATTTATTGCATATCCTAAACATCCTTTAGTTTTATCTACACTATAAAACTACTAGCGATGCATCAAAGAATTTTCTGCAATGAGATTTTGTTATTAAATCATACTTATATACTTGATTAATGCTCGATTTTGGGTTAAGAAAGGTTCGCCATATTGGGATATTTTTTCGATTAAAGGGTGTTGGTATTTCCTCACAATTTTTTTTATGACATGTTTTTATAATAAATGTTTATGATTACTGTTTTAGGGTTACTCATAATTGTTTATAATGGACTAAATTTATGATCAGATCAGGTATGTCCATATTATTGAGTGGGACTATGCAATATCACAAGAAAAGTTAGTGTGATATTTATATTTGTACATGTTTGCTGGATTTTTTAGTTATCACCACAGTGATACTAAACTCTTATCTTGTAAGTATCGTATATTTTGAGTCCTCTTAGTTTGATTAATGACTAAAATAAATGCTGCTCACAAGTAGTTTTGGTCCACACATTTAAACAAGCATTAAGGTTATCTAAATGTTTCATATACATGTGAAATAATAACCACCCACAGGTGACTATAATTCACATTGTATTAGGTTGTACAGATTTAGAATTATTTGAGTTTTGTTAATACATTTAGGACGTGAATCGCCCACAGGTGATTCTTGTTATAGTATTTAACAAACATGATGTTGTATGATGAGAATGTACAATATCCACAGATATTTTTCATGTCTCGCATTGTTCCTTGATAAGGTTTTGCCCACAGGAGAATCTTATTGAAGGTATGAAACTATTGTAATTTTAATTGTCATTTATCTCTATTATAAATTATAGCTTTTGTTCTTATTATTTATTGATTATGATTATTTTGCAGACTTTTTATGATCCAATTTTTGGGAAGATAAAATTATTTTATCACCTGATGATATTTCGTGTTACTGTGTACATCTATCAGTTGCATTGTGAATTTCAATCCGTGGATATTTTCTGGAACATTGATTATTGAAATTGAGAGGCAATTATAGAGAAAGAGAAAATCATAAAGTCTGACAAAGGTGGTGAATATTGTGAAAGGTATGAAAAATTAGGATAATATCCTAAATCTTTTGCATAGTATCTCCAAAATTTTGGAATTGTTGCTCAATACACAAGGCCAATTTATTCTTGGAACAATGGTGTATAGCAAAAGGCTAAAATATACTTTTATGAAAATGGTTAGAAGCATGATGGGTTATGCATGTCTGTGAATGTATGTTCTTTCTACAACTGTGTAATTTAAATAGATTTCCTAATAAAGAAGTTTCAAAGACACACTTTGGACTAGAAAAGATGAAAACCTAGTTTAATTTAAATCACCTTTAAGTTATGGTTGTTCAGTTGGATGTGAGAGCTAACATTCCCAAGAATGAAAATTGGATTTGAAATCTATTATTTGTTCATTTTACTAAATAATCCAAATGGTATTCTTTAATGTTCTAACCGTAGTATTGATGTTTATTTTCAATGATGTTGTAGTAAAAAGGGGTTGTCGTTCACTCGGACTTGATGGGATTGATTTTAAGTTTTAATAAAAGAAAAATATATACAAATATTGTCACAGGATGAAGAGACACTGAGACGCAGGATTTCACTACTTTTCATATTGTTGTGGTTCAGTCATTAACTCTAAACGATATAGCTCAAGCAAAAGAAGTTGTGACTCTAATTCTTTGCCAAAATTAGATTTCATAAAACATTATATGTAAGTCGTAAGCATGACGCATCAAAAGTAATTTAAACTAAGCATGTGATATCAGACAGAATAACAAATAATTAATAGAAATCATAAAACAATTAAATCTATGCAAAAAGTCATATAAAGAATTAACTCATTTACCACAATCATGAAAAGTTGCTTCCTCCGTCGTCCCAGTGATGGGTTCTAGCTCATCATGGTGTAAACACGCTCAAAAATCATTGTTAATGCTCAAAAATGGTTTACAAATGATGAACAAGGGAGAAAAGATGAAAAGCCTGATTTGTAACAGATTTTAATTGTTACAAACAGATCAAGTTACAGAGAACGATACATGTATGTTGCGGAAATTTTAAGTCTGCCTTCTGTATTACGACCCACAGTTGCGAGTCGTTAACGCTGTTGAAGAACGACTGTTCTGGGCTGTCTGTTCTTCGTGTTCTTCAGCTCATGCAGCAGCAGAAAACAATTCTCTGCAACTCGATTCTCCGGCTCTGTTGAGGCTCTATACCTCTCCCAAACTCTCCATGACCTTCTAATCGACCCTAGAACTCTTTATATACTAGTCAGGGCCTCAAAAATCTCTGTAATAACTCCAGAATTATTTCCCTTAACTCGGGAATATTTTGTTTCTCCTTTACGCATTTGTTGCTGTCAACTGGTGTATACTCCCTCCAAACACGTTGAGTCATCATCCAAAAGCATAACAGAATGAGGATAGCGCACCCAGGTCACACGTAATCGCTAGTAAATAGCTTGGAAAATATCCGGAAAATATCTCCTTCTCTATTTCACTTCGAACGGACTGTCCAGCCAAATTCAGTCGAAACAAAAGCCCATACCGTGCCTGTGATGCTCCAACAAAGCTTCCCAACCAATTTCAAACCATTGAGTCTCACGGAATTCCTCCAAAATCGCAACCCTATTCTCGCCCGTGAAACCTAAGATTTTCCCGCCAAAACCAGAATTCAAACGAGGAAGAAAGGGTTGCCCCTTATCCCACAGCTGGGGGTGCGAATATCAAATGGGTGCCCCTTAGTAATTGGGTTACCCCTTATCCAAAGTGGAAGTCCGAATATCAAATGTCCTCCGGGGTGTTCCGAGCAACTTTTCGAGCCGAATTTTCCAAAAATATTTATTTCCAAAAATACCTAAAAATACATAAAAACACAATATTAGTACAAAAATCGAGTTCCAACAATACCAACACTGAGGACAATTCAGACACAAAAATGTGTCTATCAAATACCCCCAAACTTATTATTTGCTAGTCCTCGAGCAAATTTATTCTAGAAAATAAAATCATTTGAACCCCTAGGTGGCCCTAGTGGCGGAGTGTTGTCTCCGGAGGGTTTACCAGAGGTGTACCCACAAAACCTTTACCAGCACCCTAGCTATCTACGCAGAACCTTGGAAGGCACTAAAGTATCTCCTTGGTTGGCATACTTATTGACTACGGGAGGAAGTATCCCGATGCGAAATTCCAATTCTTTGTACACGAGTTTGCACTCAAGCATACTAAAATTCATATATAAGTCACAGAGCTCTACTCAGATAGTCGCACTATGGACATCAATACCCGGAGTCAAAACTAATCACATGGATAGATCAAGAAGATGGATATAGAGAAAAACATAGATGGTTTTGATGTTTACTAAGTGAACGGTGTTTCCCATATCTGTCTGAAGGCCTCCACCAAAATGAACCTATCCTAATGGACTGAGATATTAGTCTGACTAATATCAACACACTGGCATATACAAGGGAACCAGTGGTCGATAATCCTAACTCTAGGTCAACACAACTGGCATATACAAGGGTTCTAGTGGTCGACTTTATTGAATTTATTCCGGTTGGTCAGATGGTCTGGTCTCATTTTTTTTTTTTTTTTTTTTTTTTTTTTTTTTTGTATCTCAATCACTCTAATTCACCCTAGCATTGGTAACAACTTGATTCGTGGGCCCCACCTAATCACTTAGAGAAACATAGTTTACAAAGAACAAAACAAAATAAAAACAGAAGTGAAAAGGACTCAACGAGATATGGTGAAACTATCATGTTATTTCTAACACCTGAGCTCTGTGCTTTTATGAATAGACTCTTTAGATGTTGCAATCTAATCAGATTGGTTCCTCAACTCCTACAACAAAAATGCTTCCATCCACTTAGATTGGTTAGTGCCATCCTTAATAAACATAAATATCTAGGCTCTGAAGTTTATTTATTGCAACTAAAAAGTTTCTCCCATACCCCCAAACTTAAATCTAACATTGTCCTCAATGTTCTAAAGATGAAACTAAAAACATGAACAAGGAGAAATTGTTACCATTTGAAGAGAAGAGTAAGGAAAGATATTACCGTGTTGCATGAGCATGGGTTACCTCCCAAGAAGTGCTAAGTTTAAAGTCTTCACCAGGACTAAGAAAGAACTAGTCACCTCGAAGAATCATATAACAAGAAGGAATAACTGTGGGTCATCTGGATCAAAAGGTATTACCCAAAAGAAGAGAAAATTGCAATAAACCATGAAGATATCGAACATACCCTTATTCAACTTTTTGTTTAAGACAACTATATCTAGTTGTGGCTCAGGTTCAGGCTCTATGAACGGGTCTAAATAAAATGTTTTCATGGGTTGGACTTCCTCAAAAGAAGGATTCTTGAGATCAGGTTGTAGAGTCTGGAATTACTCAAGTAGGAACTTAGACGCACATAACAATAACCTGAATAATTGGGGATCCTCTAAGTCAATCAGACTTGACTCACACAGCTGACCACAAAAAGATTGGTGGTCTTCCTTAAGCAAATGTGTCGACCCTAATATCCTAAAGTAATTAGGTTTAGTCTCAAAACTTAATAATTGACACATCTGAAACTTATACGTACCCACAATTAGAAGGAAGGTTTTTGGTGGGAAAACAAAGTCAATCGTGGTATCATAGCCTGGGTTAACCACATCAACCAGAGGATGGGTTTCTAACAACTGAACTTCCCTATGGACATAACTAGGTTCAGGAAAAAGTGTATGAAGATAGTCTTGTAAAATGGTTGAGGCACGGATGTCCAGTCCTAAGTGAGGGGACTTTCTGAGAGTTAAAGGTAATGCACTAGGAGAGTGATAATCACCCCCAAACTTAGATTTTTCAGTGTCTCTAGATAGACTAGTCACAATTTCCCTAATTTCTAGAACATCAGAATCCTGAAAATGGTCAATTGATTCTAAGTTATTATCAGGTAATGCATCCTTACTCATCTCTACGAGTTTATCGTCTTCTAAGACTAGTGTTTTTAAATCACTAGACTCTAAAACAGTATTCTCAGGGTAAACTCTTTCCTCTAAACCATCATCATAATCATATAAAGGATTATCAAATGAAAGTTTCTAGTAAAGGCCCGTTAACTAAGGTGTTAATCATAATTACTTCCTCTGATTCACTTATAGGCACATCAAATAATGGATTATCCAGCATGTTGCAGGCTAAAGGATCATGAACTACATCGTCTAAAACGGTGGCATCTCTATTCAAATCCTCGTCCTTTCGAATAGGTGAATAATTATTAAAATTATTGGGATTTGAACCAGAAATAGTACTATCATTATAAAGTTCAATCGGAGTAACAAATTCCTGATCACTATGCCTATTTATTTCGAATTCTTCATCAACACTATCCTCATCATAATCATTATTATAAAAACATGAAAATGGTTGAACCTCATCTAAACAAGTAGTGTTACCAATTCTAACCTCATCATCTTGATTATGTGAATAATTATCTTCATTCTCAAAGGTATTATTGGATACACTATATTGGAAATTCAAGTTATTTCGAGCAATAATTTCATTCGTCTTTAACTCAAGTCTACGTGTCGACTCAGCTATCCTCTCAAGGGTCTCCTCCAAAGAAAGTTCCCTTAGTGTTGGATCTAAGTTTTGAGTTAATCTATTGAGGATATCTTCTAAAGATTCAGTCGTTGTTGCAGTCCTTTCGTCCATAACTACGTTATTTACCTCAGCCTAACTTACATGTTGATTGCTAACTTTTGTGTCGACTCAGCCAAACCCCTGAGGGACTCTTCTAGAGAAGGAAGAGGAACAGAAGGATCATAATAAGGACTACTTTTCAAAAGTTTGATTGTATCCTCTAGAGACGAAGAACTATTAATATAATCTTCTTGCTCGAATGACCGATGCACATGCGGATAGTAATTGGGCTCACCATGGTATGACCCATAACCTTCCAAAGGTTGGCGTTCCCAACCACTATTCACACTATGGTCATAAAAAGAGTGATGTCCATAATGTTCAGTTGGATATTCATATTCATTGTGATGGCTATTATAATACCAGTTTGACATCCTAACTGCAAGGGAAAACAAACACAAACAAGGCTGACTCGACCACAACAAACCTACTGATTTCTAGCAAACAAAAAGCATGATGGCTCCACTTAGATTGTTTCTAGACCAGCTTCTAATCCTTCGAAAGGGAATTCGTTACAATTTAAGCAAACCTCTCTGGAATCAATCCGAGTTTAAGTAAGTTGAATAGAGGCGAGGGAAGATTTATCTTATGAGCTATTATCGTTTAGAATTGATTTTTGAACTGCATAAAATTGAAGTCTGGTGGAATCCTGAGTCCCGGTCATCTCTTCATCCTGTGACAATATTTGTATATATTTTTCTTTTATATACAAAAGATGTTTATTTTCAATGATGTTGTAGTAAGAAGGGGTTGTCGTTCACTCAGACTTGATGGGATTGATTTTAAGTTTTAATAAAAGAAAATAAAAGAAAAATATATACAAATATTGTCACAGGATGAAGAGACACTGAGACGCAGTATTTCACTACTTTTCATATTGTTGTGGTTCAGTCATTAACTCTAGACGATATAGCTCAAGCAAAAGAAGTTGTGACTCTAATTCTTTGACAAAATTAGATTTCATAAAACATTATATGTAAGTCGTAAGCATGACGCATCAAAAGTAATTTAAACTAAGCATGCGACATCAGACAAAATAACAAATAATTAATAGAAATCATAAAACAATTAAATCTATGCAAAAAGTCATATAAAGAAATAACTCATTTACCACAATCATGAAAAGTTGCTTCCTCCGTCGTCCCAGTGATGGGTTCTAGCTCATCATGGTGTAAACACGCTCAAAAATCATTGTTAATGCTCAAAAATGGTTTACAAATGATGAACAAGGGAGAAAAGATGAAAAGCCTGATTTGTAACAGTTTTAATTGTTACAAACAGATGTTACAGAGAACGATACATGTAAAGTGTTGTTGTTTGAAATTTTAAGTCCGCTTTACGTATTACGACCCACGATTTGCGAGTCATTAACGTTGTTTAAGAACGACTGTTTCAGGGTGTCTGTTCTTCGTGTTCTTCGACTCATGCAGCAGAAGAGAAAACAATTCTCTCGCAACTCGATTCTCCGGCTTTGTTGAGGCTCTATACCTCTCCCAAACTCTCCATGACCTTCTAATCGACCCCAGAACTCTTTATATACTAGTCAGGGCCTCAAAAATCTCTGTAATAACTCCAGAATTATTTCCCTTAACTCGGGAATATTTTGTTTCTCCTTTAAACGTTTGTTGCTGTCAACTGGTGTATACTCCCTCCAAACACATTGAGTCATCATCCAAAAGCATAACAGAATGAGGATAGCGCACCCAGGTCACACGTAACTGTCGTAAATAGCTTGGAAAATATCCGGAAAATATCTCCTTCTCTGTTTCACTTCGAACGGACTGTCCAGCCAAATTCAGTCGAAACAAAAGCCCATACCGTGCCTGTGATGCTCCAACAAAGCTTCCCAACCAATTTCAGCCATTGAGTCTCACGGGAATTCCTCCAAAATCGCAACCCTATTCTGCCCGTGAAACCTAAGCTTTTCCCGCCAAAAACCAGAATTCAAACGAGGAAGAAAGGGTTGCCCCTTATCCCACAGCTGGGGGTGCGAATATCAAATGGGTGCCCCTTAGTAATTGGGTTACCCCTTATCCAAAGTGGGAGTCCGAATATCAAATGTCCTCCGGGGGTGTTCCGAGCAACTTTTCGAGCCGAATTTTCCAAAAATACCTAAAAATACATAAAAACACAATATTAGTACAAAAATCGAGTTCCAACAATACCAACACTGAGGACAATTCAGACACAAAAATGTGTCTATCAAGTATGACATTTATTGAAACCGAAAATATAAATTCATTAGTGATGGCATAATCAGTGGGAGTACGTGGATATATCTGTTCAAGAAGTCATGATAATGATCCCATTATTTAATATTTCTACAGATAATGTGAGTCTTCTCATTTTCGGAATGTTAGATGATGAAAGACCGCAAATTACTAATCCAATACTCCATAAAAAAACTATTGCCAATAATTTTTTAATAACAACTTGAACCAGCATTAACAAGGTTTCAAAAGAGACTGAAAGAAAGTTATTCACGTTGTTTCAGTGATTTGCTTAGAAGAATTTATTTCATTTTAATATGAAATGGAAAAGACTCGGTTTCGGATTCACAAATATTACGTGTAATAATTTTGATTAATGGATTGATGATATGTTAAATAAAAATCAATGGTTGAACGTCAAGTATGGGACATTGTTTAGTTGCTCTAATGGCACAAAACAGTTGTGTGCACGTGGGTATTTCAGCCCTAGCATGGCTGTAATTGCATTACTAAACGATATAAAGCTGGAATCTCATCACTACCTAACAAAAGTTCAACATCCTGTTTAGCTTTTCTTTTAATTTACCTAAATATCCTCGTCTAGATGATAAGGATGGACTAATCAACAGTGTAAACTTGGAAATATCTATAGGGTATAATTGTCAATTTTCATAATTTGTCTCTTTCCTCACTGCTGCGGCTTCCTGCCTAGTCCCTCCACGTCTGGCGTATCCCAGACTCCATTGGTCCAACTCTCTGACTATATAAACACGTTTCTCATTCTCATTAAATCAAAATCAAAACCATTTCTTCTTCTTTTCTGCTACAATTCAATTCTCGCTTTGAATTAAGCCTAATCAACATCTTGAAGACTGATCGTTAGTTTATGATTAGTTTACGCACTTGATGATGATTTCCTGCATGATGATCATTGTTATGAGCACTTTTCCCATCCCTATCTTTCTGGATTTCATCACTAAGAGAAGAATTCTCGGCTTGCAGGTCTGATACTTTTTCCTCGAGAGATCTTTTCTCGGCCAGCAGTTTTGCACCTGATCCCGTCAGAGGAAGACTAGGCAGGTTATAGAAGTCAGACTCTAGTTCCTCACGAGACCAGATCCCTAGCTTCACTTCTCGATCGATTGACCACCAAACCTTGACATTTTATATACTTAAAATCTCCTTCGCACTTCTTGGGAAGCTAGATTTGAAAGCATCATAGTCACTCTCCTTGTTGTTGCCCAAATCAAGATGTTTAGAGATCCGCAAAGAAAATTTTCTCTCGGTTGATCACCGTATGAAGACGTGAATGATGTATCTAAACCAATCAAGGGGATGGCGGTGGAAAGCTTTGAAGTTGTCGAGTGGCGTGGCCACATCAACATAATGGTGATGCATCTTAATGATTTTGAGAAGATCCTTGGTAACAACTTTTTCAAGACAGCAGAGGCAACAGTGATGCCCCACCTTGGCGGGATTTTCATACAAAGTCCATGTGCACCTTGTTTCGTGAAAGGAGTAAGGAATGTCAGTCCATACGACATGATGCGCGACAAAGGCAGGGCAAGTGAGTTTGCGCCTGTAAAGTCGTTTGAAGAAAGCTTAGTTGAGATTCAGGAGTAATTCAGATATCTTATGGATCTTAGCATTCCTTGCTTGCCGATTATCGATAGAAGTATGAAGCAGGGGCCTTGCATTCTTTGTTTGCAAGTGCCTGGACCAGCAAGGTTGCTGAAGTATGGAAGCTTTGGCACATATCTGTGTCTTGTTTCTGTTTGAGATTTATATTGGGTATTGCTGATATTGAAGTCTTAAAAGATAACATACTTTTGTTGGTTTATTTTCTTTGGTTAGTTGTTTGCTTTTAGTAAGGCCGTGTGTTGGCCAATGGTGTAAATGGGAACAAGTCTCTATATTTTTTTATGTAAGGATAATGTAATGAATAAAGGTGGTGTTTAAGCAAAAACCTTGTCTCTTTTTGCTTAATGTAAAGATAGTTCATTGGGGAAGCACTACAAGTATACTTAGCCAAAGTATACAATAAGAAACGTTGAAAGCAAGGCCAAGCAAGAATTAAAGTTTGTGGCATAGGCATGTTTGCTATTGGGAGAGTTACGTAGAAGTGCGACAGTATTTGGCAGCGATAGCATGGAGTAACGCAGCAAGAATGAATATGTAAGTCCATAAAGCATATGAGTTAAGAGTAACTCATAGTTAGGAAGAATATGATGTTATTTTTACGCTACATTAAAGCTTAGCAGTTTGAAATAACAAGTGAGGCCTTGTTAGTTTCAAAGGCGCGTGAAGAGGAACCTTGTCCAAATAAACGGTGGGACGTCCCGGGTATCCTAAGTCATGGATAATGTCATGCATTTCAGTCTAATTTGCACAAGAGTCTTGCAAAATGATTCAAGAACACTTAGTCTACAGTAAGTCCCGTTGAATTGCAAAAGTGCAATGTCAGTCGGAATTGAAGGAATTAAGCTAAGTTATGCATATCAGGATGATATGTTGGCTGTTTGGCGTGTACACTTAGGCACGAAATGGCTTGAAGTCAAAATTTGTGCCCTGATGTAAAAAGCATAGCGACAGATTGCAATAGCATTTGGGTGTTAAGATGCGAATGAAGTATAATTGTAACATAGTCGACGATGCGACAGTGAAGATCGAATTCATAGGCTTAATGACAAGGTAAACAAACTAAGTGGTGGCGTACATTAATAGGCAGAAAAGTTTTGGCAAGGTTAAAAGCCAAACAAAGTTGCTAATTTCTGAGAGTGGCTCAGATGCGTACAAGGCCAAGAAAGTTCAGTAGAGTATGAACTAAAGTTGCATTCAATGAGGACGATGAATGAATTGGGTAGGGGGGTCTATGACATACCTCAATAGTGGTGCACAATCATTGCGCAATATTGAAGTTGTAGCCTGACAGATGGAGTTGCACAGTCTGACGATGTAGCGCCAACGTGGCTGGCACAAGAAAGGCTACTTAACACATGTAATACCATACGATAGTGTTGCATATCCGTATTCGGAGTTAGCCTAGCTAAAGGAAGGAATAAAGGATGAAATGCAATTCATGGAATGACTTTGGCATCGTTCCAAGCATTGTCCAAGGCTTGGGAAATGCATATGCAACAGTGGCATTGCCAAATGCGCCATTGGTGATTATTTCTCGCCAATAAAGATGAAAGAGATGCATATGAAGCATGCAGTTCAACTAAGAAAGCCAGGACTCAATTGGCATGATATTTGGGTGTTGGTATCAAAATAAGCTAAGTCCATGATCGGGATGAATGAAGTGCAACCATTGCCAGATGCTTGGCAGAAGTGCAAGTTGAATGAAGCGTAACCATTGCTGAACACTTGGCGTAGGCCAAGATTGAGTGAAACACAATCATTGTCGAACGTTGGCACGGACCAAAGTTTAGTGTAGCGCAATGATTGTCGGATTTGAGTTCAAGCTGTCAGTTGTGAGTGTGTGTGCATCACACGCATGCCAAAGAGAAAGAGAAAGTTAGATACGGTTATAAAATGGATTTATAACTTAGTTCGGCATAGCCTAACCGTTCGATACAAGTGTGGCGCCATTCTGCAAGCCAACACTAAAGTTAACAGTAAAAAAGTGATTGTGGCTGTTAGGGATTTGCCTATGGACAGATGGTTGTTCATAGAGCGTGGAACTGTGTTGCATACAGATTGGCCCTGGTTCTTGGCATTATAAATATCTAGAGAACCCTTGCAAATGAGAGTTGTGCAAGTGTTGAGGAACCACATTGCAGTAGAGAGTAATTCTGTGTTAGGCTTAGAGAATAAGCTTGTAAGTCCATTTGTTGGACGAGTTTTGTATCTTCCCCTTAAGCTAATAAAAGAGAGTTTGTTGGCTTATATGTTTGTATTAGTATCCTGTTGATTCGACAATACTCCCCAATTCCGTAAAGCATAAACATGGCATAAACCCCTTTGTAGTATGGTTTACGTTGCTGGTAGAGAAAATCTAAGTTAGGTCTTTCGTTGCATAACTAAGTGAAGTTGGATGTTTGCATAAGTGCAAACTTATAAGTCTGAAATACGAGTGGGTGATAAGAATTTATTGAACCACTGTATTGCCGGGTTAAACTCTCGCGAAAAATTGCTTGGAGCATTTGGAGGTGTGACAATAATCCATAAGGTCATTGAATGATCGTATAGGGCAAAAAATATATATATATATTTTTTTTTTATTTCTTCTCATCCGGTCACTCTTTCAACGGATGCATTTTTTTTTTCCTTATCCGGTCATTAAGTGTCAATTTTTTTTTAAATTTTTTAATAAATTAAAAATGTAAAGTAATATATGTATGTCCCAATTTGTGGATATTTATCTAAAATACATAGCGGATGTTTTAACATCCATGCCGTAGGAGTTTCCTATAACAAAAATAAAAATAAAAAAATTGATAGATAATCGCAGGCGTGTTGACCTTTATTATTTATGTACGGTTGGTTCTAGAGCTTCTTTTTTTTTTTTGAAGGAGAAAATGTTTTTATTTATAAACAGATCAAATACCCCTCATTCTATCATGAGAAAGGTAAAATACAGAGAGGATGGTCATGTGTAGACCAACTCCTAGTTACATTTTCTTCATTAGCATATTGACATAATACATGTGCTATCTCATTAGCACTTCTAGGAACAGATTTAAACACAATATTTTCAAACTCAGCAACTTTTTTTTGCTTTTATGATCTCCATCTTTATATTTTCTTTGACTTGATTAATTGGACCATTGATTACAGTAGAAACACTTTCAGCATCACCTTCTACGATAACTTTCTCCAAGTTAAGACTTCTTGCCGATAAACTCCTAAGTTGTACACCCTAACCTCAGCTTTTAATGACGATGTGTCTGTAAAACAATATGTGATGCAACCAAGAAAATTCCTTTCGCTATCCCGAGCCAGAGCAGACACATCACCCTTATTCAATCTGAAAGCAAAGATCGACATTTACTTTAACATAGAAAGAAGGTGGAGGAACCCAAGTTTCGCTTCAATATGTTGGATTTCCCGAGAACGATTATCTTTGTAATGGAGATTGCTGATGATAGTGTTTTCTATAATCATCCCAAGCCAACTTCATACACCTTTCCTTAGATAATCGAACATCATTGAATACCATATCATTCCGCATCTTCCATATATTCCACAGTAAACAAGAACCCAGAATAAATGTATTACCACCATCACGAACCTACATCCAAGTAGTGATAATATTTTTGACATCTTGAGATCCCGAGATATCAGGGAAGTTAAAAGGAAAGTCATAAAATACATTCTTTGTGAACCAAACAACCAAAGAATAGATGATAAACAGATTCCGTGGTGTGAGCAAAAGTGCATAGATTATCAATGGAAGAATTAAATCTCGCGATGTTTTCCTTGACTGCTACTCCATTATGTATCACTTTCCAGATAAATAGCAAGATTCTTGGAGAAATATCTTTAACTTTCCAGAGTTTCTTCCACGGGAAACTACTTAAAGAAGAAGAAGTTGCAGAATTATCGGCCAGGAGTTTATAACAAGATTTTGTAGTGAAACTGCCGGAAGGAGTGTTAAGCCACATTAAAGAATCCTCCATGGTGTTCTCAATGAGATATGTATAAATTTGATATCTTCTCCACGATATCCGAGGAAATAAATCTTGTAAAACATCCATATTCCAGGTCCTTGTATTCTCGATCAATTAAATCAAGAACCACCGTAAATTCGGAAGAATAAAATTCTAGATTTCTTAGCCTACCGCCCAAGAGATTTGGCACCCACTGATCATCCCATATATTCACTTCATCACCCTTATTAATGAGCCAGCAGATATTATTTTCCATATATTCTCTAACTTGTAGCATTCCTCTCCAGGTTGAAGAACATAGATTAATTTCCATGGAATTCCAAAAAGATTCACCCTTCAGATACTTCGCAGATAACAAACGCACCCACATTGCGTTTTTATTTGTAAGAAACCTCCACACTAACTTACACATCAAAGATTTATTCACCAACTCCATGTCTCCGATACCCAGGCCACCATCATCTTTAGATTTGCAAATTTTAGGATTATAAACAGATATAGGCCTGATTTTCAACCCGATAGACAACCATAGGCCCGTTTTTTTTGAAAATTGCAAATCTAGGCCTCCATCCATGTTTCCATCCAAATCCGTTACTTTTGTCAATTTATCGGTCAACACGGTCAATTTCTCCTCAAATGAGATGATATAATGATGCATAATTTACTTTTATACCCTTTAGTTTATGGTTACACGTGTAATAATTTTGGACACTTATCTTTCGTGATCCATCTCTAAGAACTTGGACGCCTGAGATTCAATTTCGCAAATTTTTCTATAACGGACACGTGTGATATTTTTAGTCGTTCATTTTAGGGGAATGGAAATTAAAAGACGAATCTAGATCTCGTCGTCTATTTTTCTTTTCTTCTTCAATTGTTCTTCCTCTGTGAGAGAAAATGAATAAGCCAAAAAATGGAGTTTCGAAACAAACACGATTGCTAATTTTTTTAGAGGTTAATCGTGTGAAGTTTTTTTTTGTTAAGGCAGAGATTTGGTAGTGAGTTGGTCAAGAACAAGATGGTGCTGCCGTGAGTAAGGTGATGAAAAATGCTTCAAAAACAAACTAAGGTGATGAACCAGCTGCAGATGATGTTATTGGAAGACACTGGGAGGTTTTTGAAGGGTTTGTGACGAATTAGAATATGGGTTCTTATTGAATTCGTATTTGGTTCTAGTTGCAGGTATCACGGGTTTTGAATTGTGGTTGAATTAGAAAATGATGGAGTTGGTTTGCTGATGCTGAGAAGAAATTGACCTGCTACTGGTAATCGTTGGTGATGATGATTTTAATCTGTTAAATGAAAACGAAATTGATGAGGGTATTGACAGATTTCTAAATATATGAAATAGTGATGCTCGAGGAATTGTTAAACGAATTGCAGTGGTAGTTGGAGATGGAATTGGTTTAAATTATAAGTGCAGCTTTTGAGTTAGTTCTGAATATCGATTAACACTCAATTCAGCGAGATTCAACATGCATACAACCCTAAAATCAGCATCAGCGACATCTGTTCTTCACGAATATTCGATGAGAATCAATATCACCAAATCGATTCGACAAATTCATCAACATAATTGATCCAGAAGATAAGTATAAACTCCTAATGTACTTTCGATTTAATCGATTCTAATCTACGAATATGATCGAAAGTTTTTCTATGAGCTTGTTATTGAACTTGGGTACCATTGAAATTCGTTGTTGGAGAATTGGATTGTGTTTGTGTTGGCTCAGGAGAGTGAGAACTTCAATGCTTGCAAGTCGTTTGACAGAATGTAGCAGTAGACTGAATTTGGGCAGTGTTGAAGGAGAGTGAGAACTGCAATGAGGGACTCACTGAGTTACCAATGAAACTCAATGATTTGAGGATTTAAAAGTCTTTTTAGACTCCCCTAACGGTGCCAAAAAGGTAGATAACTGTCGTTAGCCGTTTTTTCAATAAAACGGTCAAAACCGGCCTAGATTTGTAATTTTCAAAAAAACGAGCCTATGGTTGTAACCCTGAAAAAAAACAGGCCTATATCTGTTTTTAACCCCAAATTTTATCCCAATTTATAAAATGTAGTTTCTTCATCTCCATTTCATGACCCCACCAAAACGAGCATTGTATTCTTTTGATCATATTCAACACTGACTTTGGAATTAAACAAGTACGAAAGGAAAAAAATGGGAGAGAAGAAAGAACTGATTTATAGAACCGTAATGCCTGCTTGAGATAGAAAATGATTCCTCCATCCAGAAGGTCTTGATCTAAATTTGTCAATAAGAAAATCAAAACTTGTAATTCTTGAATCTGCTAACAATGAAAAAATTCCCAAGTACTTTTCATTCTTCCTCATCTCTCTAACACCCAAATCTGGCAGAATAGTTGTTTTTCCGAATTCTTCAACACCACCGCTGAACACTACTGCAGACTTACTGAAATTAATTTGCTGTCCTGACCAATCTGAGTATTGTTTAATCAATTTTTTTAGATTAATAACATTGATTCTGTCATTTTTACCAAAGAAGAACAAATCATCTGCGAACATTAAGTGAGAGATCATAGGTGCCCATCTATTTATTTTTAAACCTTGATATAATCCTTCTTCTTCATATTTTCTCATCAATAAAGAAAGACCCTGAGAGAAGATTATGAAAAGAGATGGAAATAGCGGACAACCTTGACGTAAACCCCTTTCAGCCGTGAAAAATCCCTTTGAAACACCATTCAGTAAAATAGAAAAACTTGTACAAGAAACACAATTCATGATTAACCGAAGTGAGTGCCCATGAACACCTAGCAACTGTAGCATCTTCTCCAAATAAGGCCAATTGACTCTGTCATACGCCTTAGACATATCGATTTTTAAAGCAAAAAAACCTTCTTTAGCTTCAGATTTGTGCATGGAATGTAACAATTCTTTTGCAATCACGATATTGTCTGTGATTTGTCGACCCTCCACAAAAGCATTCTGAGACCAAGAAATAAAATGTTGTAAGTGTGATTTTAATCGATTACACAAAAATTGAACATCAATATGTTGTAACTATAAAGCATTCTAGAGCTTCTAAAATGGTATCTTTTCCACAAAAATTGAACATCAATATGTCCTTTCATCTTTTTTATGTTTTGCAAACTTTTCTAAATTCTTATCTTGCAATTTGTACTAAAAGGTTTTTCTATTGTTCGATGGTGATAATTTGGGTGCTTCAGCCTTCAAGGCAATTGCTTGTAACAAAATTCAAACACAAACGCTGTTTTTCTCTTAGTAGTACATATTCGAGGAAACACCCAGTGATAATATTACATATACCAGACCATTTCATCAAAATGTTTCATTTTAGCGATCTTTTGTTGTGAATAGTCATGTCCATCATCAATCACCAGTCCTAGTACCCTCAGAGTGATCGTGACGGATCTGCCAAGGAACAAACCGAAAATCTTTGATGCGTCCCCATGGTGTTTGCTATAGCTATTGCATGGATATGTACTAAGGTGTCAGTTACGTGGCTTTAGCAGTTAAGTGGGTTAAGGGTAGTTTGCACGGTTACAGTAGATTTCCTTTATATAATGAAATGGTATTGATGTTCTTGTGTCTGTATCCTCTTCTTTGCTTCTAAATAATTCTTCTAGCCTCCTTTCTGACCCTTCTTCCCTCTCTTTCTGACCCTTCTTCCCTCTCTTTATAGTTTTTTTTCAATTCGGAACTGTTTGTCTTCTTCTTTGGTACAGTAGCTATTGCATTAGGCTCCCATGAACCCTTACTAAGCAATCTTCATAACACAGAACACTATTAATAGAATTAAGATGGGTTTGAAATCATTAGTAAAAAGTCCTAGGGACCTTAGAAAAGGATTTAAGATCATTAGTCAAACGTCTTAAGACCTTAAACTTATTAGCGAAAGATCTTAGATACTTGGAAAAGGATCTAAAATCCTTAACAAAAGGTCTTAGAGCAACTGCACTTGTGCGAGTATAACCAAAGATCAAAGACCAAAAAAACGATCAAATTTGAGTTTAGTCTGTAGTGTGACGCTACGGGCAGAAGACTAAATTTGGTGAAGCGTACACTATACGTTCGCCTGATGGTGGAGCGTACACTATACGTTCGCCCGATGGGGCGGAAATACAAAAATGAAGAGAAAAAAAAAATGGGGCGGAGGTATAAAGCTCGCCCCACTATGAAGAGAATAAGAAAAAAAGAATGGGACGGAGGTATAAACCACGCCCCACACTAAAGAAGAATAAATAAATAAAAAATAGTGGGGCGGAGGTATAAACCACGCCCCACACTAAAGAGAATAAAAAAAAAAGAATGGGCGGGTAGATTATATACCCGCCTGGTGGTGGGGCGAACACTATACGTTCACTCGACTATATTTGGTTTTGGTCTTGGTCCCAAACCAAATATAGTCTGGGATTTGGTCTTGGTCCGGATTTTAGTCGATAGTATGTCCCGCTGTGTCACGTATTTTGACCAAATTTTTAGTTATAGTCGTCCACTGTGGTTGCTCTTAGGACCATTGATAAAATTGAACATATGATTCCAAAAGTGAGTATCATCCTCATTTCTTGTTATTATTATTTAGAGTTTTGATTTTTATTCCTTTTTCAAAACCCTAATTTTGTTGTTTGTAATTCACTCCGGGTATTAGTTACACGTAGACGAGAACGATGAAGTTGTGGTCGATATGATTTTGGACAAATTAAGCTCTCTCACTACGGCATCGGTCTTTTAGAAAGGTATGTACGCTCTGCATAACCGAATATCCCAAAAAAACTCAAACTCCTTCTTCTTCTTCTTCATCAATTCATTTTACAAATCTTCAATTACATATCAATTTTTTAGTAGATTTTCAGGTGTTGCCTAGATTTACTCTAATATTAATTAGGGTAAATTTGGGTAACATTTAAATTAGGTTTTTATGCTTTCAATAAAACTTGTCCTTGTTTTACTGAGGATCTTAGAATCGGAGTTTTGTATATATTTCTCCCGATCGTCTTCTAATGGATGACTATTGTCATTATGGAGAATATAATAGCCTTACTGGCACTTTGTTAACATGTGATGGTATGTTCATGTATATTGTTAACGACGATTTCCTCCGGCGTGACGTAGGTCTTTGCAACTCGATACAAGATCCATGGCTACCGGTTCTAATCATGAGTATGATGTTATGTGCTTATTACTCCTTGTTATGGGAGCATCAAGATTTGAAGAAGTTATCCAAATGGTTGGAAAGAGTTCCAAAAACCATCCCTCAGAAAACATATGTTTTCTATTTGAATATGTACTCAATACTTTTAATGTGTGTTAGATCTTCTGTAATAGGGGCTCTCATTAAATGTATTTTTTACTATTTTTTGTTAATGATGTATGAATTTCTGTCACTTGTTGACATTTTATTAATATAATTTCTCTTGGGGCTATGTTTAGCCCCTTGTTCCTTCAAAAAAAAAAAAAAAAAAAAAAAGTATGTACATTCAACACATCTCATGAGATTTTATCTTTTCTTGACTACCATGGCAAGTTTATGGTGTCTACATAGATTATTGAGGAATATACATTGGCTATATATAGATATAGCACCTTAGTTTATAGTTGGATTTATAAGTGGCTTCTTCTTTTTTTGGCCTAACTTGCTGATCCAAGCAGACACTTGAAGACCACTCAAGCGCTTCCAAATTGTGTCGTTTTGGTAGGAAGACCACCACAAAAAGCACCGACGAAGAGGTAGAAGATAGATGTACGTCGTGGTCAGAATTTTTCAAATAGCTTTTTGTTTTGCCAGGCTTGTCTGAGTTTCTTCGTTCTTTGAGTTGTCAGGACTGTCTGACTTCTCTTCATCTGTAATCTTTGTTTTAGTCTTAATAAAATTTGTTTGTTTAGCAATACATTGAGTTCCAGCCAAAGGATAATGCCAGCGTTCTTTGTTCAACATTAAGTTTCGTACGAATGACATTTTGTGTTGCCCCAATCAAGCAAAATATGTAGGTATATTCTGCAAATAAACATAAAACGTGAGAAGTAAAAATAAAAATAAAAGACGCCGTTGCCGGGGATCGAACCCGGGTCACCCGCGTGACAGGCGGGAATACTTACCACTATACTACAACGACCTTGTTGCATATTTTGATTCTCGAATATTTATAGAGAAACTTGCCAAACCAGGCTGCTAGGCTAGACTGCTAGCCAGTAGTTGCAACTGCAGTCTCCAGCTTCGGTCAAACACATATGCGAACTTATCTCTACACCTTGTAGAAGATTCGAGAAGGTATTAGAGTCAATCTTGTTACAGATTGGATAAGTAATATGAGCACAGATATCGCAACAGAGCTTTATCTAAATCCCAACAGAGCTTATCTAGAGGTTCTGAAAACCTATAAAAGGATAACAAATATCCTAAGGAAGGTACGCAATCAAACCCCTAAAAACTCACCTGCAAATACTTGAGACTGACTTGAGCGTCGGAGTATTTGTTTTGCAGGTACCCCCTCTGCGTGCTTGGAAGATAGCTGCGGAGATCAGCAACTTCAATTGAGATTGTTTGAGGTAAAGATCTATTTTTGCCCAAACATCTTTGGCGCCGACTAAGGGGATCGATGTTCTTGCACCGGAATAAAACGTCAAGCTCAGATCACGGATGTGCTGCAGGCTAATGATATCACCTGCTCACTTTGATTTTACCTTTCTTCTTCTCCGTCGCATCTTGACTGGTTTGCCCATCCGTTCCCTTTTTTATCGTTCCATATATTTTTAGAACATGGATGTGTGTGTATCTTTTGTACATGAATCGTGCTTACATTAACAATATTCAAAAATCTTTGATGGTGATTATATGTAATAAGCCTGTAATACAAACAGCTATAGCTTTCTTGTCATGTGCTAAGGCTTCCTGTCTTTTAAGCTTTTGAGTAGTCACAGTTTTCCTATGTGAGAGAATGCTCGACCCTGGATTCCCTCTATCCATGAAGACAAATAATGGACGATCAACAGGCAACAGCATCATAGAATCCATAGGGATGTCATCCTAGCCTCTAGCTCGATTACAAGGTCATAATGTGTTACACAAATTACTCCATAAACTAAATGTTAGTGGGGGCGAAAATCAGGTGTATATCGGAACAAGTCTTGATTCTTTCGGTTGTCGACAATGGATGCAAACCCGAACCACAAGACTGAACGGTGGTAGACATGTTGACCACCTTGCGGCTAATTATTTTAAGATCAAATGTTAACGGACAAGAACGCTACTACGCTACTCTTCTCCTTCATCACGTTTAAACTGGGTTTGAAAATCTTTTAGCCTTATATTTATTTTCATTAAATATATGATCGTATACACGTACGTATACAAGTAGAGATGATCAAATAGTCTTGGTGCACAAGACTCTTATATATACTTGTAGAAATATATATCCGAACGGTTTGACCAATAATGGGACTTTACACCCTAGCTTTGTGATCTGTATTTTGCCTTAACACGGAGGATCCATATGCAGCAGTTAATAATAATTTAGACTCGTTAATCCTCTCTCAACTAGGCCATTAGAGCTATCGTTGCATATAGTGAGCAGTATATATATATATATACACGTCATTTGAGTTGACGATTAATCTTATTATGTAAATTACATATGTTGACGTTGTGTACCCAGCTTCTTGCAATTTTGGGTCCGCTAATTCTCTATTAATGCCTTTGTTTGTAGTACTTGACATAATTAATGATCACTGCGGCACAGAATAAACCTCACCCTAGCTTTGAGCATATCAAAGCCTAGACCAAGCTTCCAGCACAAAAACGTATGAGGGGATCTGCGTGGAACAACCAGTACCGCTCACACTTCACAGTTCTAACTAACTGAAATGTTACAAGGGCGCTGGCATCTCAGAACGAACCTACCTATACGTGCTCAGAACAGTGGCGATCCTTGTCCTACGCGAGTTCTAGCATTGGATTGTAAAGCTTTTCGAGACTCAAGTTACTTCCTGTCAACGCAATTGTTACTAACATCTTTGGTGCTGAATAGTAACATGTGTGTATCAGCTGACATAACAGCTGGAAGAACAAGTCATCCCAATGTGCAGGATACACTAAGGACCTTCAGCCCACAACCGCGTAAGAATTTATCTTACTTATATCTTTTTCAAAATACTCTCGCCTCATCCATTTTGTTTCCATGAACTCTTCGTATCTACGGTGTTTGGTCATTGGTATGAGTTATCAAAGGATCTCTTACTGAAAGATGAGCAGATGCGGACACTAATATACAGGCAATGGCACGTACGTACAAATCTGCGTCCAGTGACTCCTACATATAACCCATCTCGGAAACCATCTTGAATTTGAGTCCCTTAATTGATTTATGCCGTTGCACTAGATTTCCAGTGGTACAGGTCTTCATAGTAACGAAAAGCTTTGGGGGGAATGACAGCATGTCACATCATTCTACTCCATATCTTTGGTCATCACATGTGGAGATAAGATCTTTACTCTTACACTCACTTGTGTGCAAGTATGAACAAATATGCCATACCCTATATCAGCTACATCTGCTGCCAATGGGGGCGACATGGCTTGTTGCTCCTAATTACACAACCAGTAGAGAAGTGTTTGGGCAAAAATAGATCTTTACCTCAAACAATCTCAATTGAAGTTGCTGATCTCCGCAGCTATCTTCCAAGCACGCAGAGGGGTACCTGCAAAACAAATACTCCGACGCTCAAGTCAGTCTCAAGTATTTGCAGGTGAGTTTTTAGGGGTTTGATTGCGTACCTTCCTTAGGATATTTGTTATCCTTTTATAGGTTTTCAGAACCTCTAGATAAGCTCTGTTGGGATTTAGATAAAGCTCTGTTGCGATATCTGTGCTCATATTACTTATCCAATCTGTAACAAGATTGACTCTAATACCTTCTCGAATCTTCTACAAGGTGTAGAGATAAGTTCGCATATGTGTTTGACCGAAGCTGGAGACTGCAGTTGCAACTACTGGCTAGCAGTCTAGCCTGGCAGCCTGGTTTGGCAACTTGAACAGGTGGCCTGGCCCTTGTACTCCACAATTTGCACGGGGTACACACATCGCCCCCTCTTAACCCTTAATATATTAAGGGGTTAAGAAGCAAGTGAGTGAAGTCAGACGCCCCCAATTCTTTGTGCCGAAGCTGATCGGTTGCCCATATAGGACAATGTTGTGAATATAATGATTCTATTTCAGAAATGAATTCGTTAGCCGGCAATAGAATCATTTTTCATAATCTTCATTTCAGAAACTTATGAGTCTGGTGTGACTTATGCTGTGATTGCTGTGTATCCTTTCAATGAATACAAGTGTGATGATTTGTTTGTCTGTCAGTTGTTTTAATTTATTCATATTCAGCAACTCCTCCCAAAGGGATCTTCTGCTACGTGACGTGGAGAGCTTAGTTCGTCGAAGTCGCCATTTGCATAACAAGGACTATACGCTCAGGGAGGATAGCTCAGCTGACGACGATTTCGCTCCTGGCTTGAATAGGAATAAGGTGAGTTCCAGCTCTGACTCCAATACATATGCCCCGTACTCACGGATAACAACTCTCCTGATGATAATGACGTGCTCATTGCTCATGACGATCCCACGCCCCCATGTATACTTATTTGAGCTTCTCATTCATTTCTTCTAGTTCACTCATAGTACAATTACTTGGATGGATTTTGATCATTAATTGGTGTTTGTCACTGTGAACTCCAATTTCCATGTCAAAAGGAAAGATGGTCATTGAATCATGGACGTTTTCCGACTCCTTGCCTAATCCTCCGCTGCTCCCTGATCTGGACGCAGGTATCGAACAATGCTTTCCCGCATCCCGGTTTCTTGCACTATCAATTGATGAGTCTGATTACAGTTGGCTGCTCCGCACCATGTCGGACCACTATGGTCAGGTATATGAATTCAGCATCTAATAGAATAAAGAATTTGGTTCCGCTATCCTGAGCTCGTCCCTCCATTCAAAATGTACAGTTGGAGAAATACCAGCAATATACCCCAGTTTACGAGCTCCCTGGCTCGATCGGGAGGCCCACGTATTCAGCGTCCTTTATGGGGTTATTAAGATCAGCATGTTCTGGACTCCATGAAGAGCGAGCGACTTCTGAGCATGCATTAATTGTTTGAAGTGAGATAAGAGCTGGCTGACATCCTTTCTCGTGAATGACATCTGCAGGCTTCTTTAGACAAATAAAAGGGATATTACACAACTTCTTCCCGGCAAGTAGACTCAGCAGATCATTTTCTGATCTTAGCCTATATATATTTTTTGCAGTAATAATTCCCTTGTCGCCTGGACTACGATTCTCGATCCCTTCAGTAGATCCCTTTTGAATATGGGAAAACTATTATCATGAGAAGTACTGCGAATGACATTTTCGTTTTTCCTTCATTACTTGCAATTTCTTATCTTCACTTGCATATTGAGCGTTGGGACCTAACTAACTTTAGCCATTCCGTCTGTATACAATGCTAAAACGCTGCTATTGCCATAATACGCACAGGTTCCGTCTACTCAATTGTTTGCATGTACTATTATTAACTCCACTTCCACCTGTATAAGGTTTATTTGGATCGCGTTTTGTTAATTAAGTAAGCACATGTAGTTTGCTGTCATACGTTCGCTTAGGGTGATCAATCCTAATACATAAGACTCGTGCAATTTGTTCTCATGATGATGAGATAGTGAAACTATGACTCACCACTATGAGCTCATAGAACTATACACTCGTTTGTAGAGTATATATCTCAACATTCGATACTAATGGGCCTTGAGAAGAACGTTGGCTCCATAGCATGATTTTACGAGATTGTTAACTCAATCCAAAGGTTGCATCGTGTTTTCAAGTTTGACTCATCCATATACCCATTCGTGCAATAAAATAATGGCAAAATAAAGGTAATATGAAATGAAATTTTGACCTGTACTCATGGCAGGCATACGTGACTGGCAGGCAAGGCTGGCAGACCAGACTGGCAGAGAAAGGTGCTATGCGGACAGAACCTTCATGAAAACAACCACAACGACTTATCCATTAAGCAAAACAACTCATCATCTAACCAGGAGTTAACTTACACAGATGTATTAGTTTCTCTCCATGCTGAACAACTTTGATTAAACTTACTGAAAGAAATAGAGTTTCCTCACAGGGGATACTCTTATAATGAATGGAAAAATGCTTAAAGGAACAATTGCTAAACTAATGAAAGAATTTTTTCAAATGAAATGAATTCCAAGGCTTCCAGGGTTTTGAGTCTACTTCCCCGTTCAGCTTTCTCAAGTAATAAGAGCCACCCGAAGCGGGTCTGTCCACTATGTATGGCCCCTCCCAGTTTGCACCGAGCTTACCACAGTTTGGCTCCATGGTTGCTGCCCGCGTTTTCAATACATAGTCCCCTGGTTTAAACGTTCGCTCTTTCACCCTCTTATCGTAGCTCAATTTGATTGACTGTTGATAATGTACCAGGCGTCGCAGATCCTCCTCACGTTGTTCTTCTAGCAGTTCTTTGTCCAAAGCAAGAACGTGTTCGTTCACCCTTGACTTAACTGCGAGAGTCTTTGTAGTGTTCAAATGTATCTCAGTTGGTATAACAGCTTCAGTACCGTAGGCCAACATAAACGGAGAGAACCCCGTGGAACGCTTTGGAGTTGTTCTGTATGACCATAAAACTCCTGCAAACTCTTCTGTCCATCTTCCTTTGGCCTTTTCCAGCCTCTTCTTTAAGTTATCTAGAATAACTCGGTTGGTTGCTTCTGCCTGCCCGTTACTTTGGGCATAATACGGAGCTGAAAAGTTGTGTCGGATGCTCAGTTCTTCGCAGAAATCTTTAATCATGCCAGAATCAAATTGTTTCCCGTTATCCGATACTAGCTCGGATGGGATACCAAATCTGCATATAATATTTTCCCATAAGAAGCGTTTCACATCGTGTCTTTCCACCTGCACCAGTGCTACAGCTTCCACCCATTTAGTAAAGTAATCTGTTGCTGCCAGCACAAATTTTACTCCTCCTGGAGCTCGGGGCAGAGGACCGACTATATCCAATCCCCATTTGGCGAAAGGCCATGGACTCAAAACTGGATGCAATTCATTTGCTGGCCTTTTTGGAACTGGGGCGTGTTCTTGACAAGCAACACATTTTTTTGCATATTCTTTGGCGTCTCTCTCGCATGAATGGCCGAAAAATCCCCGAGATAGTATTCTATGTGCCATACTACGCCCACCCGCATGATTCCCACAAACTCCTTCATGGGCTTCCAAAGATAATTATTTGCGCTTCATCCTCGTAAATGCATCTCAAAAAAGGTTCTAAGGCTACTGGTTTTCGGTATAAATTTCCTCGATCAAAACATATCGCCATGCATTTTTGGTTACCTTTGAAGCAAGGTACTTGTCTTGTGGGAGCTCTTTGGTTGTCAAATATCGAACATAATGCTCTCGCCAACTGTACATCTTGTCAAGTAAGAGTTTCTTGCTCTTGCGTCTCGACTATCCGTATCCATAGCATCTAGATCGTTATTAGCATTATCCAGCATATCTCCACGCATCTCGCCCCCACTAGCTTGTTCGAGTACCTGAATAGAATGGTTCTCGGAAATGCTAGGAAATTCTTGAAAGTCGACCACGACGAACCGGGTCAGGTTTGTGTCTACAACAGAAGACAAATAAGCTAAGGCATCAAAGATGTCACATTTGTTTTTTTCGTTGTCATTGTTGGATTGAGAACTTGTCGAACTCATTGGATAACCGACGAACAACATCTAGGTAAGAGAGCATTCTATCATCCTTAGCTTTATATGAACCTAAGAGCTGGTTAACCACTAACATCGAGTCTCTGTTATCGATTTAACATTTTTCGCCTTGATTTTCTTCTGACTTTCAATCCTGTTATTGCAGCTTCATATTCCGCTTCATTGTTGGTGGCTGGGAAACCTAGACGGGTTGCTTTTTCCACTTTCATACCTTCAGGAGTAAGGATTACGCACCCCACTCCAGCTCCACTATAGTTGGAAGAGCCATCAGTAACAATTATCCATTCAGGATTGGACTCACTGTTAATTTGATTTAAGTCGAGCTCGTTATGAGTATGGGTGTCTTTTTCAGGCCTCTGCAGACGTTCCTCCTCATCGACTACTGTATTGATATCATCGACTGGAAAATCAGCAAGAAGGGCTGCCAGCGCGTGACCCTTCTCAGCAGTTCGAGACTCATAATGGATACAATAAGCACCCAGAAAGTTTGCCCAAGTGGCTAATCGGCTTCCATCATCGGCTCGTTCTAAAATCTTCTTCAATGGATATTCAGAGTGCACTCTAACGACTCTTCCTTCGAAATATGGCTTGAGACGTCGTGAAGCATGAAGCAACGCCAGTGCAATCTTCTCGATTCTAGAATACCGAGTTTCCGCCCCCGTTAGAGATTTACTAACGAAGTAAACTGGCTTCTCCATAGGTTCAGTCACGAACAAAACTGCACTAATAGCATGATCAGTTGCTGCCAGATAAACTCCCACCGGTTGTCCAGTTTTTGGGATAACCAGAACTGGTGGGGAAGTTAAGTACCGTTTTATTTCTTGCAACGCATCTTCACATTCGCTTGTCCACCCAAAGGTCGTGGCTTTCCTCAGGACATCGAAGAATGGTTTACATCGATCTGACAGTCGAGAGATAAATCGACTTATTGCAAAAACGACCTACCCGTCGACCTTTTGGACTTCTTTCTTTGTCTTTGGAGATGGCATGTCTTGAATAGCCCTAATCTGATCTGGATTCGCCTCGATTCCTCTGTGAGCCATCAAGTATCCAAGAAATTTTCCAGATGACAATCCAAATGAGCATTTTGTTGGGTTTAGCTTCATGCGATATTGCCTCAAGCGATCAAATGTCCGTTGCAAGTCAAGTAAATGTGACTCCGCTTGTTTAGATTTAACCACCATATCATCAATATAGACTTCCATTGTGTTTCCGATTAAATCTTTGAACATGTTGTCCACAAGATGTTGATATGTCGCTCCAAAGATTTTTCAGCCTCGAACGGCATGAAAGTATAACAATAAACACCCCGATCCGTGATGAATGCCGTGTGTTCTTGGTCGTCTTTGTGCAAGGGGATTTGATTATATCCCGAGAACCCGTCCATAAATGATAATCTCTCATACCCGGATGTAGCATCAACCATGTCACTTATTCGTGGCAATGGGTAGGGTTACTTGGACAAGCCTTATTAAGATTAGTGAAATCTATGCACATACGAATCTTTCCATTCTTCTTTGGAACCGCTACAATATTAGCTAGCCATTGTGGGTATTGAAGGCGAATAAAACCACCGCTGAAGTTTATCAATCTCCTCTGCCATCTGCGGCCTTCTTACTTGGTGACATGTTTCGCGGCTTCGTCTGGACGGGACGGAAGTTTTCATTGATGTCGAGGCGATGACACACTACAAGAGGGTCTATCCTCGCATCTCGCTGAAACTCCAAGCAAATACATCTTTGTTTGCTCTAAGTAAAGTGATCAAACTCATCAAGTTCGTGCGCTGGTAAGTCTACCCCTACAAACGTGGTTTGATGACTTTCTCCTCCAATCAATTTCTACAAGTTTTTCAACAAGAGGCGGTTCAGCTGCACCTTCTCCTGCATATGTTTCAGATGGGGGAGTCTTCTGTAATTGCTATTTATTTTCAGCGTGGAGGATATGATGTCCCCTGATTTCAGACTTGCGGTATTCTTCCATCGCATTTTCATGGCACTTGTGAGCTGCCATTTGATCACTTCTGACCTTAACTAATCCATCAGTAGTGAGAAACTTCAAACATTGATAAAATGATGAAGCAACTGCCCCCATCGCAATTATCCAATCTCGACCTAGAATCGCATTGTAAGGAGCACGACAGTCTAGCAATAGGAAATTCTCAACAACAGACTTGTTTCCTACTGTCACAGGCAGTCTAACTTTCCCCACTGCTTTGGTCACTTCCCCGCTAAACCCAATTATTGGATTTCCATCCTCCTCAATCAAGTCATGGGACAAGTTCATCGAAGAGTAAGCTCCCGAGAATATTACACTCACTGAACTACCGTTATCAATTAAGACCCGGTGCACGCGAAACATTCCAATCCAGGCACTAATAACAACAACATCGTTATGAGGGTAATATATACCTTTCATGTCTTCTCAAAGTAAATTCGATCTTTTTGCTCCCGACCTCCAATGTTTCGCACCATGGCCATTAGCGAAATCGATGTTATTGACGATGTACCATTCTTTAATCTCGCCTTAGCTTAATCCCGGACGCATCTTCAGAAGCTCGCCTTGAAATCGAGTTAATTCTCGCATGGCTGACATTGATTACTCGAGATAAGGCCAGATTCACTTGAGTGGGTTTGTAATTCTTTTTTGACATACTCTTGCAAAGAAACCATTGTCGATCATCCTTTGTACTTGAATCGTAACGCGGCAACTGTCAATTGTATGACCAGTATCCTTATGATATGCGCAATATTTATTTTTATCTCGCTTGTCACGAGTGTCAGCCGAAAGGGAAGTGGTGTCTTCAACTCCCGCTTGATTTTCTCATACAGCTCTGACAAACAATCTCAATTGAAGTGGATGATCTCCACAGCTATCTTCTCCAAGCACACAGAGGGGGTACCTGCAAAACAAATACTCCGACGCTCAAGTTAGTCTCAAGTATTTGCAGGTGATTTTTCTAGGGTTTGATCGCATACCTTATTTAGAATTTTTGTTATCCTTTTATAAGTTAAAAGAGTCTCCATTGCGACATCTCCACTCATGTTACTTATCCAACCTATGACCAGATTGATTCTAGAACTTTCTCGAGTCTTCCATAGGGTTTACGAGATAAGTTCGCACATGAAATATTGACCGTGACTGGAGATTGTAATTGCATCCAGGGCTATGGCTGGCAGCTTGGGATGGCCCTTGCCTCCTATAATTTACATAGGGTACACACAAGAAGACTACTCACACGTATACAAATTTCTTAACCCTCGCAACAAGTTGCAGGTTAAGAGGGGGCGATGTGTGTACCCTATGTAAAGTTCTAGAATCAATCTGGTCATAGGTTGGATAAGTAACATGAGTGGAGATGTCGCAATGGAGACTCTTTTAACTTATAAAAGGATAACAAAAATTCTAAATAAGGTATGCGATCAAACCCTAGAAAAATCACCTGCAAATACTTGAGACTAACTTGAGCGTCGGAGTATTTGTTTTGCAGGTACCCCTCTGTGTGCTTGGAGAAGATAGCTGTGGAGATCATCCACTTCAATTGAGATTGTTTGTGGTGAAGATCAATTTTTGCCCAAACAAAAAGACTACAATTAATCAAGTGTTTTGGGAGTGAGTTCTGATGGAAAAGCTTATGAAAAACTGATCCATAAGTAGGCAATTTACAAAAGAAACATACTCTGCTAATATGCCAACGGAGTCATTAGATTTAAGGGAAAGGAACCCCTAAAAGACTCTAGCTAAATTTGTAATATTGCCAATGAGGACTCTCAAAACCTGACAAACATGATGGTTGTTCTCTATAAACATCACCTCTCCTCATATTAAACCCCTCTTTGCTAGTTTATCAGCAGAGGAATCTATCGCTCTGTAACTGTGCACAAAGTTCCATTCTCTCAACGCTTTTATCATAATTCCACCACCTAGTGGTTGCAACCCAAGGAAGATTATCAGTTCTAAAAGCCAAAAGAATGGCTTTAGAAGCTGATCTGAAACTAACATGAAGCATATTATTAGTTATTGCCCATTCACTAGCACCCAAGAGTGCCATCACCTCAGCATAGTAGTTAGTCGCAATACCCAATCCACCTGACATAGCGACAACGAACTCTCCAGAACTGCTTCTAATCTGGAATCCGTACCCCTCAAAGTGATCTGAAGGATCTGCCAAGGCACAGACAGGAAATATTTGACACGTCCCCGCGTGGTGTTTGCTTTAGGTTTTGGATATGCACGAAGGTGTCAGTTATGTTATTTTTAGCAGTTAAGTGGGTTAGGGGTAGTTCGCACGGTTACATTAGATTCTTATATATATATGTAAAAATGGTTACGGATGATGTTCTTGTGTGTATCCTCTTCTTTGGTTTCAAATAATTCTTCTAGCCTCCTCTCTGAGCCTCCTTCCCTCTCTTTACTGTCAACTTCGTATATTTCACCAATGAATACTATTTCATAAGTTGAGGGCTTCTCAATATTTTTTCCGGCGACACCATCTTAAGAGTTTTTTCCATTCGGAAATGTTCGTCTTCTTCTTTGGTGCAGTAGCTATTACATTAGGCTCACATGAACCCCTACTAAGCAATCTTCATTTAAACTTAGATGAGAACGATAGAGTTGTGGTCGATGAGATATTGGACAAAGCCTTTACACTTCATCAATCTTTTCGGAAGGTACGCACATTCAACATCTCATGAGATTTTATATTTTCTTGATTATCACTTTGGCAACAATCATTTCACACCACTGGTGAAAGAACCATGGCCAGTTTATGGTGTCTACATAATGTAGAGATTATTGAAGAATAGACTTTTGGATGATACATTGGCTATATATAGCACCTTAGTTTTTGTATTACTTTTGAGAGTTGGATTTACAATTTCTTCGTTTTTGGCCTCTTTCTGATCTAAACAGACAATTGATGAAGACGGCTCACCGAAAGGGAGACCACCACAAAAAGCACCGACGAAGCGATAGAAGATACATCTACGTCGTCAGATTCAGATGGATTTTCGGTAGCTTTTTGTTTTGCCAGGCTTGTCTGAAGTTCTTTATGATTTTCCTTGTTCTTTGAGTTGTCAGGACTGTCTGACTTCTCTTCTTCTGTAATACTATCTCTGTTTCAGGAAAATTGGTCTTTTCAGTTTTGCATTTTTATCTACAGATAGGCCAAATTGAAACGCGAAAGTATCACTTTTCCTGAAACGAAGAGTATTTGTTTTTGTCTTAATAAATTTTTTTTGTTTAGCAATACATTTCCAGCCACAGAATAATGCCAGGCTGATCATGTTTGATTAAGTCTTTTCAAGTGTTGTTTAGTTTAACAGCTTCACTTCTTTTGCATTCCCATTTCAGTTGTCAGAGTTGTTTTTGATTCAGCTTTAACCTGGCGTTAAATTCAGTGGTCACTTATAGCATAAAAATGATGAATGTAACAAACTAGAAATAGCATGCCGAAACTTCCTGTGTTTCACCGGCCGGGCTCTCTGAAGACTCAGGTACTCAATAAAATCTAATCCAGAACTGTTCGTCAAATCTATCTTGCACCTAAACTTAATGTTAACTGCAAATTAACCCCAATCATGAACTGTAGCTCACATTGAAAGAATATCAAAATAAACACAAAAGCCAACCCTTACATGGCTCACAAAATGAACTGTTTCTGACAAGGAATGACAAAATTCGGGGAGTTCTGCAAGTCCATGCAAACTCCATCTTCAAAAATCAGCACATATGAAAATAAAAAAAAGACGCCGTTGCCGGGGATCGAACCCGGGTCACCCGCGTGACAGGCGGGAATACTTACCACTATACTACAACGACCTTGCTGCCGTTTCCTCCCAAGACCAAATTTAATACAGAAACTTGCGAAAGAACGCAGTTGATTAAGCAATCGGATGAAAAGGGTCATCAAAAACTGATGCATAAATAGATGATTCAAAAATAAAATATACTCCTCAAATCTTCCATAACATATCGTAACTCCTCATGTTAATGTACTGTACATCTCTTCTGATGGCAATATCTTTAATCAAAAGTTCAAGACAAAGTGAGGCATTTTATGTTTTACACCAAAACCCTTGTGATATACTACATTTTATAGATCATCTTGAAAGCGAAATTGGGGGATATAAAAAGGAATTGGGGATATTGATTACTTCTCCCAACCCATGGTGTCTGCTAAGGGGTGGTTTTGGGGTGCAAAAATACTAAAATGTCCTCCCTTCAAAATAAAAATCAAAAAACAAAATCATATCCCCATTTCCATCTCCACTTCTTATTAATCTCTTTCAGGGTTAGAGCTTTGAAACCCAAATATTCTCCATTCCCTTTCAAATTCTAAACTCTCTCCACTCTCTTTCAAATTCTCTTCTCCTTCTCCGCCGGCTCCTCACTTTGGAAACGAATTGTTTTTTTTTTTCAATTCTAAGTGATGAAGATCATCTTTGCAAGTGATGAAGACCATGCCGGAATTGATGAAGACCATGCCGAGAACCGGTGCCGCCATGGTTGGTAACTAACATCCAATGTCAGAACTAAGTACCTGGCATGCTCAATAGAAATCTATCAATGCTTAGGTAGTCAAGTGAAAAAAATCAACTTTCTCGGATACTTTACATCATGTGCCTAAGCATAACAATTAAAGCAACATACTATGCCAGGAACCGGTATCGGCATGCTCTGGAATTAACTAATTATGCCGGAAGTGGACTGATTAAAACCAGAATATTTTTTTACATCGCCGGAAGTGATGGAGACCATGCCGGAATTAGTGAAGAACCATGCCGGAAAATGGTGTCGGCATGGTTCTTCACTAACATTCAATGTCGTAACTAAGTGCCGGCATGCTCGATAGAAATCTATCAATGTCGGTAGTCAAGTGAAAAAAATTGAAGTTTCTCGGATACTTTTCATCATGTTCCAAGATAGAAATTTAAGCAAAACCATGCCGAAAGTAGTTAGAGATGCTCGAAAATCGATAACTATGCTAGGAAGTAGACTCGATTAAAACTTAAAAATGGGTTTTGAAGATCTATTTCTGGGGTGCTATGCCCCGAACCCCGGATAGTGGCAAACAATTTATGAAAATTTCAAACAAATGCCGGCATGGTTTTTTGGTTGAATACCATCGGCACCAAGCTTTTTCAAATTTGCAACAATGGTGGATTCAAAGAAAAAAATCAAATTTTCAACCTCTTAGCAAAGAATTCTCTCTTCACAATCATCCCGCACTTTCACAAAAAAAAGTTCCCTCTCAAAAAAAAATTTCCATCTTTCTACTCTCATCTCATTCACCCAAATACAAATACACACTAATCATTTAACAAATACTTAAGATTTTTACTAATTATTATTAACCACTAAACCCGATTAGTGAGGGGTAGATTAGGATTAAAAAAATACTTAGATAAGGGGTGACCCCGAATTGATATCTGGATCCAGTTTTTGTCCTTTTCTTATATCCCCAATTCCTTTTTATATCCCCAATTTCGCGTTCTATCATTTTTCAGTAAGCATTTTCTCAAAATGCAGATAAAAATTAGGATCCAGTTACTCCCTTATAACAAACACAGAAACTATATTGATAACCAGAAATAATTACAAAAAAATTCTGACCAAACGGACATAGTACTCAATCAAAAGCCAAAAAAATTAACTTAGCTATGGCTTATGGTTTGTAAGAATTATATCCCAGGGAGTGGTGGCCATCCTAGTGCCGCTCACTCTAGTTTGTACAATTGTACTCTTCCTAGGCCTTCATGCCTAAGTTTTTCTATAACAAAAAAGAAAATAAAGTACGTATAAAAAAGTAAAAAACCTATTTTTGATCATCCACTGTTCCATGTCATACAATTCAGGTTTTATCTACTGTGCTCATTTTTCTCATTTTTTAATTCTTTTTGTTCATTTTACGAGGAAAAATAAAATACTAAATAGGAAAAAATGATCTAATTTCAAAGAAATTATTTGATGGTCTTGGTATTAGATCCATCCGATTGTTACTAAATTAGAATTGTCGTCTTCAGTTGTGATCCAAATTTTGGGATGAACTGGATTTTGAACCAACTTCTGCATATGGTATTTTGAACGTTGAGTCTTCAAAATAGAGTTCAGTATCTGGACGATACTGAACTCTATTTGATTAGATGAACAATTTGATCTTCTACATACTAAATATTGAACATTGAATCTACTTCTACTTATTTGATGATCTTGGAACGCGCGATAATTGTCGAACTGGGTGATATATAATAGAGAACGAAAACTAGCTAGGCTGAGATATGATAAAATGTTTGAATAGTTAAGAGACGTTTTCGTTTTCATTATCTCCGGGTTGCATGTATTTGAATGAACATGAAACATATAGTGCTAAGAAACAAATGAATTATTTATTTTATTATACTCTCGTCAGCATGTAAAATATTTTTATTGGATCGATACAATGATAGTCAAGTGGATTAGTTTTCCATCTACAAAATTATCCCAAAAAGATCTAATAGCAATGTAAATATAAAAAAAGATGGATTCAAAAACAAAGCGGATGTAATTCACAATGCTCTTCCACCCAACCGTTGTGACTCTCACCATTCTTATTTTTTCATATATGGGCCGACTATACGTCCTAGTAATCTTATCTCATTGTTTTCAATTTACTCTAACATCCGATAACTTATTGTAGTATAACCTTCAAAATCAATATAAAAAATCACCATGAACCACATGGACCAGAATTGCAAAATGATTGATAGAACTTTACATGCACTGACATGAACAAACTTTGTCGTACTTTAGTTTACACTTACCTGTTGATTTTATGGTGTAGATTGCCTATAGCTTCTTATTGAGATGCAAAATATAAAGGTTTCAACTTTATAGGCACAAAGGGATGGTAATAGAAGGCTTATATCCTACACATTCATGATTCCCATAAAGAAAATGTAGAATCATCCAGAGACACAACTTACATGCTTGTTTTGGTATCATGAAAACCTTGAAGAACCAAATCACACAAAGTGATACATAGTGACTTATTGAGTTTTAGGCGAACATATGTATTTGCAAAAACAAGATGATGATACACTTAGATTTGAATGGGACCTCCGCTACAGGAAAAATGATACTTTCAGTTTCTCATTAGATATAAGTTATACATACTATCTCGGTTACACGAAAATTGATACTTTTACTTTCTCATTTCTGCTTAAAAATATGCCTAAAAGGTAAAAGTATCACTTTTTCTAAATTGAATAAAGTTATATTAGGAGTCTCATACTAATACCACCAGATCTACGGGATTGGTAGGGGCCCATTGTGGCATTCTTGTATTTTTGGGTGAATCAATTTGCATTTTTTTCCGGCTTTCTAAAGCGAAATTAGTAGTGCCTACTAGTCCTCATTGTGTCTAGGACTAGGAACCTAGGACCCGAGTACCTCATTGTTTGTGGGTGAAAACGGTTTCTGCTGATTTTGGTAATTTTGGGTGTGTGTAGGTGAGAAACAAATCTAAACCCTAAACAATATACTGCATGGGAGTAGTTTTAATTCGAGAGATCAATATGTACAATCCTGGCCTAAACCAAGAAATGGACGTTCCAGGCTTGCTTCTGTTACAAAGTGAAGGAGAAGGTTTGGTCTTAGGGAGGGAAGCGAAGAAAGTGTTGAGACCGGAATAGTTGATTCTGGAAGTTTGGGCGTTTTGTGAATTGTATCAGAAAGTTGAACTGGCTAGATGGATGAAAAAGCTATCAGATGATTTATGGATGTTGTATTTTTCTCCTGACCAAAGCATGTTGTTTGCTAGAAATAGGTGAGACCTATTTATACAAGTCATGGTGAAACGTACCATGGTCTCGTAGGAAGTGGAAACGATTGAGTGGTGGAAGAAAAGAGTAACGTGTAACTGTTAGACGTTATGCTTCCATGATGAGGGAAGTGAATTCGTGAATCACATCATTACGCTTCCATGATGAAGGAAATGAATTGTTTACACCGTTACTTTTCACCACCACTAATTATCCCACTTCATGATACTTTCTTGTAACGGGCGCATTGCACTCCGCACGCTGTAAACCGCCAGAACAATACCCTGATGAGCATCCCCCAGTTTATGAAATATTTTGATGTCTTGAGTGTTTTCGTGGAAAACATGTAGCACTTTTCTATGTGTGGCAAGTTAAAATCGAGAGGATTGACGCAGGTAAATAGCATGTGATGCTAGGCTCGTTTTTTCTAGTCGCCTAAAACTTGTCGCGAGCTTACCGGTTTGATGGCGAACTTCGATGGCCGAGATCGCATCTTATGAATAAGGGTAGCCGTTGATTGTGGCTACCTTGTGTTGGCGCCGACAATGGCGAAGTGGCATTGCGGCATGACTTGTGCATGCCAAGTGGCACGATGGTGCAAGTGGCGCCTGGCGTAGCCATGGTCGTTGGGTTTAGGCGGTTGGTCGCCTAAGAGTTGCCACAAGTCCATCAGTTCGGTAGCGAACTTGGATGGCTGAGATTGCATCTCATGAAGAAGGATGTCCATTGATTACGACCACATCTTGTTGTATAGCGAGGTGGCATCATCCACGTGCTAATGGCATGCCAGTGGCGTAGCCATGGCATAGCGGTATGCCGGTGATATTGTGATATGGCCAAAGCTAAAAATTGGCTCCGTGGCCAAAGTTAGGGTTTGGCGCCGTGGAAGAATTAGGGCTTGGCATGGCCAAGGTGCTGTGGAAGAATTAGGGCTTGGCGTGGCCAAGGTGCCGTAGAAGAATTAAGGCTTGGCGTGGCCAAGGCTTGGTTTTGGCGCCGTGGAAGAATTAGGGATTGGCGTGGCCAAGTCTTGGTTTTGGCGCCGTGGAGTCGGACCCACATGTGGCGTGGCAACATTGGCCTTGTTGCCACGCCAATCCCATTGCTCCGGGAAACGCTATTTGGCTTTGGTAGCAATTTGCCCGAATTAGGGTTTGGCATGTCGAAACCCTAATTAGTGCACGTGGCATGCGGCTGCGGCATGGCGCTACTTTTGTGCAAACGACGCCATGGATATGCCAAAGGAACTATGGCAAGGCCATAGTGTGGAAACGGCCATAGGAGTAGGAATTGACGTGGGTGGCTATTTATAGTAGGTTGCCACGAAGTGGCATGTTTGCGAGGTAGCATGTTGTGAAGTTAGCATGTTTCACATCTCTGAATGAATTAATAAAACCTTCATACTGAAAAGATCCAAAAACCATTTATGTGAAAATAAGTTGCTCTCTCCTTCTAGCCACCCAGTAGATGGACAGACGCCGTACACAAATAGTGTGGATGGAATTTGCCACAGGTACTAGCCGGCCTGATGTGCAGCCAATGCCTCCGCACAAACATCACCCATAATAATGCGAGACATGGGAAATAACAACAATGGTTTAAAGGTTCGACCGACTTGTTTCTTGGTTCTCCCTTGTAGCAGCATCGTTGTCACACATCCCGAAAACTAGTAGAGCGTTAGGTGAGATTTGAAGTCGAATATTTTTGAAAAGATATATGTTTTGCCGCCTGATGGTCATCTTCCTTGCATATTCCCTTCTTCGGTACTTTTGGATAGATATTTTTGTGGTGGTTTGGTTTCTCTGGTTTTCAATCGTCGGGTAGTGACTCTGTGAGAGTTTGGGTTTACTCGGTATTTTTCCTTTAAGATGATTTGGGAAACTTTTTAAGGAAAGATGTTCTTTTAATTGAAATTGAAAACTCTACATATGAATGTAAGCGGTGCAACCATTTTAGAGAAGTTACAATCATTGCGTGAAAGGGGAAAATGCTAAAGGAAATCTGAAAGGATAATGTTGGAGGTGAAGGTAGCATATCGTTTTAGGTATTGAAGGGTTTGAGCCATCGCGAGTGAATCGTCACACCTTCTAATTTGTCGGTATTGATGAGTTTCCAGTAACCGCCCAAGATAACATCCGCCACCAGGTTTGGCTCGTCTTCCTTTCCTTTAGGCGGATCGGGTCGAGCGGCTATCTTCACTGTTATATTTCCAACTTGAAACGAGGTCGTCTTGACTACCACATCTCCAATTTGAAACGGGTTTAGGCGTTGCGCAACCACTTGATTTTTGAACTCGTCATCTTTGGCTGTAACCGCTTCCATATTTTTGACAAAGTGCTTAAAAGGTCCAACGTCCCATTCACATATCCTAATGACGCCCGGGTAGATAATCGGACCGAGTCTCCACGCCTGGCCGAGAGGAGAGGTGATTGGGTGCAGAAAGGGTTGTTTAACCAGGATTACTTGTGCTCGGAATCTGCGGATGAACGTCGACGGGCTTTCTCCAGGAAATTGAGTTACATTGGTAAGTTGTTGATACGAAAACATGTAATCTTCCAAGTTGGACGGCTTGTTGGAAATTCTTTCGGGTACCGTCATCGGCAGAGGGAATGCTCTTAACTTTGCTTTGTTGTTGTATACCCATGTGCGCTCCAGAATCATGTCGTAGTTTGAGAGTTCTTTGACGATGTGGAATTTTCCATGTGTTAGAGTGTCTCCCACCTTGATTTCAACGTTGATGTATCCATATGCATCCATCGCCTTCCCTTCCAAGTTTTTGACCATGGTTGGGGAACGAGTAGCCTCCTGCTTCGAAACCTCAGCAGCTCTCGGAGTTTTGATGGTAACGATGTTGAAGTCGAGGTCGCGTCGATTAATGTGTTGTCGAGCTCGGCGTCCCTCGGGTAAACCGTGGTCAGCAGTCCTAGTTGTATTTTCCGACCGCTCCCGAGAGAGTTTTGGGTTCCGGCGTGGTTTCTTCAAGAGGGAAAGAGTCGGTTGCCGATACAACACGGTTAAGGGCTGTGAAGATATCTTGACACTGTGTCTTGGAGAGATAGAGAATTTCGCACACATGATGCATCATGGATTGCACAGCCTCGTGTACAGAGTCCCCAGATACCATGAAATTCCTAACTGGAAGTGGATCAATATGAACTCCTTCATTGCCCAGTCGAAGCTCCCCTGCTTCTATCTTTTCTTTGAATATATGCTTTAGCTTATTGCAGTCATTGGTCGGGTGGTGGAAAATCTGTGGTAGCGACAATATTTGGGGTTTTCCATTTCCGCTTCGGTTGGTAGGCGTCTGGTAGGAGGTAGTCTAATGGCGTCGTCTTAGATCCATGCTTCCAAGAGTTCAATCACTTCCTCGATTGGGAACGGGAAATCCAAGACGTTTTCTCCAGCTTCTTGATGTCGCATGGAAGCTTTAGCGGTGGTTTTCCGTGACAGAGCTGCTTATCGCGTTGGCGCTGCGCGTTTGGATTGATGTTCTGCCGCTGGAGCCTTCCTTTTTCCTCCTTCATCTACCACGCTCACAGAGGGGGGACTAGTGTTGTATTGCCTATTGACGAGGCATCTATTTCCTCGAGTTTCACGTGCGTCCTCGTTTCTCGGTTTCCGGGTAGGAGCTTAAAGATGATTTCCTACGTCTTACCTGCAAGTGCACAGTGCCTTTGGAGGCAGTGGCAAGCACAGGTCGAACCACAGAGAACTAGAGTGTGCAAGGTTGTTCTAAGAGTTTCTCAACCTGTTTTCGTGGGAAGGTAACTCAATTATATGGGTTTGTTTAGTGTCTTTATTTCGAGATGAAGGTTTCAAAGCTAAAAGTAAGATGAAATATAAATGTTGAGGTTACGGTGCACTAGGATTATCAAATCCACTACTATTTCAAGTTATGTAATTCAACTAATTTGATTGTTCTTGTTCTGTGGCGGTGTAAGGATAGTATGTCATCTCTATCACTTGTCTAGGAGGTTTCACCATGGGATAACTCAATTAATCAGCTAAGGATACTACTACAGAGCACTAGTTGTCTATTTAAGCATAACTAGTCAAAGAGTTAGCAATAATAATTAAAAAAGAGTCGAAACACACTCAACACAATGTTATCCTAACTACAATGGATACAAGGCATTCATTGTGAGAGGGGGCATTGAGGTGTTAAAATTGAGCTTATCTTATAACTTAAAGCATACCAAAAACAATTCAAATGAAGTTGAACTACAGAACACAGAGTTAGGGTTTCATTTTTAATCCTAGCAAGCTAAATTAGAACATATTAAACATCATGAAAAACAGATTTAAATTTGAATCTAAGTTATGAACCCTAAAACATGCTATCTTTCTCTTACATCAAAAACCTCAATTTATAACTCACAAAACATTTTTAATTAACAACTACACCGACCCAAACTCGTATCTTGCTCTCAATCGACTCGAGCTCCATGTTGGGTTGTTGGTGAAAACCCTAATCTTAATCGCCTCAACCCTAGCTTCTAGGGTGAGAGAAGCTAATGGTTGAGGAAGTGCGAATTAGGGAATGGAGGAGGTAGGCTGGGTAATGGTGTTGACAGGAGATAGGGTGGTGGTGATGATGATCTCTGCACTGGTATGGGAGGAGAGAAAGAAGGATGGGTTTCTGGGTTTTCTCTGATTTAGGGTATGGAGAAGAAAGAGAAGATGAAGAGAGGAATGGGTTAGGTCGATGGGGGTATAGGTGATAGGGGGTTTTGCTGTGGAGCGGGCGCAGCGAGAAGACGATGCGAAGGTTGGAGCGAGCGTAGGATGAAGATGCGCGAGATCTGAACGGCTCAGGAAGAATCCGGCAGATTTGGTGTTGAGCGGGAGCAGCGAGTGTTGATGGGAAGGACGGAGCGAGCGTTGGATGAAGATGGATGAAATCTTCACGGCTCAGAATGAACGGGTTCGGATCCGGGTCGTGGCTAGCTTAATCCCATGTCTTGTAAATGGGTTGCTACTTGTTGGGTTGCAACTGATGCGCGCGCGGGCTTTGGCTTTTTGCTCCATAGATGCTTGCCTCCAATTTTCTGCTCTTTTGGCTCCTTAATTTCTCCGAGCTTTATTTATTTCCTAAAAACACAAAATTAATTAGTACAAATATTTATTCTTGAAAACAAAGAAAATACAGAATCTGGGATAATATCTGATTTCGAGCACAAAAGATGAGTTAAATGCCAATAAATAGATGTAGAAATATGCAATATTTGGCACTCATCAAATACCCCAAACCTGAATTTTACTTGTCCTCAAGTGAAAAGAAATTAAGAAATCCTAACTATACCCCGTCGCAGTCTCTCGAATGCATTTAGCGTATGCACTAAGCCTTTAAACCCCTAGGTGTCCCTAGTGGACGAGTTGTAGTCTCGTGAGGGTTTACCAGAGGTGTACCCACAAAACCTTCTCCAATTTCAGAGTGTAAAAGAGTCTCAAGCATCCAAGGAGCTATGAGGACAAAGAGTTTCTGCATGCTAGTAACACGAAGTTAGAAGTACCAAAGAACGCATTCTCATCCTTAAGTGCCGAGCGAGAAGTAACCATACCATATGAAAGAATTCGGGTTCGATTGTGATCATAAGCCTCGACTTCTGCCTCACCATTAGGGTTTTATGATAATTGCACTCAAAAAGATCGCTTTTTTAGTCTCTCATGTGTGCAGGCAGGAATAAAGAGAGAAATCTTGCACACGTTGTAGGTGAGAAGGATAACCTTCCGAAATAATTTCCGGAGACTCCACAGAAGTGTGGACAAAAAGAATCTTTTCTGATGATCTCTAAGAAAGGAAATCAACCATTAGCAAGGGTGGGAGTACTCACTTACCTTCTCACCCGATCGGCAATTAATATCACTCTCTCAGCATTCATAGAAACGTCTTCAATCTTCGGTCTTCGGTCTTCAACTGTTGATGATGAACTTCTGAACTTCACAAAAACTTGACAAACATTTTTTTTTTTTTTTTTTTTTTTTTTTTTTGATAATAACTTGGTGGTAACTAGACACAGAAAATAAACTACAAATTTTGTTTTTTTTTTTTTTTTTTTATTAACTTGGAATGAAAATAACAATAAAACAATAAGACTCAATTTTTCACACTTGTCTTGATTTCACAAACTTCATTAATTCTCATCTTTTTTTTTTCTTTTCTTTGTTGCATATAAACCTTGGACTATCTCAACTTTTCTTCAAATATTCTGATGATGCTCCGCTTACTGACGATGATGTGTTTCTATGAATGTGTTGATGTTGTTGAGAGGGAGAGAGTGATGCTAACTGCAAATCGGTATTTAGAAGGAGTTTTCATCTTTAGACGTCACCCTCATGATTGACGGAATTAGCACTCAAGAGATCAAAAATAGTCTTTGAAAGTGGTGCGAAGTTGGGTAGCTCACCATTCCTACCCGGAATTGACGTACGGTGACACACACACTCTAATGACTTTTCTAGAAAGTCACAAAGAGTGAAGGTCGGTACCTCGCTTGATGTAAAATGGGTAGTCTCCACTATGGTCGATCACAATTCTACTACCGAATATCTAAACAGCACCTAATTCTCCCTCCGGTATGGTTAAATCCAACTTTAACGCTCTAATCAACTAAGAAACCCGATTGTGTTCTCCGATACTTCCAATTTCAGTTATTTCGGTCAGACTCTCTATGTAAACATAGCTAGAAGCATGATAGTGACTCTAAAATCTCTAAAAGTTGGAGGTTTTTACGCAAATATTTACAAAGAGTTTTTTTTTTTTTTTTTTTTTTTATACAAAGAAGTAAAACAAAAAGACTAAAAACTCTATATGCAAATCACACCCCCAAACCTAGATCAAACATTGTCCTCAATGTGTCAACGTATATAAAGAATTTAAACAAATCACATACCATGAGAACTATGTTGAGAGGAGAAAAGGGAAGAGATTACCTAGGATGCAAGAGGGTGTTGCTAAACCATAGAAAGATGAATGCTTTGAAAGCAAACAATCAAGAGCGCAAGACAAAAAGTTTGGTTAGCACACATCAAAAACTATGCAAAAAGAAAATAAAAGGGAAAGAGAATGGATTGTTAGTCCATATATATGTACACAAGTGAACTAGTCTAGTCCACATAGATGGGGTCTTCCAAGTCAACGGTCTCAACACGGTGGAAGATGCTCCGAGAAATGGTTTCAATCTCTCGACCATTGACTTTGAAAATGTTCTTGTTTGCTGGGTTTTCAACTTCTCTGACTCCATGGGGAAAGACAGTGACGTACCAAGAATGGTCCCGACCATCGAGAACGTAGCTTTCACGGAAACAAATGCAATCTAGTGTTGTATAATAAAACTTTCGACTTGGTGAAAGACTTGCGCAGAATGCGCTTGTCGTGAAACACTTTCATCCTATGTTTGTACGTTTTGGCACTATCATATGCATCATTTCTCAATTCTTCTAACTCATTGAGTTGAAGTTTTCTACGGGTTCCACCTTATCAAGATCAAAATTCAATTTCTTCATGACCCAATATGCACGGTGTTCTAACTCAATGTAGATGACATGCTTTCCCGTACACAAGTCTGTAAGGAGACATCCCAATGGGGGTCTTGTATGCAGTTCTATAGGCCCATAAAGCATCGTTTAAGCGCAAAGACCAATCTTTCCTAGAAGGATTGACGGTCTTCTCAAGGATGTGCTTAATTTCCCTATTAGAAACTTCTACTTGGCCCTTGGTTTGAGGATGGTAAGGTGTTGCGACCTTATGAGTGATTCCATACTTGCGCACTAGTGATTCAAAGGGTCTATTGCGAAATGACTACCTCCATCACCGATTATTTCCCTAGGGGTTCCAAAACGGGAGAAAATGTTCTCCTTAAGAAAAGAAAGAACAACTTTATGGTCGTTGGTTTTGGATGCAATGGCCTCTACCCACTTAGAGACATAATCAACAGCAACAAGAATGTATAACTTACCTTCAGAGTTAGGAAATGGTCCCATGAAATCAATACCCCAAACATCAAATAGCTCAACAATCAAAATGGGTTGTAAGGGCATCATGTTTCTCTTAGTGATACTTCCTAATTTCTGGCATCGGTCACAAGCAAGACAAAACGCATGGCTATCCTTAAACAATGTTGGCCAATAGAAACCGCTTTGCAAGATCTTTGCAAAGTAGCTTTTCTTGGCACTAAAGTGGCCTCCACATGCATGGTCATGACAAAAGAAATGACGTCCCTTTGTTCGAATTGGGGACACATCTCCTAATGATTTGGTCTTGGCAAGACTTAAACAAATATGGGTCATCCCAAAGGAATTGTTTAACTTCAGCCAAGAACTTAGAACGGTCTTGTTTAGACCAATGCAAGGGCATTCTACCTATAGCAAGGTAGTTCACAATATCGCAAACCAAGGCATTTCGGACACAAGCATCAATTGCTCATCGTGGAATGATTCCCTAATCAACACAGATTCATCGCCAGATTCGACATTCAACCTAGACAAGTGATCAGCAACAACATTTTCTGACCCTTTCTTATCTCGAATTTCGAGGTCAAACTCTTGTAACAAGAGTATCCATCGAATTAGACGAGCCTTAGCATCTTTCTTTGACAAAAGATATCTCAATGCAAAGCATGATCGTAATAAATGATGACCTTAGACCCTATTAGATAAGATCTAAACTTGTCTAACGCAAACACAACAGCTAGCAACTCCTTCTCGGTTATGGAATAATTAAGTTGAGCATCATTAAGTGTTTTACTAGCATAGTAGATCACATAAGGGAGTTTGTCTACTCGTTGGCCCAAAACATCTCCCTGAAGATAGTCGACGCATCACACATAATCTCAAATGGTAATGACCAGTCGTGTGGTCCGACTATAGGTGCGGATGTAAGGAGAGCCTTGATTGCTCCCATGCTTCCTTACAAGCATCATCAAAGACAAATGCAACATCTTTTGCAAGAAGATTGCACAAAGGTCGTGAAATTTTACTAAAGTCTTTGATGAATCGGCGGTAAAACCCGCATGGCCTAGAAATGATCCGATGTCCCTCACGTAACGAGGTTGAGGAAAGTGTTGAATGAGATCTACCTTGGCTTTGTCTACTTCTATGCCTTTTTCCGAGATGATATGCCCTAAAACAATGCCTGAGTTAACCATGAAATGACATTTTTCCCAATTCAAGACCAAATTCTTTTCCTTACACCTAATCAGCACACAAGTGAGGTGATGCAAACACTCATCAAAAGAAGAACCAAACACCGAAAAATCATCCATAAAAATCTCAAGAAACTTATCTGCCATGTCGGAAAATATGCTCATCATGCAACGTTGAAAAGTAGCGGGTGCATTGCACGCCCAAAAGGCATACTGACGATAAGCAAAAGTTCCATAAGGACATGTAAATGTGGTCTTTTGTTGGTCTTCGGGTGCTATGTGAATTTGGTTGTAGCTGAATAGCCATCTAAGAAGCAAGTAGTGACTATGTTTTGCTAACCTTCCAAAGATTTGGTCAATGAAGGGAAGGGGAAAGTGGTCTTTCTTGGTTACCGTGTTGATTTTCTATAATCAATAAAAACTCGCCACCCCGTGGTCACACGGGTGGGAACAAGTTCATTCATCTCATTTTGAACTACAAGTAATGCAGGACTTCTTGGGTACTACCGAATGGGGGTGACCCATCTGGCTATCGGGGACGGGGTAAATGATACCCGCATCAAGCAGAGTTTGAATCTTACCCTTGACAACATCTCTCATGTTGGGGTTAAGTCTCCTTTGCATTTCCCTAGATGGTTTAGTGTTCTCCTCAAGGTTTATGTGATGCATGCAAATTGTGGGACTTATACCCTTAAGATCGGAGATGGTCCAACCTAAGGCTCCTTTATGTTCTTGAAGTACTTCTAAGAGTCTACTTTCTGTTCCGTGTCTAAACATGATGCAATAATCACGGTAAAGTGTCGGGAGGACCTAAGAAAGCATACTTCAAGGTATCAGTAATGGTTTCAAATCAAGCTTAGGTGGTGTGTCAAGAGGTGGGGCGATTTGGTATCGGAGAGTGGAACAGGTTCCACCGCATTCTCGCCATTTAGCAATATCCATGGGTGGCACAGACTCTAGCAAAGAGTGGACTTCACCAATATACTCGGACTCAAAGAGATCTAAGTCAAAGTTATCTAAACATGCTTACATAGGGTCCACTCGACAAAATGTCGGGCAATGAGTCTTGAATCAGACTCTCAATCAAAGTTAACCTCGTGCAATTCATCATCATCACACTCTATGGGTTGTTGGTTCACACGAAAGACGTTCGGTTCTACAATCATGTTGCCAAAAGACAAATTCAATATCCCGCTACGACAATTTATGATAGCGTTTGACGTTGCCAAGAAAGGACGTCCTAAGATAACGGGAATATGATTTTCAGGATTTTGCACAAAGTTGAGTATCTAACACAATGAAGTCCACAGGGAAATAAAATTTATCAACCTTGATTAGCACATCTTCAACGATTCCCGAGGGACTTTCACGGATCTGTCCGCTAATTGTAGCGTGACAGGGGGGTGGGTTGCAATTCCCCAAGACCTAACCGCACATATACTGAGAATATGGCAAAGTAGATTCACACTAGCTCCTAAGTCCAATAAAGCTTTTCGATTGTATGCTCACCTATAGTACAAGAGATAGTTGGGCTACCTGGGTCTTTAAACTTAGGTGGGGTTTTGTTTTGAATAATTGAACTTACTTGCTCGGTGAGAAAGGCACGCTTATGCACATGAAGCTTTCGCTTTTGTGTGCATGTGTCCTTCAAAAACTTAGCATAGGCAGGTATTTGCTCGATTGCTTCGAGAAATGGAATGTTTATGTTAACTCTTTTGAACATTTCCAAAATCTCCTTGTATTGGGTACCCCCTTACGTTGTACCAACCTCGTGGGAATGGAGCAACGAGTACATTACTTTGAGAGGAACATCTACATTAGTAGGACTCTTGGTTTTATCAATGGCCTCAGATTCTTTCTCTACAGTAGATATTTTCTGTGGTGTTGTGTGTACTTGGGAGTTTGATGTAGACTCGCTTGAAGGTGGTACACCTACATGGTTCTCAACAATTCTACCACTACGGAGAGTGGTGACAGCATTCGCTTGACTATGTGAAGTTTCATTGCGGGTAGAGGAGCACGCTTGGAAACACGATCTTTGGATTTTGTTGGGGTTGACTAGGAAGTTTTCCTTTTTCTCTCTCATTCAATGCATCACAGATTTGACCTATCTTAAGATCTAGGTTTGCGAGACGTTGGTCGGTGGTTTTCTCAAGTCTTGAAAGATTTTGGGTTAACATAACGACACAGAGTCTTCAAAGCTAGTCTTTTTCTCCACGGGTACTGCGAGGATGTGGTTGTACTTGGGGGTTTCTAGGATATGAGTATCCTTGGTTGTTATTTGTTGGTCCCCCTTGTACTGGTCCTTTGGACCAAGAGAAGTTAGGGTGGTTCCTCCACCCTGGGTTGTAGGTTTGAGAATAAGGGTTGTTCTCTTGCCTCTGGTATAATGCATTGGCTTGCTCGGCTTTAGACTCTTGAAATGCATGTAAGTCAGGACAGTTGTCCACTAAGTGGTCAGAGCTATGGCATGCGGCACAAGTGGCCATATCAATTTGGTCACGGAGAGTAGGGGCATTAGATTTTACATTCTTTTCCAACTCAAGCACTTCTATTCTCCGGCCAAAGATGCTATTTTTGCATTTCCCTCAAAGTCGACTCGATTCTATGAACATTGTTTGGGGTAGTCCTTCTTGGTTCACGGATGGACTCCCACTTTGTTGAGTCTTTTCAATGACTTCGATTAAGAAAGTCCAAGCGTCATCAAAGCACTCTTGTCAATAAATGCACCATTGCACATTGACTCGACCGTGGTACGGGTTCTAACATCTAGACCCTCATACAAAATTTGGACGAGTCTCCATTTTTCAAAACCATGGTGGGGACATTGGAGTAATAATTCATTGAATCTCTCCAAGTATTTTGCTAGAGTTTCGTCTTCTAATTGCACAAAACCATTTAGACTTTGGCGAATTGTCACCGTCTTATGGTTTGGGAAAAACTTTTTGAAAAACTCTTTTGTGAGGTCATCCCGTGTTCTAATGGATTGTGGTTGTAGGGCATGAAGCCAAGACTTGGCTTTGTCTTTTGAGAAAAAGGAAACAATCTCAATTTGAGGGACTCCTCCGGCATTTGGTTAAAACGCAGAGTCCCACAAATATCCTCAAAATCTCTCACGTGATGGTAGGGGTTCTCAAAGATCGACCCCTCTAAACACGGGTAGCATGTGAATGGTACTTGCTTTCAGCTCAAACCGACAAGCATCGGCCGGGCGAGAATGATGCAAGAGGGCTGGCTTGCCCTAGTTGGGTACATGTAGTCTTTGAGACTACGGGGTTGGTTAAGTTCCTCACCCATGGTTTCGTTTCGAATAGGTCCTGGGCTTGGGTTTTGTTGAAGAACCGGGTATGCTTAAGATTTCGTCGGGGGCGGATTCTAACTAGTCGATTTGTTTGGTCTCTAAAAGACACAATCATAGCCTAGCTAGCGCTTCTAGCATGTTATCACACAATCAAGTTCAATCACAGAAAAACAAAAATTCAAAAATGGCCCACCAATACAAGACTTAAGCCCAAAAGATGGCTTTTTGAAGTTGTAAAGGCCAGCTGAATAGGTTGATTCTAGCCCAGATGATGTGGGCTCAGATTGGTTGCACGGCCCAGGTTGGGTGAAAATGTAAAGCCCAGGTTGTTTGCAAAGCCTAGTGGGTGTGGGCTCAGTTTTTGTGTACAGCCCAGCAGTGTGGCTTATGTGGGCTGAAAGTTTAGAATGCAAAGCCCAGTAAGTGGGCTTCAGCTTATGCAGCCCAATTTGCTCGCTTTAGTTTGGCAAATTAATGACCTGGTGATGTTTAAAAAGCCCAGCAGATCAGCTAAAGGTTGGCAAACTGCAAAGGTCTAAGTGCAACTCTCAGCACAGCTTAGCAAGCTTGTGCAGATTGGCAAGTGAATCTCAACACACAGCAGCACAAAATCACAAAAGAAATGACAACTAATTTTTCAAACTTAAACACAAAGACAGAAACTTATGAGCGGCTCGGTGATAGGTGTAGAATACACCGTATTTTCTATGAAGAGTTTATGCTTTCTTTGCGAATTTTCGTGTAAATTATGTATCTTATGTTTGCTTTTGAGCTCATTGGGTACTTTGGAGTCATATGAGCAAAAGAAGGAGAAAACGTCCGTTTGGAGCGTAAAAGGCAAAAGGTCAATTCACGGGCGAGCTATACTTCGAGTCGGCTAGAATGCACAAATAGGAAGTGAAGGCGCGGTTCTCCATAACTGACAATGAGTTGAACATGGAATTAAGCTGTCGGTTATTCGGAACCGACGAGCCATATATGAGTTGTGGCTGCCTGTATCCATCTTAACGGGTGCCAATATCCGTCCGTACTGTTAGAATCAACTAAGCTGAGCTGCTTCCCAGACAACTCAGTCTTTATTTCCTTTTTCAGTAATACATCTCACCTGTTTTGATACTGTGGAAGAATTGGTAATGAGAACCAGAAACCCAGATCGGGAGAGAAGATGATAAAGAATTAGGGTTCTAAGCACCGAGAAGAATACAAGGGAAAACACCCGATCGCCACCACGGGAGATTTGAGATCTCGTAAGAATGGATTCAATTGAATGAGTGTTTTGGATTAATGAATGAATGGGTTTGCTTTGTATGAAATTGTCTTAACAGGGAAGGAGATGTGTAATAGGATCAACAACGATTCACAATTGTTAAACACCAGCGCAGATGGCACTGACACTTGTTCGATAAAATGCAGGGCAGATGCAAGGAATGCTAGTGATGATAGATGAGTATTGCGGTTGTAGAGGGTGGTTCTGAGATGGAATGTATGTCTTGACAAAGAAATTGCAGTGCGTTTTCTGTGGTTTTGAGGCGGTGTTGGGATTGCAGTTAATGAGCATTTGTAGCAAGTGCAATACTGATCTTGGTAAAGGTTGATCGAGATGGCTTGAGCCGAGATGTTGAGTCACAGGCGGTGTGGTTGAGCTGAATGCAGTGTGCTTGTACAGTTGTGTGTTTGGAGATGTTGTAAATCGAGACAAGGAGCTCTGGTTTGAAGCGGTGATTGTGAGAAGAAATGGGTTCTAACGTGAACTGGTGTTGCTGTGATTGGTTATGAGGCAGAGCAGGTGGAATGCATTGGAGCTGGAATGGGTGAGTCTGCAGGAAGTGGATGTGCACATGAATCTGGCACTGGAATGTTGCAGTGGTGGATGCTTTGCTGCCATTATGGCTGTGCTTGAATGAATGGCTTTGGTGATGGCATTGAACTGAGAGTGGCAGTAGAATGGAATGAGGTTAGGGTTTTTAATGGGGTTCGAGATGGAACGAAGAGCTGCTGCTGCAATTAGTTATGGAGTTGGTAATTGAAACAGGGTCGCAGGATAAACTTGTTGGTGTTGCTGTTAACTGCTATGAACTATTGTGAATTGCAGGTGGAGCAGGTGTTGTGAAGTGCGAAGTGCAATGAGCTACAGATGGCGCAGTTTGCTGTTGCATTGCAGTTTAAACGGCTTTGGGGTGATGCAGGTGCAACAATGGCTTGTGTTACAGAAACTGATAGTTGAGTTAAGCGATCGAGTTGGTGGCATTGTGTATGGAGCTAGTTGAGTTGTGGACCAGTCCGAACAAAATGCGGCCTTGATCGAAAACGAGTGAAATTGGTAAGCCGTTGAGCATAGTTACGGTTATCGGATTTTGGAACCTAAGTGGGCATGGTAATATTTCGGTGAATCGCGAGGGGGGTATGAGTCGGATGCAAGAGTCGACGGCCGGACATATGTGCTACGGGTCACGCTTTTAGGCGCGTTTTCGCAAGAAAGAAAGAATTGGTTTGGATGATTTTGTGAATGTATGGACTGCAGAGAAGGAGAGTTGAGGTAATGGAAGTATACAGTTGGCCTGGTGATAGTTTCCGAAGACTAAGTGGCCTGAGACATTTTTCCGGCGAACGGATTCCGGCGCCGGTGGTCGGATTCCGGTGATGACGTCATCAAATCCGGCGACCAGTTTTCACCCAAAAATCCAGAGACTTATTTTCCACACATGGGCTTGGTGGACCACTTGGAGATGGGTTTTGAGAAAACCTAAACTTGGAAAGAGTATCCTTTTGGGGAGAAGCATATAAATAGAAAAGTCTTTCTCAAACCTAGATATATCTCCATTAGGGAGACTTCTACTTTTGTTCTAGGGTTTCACATGATAGGTTCTTCTAAACTCTTTATGATGATTTCCAAAAACACAAGTAACTAAGTTTTTATTATTGGTTGAAGATGTAGTTGGATTTTGCAACCAAGTTATGATTTTTATGAATTAGTTTTCTCTCAATATTATCGTTTGATTTCTACGGGTTATAATAATTGCATGATTGAAGTATTGCAATATGATTGAATGTTTGTTTAGTCGAGTCTAGAATTGATTGAACTCACATCCATATCTATAGCTATTTTAGGGTTTTCATCGAGCGATAACCTTGAATACGAGTAGCATGATATGATTCTAGGTTGTAGTGATGCATCCTCGTAGTCATATGTAGAAATTGACCTTTGTCCGAATTGTTTGCGCAATGTATTACAATTGCATTGATTAGCCTATTTCTGAAACTTAATGCTCCTAGGAATTGAACTTAATTAGCGCAAGGCTTTAGGTTATTCTTTAGATAGAATTCACATACGCAACCCTAATGTGTGTGTGATGAATTAGGGAATTAATAGATTATCTTGCTCTCTTGATTCTCTAGGCTTTTGATGATAGTGAGATTAAATACGAATTCTATTCATACATTCATAAACTTGTTTGCAATTGAAGATGAAACCTTTACCCAATATCTCACATCCTTGATTTGTTTACTTTTATTTGTTTTGCTTTTATTTATTTCCGTTTATAAAAATCAGCAAACCCCCGGTGTTTTATATAGGAAACCATAGCAATTTGACAACCTAGACCTCTCTGTGGGATCGATCCTTTCTTGCCCTTGCTATATTTATATTTTGAGTAGTAAGAAAGTGTGAATTATTTTTGACGCTTACGACAAATGGGTCAAATTTTGTGCTTGAATTCTTCGGGGAGGCAGAAGTTGTCAATTGTTTTGGTTTCTTATTTTTGTTTTACTTTTTCTTATTCTTTGGTTTCTAACCGAGTTTTGAGAATCTCGTTTCAGGTACTGATTTCTATGGACGGAGTATATTGGAGCAATCAATACGGATTTCAACCTCAACAACATGAAAACTATCACCCTTATGGATAATACAATCAAAACCAATCCTTTGGTTATGGTCAAGATTCCACGTACCCTTTTAGTTGTTCTCATACATTCCAACCTTCTTACGGTGGGTATGTAAGTGAGCAACCACAAGGAGGGGAGACTAGTTTTACTCCTATTAATTTTTCCTCTAGTTTGGTAGATGAAATGCAACAATTTATGGACAGCATGGAGTCAATTTGTGGACAACCCAGCGTGGAACCAATTTCATCGACCGAATGTGCTCATAGTATGTTTGGACCAATTTCTGATCGTAGTTATGATCATCCACCCATTCAAAGGGATTATAATTGGCCTAACAATACTGAAGTAAGTAATTCTACTTTTTCTTTGTCGAATGAGCTTTACCAACAAATGGAACACTATTTTCAAAATTTGGATGGATCACTCCAAGAGCTTCAAAAAGGTGTTTCCACTTTAAGACAAGGCATTGAAGAATACAAGGAGGAAATGAATAATTATGTTGAAAAAGGCGAACCTTTGGGGACTTTCTTTGATAATTGTGTAGTTAACTTAACTCTTGATCGTAATAATGATCATTCACCTATTCAAAAGGATGAGTTCAAGATTAGCAACACTAAATTCAGCGAGGATCAATGTTATATTGACTATGATAGTGATGATGATTATTATGAAAATACATCGTTTGAACCAATTTATGGTGACATCCCCAGGAGTGTACAATGGAGTCTTTTTGCGATCAAGGTGAAGTTGAAAAGGAATATGATGATGCTAGTGTAGCTTACTCAAGCATTGATCTTTATAACGATCAACAACCTATTCAAACGGTAGAGCTTGAGGATGATGCAATGAGTGTTCTAAAGAAATTCCTTATGGACAATATTGCATTCGCAAAAGAGTATATGCCTTACAACAAAGAGTAGTATGTTGAGAATGAGACCGTTATGACCACTATTGTGGAAGACCCAATTGAGCTTGCATATGATTGTAATGATGATGTTTATGTCGAGACTTTGGTTAAAGCGAAACGGACGAAGAATGGTTGCAAGGTTTGATAGAGGACCATGATATAAAAGAGGTGAATAATTCACTTGAGTTTTTCAAGGATGAAGAGGATTCCGTGATACAAGAGATTGTGCAAGGTTTGTCTAACCCGTTGCCTATTGTTTCTTCTCCTTTACCTCTTATTGGTTTGAATGTATGTGCTTCGAGAATATTGTTGAATGACTTTGTTTCTCGTTTTCCACCATTAGAGATACTTGATTCTCATACTATGCAGGTTATGGAACAAGAAACCGTGGAAGTACCCGACGTCTATATTCTTTATACACTTCCAAGTGTGGAAAAGAATAAGTGTGGGGGAAGCTTTTATCGGTTAATAGCTTCATTCTTGTTTTATATTACTAATATTTGTGTGAAGCTAGTGTTTTCAAAACAGGTGCTATGGGTGGATCCCCAAATTTTCCGATTATTGGTGTATGGGGAATTCAACTTGCATGTCGGGCTGACGACTTTAAACCAAGCGCTAAGTGGGAGGCAACCCACCGGTTTTGTATATTTATCCTTATCTTTTTATTTTTATGCATTTGCTTTTATCTTTATTTTCTTGTTTTTGCATATCATTTAAGTGAATTTCCCACCTTGAACTCTCTTTGGAAGATTCAATTTTACATTGAGGACAATGTAAAGTTTAAGTGTGGGGGAGCATTTATATTTTTTAGTTTGTTTTATATATAAAAAAAAATCAGAAAAATAGAAAAAACCAAGAAAAAAAAATTGTCCTTTTTGAACTCCGAAATCTAGAAACTTGTGCCTTTAGGATGACACCATTAGTGGATGGAACCATTTTGAATGCAGGAGTTGAGGAACCGATTAACTAAAAGGGACGAACATAGCTCAGAAATCACAATTAACATGATAGTTGTTACCATATCTCGGAATATCACCATATCACGTTCTATTTTTATTTTTATTTTTCATATTTATCTATTGTTCTCTAAGTGCTTTGGTGGGTCACTAAAAAATCGAGTTGTTATTACTGCTAGGATGAATTAGAGTGATTGAGTTGCTAAGAAAAAAAAAAAAAAAAAAAAAAAAAAAAAAAAAAAAAAAAAAAAAAAAGACCGACCAATTAGACCAAAACGGAATAAAAAAGACACTTGGGAATAAGTATGTGTGAAACGTAGTCCCTGTCTCCGTCGCCTAAACAAGCGTGGAATGCGGGATCCAAGGAAACTATCACGTACTTGTCGACAAGAAGCATGCGCTTGGATCCAGTTTGATCTAATCATGCGGTCTAAAAAAAAAAAAGGAAAAAGAAACAAAAAGTGAAAGTGGAAAAAAAAAAAAAGTATTATATTTGGTGAATAAAGTCACTCCTGGTTCCCTTGTATATGCCAGTGTGTTGACACTAGAATTGACCAAGTATCTCAATCCAATAGGCATAGGTTCATTTTGGCAGTGACCTTGTGACATGATATGGGAAACATTGAACACTTGTGAACATTCGCCAACATCTACATCTTTATCCATCTTCTTAATGTTTTCATTGTGATTGTGGTTTGTTAGTTTCCGAGTATTGTGGCTTGTTCGACTATCTAATTAGAGTTTATTTACTAATATATGAATTGAATTTGCAAGGTACCTCCTCCTGTAGTCATTTTGGATTCGTTCATTGATTTGTCACGAATAAACGGAGTTTGAAATATAGGTTTTGTAGGTATATCTCTAGTAAACCTTCACGAGACTATAACTCGTCCACTAGGCACACCTAGGGGTTTAAAGGCTTGTTATTTATGCTAAAATTAACTGTAGCCTCGACGTCACGGAGTTGTATGTATGTTTTTATTTTGTTTGATTTGCTCGAGGACTAGCAAAGTCTAAGTGTGGGGGAATTTGATAGGTGTAGAATACACCGTACTTTCTATGAAGAGTTTATGCTTTCTTTGCGAATTTTCGTGTAAATTATGTATCTTATGTTTGCTTTTGAGCTCATTAGGTACTTTGGAGTCATATGAGCAAAAGAAGGAGAAAACGTCCATTTGGAGCGTAAAAGGCAAAAAGGTCAATTCACAGGCGAGCTATACTTCGAGTCGGCTAGGATGCACAAATAGGAAGTGAAGGCGTCAGTTCTTCATAACTGACAATGAGTTGAACATGGAATTAAGCTGTCGGTTATTCGGAACCGACGAGCCATATATGAGTTGTGGCTGCCTGTATCCATCTTAACGGGTGCCAATATCCGTCCGTCTTGTTAGAATCAACTAAGCCGAGGCCGCTTCGAGACAACTCGGTCTTGATTTCCTTTTCGATAATACATCTCACCAGAGTTTGATACTTGTGGAAGAATTGGTAATGAGAACCCGAGAAACCCGAGATCGCAGAGAAGATGATAAAGAATTAGGGTTCTAAGCTTTGAGAAGAATACAAGGGAGAACACCCGATCTCTTTGCCACGGGAGATTTGAGATCCGTAAGAATGGATGCAATTGAATGAGTGTTTTGGATTAATGAATGAATGGGTTTGCTTTGTATGAAATTGTCTTAACGGGGAAGGAGATGTGTAATAGGATCAACAACGATTCACAATTGTTAAACACCGGCCGAGATGGCACAAAGCACTTGTTCGATAAAATGCCCGGCGAGATGCAAGGAATGCTAGTGATGATACTGAGTATTCAAAATTGTAGAGGGTGGTTACGAGATGGAATGTATGTCTTGACAAAGAAATTGCAGTGCGGTTTTACGGTGGTTTTGAGGCAGTGTTGGTGACTAGGTTAATGAGCATTTGTAGCGGTGCAATGCGGTCTTGGTAAAGGTTGATCGATGGCTTGAGCCGAGATGTTGAGCTGCAGCAATGTGGTTGAGCTGAATTGCGGTGCTTGTACGGTTGTGTGGCTGGAGATGTTGTATGGCGAGACAAGGAGCTGGTTTGAAGCGGTGATTGTGAGAAGAAATGGGTTCTAACTGTGAATCGGGTGTTCTTGTGATTGGTTATGAGGCGGAAAGGTGGAATGCATTGGAGCCGGAATGGGTGAGTCTCATGGGAAGTGGATGTGCACATGAATCTGGCACTGGAATGTTGCAGTGGTGGATGCTTTGCTGCCATTATGGCTGTGCTTGAATGAATGGCTTTGGTGATGGCATTGAACTGAGAGTGGCAGTAGAATGGAATGAGGTTAGGGTTTTTAATGGGGTTCGAGATGGAACGAAGAGCTGCCGCAATTAGTTATGGAGTTGGTAATTGAAACAGGGTCGCAGGATAAACTTCTTCGGTATTTAACATTAACTTGCTATGAACTATTGTGAATTGCAGGTGGAGCAGGTGTTTTGAAGTGCGAAGTGCAATGAGCTACAGATGGCGCAGTTTGCTGTTGCATTGCAATTTAAACGGCTTTGAGGTGATGCAGGTGCAACAATGGCTTTGTATTCTAAACCGATAGTTGAGTTAAGCGCATCGAGTTGGTGGCATTGTGTATGGAGCTAGTTGAGTTGTGGACAGTGTCTGAACAAAAATGCAGCCGCAGTGCGAAAACGGAGTGAAATTGGTAAGCCGTTGAGCATAGTTCTGGTTATCGGATTTTGGAACCGGAAGTGGGCATGGTAATATTTCAGTGAATCGCGAGGGGGGTACGAGTCGGATGCAAGAGTCGACGGCCGGACATATGTGCTACGGGTCACGCTTTTAGGCGCGTTTTCGCAAGAAAGAAAGAATTGGTTTGGATGATTTTGTGAATGTATGGACTGCAGATAAGGAGAGTTGAGGTAATGGAAGTATACAGTTGGCCTGGTGGTAGTTTCGAAGACTAAGTGGTTCGAGACATTTTTCCAAATGAACGGATTCCGTAGCCGGTGGCCGGATTCCGGTGATGACGTCATCAAATCCGGCGACCGGTTTTTCACCCAAAAATCCAGAAACTTATTTTCCACACATGGGCTTGGTGGACCACTTGGAGATGGGTTTTGAGAAAACCTAAACTTGGAAAGAGTATCCTTTTGGGGAGAAGCATATAAATAGAAAAGTCTTTCTCAAACCTAGATATATCTCCATTAGGGAGACTTCTACTTTTGTTCTAGGGTTTCACATGATAGGTTCTTCTAAACTCTTTATGATGATTTCCAAAAACACAAGTAACTAAGTTTTTATTATTGGTTGAAGATGTAGTTGGATTTTGCAACCAAGTTATGATTTTTATGAATTAGTTTTCTCTCAATATTATCGTTTGATTTCTACGGGTTATAATAATTGCATGATTGAAGTATTGCAATATGATTGAATGTTTGTTTAGTCGAGTCTAGAATTGATTGAACTCACATCCATATCTATAGCTATTTTAGGGTTTTCATCGAGCGATAACCTTGAATACGAGTAGCATGATATGATTCTAGGTTGTAGTGATACATCCTCGTAGTCATATGTAGAAATTGACCTTTGTCCGAATTGTCATGCGCAATGTATTACAATTGCATTGATTAGCCTATTTACGAAACTTAATGCTCCTAGGAATTGAACTTAATTAGCGCAAGGCGTTAGGTTATTCTTTAGGTAGAATTCACATACGCAGCCCTAATGTGTGTGTGATGAATTAGGGAATTAATAGATTATCTTGCTCTCTTGATTCTCTAGGCTTTTGATGATAGTGAGATTAAATACGAATTCTATTCATACATTCATAAACTTGTTTGCAATTGAAGATGAAACCTTTACCCAATATCTCACATCCTTGATTTGTTTACTTTTATTTGTTTTGCTTTTATTTATTTCCGTTTAAATCGAGAAAATCCTCGGTGTTTTATATAGGAAACCATAACAATTTGACAACCTAGACCTCTCAGGATCGATCCTTTCTTGCCCTTGCTATATTTATATTTTGAGTAGTAAGAAAGTGTGAATTATTTTTGACGCTTACGACAGCGATCACTCACTCACTGGTGACTACACAGCATAGCTTAGGATGTTTGTGCAGGTCACAAGACAAAGACAGATCAAGTGTTTGGTTGGTTTGCACACTCGATTCTTTGGCGGGGTAAACAAAGAGAGTTAAAAGTCATGTATTGTGCACGAGTTGATGGATGTGCTCACTCGGGGGTGAAGCATGTGCAGGGTTTGTGTCTTTTGAAAATCAACAAGCTAATGCTAATCACCAACCTTGCTACTTAACACTCATTCAAGCACCCAAGATCTCACACACATTGCGAGAGGTTGATTCAACGACCAATCGGATAACAATTTTAGCAGAATTTAAGCTCACAAGTATGCAAATTTTAGCATGGAAGATGGTTTAGCAAGCTCAGGTTAGCAAATGAACAGATGCACATATGAGCCAATGGATGACAGAGTCAATAGGGCCACAGGATTGCTATTCAAACTCACACAGAATTGACACAGCAGATGGCATTTAACACAGGTTAACAATGGTGGATATCTTCAGTTCAGAGCATGCTTTTCAGATATGAGAATCACTCAGCAAGAGTTTTTATGCAAAGGCACCACAACAATCTCAGTTGATATCAACTAAATATGGCAAGATATGCAAAGAAGGTGATCACATAAGGCTGTCAAAAGCTTTAGTTTTCTGGGTAGAACATGCAAATTATAGGGCACTTTACTTAGTTGACTTCAACTGAGGTTTTCAGCTAACTTGCAGGTATCTTGATTCAACAGGTCATTAACATGGTTGTTTAAGCTCAAAGTTCACAGTTTATTCACAGGCTAACTTCAAACTTGCAGCTTCAGGGGGCTAGCAAGGTGGCTCAACAGGGCTTGTGATAAGCACAGGACAAGTTATAACACAAGGTTATTGCTTCACACAAGAAATGCAGATAATACCGGGTTTAATGGACATACATGGTGTTCATTTCATCACAAATTCAAAATTCAATGCTTCTTAATGAGATTCACAGTGTCAAGACAACCATTCAAGCCATAAAGGAGGGTTGGAAGTACAATACCACCAGTTTAAAAACTGGGTTTAGGCAATTTCCACAATGGATCTGCTCCCTTGTCTTTCTTGGGTTGCTCAGCAGCTCAGCAGCACCTGTTACTCAAGAGAGAAATCTCAGTTCTCAAACTTGCAAAGTTAAAGCAAGTATATCAAGATACTAATGCTGGAATTTCAAAACAAGGATTCTGCAAAGCAACAGATGTAGCATGCTCAATGTACAGATGTTAAGTAAACTAAGTTACACTAACAGATGTGACAATGTACAGAAATGCAAATGACAGCAAATATACAAGGCTAAAAATGAAAATCAGTGATGATTCAAGGCAACAGAAGATAGCGCAGATGATTTAAAGCAAATATGTACAGGGAATGGTTGAAAAACAGTGAAATTAAGATCTAAAGAACAAATAGCACACTACCAGTTCCCCGGAATGCGCCAAAAACTTGGTAGGAGCTTAAATATGATTTCCTACGTCTTATCTCGCCAAGTGCACGGTGCCTTTGGAGGCAGTGGCAAGCACGGAGTCGAACCACGAGAGAACTAGAGTGTGCAAGGTTGTTCTAAGAGTTTCTCAACCTGTTTCGGGGAAGGTAACTCAATTATATGGGTTTGTTTAGTGTCTTTACGATCGAGATGAAGGTTTCAAAGCTAAAAGTAAGATGAAATATAAATGTTGAGGTTACGAGCACTAGGATTATCAAATCCACCACTATTTCAAGTTATGTAATTCAACTAATTTGATTGTTCTTGTTCTGTTGTAGGTAAGGATAGTATGTCAGCTTTATCACTTGTCTAGGAGGTTTCACCATGGGATAACTCCAATTAATCGGCTAAGGATACTACTACGAGAGCACTAGTTGTCTATTTAAGCACAACTAGTCAAAGAGTTAGCAATAATAATTAAAACAAGAGCTGAAACACACTCAACACAATGTTATCCTAACTACAATGGATACAAGGCATTCATTGTGAGAGCAGGGCATTGAGGTGTTAAAATTGAGCTTATCTTATAACTTAAAGCATGCCAAAAACAATTCAAATGAAGTTGAACTACAGAACACAGAGTTAGGGTTTCATTTTTAATCCTAGCAAGCTAAATTAGAACATATTAAACATCATGAAAAACAGATTTAAATTTGAATCTAAGTTATGAACCCTAAAACATGCTATCTTTCTCTTACATCAAAAACCTCAATTTATAACTCACAAAACATTTTTAATTAACAACTACACTGACCCAAACCTGTATCTTGCTCTCAATCGACTCTGAGCTCCATGCTGGGGTTGTTGGTGAAAACCCTAATCCCAACTGCCTCAACCCTAGCTTCTAGGGTGAGAGAATCTAATGGTTGAGGAAGTGCGAATTAGGGAATGGAGGAGGTAGATGGGTGATGGTGTTGACAGGAGATAGGGTGGTGGTGATGATGATCTCTGCACTGGTATGGGAGGAGAGAAAGAAGGATGGGTTTCTGGGTTTTCTCTGATTTAGGGTATGGAGAATAAAGAGAAGATGAATAGAGGAATGGGTTAGGTCGATGGGGGTATAGGTGATAGGGGGTTTCTCTGTGGAGCGGGCGCAGCGAGAAGACGATGCGAAGGTTGGAGCGAGCGTAGGATGAAGATGCGCGAGATCGAACAGCTCGGGAAGAATCCGGCAGATTTGGTGTTGAGCGGGAGCAGCAGAGTGTTGATGGGAAGGACGGAGCGAGCGTTGGATGAAGATGGATGAAATCTTCACGACTCAGAATGAACGGGTTCGGATCCGGGTCGTGGCTAGCTTAAGCCCATGTCTTGTAAATGGGTTGCTACTTGTTGGGTTGCAACTGATGCGCGCGCGGGCTTTGGCTTTTTGCTCCATAGATGCTTGCCTCCAATTTTCTGCTCTTTTGGCTCCTTAATTTCTCCGAGCTTTATTTATTTTCTAAAAACACAAAATTAATTAGTACAAATATTTATTCTTGAAAACAAAGAAAATACAGAATCTGGGATAATATCAGATTTCTGAGCACAAAAGATGAGTTAAATGCCAATAAATAGATGTAGAAATATGCAATATTTGGCACTCATCATTTACCTGGTTCTTTCCAACAACGCTGGTGCTGTTGTGGCCGACCGTTTTGTAGCTTCATAAAGTTCAGATCATATCTGGAATCGCAGATTCTCTAGTAATGCACGGTAGATGGTAATCATCCCATTGATGCAAGAATCCACCAATTGTTGTTCGGTCACATTCGAGTCATGACAATATAGCGCTTGAATTCTGAATCTTTTGACGAAATTATTCGGATGTTCGTTGTTTCGTTGGTACATCATTCCTAGATTTGAGAAGGCAATTTTCTCAGATACGAAGAAGTACTTCTTGTAGAAAGCCGCAACCATGTTAGACCAATTGGAGATGTTTCCTGGCGTAATGCTGTTGTACCATGTGTATGCTCTTCTAGTAAGTGATTTCGAAAACTCCCTCAAACGGAGAACGTGATTGTATTCGTGCTCCCCAAGGGAATCCAAGAATCGATAGATATGTTCACGCGCATTACCAGTGCCGTCATACAGAGAGAATTTAGGGGAAGAGTACCCCCTTGGAAGAGGAATTCTTTGTATTTCCGGAGGATACGGGGGTTGCTGCGGATGTATGTCCATGAAATCGCTTTTGTCTCGGTTTCGGAGAAGTCGTTCCAAATCTTCTCGTATGACAAAATTGGATGGTTGATTTCCTTCCATTTGGAGTTCCCGGGTGAATCTCTTCACCTACAAAGGTGCGCCATGTTGAGGTCTTTGGCGCCTGTGGGGTATCGGAGGTATTCCTCATTGGTTCTGGATGGCGCGATTCTTGTGGTAGCCTCTTAATAGGTGTTGTAAAACACCTAATTTTATATCTAGTATTTATACTTTCTTTGCGAGTTTTCTTGTAAATTATGTATCTTATGTTTACTTTTGAGTTTATTAGGTGCAATGGAGTCATTTGGAGCGAAAAGAAGTGGAACTCGCCAAAATCTTGGATTTCTTCTCGAGAGCGAAAAGTCGAAGCTAGCTGCGAAAGAATGAGGCCATTCCGACATCAATCGAGAGGAGTTATACACAAAATTTAATTGTCAATCTCCTAGAACTGAAAGCTGAAAAGATTAAGCTGGCGGTTCTCCAAAACCGGAGCCATATATGGGTCAAGGTTGCCCTCATTAATGGGTGCCTATATCATTTTCACTCATTACCAAGAACCTAAAAATAATTGAGACAAATGATTTCTCGGTATTTCTTCATCTAGGATTCAGATAAGAGAGAAAATGGATTTGTATTTCATAGAAACTAAGATCGAAATTGAAGAGTGATGGAGAACAATACGTTTCACTCAGATTCAGAGACCGAGAATCAAAGGAGTAGCTGATGTGAGTCTGAAATCTATGTGGGTCTGAGATGTTGTGGTTCAACTGGTGTTGGAAGAAGACTGGTACATTTGCCATGGAATCCGTTATTGGGCAAAGTTAGGGTTCTCGCTTCGAGATCAAGAATGAAATGGAGATTCATTAATGGTGTTGTTGAAGCTCGGTAAAAAGGGGTTTGTGAGATTGTCTTAGGGATATTTGTTGATGAGAGCGATGGGTTTTTGAACCTTAGGTAATGGTGTTTTTCTCGCCATTGATTTGAGAAGAAGATGATGTAGTCATTGTTGGTCGGGTTGTGTAGAACGAATGGGATTGCGGCCCGCAGATTCGGTGAGATGGGTTGGTTCTCTGGTGGATCGAGAAGGAATTGAGATTTATGAAACTTAGGGTTCCAAGCTCAGATCTCAGGAATTGACAGAAGAACCAAGAGAAGAAAACAGTTGGGTGATGGTTTGCCAGCAAGAACAAGGGGGTAGTTCTGATGGGTTGACCTCAGATTCAGTATGGTGGTATAGCTCATGATGGCTCAGGTGGTTGAAATGGACTACAATTGATGATGTTCCGATGGTTTTCATGAATTGTAGACACGGGGAAATTGGCTCTTTGGTGGGATTGAATGGTTGAATTAATAAGATGGTGGTGTTGCGGTGATAAATGACCAAGGAAGTTGATCTAGTCTTTGTTATGGCGATGGTGAGAAGAGCATTGAGTGATGGAAGTGTTGATGAGATGGCTTTGGCGGTATGAATGGGAACTGGTGCTGACTGTCAAAGTGATGATGTTTTATAGATGTATACTTAGGAATTTGATAGTGGTAAGCAATTGCAGCTGCAGAATGAGTAACAGAATGAGTGCAGCTGAGAATTACAAGATTTGCAGTGGATACAGGCAAGACATAAAGGGGATTGAAGCTGGGTACAATGTCAGTGGTAAATGAATGAATGTTGTGTAGATGTATGTCTAGGCTATACCTGTATATGTGTGAATTGCAGGGAGAAGGACTTGCAGGATGATTAAATGGATAAAGTAATGTGGCTGGTGCTGCTGTGGCCTGTAGTGGATCTGGAGATGGCTACAAAGCTATTGCAGGTGAGGCTGCAAGAGAAACAGATGGAATTGGCAGAGCTGGTGTATTGCAGGGAATTGGCAGAGTTGCAGGTGGTAGTTGTGGTGTTGATCTGTGATGTTTGAGAGAGCGGGTGTTGGAGAATGGCTGGTCTGATATGGCAGCTGAGCTGCAGTGCTGTGTGTTGTTCATCAGATGGGTTAGTTGGCATTGAAGCTCAAGTCTGAGCTGAGAAGAATTGAAATGATGTTGATAGAATAGCAGGAATTAGTACTGCAAATTGAATGAATTGCAACCTGGAATTGCAGCTGTAGGTGGTGCCATAACTAGTTCTGTGTGTGTGTGTTGGCTTGAGCTTTGAATTGGGTGGAATTGCAGGTTGTTGGAGTTGGGGACCGAGTTGCAGTGGTGGAGATTGATTGAGTACAAGGGTTGATGGTTTTTCGGTATGCAATTGAAGTTGCGGGAGCACAAGAGAGCCGGGTTGTTTGAGTTGCGAGACTAGGGGAGGAATGAAGGGCCAACATGGCCGTATGGTACCGGTGAAGCATAATGATGGTGCAACGGTGAGTTGTCCTGGCAAGTTGGCCTGGCGAGATGGCAATGGCCTTGGCCACTCAGCCCACTCAGCTGATTTCCAGCTGACTCTTATTCTGACCCGGCTGACTCTCCCTGACTCAGTGAACTGACTCGGTCTGACCTTGACGGAGTTGACCCGAGTTGAATCGTTGACCGGTGACCGGGTGGACTTTGCCGGTCACCTGAGCTATTTTCCGGCCACCTCTCCGGCCGATTTCCGGCCACAATACCAGTTTTCCGGCGACGTATTTTTGGACCTGTTTTCTACATGGGTTTCTCTCTCTTATGGGCTTGGTGGATTTTTATCTAATGGACTTTGAAGACTTGACCTAATTTTGGAAGAAAGGAAAAGCTATAAAAGAAGAAATTTAGAACTTTTGAAGATACGTTTTTATTCTTGGGGACTTGGAGAGCCGCTTTTGTTTACGCAACTAGGGTTTGCTTTTGTTCATCTTCTTCTTTATTCAACTTATATTTTTGGTGATGAACTCCATAGCTATGAGTAGCTAAATTTAATATTATTGGTTAAGGATGTAGTCCTATTTCTAAAACTTGTGTTTGCTTAATGTATTAGTTTTCTCTCTTAATTATCGCTCTTATCTCTACTGTTTTTAATAATCACATGATTGATGTATTGTGATAGGATTATGATGTTTGATTAGTTAAGTGGCCAATTAATTGAACTTGCATCTTAGTCCATAGTTATTTTAGGGTTTTTCATCGAGCGATAACCCTGAATACAAGTAGCATGATATGTTTACGGTTTGTAGTGATACACTCTCGTAATCATATGTAGAGTTTGACCATTGTCCGAATTGTTATGCGCAACGCATGACAATTGCATTGATTAGCCTATTTCTGAAGCTTAATGCTCCTAGGAATTGAACTTAATTAGCGCAAGGCGTTAGGTTATTCTTTAGGTAGAATTCACATACGCAACTCTAATGCGTGTGTTGATGAACTTAGGAAATTAATAGATTATCTTGCTCTCTTGATTCTCTAGGCTTTTGATAATATAAGAGATTAAATCGTAATTCTAATCATATATGCAAGCACATGTCTAAGATTGAAGATGAATTCCTTGACCAATATCTTTCTCCATTGATTACTTTCTACAATTTACTTTGCTTTTAATTTGCTTTTATTGCTTACATAAAATTCAGAAATCCTTGACCAATTTACTTTCTACAATTTACTTTGCTTTTTTTGCCACTCATATGCTTGTGGAGGACACTTTGGGAGCAAGAGAACCGCTCTCAAGGTACTAGAATGTGGTTTCTTTTGGCCAACTTTGTTTAAGGATGCACATGCATTTTGTATCACATGTGATAGGTGCCAAAGAACCGGCAATCTAGGTGCTCGAAATCAAATGCCGCAAACTATTATTCAATTCGTAGAGGTTTTTGATGTATGGGGAATTGATTTTATGGGCCCTTTTGTCAATTCTAGTGGTAATTATTATATCTTGCTTGCTGTGGATTATGTCTCGAAATGGTTGGAAGCTAAGGCCACCCCAACTAATGATTCTAAAGTTGTTTCATATTTTGTGAAAGCTAATATATTTGCAAGGTTTGGCATTCCAAGGGCTATAATTAGCGATGGAGGTTCACACTTCAAAAACAGGTTCTTGCAAAGATTGTTAAAGAAGTACAATGTGTCGCATAGGATTGCAACTCCCTACCATCCACAAACAAATGGACAAGCCGAAGTTTCCAACCGAGAGGTGAAATCCATTCTTGAAAAGACGGTGAATCCAACAAGGAAGGATTGGAGTTCGCGACTCAATGATGCTTTGTGGGCGTATAGAACCGCATATAAAACACCTATTGGGATGTCTCGTTTTAGGCTTGTTTATGGTAAACCTTGTCACTTACCCGTGGAAATTGAGCATAAGGCGTTTTGGGCTATTAAGCAATGCAACATGGAGTTGGATGGTCTTTGGAAGGCAAAGGAAGTTACAACTTCAAGAGTTAGAGGAGATTCGCAATGATGCATTTGAAAGCTCACGGATTTACAAGGAAAAGACGAAAGCTTTTCATGATAATATGATTACAAAGAAACAATTTTGCATTGGGCAGAAAGTACTTTTGTTTAATTCTCGCTTGTAATTATTTCCGGGTAAATTAAGGTCACGTTGGATTGGACCTTTTATTGTGACTAATGTGTTTTCTCATGGTGCAGTGGAAATTCGTAGTTTAGCTACGGAAATGAACTTAAAGTGAATGGGCACCGGTTGAAATCATATTATGAGAACTTCTCTTCGGATGTCGTGGAAGGAGTTAATCTTGTGGAAGTACTCCCTCTGGAGGAGTCATAGAAAGCAAGGAGATAGTCGGGCTGACGACTTTAAACCAGGCGCTAAATGGGAGGCAACCCATCGGTTTGTATCTCTTGTCTTTTATTTTATTTTCTTGTCATGCTTTTACTTTTTCTGATTTTTGTCACTTTTCCGTTAGGATTTCCCACCTTGACTTTCTTTGGACGATTCAATTACATTGAGGACAATGTAAAGTTGAAGTGTGGGGGAGTGGTTTGCGTTGGTTTGCTTTGTAAATTTTTCAAATTTTTCAACTTTTGTGTACATTAGTGAATAAGAAAACTCCAACTTGTAGTTAGTTTAGAGTCACATAGTATACATGTCGCTAAGATTACATCGAGAATCTCATAAGAGTGACTGAACTTAGAGATGACAGAGAACATGATCGGGTTTCTTACTTGTATGAGAGTTAAAGTTGGATTTAACCATGCCAGTGGCAAATAAGGTGCAGACTGAATTCGGTATTAGAGCAGTGATCCCCTATAGTGGAAACTACCCATGTTACATAATGTGAGGCACTGACCTTCAAATCTTTGTACCTGTCTAAATTTGTGCTTTTTGAGTGTGTGTCACCGTAGTAAATTCCGGGCAGAATGGTGAGCTGTCCAACCTCCCACCATAGAAGCACTATTTTGATCTCTTGAGTGCTATTTTTATCAATCATGTTGGTGACATCGAATTGCTAACTTACATACCACTTGTAATCTTGTTCGCAGTTAGCACCATCCACCTTATCTCTCTTTACACCAACAGGTCCATAGAAACACCATCATCATCAACAAGAGGAGTATCACAAATTTGAAGGAAAGTTGAAGACGTGCAAGGTTTACAAGCAACAATACGAGAAATGGGCAGATTTGATTTGAGTAAAGCAACAAGACAAGGAGAAGAATTTTTATAAGTTGAAGACTATTGTATAAGAGCGAAGTTTATAAAGATGAGAGTTCGAGAAGTTTATGATATCAAGACATACAAGTTGTGAAGAATCAAGCGGTAAAGTACTTACACCATGGCCTTTGTACTTACATTTTTTTTTTTTAAATTTGATCGCTGTCGTATGCGTCAAAAATAATTTCACTTTCCTAAAGTATATGATAAGAAAGAGTTCGTTTCCACAGAGAGGCGATTGTAGTTATTACGTATTCAATTTCTTAAAGTAACCAATTGGGGGATTTCGAATTTTATGTAAGCAATAAAAGCAAATTAAAAGCAAAGTAAATTGTAGAAAGTAATCAATGGAGAAAGATATTGGTCAAGGAATTCATCTTCAATCTTAGACATGTGCTTGCATATATGATTAGAATTACGATTTAATCTCTTATATTATCAAAAGCCTAGAGAATCAAGAGAGCAAGATAATCTATTAATTTCCTAAGTTCATCAACACACGCATTAGAGTTGCGTATGTGAATTCTACCTAAAGAATAACCTAACGCCTTGCGCTAATTAAGTTCAATTCCTAGGAGCATTAAGCTTCTAAATAGGCTAATCAATGCAATTGTCATGCGTTGCGCATAACAATTCGGATAATGGTCAAACTCTACATATGATTACGAGAGTGTATCACTACAAACAGTAAACATATCATGCTACTTGTATTTAGGGTTATCGCTCGATGAAAAACCCTAAAATAGCTATGGACTAAGATGCAAGTTCAATTAATTGGCCACTTAACTAATCAAACATCATAATCCTATCACAATACATCAATCATGTGATTATTAAAAACAGTAGAGATAAGAGCGATAATTAAGAGAGAAAACTAATACATTAAGCAAACACAAGTTTTAGAAATAGGACTACATCCTTAACCAATAATATTAAATTTAGCTACTCATAGCTATGGAGTTCATCACCAAAAATATAAGTTGAATAAAGAAGAAGATGAACAAAAGCAAACCCTAGTTGCGTAAACAAAAGCGGCTCTCCAAGTCCCCAAGAATAAAAACGTATCTTTAAAAGTTGTAAATTTCTTCTTTTATAGCTTTTCCTTTCTTCCAAAATTAGGTCAAGTCTTCAAAGTCCATTAGATAAAAATCCACCAAGCCCATAAGAGAGAGAAACCCATGTAGAAAATAGGTCCAAAAATACGTCGCCGGAAAACTAGTATTGTGGCCGGAAATCGGCCGGAGAGGTGGGTCGGACAATAGCTCGGGTGACTAAGCAAAGTCCACCTCGGTCACCGGTCAACGATTCAACTCGGGTCAACTCGGTCAAGGTCAGACCAAGTCAGTTCACTGAGTCAGGGAGAGTCAGCCGGGTCAAAATAAGAGTCAGCTGGAAATCAGCTGAGTGGGCTGAGTGGCCAAGGCCATTGCCATCTCGCCAGGCCAACTTGCTAGGCCAACTCACTGTTGCACCATCATTATGCTTCACCAGTACCATACAGCTATGTTGGCCCTTCATTCCTCCTGCTAGTCTGCAACTCAAACAACCCAGCTCTCTTGCTGCTCCTGCAACTTCAATTGCATACCAGAAACCATCAACCCTTGTACTCAACTGAATCTCCACCAGCTGCAACTCAGTCCCAAATCCAATAGCTGCAATTCCACCCAATTCAAAGCTCAAGCCAACACACACACACAGAACTAGTTATGGCACCACCTACAGCTGCAATTCCAGGTTGCAATTCATTCAATTTGCAGTACTAATTCCTGCTATTCTATCAGCACCATTTCAATTCTTCTCAGCTCAGACTTGAGATTCAATGCCAACTAACCCATCGATGAACAACACACAAGATCATTGCAGCCTCACCGCCATATCGATCAGACCATTCTCCAACACCCGCTCTCTCAAACATCACAGATCAACACCACAACTACCACCGCAACTCGCCAATTCCCCGCAATACACAGCCTCCGCTAATTCCATCCGTTTATCTTGCAGCCTCACCTGTAATAGCTTTGTAGCCATCTCCAGATCCACTACAAGCCACAGCAGCACCAGCCACATTACTTCATCCATTCAATCATCCTGCAAGTCCTTCTCCCTGCAATTCACACATATACAGGTATAGCCTAGACATACATCTACACAACATTTATTCATTTACCACCGACATTGTACCCACTTTCAATACCCTTTATGTCTTGCTCAGTATCCACTCGCAAATCTTGTAATTCTCAGCTGCACTCATTCTGTTACTCATTCTGCAGCTGCAATTGCTTACCACTATCAAATTCCTAAGTATACATCTATAAAACATCATCACTGTCAGCACCAGTTCCCATTCATACCGCCAAAGCCATCTCGTCAACACTGCCATCAGCTCAATGCTCTTCTCACCACTGCCATAACAGCACTAGATCAACTTCCTTGGTCATTTATCACCTGCAACACCACCATCTTATTAATTCAACCATTCAATCCCAGTTCAAAGAGCCAATTTCATGTGTCTGCAATTCATGAAAACCATCAGCAACATCATCAATTGTAGTCCATTTCAACCACATGAGCCATCATGAGCTATACCACCATACTGAATCTGAGGGCAACCCATCAGAACTACCCCCTTGTTCTTGTCTTGTTGCTTTACTCAAATCTGAAATCTGCCAATTTCTGTATTGTTGCTTGTAAACCTTGCACGTCTTCAACTTTCCTTCAAATTTGTGATACTCCTCTTGTTGATGATGATGGTGTTTCTATGGACCTGTTGGTGTAAAGAGAGATAAGGTGGATGGTGCTAACTGCGAACAAGATTACAAGTGGTATGTAAGTTAGCAATTCGATGTCACCAACATGATTGATAAAAATAACACTCAAGAGATCAAAATAGTGCTTCTATGGTGGGAGGTTGGACAGCTCACCATTCTGCCCGGAATTTACGTACGGTGACACACACTCAAAAAGCACAAATTTAGACAGGTACAAAGATTTGAAGGTCGGTGCCTCACATTATGTAACATGGGTAGTCTCCAATATAGGGGATCACTGCTCTAATACCGAATTCAGTCTGCACCTTATTTGCCACTGGCATGGTTAAATCCAACTTTAACTCTCATACAAGTAAGAAACCCGATCATGTTCTCGTCATCTCTAAGTTCGGTCACTCTTATGAGATTCTCGATGTAATCTTAGCGACATGTATACTATGTGACTCTAAACTAACTACAAGTTGGAGTTTTCTTATTCACTAATGTACACAAAAGTTGAAAATTTTGAAAAATTTACAAAGCAAACCAACGCAAACCACCTCTCTGTTAGTGTCTTGAGAAAAACAAGTACCTCCTTCTGAGTTGAGGCCATGTCCGTCTGAGCTCTAGCGATAACCTCCTGTCTTTCCATCAAATCAGCAATAGTAATTAGGGTCGGCTTCCTCTGGTTCCTCCAGTTTCTCGTCCTGACGGCAGAGTAGCTGCGACTTTGGGGACGGTTGGAGGTGTCATACTTGACGAAATATTGGGAGCGGCGGCAGCGGCTCTGGGTCTGGTGATTGGAGGTGTAACACCTGAAGGAACATTCTCTATGTTGCTGGTGTTGACAAGTGGCGTATTAACACCACTAGGAGAAACATTAACGCCGAGAATAATTTCGGCGCCAGTGTTCTCAGGGTTTTTTGCTGATCCTGACATGAGTTCTACCATCTTGAGATCGGAGTTGAAATATAGAATCGGGAATTGGGAAATTGATATTGTAACCGAGAGATTAATCTCCCACTGTGGTCGTCAATTGTTTGTGGGTGAAAACAGTTTCTGCTGATTTTGGTAATTTTGGGTGTGCGTAGGTGAGAAACGAATCTAAACCCTAAACAATGTACTGCACGGGAGTATTTTTGATTCGAGAGATCAATCTGTACAATCCTGGCCTAAACCAAGAAATGGTCGTTCCAGGCTTGCTTCGGTTATAAAGTGAAGGAGAAGGGTTGGTCTTAGGGGGAGCGAAGAAAGTGTTGAGACCAGAATAGTTGATTTGGAAGTGTGGGCGTTTTGTGAATTGTATCAGAAAGTTGAACTGGCTAGCTGGATGAAAAAGCTATCAGATGATTTCTGGATGTTGTATTGTTCTCCTGACCAAAACCTATTATTTGGTGGAAATAGGAGACCTATTTATACAAGTCATAGTGAAACATACCCTGGCCTCGCAGGAAGTGGAAACGATTGAGTGGTGGAAGAAAAGAGTAACGTGTAACTGTTAGACGTTATGCTTCCATGATGAGGGAAGTGAATTCGTGTAACCGCTAGTCATTACGCTTCCATGATGAAGGAAATGAATTGTTTACACCATTACTTTTCACCACCACTAATTATCCCATTTCATGACACTTTCTTGTAACGGGCGCATTGCACGCCGCACGCCGTAAACCGCTGCACCAATACCCCGATAAGCATCCCCGGTTTATGACATATTTTGATGTCTCGAGTGTTTTCGTGGAAAACATGTAGCACTTTGCTATGTGTGGCAAGTTAAAATCGAGAGGTTTACCGCAGGTAAATAGCATGTGATGCTAGGCTCGCTTTGGCTAGTCGCCTAAAAATTGTCGCGAGCTTACCGGTTTGGTGGCGAACTTCGATGGCCGAGATCGCATCTTATGAATAAGGGTAGCCGTTGATTGTGGCTACCTTGTGTTGGCGCCTGACAATGGCGCTGTGGCATTGCTGCATGACTTGTGTATGCCCGTGGCACGATGGTGCAAGTAGCGCCTGGCGTAGCCATGGTCGTTGGGTTTAGGCAGTTGGTCGCCTAAGAGTTGCCACAAGTCCATCAGTTCGGTAGCGAACTTGGATGGCTGAGACATCATCTCATGAAGAAGGATGGCCATTGATTATGGGTACATCTTGTTTTATAGCGAAGTGGCATCAGCCACATGCTAATGGCATGCCAGTGGCATAGCCATGGCATAGCGGCATGCCAATGGCGTAGCCGTGGCGTAGCGGTATGCCGGTGATGTTGCGGTATGGCCAAAGCTAAAAATTGGCTCCGTGGCCAAAGTTAGGGTTTGGCGCCGTGGAAGAATTAGGGCTTGGCGTGGCCTAGGTGCCGTGGAAGAATTAGGGCTTGGCGTGCCCAAGGCTTGGTTTTGGCATCGTGGAAGAATTAGGGCTTGGCGTGGCCAAGGCTTGGTTTTAGCGCCGTGGAGTCGAACCCACATGTGATGTGGAAACATTGGCCATGTTGCCACGCCAATCACATTGCTCCGGGAAACGTTATTTGGCTTTGGTAGCAATTTGCCCGAATTTGGGTTTGGCATGTCGAAACCTTAATTAGTGCACGTGGCATGCGGCTGCGGCATGGCGCTACTTTTGTGCAAACGGCGCCATGGATATGCCAAAGGAACTATGGCAAGGCCATAGTGCGGAAATGGCCATAAGAGTAGGAATTGCCGTGGGTGGCTATTTATAGCAGGTTGCAACGAAGTGGCATGTTTGCGAGGTAGCATGTTGTGAAGTTGGCATGTTGCAAAGTTGCCGCGGTAGAGTGGCATGTTGGCATGCCGACCAATATGTTGTTGTGGTAGGGCGCGTTTGGCTTGTCAGTTTAGCAAGGTGGCGAGGCACGGTGTGTTTGGCCTTTAACGTATGGTGGCAAGTTTAGAGCAACTTGATTGGCCACAAAAGGGGGCCGGCCAAACACAAGGAACGACCACACTTCTGGTGAGAGTGTGGCGGCTTTGGCGCGTTTTGATTGGTCGATTAGAAGTGGGGCTGGCAAGCATGGGCCCAGCCACAACTTGTGTACGTGTAGCGAGTTTAAAACGACTTGATTGGTCAAGAGAAATAGGGTCGGGGCGTGGATAATGGCGCTAGATGGCCTAAGGCATAGCCACGCCTCTCTTTACTGCTGCGGATCCCTGTTTTCTTATTTTGGGCGAGGTTCTGCACCTGCTAATCCATGGCGGATTAATTACTTAGGCTTAATTTTGACAAGCAAGGTCTGGTACATTGCGCGAGGCGCGACCCTAACTTCTGTAAGTTGGTCAGGATGATTGATTGAGTTCTATGTGTTGACACAAAGTTCTTTTAAGTTCATTGCCAGAGAGAAGTATGCTTTTCTGATTCGAATACCTTATGCAAAGACCTTATCCTTGATACTTGGAGATTCGTGTTACTCTGTTGCTAGTGAACACAAATCAACATTAAGGGTTCAGACGGAGAATATAGCATAGAAGGCATTCAGAGGAACTTATATTAAGTGAATATACGCGAGGCGCCGAAATTCACAGAACACCTGGGATGGTTGCTACATTCGCCAGTCTGGATAAGTTTCATGTAAGTGTATTGAGCGGCTCAATAAGTATGCCAGTGGAAAGCTTAGCACACGTGGCTCTGTTTCCTTGCAGAGTGACGTCACATCAGATGCAAGGTTTTACGATTTTAACCCTAATCTAAAAACCACCATCAACACCCACTCCCATCGGACGAGTCTAGCACAAAGGGCTCATACTCAAACCGGTACAACAAGTTGGTCCTTTATAACACGAGACTGTCGTAAATCCGAATCTTCAATTACAAAAAGGACCTTATTTTTCTTATTCACTTTGCTTAGTAAACCTATTAAAAATATATATCGAATTCCAAGATTTTTTCTTCATCTCTTAAACCGTAACCCTCTTTCTTTCTGAACTGCCTGATTTAAACTAGTTCTTTCTAACCACTAACAATAATTGAGCTTCAAATGCACAATTATGTCTAAAGCAGTTATTTTTGGGTTTTTTTTTATTGTTAATTCTATCAATACTAATAATGATAATACTTCTTATATAATAATGGTAGGAAGGGAGAAGAAGATGATTCTAATTACAGATGATCCTGCAGAAGAACCCATTTCTCGGATAAAAGAAATTGGTTCCAAGAAGAATCTAGTATTAATCCAATCAGACATTATCTGGTCAATACATCTGACCAGGCTATATACCTACATCTGAATAATGTCGAAAGCCATTTCGCATCCGGATATCCAGATGTGCCACCGTAAAACCTGCAATGATTATTAGGTTATTATAATCCACTGTAGAACTGTTAGGTTGACTGTACCAACTGGTTAACCAATCATTGGTATCTATATTTTTCTTATAACATCGACAAGATTAGAATCAAGAGCAAACCATATTCTTTTCGAGACGTGAGAATCCAGGAATAAAAACCGAGATTTTTCAGCAGCAAAGTTGTAAAACGGGCATGTAAAATCAATGTCTGGAATCAACAAATCTATTCCTAAGTGGTAAAAAATTGTGTATACACTTGCACAGAAATGTAACATTAGCAGTGGTATGAGTCTCAGGCCCTTGATCACTAATCACTTTATTGCTTTCTAGGCGCACTTAGATAACTTTTTTTTTAAATAGAAATATATTATTGAAAACAGAGTTGGCTAAGCATTTAATTCAGTCTCATTAGGAGCGAGCTCAGATAGAGTTGCCCAGCTGATGAGTGAATCTATAAGATTAGCCTCCTCTTAAACTGATACAAGGTTTGTACTTATATTACAAGATTCATAAGCTTTGACAGTGTCAAAAGCAATTGTTGGAATTAAAAATAAGGGAGCTTGGTCTAACCAAGAAATTGCAAAGTGGTACTTTTTCTTTCTTTCTTTGCCAACCGGGTTCGCCACTTTGTTTGCTCTCGTCTTTCTACGTACTGAAAACCCAAAAAAGAGACCATTTTCTACTAGATTCTTAACTTCACCTAGAATTGCAATGCTTTGCCATTGGATAGTTGATTCCTTTCCATGTAAATACCTAATTGTTGCCATGTTATTTCCTTCTACGACAAGATGTTGTATGTTATGTAGTTTGGCCCATTTAGCTGCTTGAAGAAGAACTAGAGCTTCTGGTTCTTTAGCAGTGGAAGTCCTGAAGATGCCTGATTATGCTCCTTTGAAGGTTCCTATCCAAGTACGGTGAACAAAACCAAAGCCTGCATTAGTTTATTCAGACAAACAAGAAGCATCACAATTTAGTTTGAAAGTATTTGTGATTGGGAAGGTCCAATGTGGTATTAGTTTGATAGTTCTGTCTTTTGTTTGATTCAAACTAATCAAAGTCATTGGATGCCAGTATTCATAGTGTCTTGATATATCTAGTGCTAACTGAATTGGTGTTCTAGATTTATCTTCAAATTCCTAAGACACCTTTCTTTCCAAATAAACCAGCACTTGGTTGCATCTAGTGCCATTGAGATGGAACTTAGATAACTTGGAATTCAGAACTTCACTCATTTTATTTTATTTTACTTTCATTGACATACAAATTATTTATCTAGTTAAATAATCATAAGTGGATTGGTCTTTCATCTGCAAAATTTTCCCAAAAAGATCTAACAACATTTTAAATATAGAAAAAAACATGGATCCGAAAATGAAGCGGAACTAATTCACAATCCTTAATACCCACCATACATTCGCACAAACTTAGATTTCCTTATCCACTCCGGTTTCTTCATTGATAGCTCGAATCTACGTCTTGTGTTTCTATCTCTTGCTTTTCAATTTACTTCCTATCTCATGTTTTTCAATTTACTCTAACATCCCATAGCTTATTGTAGTATAACTTTCAAAATCACCACAAAACTCATGGATTAGAATTGCACAATACATGCATTGGCATCAATGAACAAACTTCGTAGTAACACTTTCTTGTTGATTCTATGAGTAGCTGCCTCACATGCAAAATATAAGGTCTTCAAAAGGGGTTGGTAAGTTATATGCATATCCTCCAAATCCGAAATCCATGATCCCAGAAAGCAAATGTGTAGAATCCTCTCAAAACACTCATTTAACAAATTTCTTTCGGATGTTTTGGTATCATGAAAACCTTGAAATACCAAATGATCACATAAAATGGCTTAAATTTTTGTGATTCGTATTGACTGATTATCATCAGGTGTCCATAGGGCTGCACAAGAACCGGTTGAGAGTACCTGGACCGGAGTGGAACCGGAATTACCGAACCGGTCTGGTTCAGCTTCTGGACACACCAGATGCGAAAGTTGAGAACAGGCCTGGGCAGATGCATAGACGTGCCAGTTCTAGGGAGTCAGGTAGGGAACCGTCCCAAAGAACCTAAGGTTAATGTAGTCCGATTGAGATCTTGGTTATGTTTAATCCTATCCGTCCATCCTAATTACAAACTCTCCTCGTTCGTTTCACCTCTTCCTTTCATCGTCGTCCCACATCAGGACTTCATATCGATACTTGAGAGAAGAAATGAAAAAAACTTGCCCTTCCATTTTCCTTCTTCTTCCTTCTCCATTTCCATTCTATTTTCATTTCTAAGTTCATTATTTTTGTTTACCGATAGCGATTCCATAGTTAAGATTTGTATAATAATGAGAAGATGAAGAAAAATGAGATCTGTGTTTACCAAATCAACCATGGTTTCGCTTAAATGCAATGGGAGATGGGTGTTTACCAAATCGTAAGATATATCATTTTACGCTACTTTTGTTCTATAATTTCGATTTGATTCGTGTAAATTTACTAAATTGAAACCCTAGATTTGTCTAATTTGGGTTTTCTTTAATTCCATTGATTTCATGGTAATAATTTTATTAATCATAAAGTGTATGTTTTTTTGAATTTTAATAAATATGAGATGGGTTTTTGTTGGATTTCATTTTGAGAGGTTTCTGTATTGGTGATGTCGATCGATGCAAAGGATGGCTAAGTTAGTAGTTAAATTGCTTAATTTGGAGATTTATAGGTTGGTTCAATTTATCAGAGAAGAAGAAATTGGAGATTATTAATATGAGTTTGAATCGTTTGATAGTTGATGGATTGAAAGTTTTAAAAATGAACTGTTAGTCGTTGTCTTGCTGCCATGGAAGAAATGCACCTATTCTTTGAATGGAAGAAGTATAACCTAGAGTCTAGGATTTTTCTTGTTTTTAGGTAAAAAAACCTAAGATCGGCTTATCTGGGACCGTAGATTGGAGACCAAAGAGGACAACACTGCATGCAGATGCAGTAACGGTCAACACCAAGGTGTCCACGAAATGTAACAATCTTGTATTTCTAGATGGACCCAACTCCCGAGGGACGAGTCTAGGACCCAAAGGACTCGTACGATAAGTCGGTCCGTTATAACACGAGATACCGTAAAATCCGACTCTCCAAAAAGAGACCTTTTTTTCTTCTCACTTTTACTCTTTGAAGCTATAAATTTCATTTGATAATAATCCAAGTTTTTTTTTTTTTTTTGTCATCTCTTAAACCCTAACCCCTCTTTCTCTGGTTCAAACGAATCTTTCTAACCCCTAACACTAATTCAGCTTCAAATGCAAAATTATGTCTAAAGATCGTCATTTTGGGGGGTTTTCATGTTAAATCCATAACAAGAGATTTCTTCCAAAGATGTAATAATGGAATCATCAGTTAAAAAAAATTCAGCAACAGAAGAGGTATGTCAAATTCATTAATTCTTTAGCCTCCTCCATGTCTCAATATGAAAATGTTGATGAATTCAGAAATTAGCAGTAGCAGAATAGAAGTTAAGCAGGAGCAGGTCTTTCAAGTGAAAAATATTATTACTGGTGATGATTTTGTTGAGAGTAAATCAGTTTCTCAATCTCAGAAACTTGCTGAGATGAGTAATTGGGATCATTTTCTTGACAAGAAGAAAACTACTTCCCAAGAGATGATTGGTTCTGGTGAGATTAATTTGGGGAAATGAGGAGAATCCTCAGTTTTAGGTAGTAATAGTAAGGGAATGGCGACTGAAATCGGAAGTACTGGCATTGTTAATGGAAATATAAGGCAAAGTGGAGAAATGTTCCGGTAGAAATTTTCAGAAACAAACTTGAAGAAAGATGTGTTGAATATGTTTGCTGAAGCTAGAAATGCCTTTTGTCAAATGAAATCGGGTGCCAGTAAGAAAATTATATGAAGGAAGAAATGGAAGTGTTGAGGTTTGAAAATCCGTATCAACAGCGTCAGATATGGCGAGACATATACACTGGGTTGGGTTCCATTGTTTCCAAATAAGTTAATCTTTCCGCCGAGGCTAGGCAGAATGGTAATGCCATCACTAACCAACAACAGCAGCAACATCATCACCAACGCCAGCAGCATCACCAACATCCACGACAACGCCAACAACATCACCATTACCCACAGCAATCCCAGCAACATCACCAATACCTACAGCAACAACACCAACACCCAGAGAAACCTCCACAACATCAGCATCATCAACACAAGTTGGGGTTTGCAAAGAGAATGCCTGAATTCTAGGTATACCTTACTTTCCATTCTTGTAAATGGATGTTTGAAGTATATTAGTCATCAAAGTAAAATCTATACTTACTGGATGTTTTTTTTCTAATTTGTTAGATGTTGTCTGATGTTTGCTTTCCGTTGCACCAAGTGATGTAGTTCATGTGTTGTTAGACAATAGATTACTAGATATATGATAGGTTAAGAACTTCTTGCTCTGTTAAGTTAGGGTCGGCAGTTTAGAGATTGGCAGAAACAAGTAGAATAAGGGTACAATGAGAGCGAAATTTTAGCATGTACACTATACCACATTCTAAGAATGTTAAGCTGCACAAGGAGAACATACTACAGATTGGTCTTGACTAGCTTGCCACCTAACCCTGCAGTATCTTTTGAGATTCATTGACAACATATATACAGGGCAATTACGTTAAAGTACTTTGAAGACATGACTAGCATCTGATTATTCCTGTGGGTTGTTGTGTCGTTGCTGCTTAGTGTATGCTTTGATCGTGTCGATTTAATGGGTTTCATTTCTGTTCACAGGTGCTGCCGCTGCTATGGGGAGACCAATCCACTTGCAAATCAACACTAAGAATGCCCAAAGAAACTGCTATGTCCGTGATGTTCAATCTATACCAGTATACTACTACTCTGTAAGTCATCAGACTCAACTGACTAGGCAGATACAACCACAGCAGGTACGTGTACATGATATGCTTACAGTTAGCCTTTTTTATCTGACTTGTGAAAATAATATACATTTCAATTCTATAGTAGTATGAAAAACTGATGTAGATGTTGATGGACTCGTACATATAAACACATGTATGCTTTACGTGAAGGAAACAAACTCTCTTTTCTGTGTTCTTCCAAGTTGGTTGACCAGACTTCATGAATAACTACTTGTTTTGATAGGTGAATTATAGTTGCATGTCTGGTCTGTTTTTCCACCCATTGCCCTGATGCTTGCCATTCTTGTTAACAAGGTTCATGTTGCTGACTGAATTGCTTAACTGCAATTCCTTGCCATATGCCAAAACTGTTCCCAGTAAACCTCTAGTTGTATGGGCCTATCTTTTTAAGCTAAGGTATCAGACACCACATGCCAGGATTACACCAAGCTCCCTGACATTACCCTGCAGAACTAGGCGCAATTATCCCAGAACCTATTAGTTTTAAGGTAAGAAGCATCAACATCGTATTTTGTAAAAGGACTATGCATTAAAACCCTTGAAGTTTGGATGTTGTGACTGTACCCATTGCTGGATTGTCTAGTATTAATCCAATCAGACCTTGCTTGATTAATACATCTGATTAGGCTATCTAGCTGTATTTGAATAATGTCAAACGCCATTACGCATCTGGATTTACAGATCTGCCACATAGTGAATCCTGCACAATTTATTAGGTTTTTCGGATCCACTATAGAACTGTTAGGTTGACTGTAGCAGCTGGTTAACCAATCACTAGTATCCATATTTTTTTATAACAGCGACAAGATTAGAATCAAGAGCAAACCATATTCTTTTTTAGACGTGAGAATCTAGGAATAAATACCGAGTTGTTTCAGCAGCAAAGTTGCAAAACGGGCAAGTCCATCTCTAACTGGTAAACAATTGTGTATACACTTGCGCAGAAATGTAACATTAGCAGTGGTATGAGTCTCAGACCCTTGCTAATAAATTTATAGGCTGACTGGGCACTTGGATAACTTCAATTTCAGAACTTTGATTAGCCTAATTTCCAAATCAGCAACTCTTTCCTGTATCGCATCTTCATTTCTTTAATTCTGATCATAGGGTGTTGTTGGTGGACACGAATCCTAAATTTAAATTTAGGCCTCGGCCCTTCCGTTTGGAAGCTATGTGGCTTAATGATATCCAATTTAGGAAATTAATTGAGGAGATTTGGGCTCAACGTAATCCTTCGAATGATACCCACCTTAATTTAGCCCAGAAGTTCACCATTCTTTCCGTTGAGGCTAAATTATGGAATGCTAATGTGTTTGGTAATATTCACCAGAATGTTGCCAAATCTAGAGCGAATCTTTGTCATGCTCAAGAGCATTTTGCTGCTATTCCTTCGTTGGATAACAAAGCAAATGAAGCTCGCTGTCTTCGGGCATATTTAGATATGCTACGTTTGCAGGAATTATTTTGGGCTCAAAAGTCTCGTATTTAATGGCTTCGGTATGGTAACCAAAAACCTACTACCTCCGTCTCTAAAAGATAGGCAGGTTTGTGTGTTTTACACACAAACCTGCCTATCTTTTAGAGACGGAGGTAGTAGGTTTTTTCACCTTTCTACTTTGGTTCGTCGGCACCGTAATACAATTTCGTGTGTTAAAGATAATGCTGGTAATTGGGTAAGTGATGAGGAGGGTCTAGAGTTGCTTCTTGATGATTATTTTAAATCTTTGGATGCTTCTAGCAATCCCCCTGATCCTATGGAATTGGTTCAGTTGGTTCCGAAAGTTATTTCTGTGGAAGATAATCAGATGCTTACCAAATCAGTTTCTGAGGATGAGATCCTCCAATGTATTGACCAGTTAGTCCCTTAAAGGCCCCGGGGCCTAATGGAATCCAAGGAATCTTTTATAAGTCTTGCTGGGAAATTATTGGTCCATCTGTTATCTCCGTTGTTCAGGATTTTTTCTCTGAAGGTATTCTCAATCCTACCTTCAATAGCACTTTTATAACTGTACTTCCTAAGGTGGAGAATCCTTATCATATTAAATATTTTCGCCCTATTAGCGTGTGTAATTTCTGCTATAAGATTATTCCAAAATCTTGGCTAATAGGCTTAAGCCATTTCTTCCTAAATTTATTTCGCAAAACCAGAATGCTTTTGTTCAAGGGCTGTCTATTTTTTATTCTATTCTTATATCAAATGAGATTTTCCACTCATTTCGTTATAAGTCTATGTCCAAAGCTTGGATGGCTCTCAAAATAGATTTTGAGAAGGCCTATGATCGTTTAGAGTGGAGGTTTATTTTCAAAGTGGTTAAGGCTTTGGGATTCAACTCTACTTGGATTCAGCGGTTGAAACTTTGTGTTTCTAGTGTTTCTTTTCAAGTTCTTCTTAATGGTGCGCCAGCTCAATCTTTTTATCCTTCCCCTGGCATCCGTTAAGGAGATCCATCGTCTCCTTATATATTTATTACCTGTTTAGAAGTTCTAAGTCGCTTGATTCATAAGGGGATTGAAAACAATCAGCTTACAGGATTTAAAATTTGCCGCACAGCTCCAATGATCTCTCATAGTTTTTATGCTGATGATAGCTTAATCTTTTTGGAAGCTACTTTGTGCAATGTTAATGGAATCTGCTCAATTCTTGATCAGTTTTCTAAGTGGTCTGGTCAGCTTGTTAGTGCTTCCAAGTTTGTGGCGGTTTTTTCGGCAAATCTACCCAAGCGTCTTGCTAGACATCTTTGTAGGGGTTTGCACATGAGTTATAGTTCCCAACCTGGTAAATACTAGGGTGTTAACATCCAATGGGGTAGGTTGAAATTTGAGAATTTTACTGAGGCCTTGGGCTTACCAATCGACTTAGTGGCTGGAAAATCAGTCCCTCAGTTTTGCAGGAAGAGATGTCCTCATTAAATCTGTACTTGATCCCTCTTTGAACCACCTAATGAGTACTTTGAAAATCCCTAGGTTTATTCTTAACAGAGTGGAAAAGTTGTGAAGGAACTTTCTTTGGCAGAACAAGGATGGCGCAAAAAGCTTTCATGCTATTAGTTGGCATAAAATTTGTAAACCCATTTGGCTTGGAGGTCCTTGGCATTAGGGAGCTGGAATCCCATAATTTAGCTTTTCTTGCTAAGACTGCTTGGCGAATTGCTTGATGTCCAGAGTCTTTGGTTTCATTATTGCTTAAGGCTAAGTATTTTCATCATACAAGTCTGTGGGAAGCAGTTGCACCTCGTCGAGCGTCATGGAGCTGGCGAAGCCTTCCTTGTTAAGGGCAGTGGGTAATTGTGAGCAAGTGGATGTTTGGTGTTGTGACAGACCCATGTTGGAACTGATTAACTCTGTTGCTACCGATCTCCCTGATCTGAAGGTTGCTGAACTCATTGACCCTGTTTCTCATGAATGGAACTCGTCTCCCATTGAATGTCTGGTACCTGCTTCAGTCTTGAATAACATCCGCGCTATCCCTCTTACTGCTGTTAACCCCCTTCCTGATACGAGGATATGGCCTCACAGTAAAGATGGGAACGTGACAGTGAAAGCTTGTTCTGCTTGGTTACATAAGAAGCAAGAGGATCTGTCAAGTACTAATGGTCACAAATGGAAAATATTATGGCATACCCGCTGTCTTGCTCACATTAAACAGTTTCTATGGCTCCTAGCTCATAATAAGACTTTGGTCAGATCTAACCTTCGTTTAGATAGGGCACTTGTCCTCTGTGTAACCAGGAGTTGGAAACTACATCTCATCTTTTTGTTTCGTGCAGTTTTATCTTCCCTATTTGGTAGGCTCATTTTAATGCTTATGGGGTTCATCCTCTTTCTTTTGCTGTTTCTTTGGACTGGATTCTTGGTGGGGAGCACCATGAAATTGGATGAGATTTGCTTATTCCATTCATTCTATGGAATATCTGGTGTCATTGAAATATAGTTATTTTTTCTCGAGACACTTTCGCGGAACCATTCGGCGCACGAAGAATATACAAGCATCTACGTTGAATGGTTCAGCCAAGTTAAAGCGGCCGAATGAAAACGCGCTACATGGGAGCGCTACATAATCCGCCGCTTGACCTTTTTTTTTTACTTTTCACTCCTTTGGTAATTAAATTTATACTTGTTTTCATTATTTGTTTTCTCACACTCATGTTACACCACCAGAGATAGTTATGTTTTCATTTTTTGAATTTTGAAAAGTTTGACAATTTGTTCCAACGGTTTCAAAATCTTAAAATTTGACAAACTAAGAAATTTTTTGATTACACCGCAAAACAATGTCACAATGTTTTTGAAATTAAAATTCTACTTCTAAAAATTTAAAAAGTACATTGAAATTGAAATCCTACTTCTAAAAATTTAAAAAGTACATTGAAATTGAAATCCTACTCTAAATTAACTTCTAATTCAAACTTGAAAATGAACTTCTAATAACTAAAATATCACTCATAATTTAGGATTGGTTCTAAGCCATTACGAACCAAAATCTCGTTCCTCCATTTCTTGTAAAGGGGTAGCTCCCATTCTTGTACTTCATTCAAATTTTGGCGTAGGATCTTCAAGTCGGATTCCCGTTGTTGGGTTTGTGCCAAGATTGTATTGTTTTCCAAATCTCTCTTAAGGAACTCTTCTTCGGTTTCATACTTTGCCACCCTTTGTGCTTGTGCATTTTCAAGAAGCTGTATGAGCTTGTCCATTTTATCATCCGCTTTCTCAGATGCTTTAGCGTCACGAGCCTTTTTCTTTGCCATTTTATCATCATCCATCACTATACCCGGAACATCTCCATCTCTCAACCCATCTCCATGTCGTAGCCAAATGTGCGTAGTGAGTTCTTCGAAGTTCCGCCCCAACGGCACGGGGTTGTACAATACTTGAGGAGGTAGCCTTACATTTCCTTGAATTGGCGGTTGAGGTTCTTCTCCGGTGATCTCCCCCATTCCTCATTGCGATATTCCATTTCAACACACATATTGTGCATTATCAAGCACCCCCCTCATAATTGCCTTCATATCCGATTTTTTATAATAACGACATGGTTTCAATATAATACCAAACTTAGCCTTTAGACCACCAAATGCACGTTCAATGTCTTTCCGTTTTGCTTCTTGATATCGATTGAAAAGAAATTCCGAATTGTTTGAGGCGGGTTTGTATGCTTGCACAAAACAACCATACATAGGATATGCTCCATCTCCTAAGTAGTACCCCATATTGTAGTTTCTTCCATTGATTTGATAATGACAGGGAGGTGCTACACCATTAAGTTCTCTATCGAACAAACCCGAAGCATGCAAGACATTACAATCATTATTTTGTCCACCCAACCCAAAATAGGAATGCCATATCCATCTATCATATGTAGCTACCGCTGTGAGTAACAACCGTGGGAATTGACTTATAGCCCACGTGGGATCCCGCTCGATCCACAGGACATGCTCTCCATGCCCAATGAAAACAATCCACACTACCAAGCATCCCGGGGAAACCCACGAGCTTCATTCTCTTTCAAAATCCTCTCGTATCTTGAGCATTACGTTGACGCATGTATCGACCATTATATATCCAAATAATTGCATCCATAAACTTCTTAGCATAAAAGTAGATAGTGCATCTTGCCATTTGTGTGTAATCATCTAGAGAATCGGAGCAATTCCTTTGGCAAAATGTTTCATCACGGCAATCATTTTCATGTATGGAGAATGACCAGGAATACCACAAGCATCGGTTTTTTGACGAAAATCATGGTCAAAATCACAAATTTGCTCTAAAATTTTCAGAAAAAGGGGACGAGGCAAAGCAAACCGACCTTTGAACTTTTTTGGCCCATAAGTACACCGAAGTTGAAGTATTGATGCATCATCTTCGCATCGGCATCTACACGGTTTCGTGCACCACCCGACGTTCCTTTACTTCATTTGGGATGGGTTGATGTAGTCCTTGCCTCCTCTGTGACTCCAAAAGCGTAGCCACTGCTAGAACATTCAGCTCAGTATCATCTTCATCATCTGGAAGACGGAACAAAATTCTTCTCAAAGCTCCTTGCATAATGTACCTAATATAACAAAATTAAGACAATCCATTAAAAAAAGAGAATAATGTTCCAACACTATGCGTCTTCCACCACCTGTTATATTGATCCTCATTAACTGCCAAATAATGTTCGGCGCATACACCTACAATCTCACGGTCTCCAACTCTATCCAACTCGGAGGATTTCACTGGGACTACAATCACACCTTCTATCTCGCCTCTGGAATCGTTCGGCCAAATAACAACTAACTCTTTTGTAGTTTTTTTCTAGGTCATAAAACACAACTCTCTCACTCGGATAAGCTGCAGAGCATATTCATAATGTTCTCCTCGGAATTCTCACTACCAAGCCATGGTTGCCAAATACATAATGCCTTTGGTTCTAGTGTCAATTTGTGCTCTTGCAGTGGACACCGAGTGTTTCTTCGTATCCTTTTGGCCTCCTCTTTGGCCTCTCTTCCGTGATTTAATGTTAGTCTTCTTGAAGAGACTAATCTTTGGGAAAAGATCAGAGTGTTCTCCGGAAGGTGTCTGACAAAGCAAAGGTTGCATGTTGCGGAAGTAATAATAGTACCAATACTCAAGTACCATAACCATGCCGATAAATCCTTCCCATTCTCTCGACCATCCATCAAGAAATTTATAGGTATTACCTAAGGAAGCTAAACCCCAATCATATTCCCCAACTTTATCCAAATTATCGAGCAATAAAACCCAACGTTTATCTACTCTTCCACTAGAACCCGCAATAAGAAAATGACCAAAACACCAAAGAAAGAATGCTCTTGTCAATACATCTGCACATTCAACATTGTTGGTTTTTTCTCTACTTTTAATGTAGGTTCTCAAGATACCCAGGGATATTGTTCCAGACTTAGTGTTCCAGTTATCAAATCCTTTGAAATCTTGAAAATACAAATCATCCAAAGCAACAACTGTTAGCTCACCTAATACCGGCATAACTACTTGATTTTTCGTAGGGTCACCAATGGGAATTCAAGTTAACATATACCAATCTACGGGGAAGGAGGCCAAGCTCAAATTCTCTAAAATGGAAGCTCTTGGTTTTTTTCCGCCATCTTTCAAACTATGGCTTCAACTAAGCCTCTATCCGCATTGGAAAAGTTAAACTCAAAGACAGAAGAAAACCCACAATTATCACAAAGTATCTTTGCGCTATCGGATTATCTTTCACTACAATTTTGTATAACGTTTCAACCTCATTAAAAGCGCCTCTAAAGTTTATAGTTCGACTATCACTCAAATTATTAGATACATGCCTATCTCCCTTTGCCGAAACTACTTCCAAAGCATCTAAATGTTCTTCCATATTCATACTATAATCTTCCATATCATACTACAATCAAATAACAAAAGAAAAAAGAATCAACCACATTTTATCATTTTCATCATAATCATTCAAATTCATAATTCATACAAATTCACAATTTTATCCACCACATTTTACCATTTCATCATAATCATCCGAATTATACAAATTTCGCTTCATCAAAAATACTACAAGTATCATTTTCACCCTCAAAATACTACAAGTATCAAAAATTCATAATTCATAATCCGAATTATATAATCATGTAATCTCTTATACAAATTATCATTCAACTTCATCACAAATAATCAATTTTACATTTAGGTTTTTAATCCCCAATATCAATTTTCATTCACAAAAATTCAAATTAAATCATACAATACTAGAAATATCATCTAAATAACAAATACCAATCATCTAAACATATCAATTTCATCAACAAATCATGATAATCGGAAAACAAACAAACAAATAAAAAAAAAGTTTCAAAATCTTACCCAAATCGATTTTCGTGGACGGATTCGGTCCAAACCGATCTCAAATGATTCCAATGATGTTGTTGATCAAACCCACGGAGCGATTTGTGACGAAAATCTCACGAGCGTTTCTGTTGGCAGGATGTTGTTCAAGATGAAGGAGTATCAGTTATTAAATCAAAAATAAAAAAAGACGCCGTTGCCGGGGATCGAACCCGGGTCACCCGCGTGACAGGCGGGAATACTTACCACTATACTACAACGACTTATTGTTCTTTGTTTTACCCTAACACAATTAGTGGAAATTAACTTCTGATTTGATCTCGTGACCAAAATTTTCAGTTTAAAGGACTTTCAAGAATATTATTCCGGTGAAGAGTAATCACATAACACCTTCGTTTGCTGCATAGAAAAAAACCGCTGAGCAGAACTGATTGATAATTTGAAGTACATACGTTAAAAATTATGAAATAAAAAATTCAAACAAATTTAAAGGTAAACAAATACATAGTTCTTATGGGAAAGGTTTATGAACAATTGATCCATAAATATAAACAATTTAGAAGAAGAAAAAAAACTACTCACTAAACCTGCAAGGAAGACACTGAATTATGAGAACTCCTAAATGTTAATGTATTACATCTCTTCTCATGGCAATCATGCAAAATTCAAGACCGCGAAGTGAGACATTTTATGTTTTACATTAAAAACCTTATATGCCATACATTTTGTATATCATGTCCTAATGAGCATTTTCAAAGTACAGATACATAATTTGGATCTAATTTCTCCTGTCCCACGACTAAAAATTCGTAGATAATTCTTCATTAACAAAAGGGATTATAAGAATAGCAATGTTATTCTCCATCTCATTAACTTCAGCCAACTCCTTCAAAGTAGACCATTATTTCCTCCTTTTAGTCGAATTTCTTGACACTTTTATTGTATCCATGGTCGTAGAGTGCTTTCAGATGCAACCTGTTTCTCTTTCTTCACTTTGCATCTAGCATAAGCATCAAAACTTGCGTTCTATCCATTGGAGTTTTCGTGCTTTTATCCCTTGTAACATCTTTACGAGCTACGTAATTCATCCCATGTACCTTTGTTTTTATTCTATAATGGGTATCTTGAAGGTACTAGCTATTGTGCAATCTTTCCTATGTCCTTATTGCTTTCAATAGATTTTTCAGACCATGTGATTTTTCGAGGTCTCTTTTTTCAGGTTTGTGACGGAACACTTAAGTTTTTGTGTCGTTTCATCTTATAGTTAGAACCGGTTTGAGGAATCGATTTACATTCATATAACAATGAATAGGGGAAAAAAATCAAGTAGATGCCAACATTGGCCAATTATATGACAAGAACTAAATCATACATATCCAAACACAGAAAGATAAAATCGACCTTCGAATCGTAAAAGAGCATGCAAATACAACCATCCTTCAATCCTCATGCAAATTGCTAACATAACCTTTCTAGAAGACAAGCCTATTCGATTTCTCTTTTTGATTTTTCAATCTAGGTTTGAAATGTGTTTGCATTAGATAAAGTTTAGAAAACCTCACGAATCCGGAATACTTACATTCAGTTAGCTGAAAGTCAAGATTGGTGAACACCTCTCAAAAATAATCTAAACAAATCAAAACAAATGTGATTCAGATATCTATCTTGAGGATTCACAAAGTCTGAGACAAACAGAACTTTGTGATTTTTATCAATTTGAAACAAAGATTACGAAAAAGTATAGCTATTACTTCAGCAAGCAAAGCTCCAATTTCTAAGAAGAGTGGAAAAGCAGTTGTAAAATCTGCAATTTTTGTTCCCCCAAAAACTGGTGTAGCAGTCAACTTAGATTTTATACTCAATAAGGAAGGCAAAGTCAACAATGAGGAGGAAAACAGACTTGGAAAGAGGCAAAGAGGAGAAGGAAATCAAGCTCATATTGTTAATGACAATTCACATAGCTCCACCAGTACCATTGTAGTTCCTAACATAGATTCCCCAGCTGCTCCAAAAATCATCACCAGAGAGAACCATACTGTTAATGCAGAAAAGGAGAAGCAGGTAACAAAACTACACCCTTTTTCTTTCATATTCCCCTTTAATGTCAATCAGCTCATTTACAGTTATTTTGTTTACCTCTCTTTACTCCTGCCTTTAAATCCTTATCAGTGCATTACTTATATTAGGACTTTTAATTATAGGAAAAACTTTCAACTCCATTTTATTCTTATCATTTTTGAAAATATGAAAATCCTCTCATGGAATGTGCAAGGTTTTAAAACTGTTTCTACAAGAAATCATTTAAGTGACATCATTAGAGCTCAAAATACAGACATCATCTTTCTTTGTGAAACCAAAATTAGTAAAACAAAATGTCAACCTTACTTAAAACAGTACCAATATCCTAATTGGGACTACATTGAACCTGAAGGTCTTTCTGGAGGTCTAGTTATTCTTTGGAAAAATGGATTCACTTGTGACATAGTTGATTCCCATCTTAATATGTGTCGTGCCATAGTCCAATCAAATCCTAGTAAACCAGAATTTCTTTTAACTTGCATGTATGGTTACTCTAGCTACACTAAGAAAAAAGATCAATGGAGTTATATCAAACAGATAAGTGAGAATAATAGCAATCCTTGGGTAGTTATAGGGGATCTTAATTTTCATTTAGCTGATAATGACTCTGGTGCCTCTAGTTCCTCTGATGGTTTAGTCAACAATATAGTAGCTAGCAGTGGCTTAGAAGACATAGGTTTTATTGGAAAAAGCTTCACTTGGTGTAACAATAACATGGGCACTGGTAATATCAAGTCAAGAATAGATATGGCTCTAGGAAATGGCAACTGGAATCTATATTTCCCTAATTCTAGACTTCATCATCTTTCTCAGGTAGGTAGTGACCACTATCCTATATTGCTTGATACTGATACCACTATACCCAATTGTTGGAAACCTTTTAAGTTCTTCTTAACCTGGTTAAATGATAATGCTTGTTCTACTATTATCTCTAATGCTTGGAAATCTAGTGTCTCTGGTTCACCTGGCTATCAATTAGTGTCAAGACTGTCTTATACTAGAAAGGATCTCTCTTTGTGGAACAAAGAACATTTTGGTAACATCAATTAGAAGGTGGACAATCTCCAACTGGAACTCAAGCAGCTTCAAGAACTACCTCAAACTACAAGAACTGAAGGCAATATCATCAAAGTTAGCAATGAACTCAATAAATAGCACAAAATCAAGTCTGAATTCTATCAGCAAAAAGCTAGAGATCACTTCCTTAAAGATATGGACTCTAATAGCAAATACTTTCATACTAAGGTGAACAAAAGAAGAACAAGAAATAACATTGATGCAATTCAGGATCACAATAATAACTGGTTGCAAACTAGAGAAGACATTGCTCAGCATCCGACACATCATTTCAAGGGTATCAGTACTTCAAGTAATCCTGTGATAGATGTTAACTTCTACAACAATATTCCTTCAATCATTTCAGTGGAAGAGAATGAATCTCTCATCAGAATCCCAAGCAATGAAGAAATTTTTGCTACACTCAAGAGTATGGAAAATTGGAGCTCACCTGGTCCAGAGGGATTTCAAGCTGGTTTATACAAGAGTCAATGGGCCACAGTTGGGAAAGATGTTTGCAATATGGTTAAGAGATTTTTTACAACAAGGCATATCCTCAAACAAATTAATCAGACCTACATCTCCTTAATTCCAAAGAAGAAGAAATGTAACTGTGCAACTTATTATAGGCCAATTGGCCTATGTAATACTTCCTACAAGATTATATCAAAGGCGTTAGTCAACAGAATGAAGCCCTTAATGGAGAAGCTCATCTCCCCTTATCAAGCTGCATATGTCTCAGGCAGGTTAATCAGTGACAACACTATAATTGCACAAGAAATCATCCACTCAATGAAGAAAAAAAGAGGGGAAAATGGCTGGCTGGCACTTAAGCTTGACATGTCAAAAGCATTTGACAGGTTAGAATGGTCCTTCTTGCTTAAAGTTCTAGTTTCATTTGGGTTTAACAATGAATTTTGTGATCTCATCCAACAATGCATCAGTACAACACAACTTTCAGTCATGCTCAATGGCTCTCCCTGTGATTCTTTCACACCTACAAGAGGAATCAGGCAAGGTGACCCTCTGTCACCTTATTTATTCATTTTATCTATGGAGTTTCTTTCAAGACAACTCACAACAGCTCAACAAGACAACAAAATAAAAGGTATTAAAGTGGCTGCTTTATCACCAGCCATTAATCATCTACTTTTTGCAGATGATTGCTTGATCTTTACTCAAGCAAATGTTACTTCAGTTACCAACTTATTGGAATTACTTCACACTTTCAGTTCTCAGTCAGGTCAGGTTATCAACTTTGAGAAAAGTTTTGTTTACTTCAGCAAGAAAACCAAGACAGAGGTTGCAGAATCAATCAAGCAAATCATAGGTGTCAAGAGTATGAACTCAAAAGAAAAGTAGCTAGGGTCTCCACTCATCATTGGTCATTCAAAGCAAGAAGCTTTCAAGAGTATTAAAGATAACTTTGAAAACAAGTACAATGCATGGTCATCTACTTCTCTTTCTCAAGCAGGCAGAGGTACAATGATAAAACATGTACTCAATGTTGTACCTATTTACCAGATGGGCACTTTCAAGCTGCCAGCTAACCTTCTTCAATAGCTCACCACCATTGAGAGAAAGTTTTTCTGGGGTTATCACAATAATAGAGGTCATAATCCAATTGCCTGGATGAATGTGTGCAGACCAACCGAAATGGGAGGTTTAGCCTTTAGAGACCTTGAAAAACTAAATTTAGCTCTCCTCACTAAGTTAGCTTGGAGAATCTGTAATGAGCCTAATTCCCTACTGTCACAAACACTCTCAAGTAAATACTTCAGGTCTGGAGACTTACTTCATCAACACATTTCAGTTGGCAATTGCTCTTACACATGGAATGGAATTTCAAAGGGTCCGGATATTGTTAGGAAAAACTACTTTATGGAGATCAACAATGGTAAGAAAGCAAGAATATGGAGAGATAGATGGATCCCTGGTATGTCTCAACCTCCTACTCCTCAAAATGAATTTTTCAGGTTCTATGAGTTTGTAGAAGAGTTAATAATACAAGAAACTGCTCAGTGGAATATACATCTTATCACTACTTTATTTGATGCTGACACTGCACTCAAAATCCAAGCACTTTAAATAGACAACAGCAAGGAAGATTCAATGATATGGATGCCAGCTAAAGATGGGGTATTCTCTGTGAAAAGCACATACAAGATGCTCACTTACAATGATATAGAAGTACAAATAGAAGGAAGAACTATAGATAGAAGGGTCTGGAAAAGTTTATGGAAATATAAAGCTGCAGAAAGGATAAAACTCTTTGCTTGGAAGTGTATAAGGGGTGTTCACAGTACCAAGTGCAGAAGGGAAATTTACAATAGCAGCACTGAAACTAGTTGTGACATCTGTGGGGGGTATGAAGAAACCATAGAGCACATAATTTTTGATTGTCGGCATGCCAGATCAGTGTGGAGGGGTATAAATATTAATATTGATGCTGTCAGAGCTAACTGCAGTTCTGTTTCTGAGTGGGTCACTAGTTGGTTCTCTACTTCAAATCAAAGCAGGGATGACAAACGACTATATTCTCTTATGATTGGTGCTTGGATAATTTGGAAGGATCGTTGTGATGTGGTTTTCCAGGGAGTCTCCTTAAACCCTATTAACTCCATACATAGAATACATTATCACCTTGCATCTCATTTGCATGAATCTCATAATGCAGCTTCTTTGTGTTCTAATGTCTCTAAGTGGAAACCTCCTCTAGAATCTATTTTTAAATTTAATATAGACGGCTCTTATGATGCTGATACTAATCAATATGGAATTGGCATTGTGTTGCGGGATTACACAGGAGAATGCCTTGGAACGAAAAGAACCTATGGAAGTGGAGCATTGAATCCAGAAGTTGTCGAGTGTATGGATGTATGTGGAGCACTACAATGGGCACAAAGCTTAATTAAACTACTCTAGAATTCAGATTCAAGCAGACGCAAAGCTCGTTATACAATCCATTAATGGTAATTCACTGGTCATCCAATGGGAGAACAGAAATCTAATAAAGAAGATCAAACATCTTCGATCTAATTTTATTTTATGTAATTTTGATTATGTCAGTAGAAACGATAACCAAGTCGCTGACGCCTTAGCAAGGTCTGCAAGAGAAACACAAATCTCTGCAATCCAATCTAGTAATTTTGATTTAATCATTTGTAATCTCCTTTTAGGAGACCAAACTGCAACTCATTAATAAAAGTTCTTTTTCGTATCAAAAAAAAAAAAAGATTACGAAAACCTCAAAGATCAATAAGAAAAAGATCTGGATACAAAAACTATCAGGTAAAAGATAGTCTTCCTGGGCTTCACTAATCCCTAATTGAAGTATTCAAAGTCGTAGCCTGATTATGTTTTTCAAACGAAGCCTAGATTTTAGAGGACGACTCTACCTTAGGAACTATGACACAAGAGTGCATGGGAATAAGAAATCCAGTTGCAAGAGTCTCTATATTTATAGATTTTTAAGTTTCTACGTAGAATTGAATTTCACGATTGGTAAGCTGGTACCATTCCGTAAAAGACAAATAAGTTATGAATAATCTTGGTCGTTGGATATATCACTCAAATGGTACCATCCTCGCTAATGCTGGTACGCACCTGTAGTGATCATTTTGAATTCAAGCTAATATAACTTGGGATCAAAGCAAACACTTTCTCATTTTAGATGAAATTTTTATTAGAATTTTCATATAAGCATGCTAGAAATATGCCTTAAAATTACAGAAGAATATGCATTATGGTCCATGGTTCTGGAACCATGCACAATGATGGTTCATACTGGCTAAGTTACCTATGAACTTATAAGCACATAGTGGTGTTCAATAACATTCAAAAATAATCAATGATCCACAAACACAAAGTGATTTACAGAATAAAGTTGTTTTAGAAGTGTCTATGAAAATTTTAGCAAAATCGAACATAAACGTATAAAGTAGTTCGTGACTTCTGCGAATACTAAAACTGGAAAGATTTGCAAACCTCTAAAAGTTTGCAAAGTCACGGCACGATGTTCACAAACCCTGGTAGTTCGTGAAAGTCAGGCCATAAGTAATTCGCAAAAGTCATTATGTAGGGGTGTGCAAACCGGGTTTGTAAATCGACCTAATTCCCGAACTCATGTGTAAAGGGTTTGCAAACCGTGTTTGCGTACCTCTACAGTCTGCGGAATTCAGAGTAACTTTGATAAACTATACAAGTAATTTTACTTATCACCAAGTAGTTCTTTTTTTCACATAAATAATTTGAAAACATTCCCAACAATCATATACAGTATGCATCGGCGACGGAACCAGGAATTTATCTTTGAGTGGGCTATTTATTTTCATGAAATCCCGGTATCATTCATCAATACAACGATAAAAAAATACATAAAGGTAGCAAGTTGAGCAACATCATTCAAATAAATACAACGTAAATCTCATTATAAAAAAATAAAGGTATCATTATATATATATATATATATTTCGTGAGACAATAAGTATTTAGGAAAACAATAATTCTTTTTAGCCCACTAATTAAACCCACTTTCAAACCCACTGTTGATGTGGCGTTTACGTGGGTTGAGTTTTCTGTTTTTTGGTTTTACTCTTTCTCTATTAGCGTGTTTTCCTCCCTTTATTCGTTTTTTTTTATCAATATTTCTTTTTATCCCACTTTCAAACCCACTGCTGATGTGGCGTTGACGTGGGTTGAGTTTTCTATTTTTTGGTTTTACTATTTCTCTGTTAACGTGTTTTCTTCCCTTTATTCTTTTTTTTTTTTTTTTAATCTTTGTTTGTGAGAATCTGGGTTACAAAACGATGTAATATTCTCTGCTACCGTTTCTGCCGTTGAAGAACACCTAAATAAAACCTTACATCCATCGAATAAGAGAAAAACCAGCCTAGGTAATTTGTATAGAAACCCTTTATTAAAGATCAAACCCATTACAAATCTTAAACCAACTGTTTACATAGTTTAATTCAAAAAACATGGTAGATGATTCAGGTTAGAATATTGTATATGATTTACATTAGTCGTGAGGTAGTTCTGATAATATATCTACTTGAAGATAATTAGTTGTCAACTCTCTAGTTCAGGTGATACACAATTAGGTGAAAACTCCTTAGTAATAGTTTTAAAAATGTTTAAAATGTGGAACCCTCAATTAATTCGAGGGATATAATCCATTTTGCAGAGACCAAATACAAATGATCATGAAATATACACGTTAATCGGATTGAATAGAGAGATAGTATGAACTTAGACGGAAGAACTTTCTTCATCTGGTTCAATTGATTACGGAAGTTGAAAACGTGGTGATTTTATAGTTGATTAAATTGAAGCAGTTGTGATTATGGTTTTTGGTGAGGAAGCCATAATGATATTTAGTATTGCTGTGAAGAAACCAACCAATTTCTGCCTTTCTCCTGCTACGCTACCCTAACCATCAGCGGGAAAGAAAAACAAAAATCACGTTAACAAAACAAAAACAAGAAACAAGGAAAACCTAATAAGTCAACCCACATCAGCGCCATCTCAACGGTGAGTTTGAAGGGTGGGTTTGACCAGTGGGTTGAGTAGAATCACTGTTAAGAAAATTAAATACAAATAAGACGACAATAAATAATGAGATGAAGGAAAAGGCAAAGGTACACAAAATTATATACTTATGTATTGATTAATTTCGCAAAATCGAGAGTAAGAACAATATTTTAATTCCCAAAATAAGATTTTTAATGAGAATTAAAGATCATTGTATCATGTTAAAAATACATTGTTCTTGTAATAATGGTAAATATGATCAATTACATGAAAAAATAAAATTTTAGACCACCAAAATAAATACATTATTCTTGTAATAATGGTAAATATGATCAATCACATGAAAACAAAATTTTAGACCACCAAAATAATACGAAAGCATAACTGCGGTGTGCCGAGAATATTGATGCCGTCTCATCGGAAAAAAAAAACGTAGATGACTTGACGACTGATCACCAACTGAATACACAAATCGAATGCTTAAAAAGAATACTTCTTCAGAAATAAAAAAATAAAAATGCAAGTCAAAACCAAAGCAAAAGAACTACCATTGGTGTTTTAATTGTACATTTAGTAATATATGTAGAGTACAGCTAAGTACTTATTATATGCAGTTGGATCTTCTCCGAGATTACATTTACTTGCCTTAACATTTTCACCTAAGATGTCTTCATTTAATTACTAGTGATCTAATCTAACTTTGCTACCTGGGCTATTTTATATTTCGTTAACGATTACAAGGGCCAAGATAAGCTTTTGGGGATTTTAAGGGGGGCTACAGCCTAGGAAAGCTACTAAAATTTCTTCTTACAATATTAAATCTACTAAAATCATACTCCCTCCGTCCCACTATTAGATGACCTAGTTGAAGTTTGCACAATTCTTAAGGCAAGGAATGAGAAGGAGTATTTTTAAGTTTTTTTTACAATTATACCCTTATGGATAATAATTTGTAAAATTTAGAAATGATTTATCTCTCAAACTATACCATGGATTTTCGTAAACTTTGTACCGTTGGAAAGGAAGTATAAACATGGATGTCAAATTATATACATTTCTTATATTAACAATAATCAATTAAAAGGATAATTTTAGAAATATTCCCTTGTTTAATGAAATATCAACTAATAATGGGACAAAATTTTACTAAAATCATATGACATAGTCTTATAAGATAGAATGGTAAATTTTGTTAGTAAATATGATAGATCAGTCTTGGCATACCTCTTTGTTGATGAAGTTTTCGCAAATGTCTTCGTTTATTTTCCAGTCTTCAATCTTCGAGGGTTACTCAGTGATGTGTGATACTCAACTATCATACTCTAATTAATGCTAGTCCGAGACTTGACTTTAGTAGACTAAAAATCAAGATATAGTTTTGTACAATCATCATCCACAACAAGCTTGAGATAACAAAACTTGTGAGTTCGATCGAGCGATGCTCTAACACTCTTTACCTTGCCTTGAAGGCCAAAGGTAATTAGGGAAGGCAACACCCCACTCATGCCTTCACTTTCATCCAATCCCCATTTGCATTACCTGCTCCTAAATTAATCTCCCCTCCCAACTTCTTTTTGTTCAACACGCCACCTCCTCTGGATTCAATTTTATTCCTCATTCTCTTTTAAGTCCTAGGTTACTAAATATCTCAAATGACGTGATGAAACAAGTTGTAAACAATGGGCCTAATGGCTTTCATACAACAACTCAAATGGGCAACGGTACCTTTCCTTCTAACAGTTATGATAGAACAATTTACGTTTCTGATATCAAAATCATTCATGCAAACAATAATTTTAGATAACCTGACAATATAGTTGCATATTTTAACAACCAGGATTGCTACGTACTGCATTAAAATTGCTAAACATAAACACTCATGGTATTTATTTGTTACTTGGTGGTGCTTGTGAAAAAGAGTGGGTACAACAACCACACCCAATATTTCGATTAGCAATCTGTATGGACTAACTCCAATATACTTTCAAGAGAATCAACTAGACTTAATCTTATTATCAGTATATCAAAGAGTTATAATATCTCGATCTCTCAATTTAATTCTTACTCAAGCAAATATAAATCTGCGAGTCTAATCAAATATAAGAGAGATTAACTTGAACGGTACCAAAGACCAATGTTCAAGTGTCAATCAATGTAAATCAACAACCAAAGGTTGGATATTCTAATTGATTGAACTTAACGCACAACCTGTGATATTTCAATTATATAACAAAATATAATGCGGAATAGAAATAACACAGACACCAGAAGTTTTGTTAACGAGGAAACCGTAAATGCAGAAAAACACCGGGACCTAGTCCAGATTGAACACACACTGTATTAAGCCGCTATAGACACTAGCCTACTACAAACTAACTTCGGTCTGGACTGTAGTTAAACCCTAATCAATCTCACACTAATCCAAGGTATAGTTGCGCTCCTTACGTCTCTGATCCCAGCAGGATACTACGCACTTGATTCCCTTAGCTGATCTCACCCACAACTAAGAGTTGCTACGACCCAAAGTCGAAGACTTTAATAAAAAAATTTGTATCACACAGAAAAGTATACGGTAATAGATAAATCTATCTCCCACAGAAATACCTATGAGTTTTGTTCCGTCTTTTGATAAATCAAGGCGAACATGAACCAATTGATAACCCGAACTTATATTCCCGAAAAACAACCTAGTATTATCAGTCACCTCACAATAATCTTAATCGACGCGGAGAAAGAAGATATTGTGGAATCACAAACGATGAGACAAAAATGTTTGTGACTACTTTTATATCTTGCCTATCAGAGATATCAATCTCAAGCCAATCATTACGATTGTACTCAACACAATAGAAACAACAAGATAAGATCACACAACTACAAGAAAGTAGTATCGGTATGGCTTCACAATCCCAATGAAGTCTTTAAGTCGTTAACCTTCAGGGTCTCGATAGAAACCTAAGGTTAAAGTAGAATCAACTCTAGCTTATACAACTAGTATCACACAGGAGGTGTGGGGATTTGGTTTCCCAGTTGCTAGAGTTCTCCCTTTTATAGTCTTTCAAATCAGGGTTTGCAATCAATGTTAGATTAGTAACAAAGCATTCAATATTCACCGTTAGATGAAAACCTGATTAGATTCAAGCTAATATCTTTTAACCGTTGGATCGAAAACTTAGCTTGTTACACACAAATGAAATGCACGTTTTAGGTTTGTGTAACTGTACCCAAACATGTACATTTGTTGGTTCAACAATAGTTAATCAAATTGTTAGCCATATGAGCACTTTCATATCAACCATATTCTTCTTCACCATAACTAGTTCAAATGACTCAAATGAATTAGTTAGAGAGTTGTTCAATTGCTTAGATCTTATAGAAGTATACAAGACACAATCGAAGCAAAAACAATTTGATTCACTCGAATCGATTCATGAACTTTATATCCACGGTTTGCAAATTGCATTCCTTAGTTTATATAAGTATAAGTTCACAAATAATCGTTTTTAGATATAACCAACTCAAGTACGCAGACTAGGTTTGCGGACTTAAGTTCCAGGAAGAAGTTTACAAACTCCAAAAGATTTTCTCAGGATGAGAACCTACGACAGTTCGCCGACTGTTGTTCCAATTTTCCTGATCAACAAAGTAAGCGTACTTCGGTTCAAGGAATAAGGACTTATACATATATGCGTTTCCACACAATGCTTATATCCAACAATGGTTATATAATCTAAACTCTCATTTCAATCATTAAAACATTCTTAGAGGACGTTATATAGTTTTTATTCACAAATTATTTTTCGTCAAAGCCATTTTCAAAGTGATTGAAACATAACATGACTTTCGTCACTAGGTAAAGACGAACTTGGCCAAAGCGAAAGCTTACCAACACATATTTCGAGAAATAGATAGGCGGGATAAACTCGGCTCGAAATAACAAATGTGTACAATCAAATTCTATGTACCAAAATGACTTTTGTCTCATGATAGGAGATAGAGTAGATAGACTTTTGAGTGATAGATAAGTTCAAGTCTCCATATACCTTTTAGTAGATGAAGTTCCACCAGTTCCTTGAGTAGCTCTTCGTCTTGTATGATGATTGCCATGGAGTTCTTGAGCTCAAATACACTTTTTATCCTAGTCCGAGACTTAGCTATAGTAGATTAGAAATCAAGACGTATAGTTTTGATCACTAACATTGACAAACATGCTTGAGATATCAACGCATGCGAGTTCGACCGAGCAGTGCTGTAAGAATCCCTTTGTCAATTTTTGTGACAAAACTATCAATACATATGGAATACAAAAATAAATAAATAAACTTTTGGGGTTAATTCCACCACCATTGTTAACACATCTCCACCACCATCATAACCACCACCACTTCCTAAAATTAGCTAGTTAACCATAGTTAGGGTTTGGGTGAAAATAAATATGAGATTCGAATCCATAGAAGAATTAAAGGTCACAAAGTAGCTTAATAATTTTTTTTGATCTGTACCTTAATAATCGATTGAAGTTTTCCTTTAAACAAAAAAAGAAGTATCATTGTTACTGATACACCTCTACTACATGCGATGCGATGGTCATAAAATCTATGTGTAAAGCCAGCGAAGAAAGGTGAAATTGTGTTTTGTTTGATTTGAAATTAGATTTGAAAGCGTTTTTTTTGTTAATGGTGGCGCAAGTATTTCTGTTCTTGACGTTTTCTTCAACGAGATGAAAGAAATCAGGGAAAAATGCTGAAATTGAAAAAATTGAGAAGAAAATCACTCGTTTTGACCCAAACTGAAGGGTGTATTGGTAAAATCACTTCACTATTTGATTTCAAATAATTTAAACTTTTGTAGCTTCTATTCTACATGCCAAATCTTCAGCATTACTCGAAATCTTCGTCACTTCCAAGTACTCCAATGATCCCAAAGGTTGTAAGTTTAGCATCATCGTTTTTGAAAATCCGTAGCTATAACAATGAGAAAACAAGAATTCTCAATCATTGTTATACAGTGTCATAGTATTATTATACAACATCAAAGTTCAATTATATCACAACTTCGACAACAATACTATGGTGATATGTATCACTCCCCCTTAGTCAATACTCCATCTCACATGGAAAACCACTCCCCCTTACATAATGATCCGAAAACCATATGTATTTGTAGTGCAAACTACATATTAATTCTCCCCCTTTTTGTCAATAAAATTGGCAAAGGTAAGAAAACGGGATCCTAAGGAAATTTCCAAAGAGACATTTCATGACCAAAAGAAAGCACATATCAACTTATTTAGATGCAATCATATAGCCGAAGCTAAATGCTTTCATCAAGGAGTTTATAAAGATACAAGATAACACCTATAATATTCCACAGCCGCACTCCCCACAAAGATTTGGGAATTAAGCACAAGTTCAATTACGAACTCTTCCCCATAATATGTCATTCTCGAAAGAACAACAAGAGCGACCTTAATTTCAAAAGAAAAGAAGGATTTCTTTGGACATAACATATCACATACGAATATGAATTTGAATCCAAAAATACTCAATTAGATTAACCACAAGAGAACCCATAATTAATCTAATCGGAAATGCTCAACATAAGAGAACTTACGGAGCCTCACAGTATATACATAAAATATGGATCAGGGAAGATCAGTACTGCGGAATAAACAAGGATTCATTCTATTTTCCATCACTATTTGCACAATGACATACAATATACATAATCCTCGTAAACAAAAGTTCATCCTACCTTCCATCAATAATGACATAACAGGCTTCAAACTTTTGTGATGTCAAAAGCTCATTCATTCTTTTATCAATACATGCATATCGACATATGAAAGACTCAACTTTTGACAAGGTATGGGACAATCATAGTTCACGGACGCAAACACACATATCCCATAACTAATTGCAATATATAAAACCATAAAGATTAATACTGCAAAAATCATCCTCCAAACAATTTTTTTAGAATTTAAACAAATAAACCTAAAAACATGAAGATGAAAACGTTGGACATAGCTATGTGTAATCACAATAATGGCTATTCCAAACTCTAGTTATTCTTCTAAGCAAAACAAGAAAAGAAGATTTACTAGACTAATAAAATCAACAAGCTAAAAAACAAAAACAGACTCCTATGCCAAAGCCGAACACAAACTGAAGTCAAATAGACGGTTCACTATCCTCATGAGTCTTGAGGTCTTTAAGCTTGTGATCAACATCATCTACTACATCTTTAATAAAGATATCTTCATTGAGAAGATCTTTAAGTTGTGATTTTATGAGACCAAGGTCAGAAGTAACCTTTTCCAACTCAGTTCTTAACACATTAAGACTTTTCAAGGTATCAACAAGCTGCAGTTTTTCTTCCTCAAAGTATTTAAGAAAATCATGAACCACTTCAGCAGAGACCATATCCCCTTTCTCAATATCCTCATGTGTGTAGGCATAGTAACATGAGGCATTGGGATGATCATGTTCAATAAGAGTTCTTTTATTCCTCCCTTCAAACTCAAAACCAATACCTTTATCAAGAAAACCTCTTGCAAAACCACCATAACGTGAAGATGAAGAGGAAGACATCCTTGACAAACCACAAAATAACCCAAAGTATGTAAACGTGACTCAGGGGTTTAATATTTAATGGTTTCTTAGGGAAGAAGGTTTTTAGGGGTTTCAAATAGTTGACTCGTAATGTTAACACGGGTACACATACGAATACAACTTGACCTAGACAAGGTTTTAAAACATAACTTTGCTACATGAAATTTTTGGTACATGGCTTAATAAATTTCATAACTTCAGAGAAGCATTTTAGAGCACACATGTAGCAGACAGCATAGATGCAATAAGAGTTGTATTAAAATGGAGAAACGATACTAGACACAACAAATGTTATCTAGGCAATATTGTCTGCAGACACTAGTTTAGCTATAAACGATAAGAGGATAACTCAATTAAGCAGAACATAAAATTGCCACAGTATACCTGATTTTTACTCCTCCTTCTCAACGGGTTTTTTATGAGCAAGCTCTTAACCCTTGTGATTAATTAGCACAAGTATGAGCTCTTAGCTCATTAAGAGGATTGTGTTTATGATAGAATCTCTTTTTCCTTTAGAATTTAGAAAGGGATCCTTTTTGATGTGAGAAATTATCATAAAACTTACTGTCATCAAAATACGAGACATAGTTCGAATTATTACCAGAAGATTTTTGTCTTGAGAGGATAGACAATTTGTTGATGGTTTCTTTATAACCTTTAATAATTTCCTTCAGGTTATCATTAACATCATCACTTTTGCTCCTTTCTCCTGGAATTTTGTTCTCACCTACAGTAACATTACCTTATTTGTTAACAGAAGATAGGACATGATATTTCCTTAAACGAGTTTTGTTAGGATGTCTGTTCTGCTTCTTAACATTTGAGGAACTCATTGAACTGACTTTCCTGGTAGCATACACAGGGTAAGTACGAAAACCAATTGCTTTAGACATACGAATGTCAGTTACACCTTTGAGAATTAAGTCTAAGGTGTGTTGAAGTCGAACAAAGGAATTTTTATTCAAATTAGAGTTTCTCTTTTGTTTAATAGAACCTTATTCCTCACAAAAAAGACATACTTTCTGATCACAAGAGTGATTTGAAAGTGTGGTCTTAACAGTCTCGTCATGAGATTTCTTCCTTCCATGTGATGTGGAATTTCCTTGATTAGAGGAGATGGCTAACACATCTTTTCTAATTGGAATGAATTCTGCTTTCACTTCAGGAGCAGGAACCTCTTCAGTCGTAGCAGAAGTACTTGGTTTATTAGACTACTTAGAGCATCCTTGAATAGAGAGTTTACTCAAGCGATGTTCAATTTCCAAAGCATCCTTTTTGAGGCTTGCCTCAAGAGACATACGTGAAGAATGATCTTTAGTATTTTCTTTGAAATTGCAGTCTCTTACTACACCAAAAAGAACATTGACATGATGTTTCAACCGATTAAATCTATCAGCTTGGATTTTAACAAGATTTAGAATCAATTCACTCTCTTCAGCTGTTTCCCGTTCATTAATAGAGATAAACTCTTTTGAAGGGTAATAGGAATAACACATGTCAAAGTCTGTCTGTCTTGTTTGAACACACGGTTCGTCTACATTAGAGATTGAAGAATCTTTGTCTTTAATAGAAATAGACGAGACATAAATTTTGTTTCTGGTGACGCGTTTATCAGAGATAATACTCTTGTCCATAGAGTCAGCTCGCTACAAACACATACTTATAAGGTCTTTAAATGTGTTTGCCTGCTCTGATACCAATTGAAAAAGCGGGGGTACAACAACCACACCTAATATTTCGATTAGCAATCTGTATGGACTAACTCCAATATACTTTTAAGAGAATCAACTAGACTCAATCTTATTATCAGTATATCAAAGAGATATAATATCTCGATCTCTCAATTTAATTCTTACTCAAGCAAATAGAAATCTGCGAGTCTAATTAAATATAAGAGAGATTAACTTGAACGGTACCAAAGACCAATGTTCAAGTGTCAATCAATGTAAATCAACAACCAAAGGTTGGATATTCTAATTGATTGAACTTAACGCACAACTTGTGATATTTCAATTATATAACAAAATATAATACGGAATAGAAATAACACAGACACCAGAAGTTTTGTTAATGAGGAAACCGCAAATACAGAATAACCCCGGAACTTAGTCCAGATTGAACACACACTGTATTAAGCCGCTACAGACACTAGCCTACTACAAACTAACTTCGGTCTGGACTGTAGTGGAACCCCAATCAATCTCACACTGATCCAAGGTACAGTTGCGCTCCTTACGTCTCTGATCCCAGCAGGATACTACGCACTTGATTCCCTTAGCTGATCTCACCCACAACTAAGAGTTGCTACGACCCAAAATCGAAGACTTTAATAAACAAATTTGTACCACGCAGAAAAGTCTATGGTAATAGATAAATCTGTCTCCCACAGAAATACCTATGAGTTTTGTTCCATCTTTTGATAAATCAAGATGAACATGAACCAATTGATAACCCGGACTTATATTCCTGAAGAACAACCTAGTATTATCAATCACCTCACAATAATCTTAATCGACGCGGTGAAAGAAGATATTGTGGAATCACAAACGATGAGACGAAGATGTTTGTGACTACTTTTATATCTTGCCTATCGGAGATATCAATCTCAAGCCAATCGTTACGATTGTACTCAACACGATAGAAACAACAAGATCAGATCACACAACTACAAGAAAGTAGTATCGGTCTGGCTTCACAATCCCAATGAAGTCTTTAAGTCGTTAACCTACATGGTCTCGATAGAAACCTAAGGTTAAAGGAGAATCGACTCTAGCTTATACAACTAGTATCACACATGAGGTGTGGGGATTAGGTTTCCCAGTTGCTAGAGTTCTTCCTTATATAGTCTTTCAAATCAGAGTTTGCAATCAATGTTAGCTTAGTAACAAAGCATTCAATATTCACCGTTAGATGAAAACCTGATTAGAATCAAGCTAATATCTTTCAACCGTTGGATCGAAAAATTAGCTTGTTACACACAAATGAAATGCACGTTTTAGGTTTGTGCAACCGTACCCAAACATGTACATTTGTTGGTTCAACAATAGTTAACCAAATGGTTAGCCGTATGAGCACTTTCATATCAACCATATTCTTCTTCACCAGAACTAGTTCAAATGACTCAAATGAACTAGTTAGAGAGTTGTTCAATTGCTTAGATCTTATAGAAGTATACAAGACACAATCGAAGCAAAAACGATTTGATTCACTCGAATCGATTCATGAACTTTATAGCCACGGTTTGAAAATTGCATTACTTAGTTTATCTAAGTATAAGTTCACAAATAATCGTCTTTAGATATAACCAACTCAAGTACGCGGACTAGGTTCGCGGACTTAAGTTCTCGGAAGAAGTTTACAAACTCCAGCAGATTTTCTCGGGATGAGAACCTACGACAGTCCGCGGACTGGGTTTGCGGACTGTTGTTCCGGTTTTCCTGATCAACAATGTAAGCGTACTTCGGTTCAAGGAATAAGGAATTATACATGTATGCGTTTCCACACAATGCTTATATCCAACAATGGTTACATAATCTAAACTCTCATTTCAATCATTGAAACATTCTTAGAGGACGTTATATAGTTGTTATTCACAAACTATTTTTCGTCAAAGCCATTTTCAAAGTGATTGAAACATAACATGACTTTCATCACTAGGTAAAGATGAACTTGGCCAAAGCGAAAGATTACCAACACATATTTCGAGAAATAGATAGGCGAGATAAACTCGGCTCGAAATAGCAATTGTGTATAATCAAAGTCTATATAGCAAAACGACTTTTGTCTCAAGATAGGAGATAGAGTAGATAGACTTTTGAGTGATAGATAAGTTCAAGTCTTCACATACCTTTTAGTCGATGAAGTTCCACCAGTTCTTTGAGTAGCTCTCCGTCTTGTATGATGATTTCCATGGAGTTCTTGAGCTCAACTACACTTTTTATCCTAGTCCGAGACTTAGCTATAGTAGACTAGAAATCAAGACTTATAGTTTTGATTACTAACATTTACAAACATGCTTGAGATAGCAACGCATGCGAGTTCGACCGAGCAGTGCCCTAACAGCTTGTACGCGTAGCAATTGTCGAACTAAGTGATGTACTGAAGAATGTTATGTTTTTGCTTTCGTTATATCTAGGGTTGTATCTGAATAAACATGAAACATATAGTTCTTAATGAAAAACAAATGAATTATTTCATTTTATTTTACTTTGATCAACATACAAAATATTTTCATTTATCTGGTTTAAAATTAATAATTAGACTGGTCTTCCACTTGCAAGATTTTCTCCGACAATGAAGTGGAACTAATTCACAACCCTTAAGTCCCTTCATACAGTGGAACAAGCTTAACTTCATATGCTCTATAGTTTTCACCCCTCTCGATTATTCATTTATAGCACGGACTTACGTTTTATCTTTCTGTCTTATGCTTTTCAATTAGCTCTAACATCCCAAAGGTTACTGTAGCATAACCTTTAAAATCAAAATCACCATGAAACTCGTGGAACAATCCATGCATTGACATCGATGAATTGTTGATTTTATGAGTAGTTGCCTCAAATGCAAAATATAAGGTCTTCAAATTTAAAGGAACAAAGGGTTTGGTAAGTTATATACATATCCTCCAAATCCAAAATTCATGATCCCCGGAAAGCAAATGTGTAGAATCATATCAAAACACTCATTTAGCAAGTTTAATTCAGATATTTTGGTATCATGAAAACCTTGAAGTACTAAATGATCACACAAAATGGCAAGAATTTTGGTAATAATATCGACTGATTGATAATCATCAAATGTTGATGCTTAAACATGAGGAACTTTAAAAATCAACACCTTTTTTGTAGCTTAAACATGGACTTAAAAACCGAAATCGAAGTATAACTTAAAACTTAAAAAAAAACAAGCCTATGAGTTCAGCAAAAAATTTGAAACAACGATTTTTCAAGAGCTAACAAACAAGCCTATGAGTTCATCAAACCCATGGTTGAAAATACTATGTATCTACAATCGTAATCTTTAAAACTAACTACAGGAGTTCTTCTTTTAGATTCAACTATCATCATAGATGATTAGGAGCTTAAGATTCTTCTCTTTTAACCACCTTCAAGGTATCTAAAGATGTTACTCGTCCCCTTATTAGTCGGCGCCAAAATGTAGTTGTAAGAAGTTATACATCCTACATCTAACAATCAAGATGGAGATATAGCAAGATAAGTAAGTATAGAGACATTCAAAGACACAAGATGTACGTGGTTCGGCATAATTACCTACATCCAATGGGGGTGAAAGGATGATCTTATTGATTCTTTCAAGTTACAATGATGATAGCTCTCCACATTACTTAGTCTCTCTCCTTACTTACTTACAAATCACTTGCCATTGTCTCAATACAAGGGTTTATATTTATCGGCTAAGATGCTCATACAACAAGATTACAATGTTTATCATATTCTATCTATCTTGATGGTCCTATCAGATGATCATTAATATCTCCTCGAGATACTCCATTCCCGACCCCGTGCTCTTATGTAGAATAGGTCTCCCGATTTATCTCTTTTCGGTTTGAGTTTGCTTTCACCTAAAGGTAATGGTCCCGATATCAATTAATCTGATGCCACTACTTTGCCCGATCCGAGTATGCCCTTCTCTGTATCCGAGCCTGTTATGACGTGAACCTTCTTCTCCTACGCGCGATATGTCAGTACATTTAATGCCTTGTCCCTAGATTCAGACCCGACCGTTGAATATGATTTTTACTTTACATGTGTTTACTTCTCCTCCACATGCAGTAGATACTTTATTTTACTGTGCCAGATCCGATAAAGCGATTCCCTGCTTCTCCTTTCTCTCATCCTTAATGAATGACAACTTAAGATTGCGCCACCTTTACTTGCCAACTAATTTCCACTACACATAAACATAAAAAGTAGTTCGTGACTTCTGCTAATACTGAAACTGGACAGGTTTACAAAACTCTGACAGTTTTGCGAAGTCAGGGCACATGGTTTGCAAACCTTAGAAGTTCGGAAGTAATTCGTGAAAGTCAGATGGTAGGGGATTGCAAACCAAGTTTGTAAATCTACCTTATTCTCGAACTCATATGTATAATATTTGCAAACTATGTTTGCGAACCTCTACAGTCTGCGGAATTCAGAGTGACTTTTGTAAACTATACAAGTATGATTACATATCGCCAAGTAGTTATTTTTGTCACATAAATAATTTGAAACATTCCCAACAACCATATATGCAATATGCACTATTGCTTGGGAAATTTCCAATTGAAACAAAAATAATTCTTGAATAATAAATTGTTTTTTTAACTAAGATTGTTAAGGATCTAGAACATCCACTACTTGAATCATATTTCGATAGTTTAACCAAGACGAGCTTGAACTTGAAATTTCTTTTTTTGCAATATTAAATCTACTAAAATAATAATACATATTCTATAAGATAGAATGATAAATGTCGTGAGAAAATATGATAAGTCAGTCTTCAAATACCTCTTTGTTGATGAATTTTTCGCAAATGTCTTCATTTGTTCTCCAATCTTCAATCTTCGAGTGTTATTCAGTGATGTATTATACTCAAATATCATACTCTAATCCTAGTCCGAGACTTGATTTTAGTAGACTAAAAATCAAGATATAGTTTTGTACAACTAACATTGACAACAAACTTAAGATAGCAAAACTTGTGAGTTCGACCAAGCAATACTCTAACACGCCTTGCCTTTCCATGATTGCCTAGGGTAATTAGGGAAGGCAACACCCAACTCTTTCCTTAACTTTCACACCGTACCCATTTGCATTAGCTTCTCCTAAGTTTTCGTTCCCAACTTATTCCTATTTAAGACGTCATCTTCCTTGGATTTGATTTTATTTCTCATTCTCTTTCAAGTCCTAGTTCACTCAATCTCTCAAATGACAATGATGAAGCAAGTCATAAATAGTTGGCCTGATAGTCATCATACAACAACTCAAATGGGTAACGATGCCTTTCCTTCTGACGACTATAATAGAGCAACTTACAATTCTAATATCGAAATCGTCCATGAAAACAATACTTTTAGGGAACCTGACAAGAAAATTTCCTATTTTAAAAACCAGGAATGTTACTACAATAAAATTGCTGAACATTAGCTCTCGTAGTATTTATTTGTTAATTGGTGATGCCGGTACACGTAGCAATTGTCGAACTAAGTAATGTACTGAAGAATGAGCACTACCTAGTCCACGTAGGATAGAATGTTAGAATAATTATGAGATGTTTGTGCTCTCATTATCTCCAGGGTTGTATCTGAAAAACATGCATGAAACATATATTTATTAATGAAAAACAAATGAATTCTTTCATTTTATTTTACTTTGATCAACATACAAGATATTTCTATTTATCTGGTTTAAAACTAATACTTAGACTGGTCTTCCATCTACAAAATTTTCCGCGAGAACGAAGTGGAACTAATTCACAATCCTTAAGACTCTCTATACAGTGGAACAAGTATGCTTTACAGTATTCACCCCTCTCGATTATTAATTTATAGCACGATCCGACGTCTTATCTTCATATCTTATGCTTTTCAATTAGCTCTAACATCCCATAGGTTACTGTAGTATAACCTTCAAAATCAAAATCATCATGAAACTCATGGATTAGAATCGCACAATCCATACATTGACATCGATGAACAAACTTCGTGGTAACACTTTCTTGATGATTTTACGAGTAGTTGCGCCTCGGATGCAAAATATAAGGTCTTCAAATTTAAACGCACAAAGGGGTTGGTAAGTGATATACATACCATCCAAATCAAAAATTCATGATCCTCGTGAAGCAAATGTGTAGAATCATCTCAAAACACTCATTCAACAAGTTTCATTCAAATGTTTTGGTGTCATGAAAACGTTAAGTACCAAATGATCACACAAATGGCATGGATTTTTGTGATACATATTGATTGATTATCATCATCAAATGTCCATGAAATGTTACAATATTGCATTCATAGAAGAATCAATTTGCAGTTTTCTTTGAGTTTTTGTAAAGGGAAATTGGTAGTGTCTAGGGCCCAACTCCCGAGGGACGAGGCTAGTGCCCAAAGACCATACTCATACCGGCACGATAAGTCGGTCCGTTATAACACGAGATACCGTAAAATCCGACTCTCCAACTAGATTTTTGTGTTCATCTCTTGAACCCTAACCCCTCTTTCTCTTGTTCAAACAAATTCTTTTTAACCCAAACAGTACTATTTCAGCTTCAAATGCAAAATTATGTCTAAAGATAGTCATTTTGGGGGGGTTTTCATGTTAATTCCCTACTACTAATGATGACAATTCCACTGTAATAATGGTGAAAAGGGAGAAGAAGAAGAAGATTTTGGAAAAAGAAGATTCTGCAGAAGAACCCATTTCTCAGATAGAACAAATTGGTGTCAAGAAGAATCAAAACCAGTGGGAAAATGTAGAACTGAATTGTGCTGTTCATTCATTGCTGAACAAATAAAAGAAGAAAATCAACAATAGATTTCTTGTGAAGATGTACTAATGGAATCATCAGTTAAAAGTTCTTCAGAAAAAGAAGAGGTATGTCAAGTTCATTAATCCTTTAGCCTCCTCCATGTCTCAATTTGAAAATGTTGATGAATTTAGAAATTAAACAGGAGGAGGTCTTTCAAGTGAAAAATGTTATTACTGGTGATGATTTTGTGGAGACTAAATCAATTTCCCAATCTCAGAATCTTGCTGAGATGAGTAATTGGGATCATTTTTTGACAAGAAGAAAACTAATTCTCAAGAGATGATTGGTTCTGATGAGATTAATTGGGGGAAATGAGGAGAATCCTCAGTTTTAGGTAGTAATAGTAAGGGAATGGCGGCTGAAATCAGAAGTACTGGCATTGTTAATGGAAATGGCTGTGGGAGGAAAGAAATGGTGGGCTTCATTGTTGTGGGTAAAGAAGGTTTGGAATTTTCTCTAAAAACATAAGGCAACAAGTGGAGAAATGTTCCAGGAGAGAATTTACCGAAACAAACTTGAAGAAAGATGTTTGAGTATGTTTGTTGAAGCTAAAAATGCCTTTTATCAAAAGAAATCGGATGCAAGTCAGTGAAGTTATTCAAGGGATGAAATGTAAGCGCTGAGGTTTGTAAATTCATATCAACGGCGGCAGATATGGCGAGAGATATGCATTGGGTTGGGTTCTATTGTGGCCAAACAAACAAAATCTTTTGGCAGAGGCTAGCAGAATAGTAATGCCGTCACTAAGCAACAACAGCAGCAACATCATAACCAATGCCAGCTGCATCACCAACATCTACGCAACGGCAACAACATCGCCATTACCCATAGCAGTCCCAGCAACATCACCAATACCTCCAGAGCATCAGCATCATCAGCACAAAGAGAATGCCTCATTTCTAGGTATGCCTTATTGTCTATTCTTCTAAATGGATGTTTGAAGTATTTTAGTCATCAAAATAAAATCTATGCTTACTAGATTCTTGTTACTAATTTGTTAGTTGTCGTATGATGTTGCTTTCCGTTGCACCAAGTAGAAGTAGTTCATGCGTTGTTAGGCATAATAGATTATTGGATATATGATAGATTAAGAGCTTCTTGCTCTGTTAAGTTAGAGCCAGCAGTTTAGAGATTGGCAGAAAGAGGTAGAGTACCAACCCTTGGTCCTATCATAATATAATTACGCTATCAAACTTTGGTATCACCCAATTCCTCCTCGCAAAACTCTAATTTCATTTTTCAACATGGATTGACAAAATATATACAGGGCAGTTTAAAGTACTTAGAAGACATGCCCAGCATATGATTTTTTCCTCCTAGTTTTTTTTGTCTTTGCTTCTCCTCTGTTTAGTGTTGTGTCAATTTGATAAGTTTCGTTGCTGTTCACAGTTGCTGTCACTGCTACGGATGAGCAATCCACTTGCGAATCAATATGAAGAATGGCCAAAGAAACTGCCCTTACATTCAATATATAGTATACTACTCCATAAGCCAGTAGACTCTGCTGGTTAGGCAGATACAACCACCTCAGGTACATATACATGATATGCTTATTGTTACTGCGAGCCATTTTGAGATGACTTGTGAAAATAATATACATTTCAAATGTATAGCAGTATGAAAAACGGATGAAACTGTTAATGAACTCATACATATAATTAAATGTATTCCTTACTTGAATGAAACCAACTTTATTTTGTGTGTTCTTTGAAGTTGATTGGCCAAACATTATGTATAAATAGTTAAAAACTTGTTTTGATAGGTGAACTATATTTGTTTGAATTCTGGTGATAATAAGCATATTACATGTAGTGGTTATCAATCTGGAGTCTTTTCTGTGGCTTATGCTGTGAACAGGATAAGAACAAGACAGCCCATTTTGCATTGGTATAAGAAGATTCGGAGTGCGTGTGTGCATCCTTTTACAGCTTATAATATCTGTAAGATTATGGGAGGTGCTTGTGCTAATGATGATAACATGAATAAGAGGGGCTTTAAGTTTGCTTCAAGATGTTATATTTGCCATAATGACCAGGATACTATGGAGCATTTACTTTGGCGATGTGATTTCAGTCAGCTCTTATGGGATCGATTAGGACTAGGAGGCATTTTCTCATTCCTGAATCCTTTATCTTTTGATGATGCGCTTTCTTTGGTAAAATTTAAGTTGGCAAATTGCTGCTTTTTGTACTATTGCAGAAATTTGGTTTCTGAGGAACATAATTCTGTTTGAAGGGATTAGTCCTGATTTCGGGAAAATAAAGAAGAGGGTAAGTCAACTGACCCATGACTATAATATATGACTTAAACATTCTTAAGCAGTTTAACATTGCTTGTAGAAAGGTGAAGATGCTTATAGTTGTTAATGTCAGTTCAGGTTGCCTGAGATAAAATATGTTGTTTTTGACAGATGTCATAATGGTGATTTTGTGAAAGCTGAAGCCGGAGGAATTTGTGTCGCAACAAATTACACTGTGTATGAGATCTTTGGAATGGGAAATTGCAAAACACTGGAATAGACTTCTACTTCAGACTGACCTCAAAAGCTTTCATACAAGGTTTTTGGAATAATAAGTTTCCTTGGATTTTCTGGTCGAGAAGGATATGCAGGTCACTAGTGCAGCTTCAATTCAGAAATGGTTATAAGGAAATTAACTTTAGTGCTTACACTCCAAATTGATAGTATGGCAGTCAGTTGATAGTATGCGACTTAAGACCAGAAACTCCAAATTGTACTTATCTTGGTTTCATCTGAGTGAGTTTCTGTAGGATGGCCTTTTTGGTTTTCCTGCTGTTTGGGCTCTGTTGGTTACAACGAGGGATGGTTCTTAATATAATAATTATAATTGTTTGTTGAGAAAAATAAAATGTAGCATGTGTGGTCATTTTTTCCACCCATGCCATTCTAGTTTACATGGTTCTAGTTGCTGATGGAATTGCTTTCCTGCGATTTCCTTGCCAGATGCCAACACTGTTACAGACCCGACGTCACCGACAACTTTACTACAATGCCATTTGATAGATGCTGATTTTATCTCAGCCAGTGAGAATCTGGGCACTTGAATAAGTTGAATTTCAGAACTTTGGTTAGCCTCATCTCCCAAATCATCAACTCTTTCTGTCAAAAACCAACAATTTTCCCCAATAACACCCCAAAACCTGACAGAAAAAATTTGTCCTTCCAAATCCAAGACCGGCTTTTGTTGGCAGCTTATCATTCTCTGTACAACAAGTACTAAACGCATATTTCCGACTAAGTTATAAGTTCACTGTATGCGAGTCTTGGTAGGTTTCAGTTCTTGAGTAAATATACAACTATTTCTATTGGCTTAGTCCATTCTCTGACTGCTGCAAGACATTTTGGGTTGCTAATAAATTTAAAGCAGAGGTTTTGTAGTTGAAAGATTGGTCGCCAAAAGCATTACTTGAAATACAAAAAAGAACGTTCTCGTGAATGAGTACAAGGCCGTATACTGGGGTTTGCAAAAGTTTTTGGCTGTTGCCAAGTTTCAGAACTAAAATGCAAAAGCTTTATGATTAAATGTCACAAAAGTGACAAAGAAAAATGTAAAAGCGCCGTTGCCGGGGATCGAACCCGGGTCACCCGCGTGACAGGCGGGAATACTTACCACTATACTACAACGACTTTGTTGTTATTTGTTTTTATCCAAAACTTTTAACTAGAATAAACAACTGAAGTTTCTTCGTCCAGGTATCACATATTATGGGTAACACCTTCGTACGCTGCACAGAAGAAACCTGCTGAGCTTGAGTTAGGTTGAAAATATGGAGTACATAAAATTGTGGAATAAAAAACTCAGATACATTTCAAGGTAAATGTCATAAAAGTGACAAAATGATAAATAAATGGAAATAAAATTGAAAAACAAATTTACAGCCGTTTAAAAAAAAAAAAAAAATTAAGGTAAACAAATACAGTTGTTTTAATCAAGAGTTCTGGGAGTGAGGAATCTGATGGAACGGCTAATGAAACACTGATGTATGGATATACAATTCAGAAAAGAAAAACTATTTTGCAAACTATTTATAGCTCTTGAACCAGAATTGAAAGAATTTGCGGTTGCATCTGCCAAGTCTTTTAACCACATGCTTGTAGATCCACTACTAATGGAAACAAAAGATGATGGGCTGGCTGAGTCGACACTGTACACACAAGAACGACATCTGAGAGAAACCGATTTGGCTTATGGTAATATCTCTTTCTTCTGGTAATATCCCTTTACCGGGTTGAGAAACTGATTCACATCTGCATAACAACAAAATAGAAAAAAACTCAAGTAGATGCCAAACTAGGCCAAATATATGACAAGCATTGAATTATACAGATCCAAACAAACAAAGAAAGAAATGCTCGAACTTCCGAGGATTGCAAAAGCGCATGCAAACATAACCCACCTCTATACTTCAAATTTTCCCCTCGTTCAAATATCAGTGACCTATATCTAACAAAGGATTTTCCTAGATTAACACATTGAACATGACAGAATTATATTCAACAAGATTCCTTTGGAGGAAAATCTTGCTAACATAACCCTGGGAACAAAATCAAATGCATTACAGAATTTCCATAATAGATCCCTTCTTCCCGCAGCATGTCTGGGCCCTAACTGTTTGAACCAAAGCCAGAGTTTATTTCTTCTTCTAAGAAGGGATGGGAAGGTACATGAACCAAGTGGCAATATATTCCTAGTAAGCCAACAAAGAGCTAACTGATTAAATGGTATCTAAAGACATACTAGTACCCACCAAAAGGTACGGCAATAGCTACTGATAGTTCACAGAAATCATCCTTAAAAATTTTTGCTAATCACTCACATAAAGTATCAAAACAAATATTTATTTTTTTTCTTTAATTTTTTTTTGGCGAAGAAGTATGGCTTCATGTATGATGTATCAACTAATAAGTCCAAAAGCACAAATAAACGTGTGCAAAACTAGCTAGCAGACTAGGTAAGTAAGAACCAGCGCAATATAGTATTTTTATGAAACTTGAAAATAAGAATACAATGTGTGCAACTATGCATTACAAAATTTGAGTGTATTTCACAAATGATGATTGTTTTAACCAAAACCAATGTTCAGATAAGCTAAATTAAATGCAGAAATCTGGAAATAACATTATCTAACAGACATGCCCTGGAGATTCATATTTGGAAAGTTATGCCATATTTAAGGGTATAATGTCCAAGACATTTTGAGGGTTATTAACTGTGTTGCAAGGATACGCCTAAAAAAATAAATCAGCCGTATCGATACGTATTTACACGGATACGCGTACTAATACTCCGGATACTTCAAGATACAACTCAGTTAGAAAACTTTGACTAAATATTAGATATCAACAGCTGTCAAGATAAATGATAAATCTCAATACCTTAATATTAGAAAATTTAGATATTTTACTAGATTCTATGAGAAGTTTTAACTATAGTGACAAAATATTAGTTCCAAATCTGTTTACTGATCTTGCTCTAGACTTTCTTCCTTCTTATCCAGACCTTTTCTCTCTCGAGTGAGGTTAATCTTACATATTATAATTTGATCATGCAAACACATATATAATATATTTATGTTAGACTACTCATCAATATTGAGCATGCCGTATCGCCGTATTTTAGTTTTTCAAATTGGTGTATCATAGTAGCGTATTGGTATCTTGTATCCGATACTGTATCCGTATCGTTGCAACACAGGTTATTAAACATTTTTTTATGACACTGACAATCAGAAATTCTTATGTATGCAAAGACAAAACAACTTACTTGGCACTCGCTTTTCTTCCTTTCCCCAAGTGTTTCTGTCCTATTACACCAACAACATCATCAGGAGATATGTCCAAACTCGATACAGAATCCAGAATAGAAAACTCGGAGACATCATGATTTCTGTCCGCATCTCACCCTTGTGATATATTGTGCATTTTGTCTTCACCACATTTAGAGGAGTTTTTATGACTGTTTCCAAGATAGGCCGTGGAACATGGTTCACTTCTTATCCTTGGAACATGAACCTCTTCCCCACCATAGTTGGGATGCCCTTGATGTAATTGTGCATTGACATCCTCAGATTCTCTGATCTTCCTAAATCATTACCTGAACTATTTTGATGCCTAGAGTCTGATCCGTACACATACTTCCTAGGTAAACAAATACAGTTGTTTAATCAAGAGTTCTGGGAGTGAGGAATCTGATGGAAAGGCTAATGAAAACACTGGTGTATAGATATACAATTCAGAATAAAAAAACTATTTTGCAAACCTGCCAACACAGACATTGAATTTTCGGGCGTGTCAATGTATATCGAGTCTACTGAGTCTTGTAAGCAACACAATGAGCCACAAACAGAGGGAATAAAGGATGAGCATGTTGTGTTTGAAGATATTGGTTGTCTCTTATAAGCAACTTCATGAGGGAGAAGCCAAAGTCCATCCTTCCTGAAATACTTGATGAATCACCCAGGGAAGAAACTAAACTTGAACCTGCTCATTCTTTAAGGGCAACCTTAATATGAGTCCGTGAGTCAATCTTAACAGGAACAGAAGATGCGCAAACTGCCTTTCGGGTCCCCAATTTTTGAAGCAAAGTCTTTTGAAGATTTTGATGCAGTTTTGGAGCAACTCCACGGGGGGGATGACGCGGATACATATATTGTTGATGAACTTGTGCTGAAGGAATCTACAGTAGCATTTTCTTTCAACTATGCGCTTGATGAGCTACTGGTGACGGAAGCAGAAGATCCGCTGGGGGAATTGCATATATAAGTGCGACATCTGACAGAGACTGAGTTGAAGCTTCTAGTTATTGAAGCAATCTGTTGAAATTTTGATGCTGTCTTGGAGCTGCTCCACGAGGGAGATAACTTGGAGACATTTATAGCTAATGAACCAGAAGTGAAAGAATTTGCGGTTGCATCTGCCGAGTCTTTTAACCACATGCTTGATGATCCACTACTGATGGAAACAAAAGATGATGGGCTGGCTGAGTTGACACCATGCACACAAGAACGACATCTGAGAGAAACCGATTTGGCTTCTCATGGTAATATCTCTTTCTTCTGGTAATTTCCCTTTACCGGGTTGCGAAATTGATTCACATCTGTATAACAACAAAATAGGAAAAAAATTCGATTCACATCTGTATAACAACAAAATAGAAAAAAGATAGATGCCAAACTAGGCCAAATATATGTCAAGCATTGAATTGTACAGATCCAAACAAAGAAAGAAAAGAATGCTCGAACTTCCGAGGATTGCAAAAGCACATGCAAACATAACCCGCCTTCATTCTTCAAAATTTGCCCTCGTTCAAATATCAGTGACCTAAATCTATACAAAGGATTTTCCTAGATTAAGAGAACATGACGGAATTATATTCAACAAGATTCTCTTGGAGGAAAATCTTGCTAACATAACCCTGGGAACAAAATCAAATGCATTATAGAATTTCCATAAGTAAATACTTAGATCCCTTCTTCCCGCAGTATGTCTGGGCCCTAACTGTTTGAACGAAAGCCACAGTTTATTTCTTCATCTAACTGATTAAATGGTATCTAACTGTTTGAACGAAAGCCGCAGTACATGAACCAAGTGGCAATTCATTCCCAGTAAGCCAACAAAATAGCTAACTGACTAAATGGTATCTAAAGACATGCCAGTACCCACCAAAAGGTAGGGCAATAGCTATCATCCTTAAAGAAGAGCATAAATATTTGCTAATCACTCGCATTAAGTATTAAAATAAACTGTTATTTATTTTTCTTTCATTTTTTTATGCTTCATGTATGATATATCAACAAATAAGTCCAAAGGACAAATAAATATGTGCTAAACTAGCTTGCAGACTAGGTAAGCAAGAACCAGCGCAATATACTATCTTTATGAAACTTGAAAATAAGAATACAATGTGTGCAACTTATGCATTACAAAATTTGAGTGTATTTCACAAATGATGACTGTGTTTGAACCAAAACCAACGTTCAGATAAGCTAAATTAAATGCAGAAATCTGGAAATAACAGTATCAAATAGACATGCCCTCGAAATCCATATTTGGAAAGGTATGTCATATTTAAGGGTATAATGTCTAAGACATTTTGAGGGTTATTAAACATTTTTTTATATGCACACTCCCTGCAGTGAGCAAACTTGGAAAGATATCCTTATTTATGACACTGACAATCAGAAATTCTTATGTGTATGTAGACAAACCAACTTACTTGGCAATCGCTTTTCTTGCTTTCCATAAGTGTTTCTGTCCTACTACACCAACAACATCATCACGAGATATGTCCAAACTCGATACAGAATCCAGAATAGAAGACTCGGAGACATCATCATTTCTGTCCGCATCTCTCCCTTGTGATATACTGTGCATTTTGTCTTCACCACATTTATGACTGTTTCCAACACAGGCCCTGGAACATGGTTCACTTCTTATCCTTGGAACATGAACCTCTTCCCCCACCATAGTCGGAACGCCCTTGATGTAGTAGTGCATCGACATCCTCAGATTCTCTGATCTTCCTATATCGTTACCTGAACTATTTTGATGCCTAGAATCTGATACGTACACATATTTCCTGGGATGTGAGATCTTTTCTCCAACTGATGCAAGTACTCTTCTCCATGAAATCCCTACTGGTGCTAGATTCTGCCAGATTCTCTTCATCCTGGTTTCTAGAATTTTGAATTGACCTCAAATCCGTAGTATTTGATCGTTTCAGATGTTTATCCTCAGCACTAGGAAGTTGGGATGAAGAAACGCAAGTACCAGGTACAACCCGTCCCATATTGTTAACTACGTTAAAGTGGACAAGCATTTCCTGTTCCGCATTTTCCTGATGTTTGGTGGTACCAGAATTGATTTCGGGCTAGACAAACTTGGAACAATAAAGTCATCCTCATCTCTAGCCCTCTTCGGGTAAGTATTCTTTGAGTTGGGGAAGTAGCATCTGCATAATGAACTGCATTACTCGTGGATTTCTGTTCTGAACCACGTGTCCTGAGCGTGTGTGAATCTCCTCACCAAAGTGATGAGGTGCAGGAGGAGGGATGTAATATGAGGAAAACACAGTCCTTTCACGCCCACCACCCTATAAACAAAATCACAATCAGCAATTAATGAAAATAAAAGAAAAGGGGAATTCGACCGTTTATTAAATTCAAGGAATCATCATCTTCTTCATATAATAGCCTAAAACAAACTTCAACTTACAAACAGTGACGCATAATAACCATATTTTGATTTGTACCAAATGAGGAAAATAAAATGTGACTTCACTTGCATCGAACAAATTTAACTTAAAGACACCAAATATAAATAGAAAGCAATTATTTCTCCCAAAACATATTTGAGAATAGTGGATACAGACTTGACTTAACTCTAAATAACACCAAAAAGAGGATAAACATTTACTCTAAATTAGAAGTAGCAGTTATACAAATTGTACTACTTTAATGACTCAAATCGTATAGATCTAAGGCCATAACATTCAAACCCATGTTCCAAAAATAAACCGCACAACAACAGCACCCATATTTATACAAACACCTATAGAGATGTAGTCGTCTAATATTCAACCTCAGAAACCACATAAACCTGATTATTAGGATTTACAGATTTGCAATAAAATTCAGCATATAACCCTCTCAAGTCTATCAAATCAAAGAAATGTTAAGCATATAACTAATTAAATCTTCTCTTAAGAAACACTGAAATACCCATATAAGTTTAGGTAAGGAACTAACCTGGCTCATGGACGCTGAGGCAGAAGAAACTGTATTACTAGGTGGTAAAATCAATGTAGAACATAACCCGGAATTGAACCGTTGAGAGGGAATACAAGATATTTATATAAAACCATCTTGTTCCTTGGTGTTGCCCTTGGCCCTCCTTTCGCTGTATCATATACATGTAGTCATGGAAACAAAGGGCCCCACATTCTTCTCCTCATCTCTTCCACTTCTCATCTTTTCCAACCCCAAACCCACTTACTAAATCAATATTTCACTCTAAGAAATCAAAAATTCTCTCAAATTTAGATGCTTACAGCAACACCAAATATCCAGAAGTAATCCTTCTCCCATGAAAACAAAAAATAAAATCTCAAAGAAACCAACCTTGAAAGGGACAAAATTTGACCTCTATTTACAAAAACCACTTCAGAAAAACTCAAAATTTCCCCAAATTTAAACTCTTAGAACAATATCCAGATAGCCAAAATCAAGCTGTCTTTGCCACTACCTGTGGAAGAACCAAAGCTGATAGAGAGCAGTTTGGAGGCCCCAATTCTTGAAGCGAAGTCTTTGATGCTGTTTTGGAGCAACTACACGAGGGAGATGATGCAAAGACTTCTACTGTTGATGAACCAGTACTGAAGGAATATACAGTGGCATCTGCCGAGTCTTTCAACCATGTGCTTGATGAGCCACTATCGATGGAAGCAAAAGATGGGCTGGGTGAGTTGACACTGGCTACACATGAGCGATATCTGACAGAGACTGACTTGGAGCTTCTAGTTATTGAAGCAAGATCAGTTGAAAATGTTGATGCTGTCTTGAAGCAGCTCCACAAGGGAGATAACTCACAGACATTTACAGTTAACGAACCGGAATTGAAGGAATCTGTGGTAGCATCTGACGAGCCTTTAGAGCATGTGCTTGGTGATCCACTGCTGATGGAAATAGAATATGATGGGCTGGGCGAGTCGGCACTGCAAACACAAGAATGACATCTGTGAGAAACTGAATTGACTTCTCATGGCAATCTCTAATCAAAAGTTCAAAACTTCATACTTAGACATTTTTTTCCTTGCACTAAAACCTTTATGATATATATTTTTAGATCAGCTTCTCTCCCACGACTAAACTTTTAAACCAAATCTCTTCTTGAACGTTAATAAAATCTGATAGCATATGACTGTATATACCTTTTCATAAATGAAACGGGATTATTAGATTAGCAGTGTCATTCTTCCGCATATTAGCTTCAGCTAACTCCTTCAAACTAGACCATGATTTCCTTCTTCTTTTAGTCGAACTTCCTGAAACTTTTCCTACATCCATGGTCTTAGAGTCGCTTACAGTTGCAACCTGTTTATTATTAGACTTGTTTCTCTTTCTTCGCTTTGCATCTAGCAAAAGCATCGGCACTCTATTCAACGGAGTTGTCAAGCTGTTTTCACTTGCAACATCTTTACAAACTAGGTAATTCATCTCAGGGACCTTTGCTTCTAATTCTACAATGGGTATAGGTACTAGCTCCCCTGCAGTCTTGCCTATCTCTTTATTGCTTTCAATAACATTTTCAGATTTTGAACGTATCTGATCGATGACTTCTTCTTTAAATCCTGCCACAGTGTCTGGACAAACTATTGCTTCCACATTCAAATCTACCTTACTTCCGCCGGCTCTAGATTTTACCAAATTTAATTGCTTCTCATCACATTCAACTTGTTTCAGTCTTGCAGGTAAAATCTCTTTCATATGATTCTTCGAGGTCCGACTTTTCAGATTTCTATGTGAACAGGAGTTGCATGTATAAACAACCGTGTTTTGCGATGGAACACTTGCATTTTTGCGTTGTATCTTCTTCGTTCCATTTCTTTCAATTCTAACAGTACAGTTGGAACCGGGTTGAAGAATCGATTCACATCTGTATAACAACAAATTAGAAAACGCATAAAACGAAACTAAAAATTCGACACAGTCATTTTATCAAACACATGATGTTCATCTACCTTAAGTAAACCAAAAGCATAAAAACAACATAAAAAGATTATACCTTTGGCAAAGAAACAGGGAAGAATCGACAGGAGTACCCATAGATTCAAACCAAGAAGCTAATCTTTGTCCAAACAAAGCACCCAACGAAGGAAATGAAACATGACCACCAGCCCATAATGCCAATTTCTCCAAATGTTTGGTTTTCAATAGTGACCTCCTACCAACATTACTATCTGAGCTGCTGCCGATTTTATTCTTCTGATCTCCCCCTCTTCCATCAATTTGTTGTCTAAGTGTTAAACCACCACCTAGATTACTTCCTTTAACTCCTTTCTTGTTTCCAAACTTACCCATCTTTACAAATTTCCTCTACAGAATCACAGAATATCATCAGTTGATGTAAAAATGCAGTTCTCTCTCTTAGAAGTAGTTGGATGCGTCAGTCGGTGACTCGGTGTCTCTCTCAATAAAACATTGAACCCTTCCACTTCCAAAGCCCAACAAATTACTTGGGTCGGGTGGATCCACCTACATTGCTAAGGCCTATTCCTATGCACATGCCAAAAAAATGGTGTTTGGCATACCTGGTGGCATGAAAAACCATTTGCTCCACTATGGGAAAACCAATAAGCAACGGACTTTCTAGCGAGGCGATAATGACTTTATCGCCAGAGATAATAATTATATCGCGAGCGCTATTAACTCTAGCGTTATTAACTCTAGCGCCAACGGCTAGTTCTTCATCGCTATAAATATGTAACTTTCAAACTCAAAACTTAACCCAAATTTTTTACACAAAAAATTTCTCTTCTTCTCAATCTATTCTCTATTTATCAATCTAATTTATTTCTTCTATTTTCTCCAAATGGCACAATTAACCCAACTTGATTCGGCAACGCAACTTGATTTTTCTGGAGTAGTGCTTGAAGGTGCCGTTGAGAAGATATGTGATAGATTTAAAGAAATAAGTAAGAAGCAAAGAAGTCTCCAAGTTTTGGATATCAACCAAGTCAAAACCGCAACTAAGAGAAGGCAAAGAAAGGTTAAAGGCAAGGAAAATCAAGGCAAAACAAATTTGAAGCCAAAGAAGAAGATAAACAAAGGAGACTCCGTTCATGAGCGCATTGATTGGAAATTTGGTGAAATGAAGAAGATTAACAAGATGAAGAACATTGTCCCCAATTTTAATTTTTAAAGTCTAGTTATATTTGTATTGTCTAGTTTTTATGTCTTGTAAAATTACTATTAAGAAATTTGAATTTGAAAATTTGAGTATTGTTGAAAATTATGCTTAATTTTATTCGTAATCCAATCTTGAACTTTAATTAGAGTTAAAATATTAAAACTTTTAGGACATGATTAAGAAATTTTACAAATAACTTTTACTACATATAAATTGGACTTTATCTGGGCAAGCAACTTAAAATCTCGAAACAACTTCCATATGCGAAGTCATGTTCGTAGATGCGATGATATTCCGCACGACACCTTTTTTTGGACCTTCTTGCTGAAGTAAAACAAAATACTTAGTAACATCACAACTGATTATAGTGAAGCGATTACTCAACCCTTTAACATCACGTTGGTTGAGGTTCATTGTTTGTTCTTTAAATCTCCTCAAAACTCTATCCCAAAAAATAACTTGACGAGATTCGAATAAAGTCTCAATACAATGAACATAACTTCTGCAAATACACTCATCTTCCGTAATTGTAAATTTTGGTACTCTTCTCCTAATTTGAACTCTTTGATTTTTCGCAGCATGTTGGTTTGCTATGAAATCACCATGCTCACATTATCACCATGCTCTATGAGGAATTAGAAGATTAGAAAAGAATTGGAGATTGAGAAATTTGTGTGTGAGTTAAAATGGGATTGAAATCGGTATTTATAGGGGGAATGGTAGCCGTTGGATGAAGAGGCGATAGCGACTATCATAGAAGCGGCGGCAAGCTTTTGAGTCATTTGTTGATTTAATGACCATCGAGCAACCGAGACTCTATCGCTCGATGGAAACTCTTTAGTGTATTCCTATATGCCAGGAAAAACATATTGGCATATGAGTTTGGCAGTTTGGCATACCCATAGTGGGTGCATATATGCCAAATATCATGTTTTGGCATGTACATAGGAATAGGCCTAATAGGGAAACATTGCAAATAGGGGTACCGGATTCCACCGGTGGGTACCAAATTCATATAAAAGGATTTTTTATTTTGTCCTATATGCATTTTGATACCCACCTTTGGAATCCGGTACCCCATTGCTACATTGGTCTGACTCTGTAATTGTACAGCTCCAGGTGGAAGTATGGCACAACTTGTACAATACAATCTGTTTTGGTAACTCATGGCAGCGTCTTTAATTCCAAAGCACATATCCTCTTCGAGCATACTTAAACTATTCAAAATTTATCACACGCGTGTATAAAGAAAACGCGAGAAACCTTGACCATGGCCGTCCGATTTTGACCAAAAGTCAAGGTTTTTTTTTCTTCAAGTTTCTGCTTGTTTCCTTGATTTTGGTTGATCGTATCTTCTTTCGGGAGGGTTTTGGTTAAATTCTGGTGAGGTTATTATGTTCGATGGAACAGCAAGCTAGTTTACCTCTATTCTCGTCTTCCTATGGAATAGAGGAGGTTACCGGGAAGCTTTTTTGGTTCCGCTTCTGGTAGCGGTGGATTGAAGAATAAGTGGTCTTCTCTGTTTGGTAATGTGAAGGATCTTCCTCCTGAGGATGATTTAGAGTTCTTTCCCCCTGTTTTTGAGGATGGTAAAAGGGTTATCACTCAAGTATCTACAACGGCTTTTGCAAAGGAGATCAATAGATGTGAAGAGATGGTAATGGGCTTCTTGATTGGGAAGAAGGTTCCATTTCAGGTAATAAGGAATGTTGTTGTTAGAGTGTGGAAACCTAAAGGTAAATTTCATCTTACTCTTAATGGTGAAAGTATGTTCGTGTTTGAATTTGATGACATAGAAGATAGAAGAAATGCTTTAGAACATGGTGCTTTCTTTATTGCAAATCAATTGTTCTTTGTTAGACATTGGTATAAGAATGTAGAGAAAAATGTAGCTGAACTGAAAACCGTTCCTATTTGGTTGAATTTGAGGAATGTTCCACTTTATATGTGGAATGCAAAGGGTCTAAGTATGATAGTTAGTAATTTGGGAGTTCCTATTATGATGGATAAACATACCCTAAATAAAACTAGAATAATATTTGTTAGAGTCTGTGTTGAAGTTAACTTGGACTGTGATTTTCCTTCTTCTATTCAGCTCTTAATTGATGGAAAGGAAACAATTGCAATTCGGGTGGAATATACTTGGAAACCACCTAAGTGTATGCTGAGTGTAAGGTTTTTGGTCATTATCTTGTGAAATGTCCAAAAAAATCTATTCGACTATCAAAGTGGTTGAAAAGTGGGTGCCTAGAAGAGTCTTGTTAGTATGGATGTGGAGGGTTGGATTATTAAAACTAATAAAAGAGGTAGATGTAGTTGCAGACCCCTCACAATAATCCACACAACTAAGACATTTTAAGATGAATAACAATGATTTTTATTGATTAATTCCTTGAATGTTTACAAGATAAGATAGAAAAGTGCTAAAGAAATTACAATCACCACACACTTTCTCTCTCCTAATGACTTGTCTAACACTCCGAAAAAGATCTCTCCCACAACAGGCTTATTCAACTCTTTATATAGGGTAGTACATAATGGATGAAAGCTAAGCTGTCCTTTATTTTCGGGAATAACTTGCGAAATATCGCAAGTGTATAAACGTATAATCTCGCAGCTCTCCTAAACTTCGCTATGTCTTCACACCTTTCTCATGTTTTGGCTGTCGTCATTCATTGCGTCATTTATATTACTCTTCTGCGACGCTCTCGTAATGTTGTCGTTCACTAATATCGTGCGATATTGATGTTGTGATATTCTGATCCTACATCTTGCCTCTTCTCATGTCTTCTCTGCGAAGAAGAGAATGTCATGAGAACCAATATTTTGAAATGCCGCAATCGTTTGTTTTCCATCAATTTTGTGCCGACAAGATTCCGTGAGTTTAGGAATGACATTTACACGTATCTAAAATTTCCCTTTTTACCAAAGACATTTAATGTTATCCAGGTTACTCTTTCTCGTCTATTTAAAGGAGGGTTTCTTGTGAAAGAATTTCTTTTCTTTTACTTCGTCTTCTTCATCGTCTGCAACTTTTTTCTGCTACTTTTCTTCATCGTTTTCTTCATCATTTTTCTGCTACTATTCCTCTGCTTCTGTTTTCATGGCATCAAGGTTTGTTAATTTTGCTGAATTTGATCATTTTGTGATTGATCTCTCTTTATCGAAGTTGTTTTATTCTGATATTGTTCTTCTTTTAATGACTCCCCTGCCATTTTTGTTTTAGCAAAAACAAATCTAGCACCAAGTTCACCATTGTGAACCCTAATATCTTCATGGGCTCGCAACCGAAATCCACTGCCTCTAAAAGAAAGCCTGCGAATAACAAGGTATTTAAGAAACGTTTACTCTTTTAATAACAATATTGTTGCCTCTGTTTCTTATTTATCTTGTAATTCGCAGGATGACAAAAATGTTGACAGGTCCCCCAAGAAGCCTCGCCATTCTAAACCTGTTGTACCTGCTGTTTCCTTTCCTATATTCAAACTTACAACTCCTAATGCTAAATCTTCGCAAGATAATCCTATTGCTTCTTCTTGCGAAAATACCGTTGATGATACAACTCCTATGCCTGAATTTCTCATAAATCAAATCCCTCATAACAGTCCCATTGCGAATGAGCCTATTTCTTCTTCCATTGTCAATGCCTCTACCATTTCTCCTGTCATTAATCTTCATGAGATTTCCTATTCTCATGATATTCCTTCAACAAAAGTTGATTCATCTATTCCTTCTTCTATCGTCGTTACTTCCTTATCTGAGTAAATCCCTCTTACTAAAGAAAATTTGGAAGGAATAGATGTGGCCTTCAAAGTTTTATCAGATATTGTGAACGGTGTCAAGAAGACTTCTGTCGATCCTATCAAATCTGATGTCTGCGAGATTTTGAGTAAACACCTTGGCCCTGATAGAATTTCGCAAACATCTTTCGCAAACATTTTGAGTAAACACCTTGGCCCTAATCATTTTGAAAAATGATCTCCAAGCTATGACTGCAAAGTGTAATACCCTCCAACTTGAAAATCAAAAACTTCAAAATGTTTCGCTGGATCGTGATAATCTTCGCAAGAAGAATGAAGAATTGAAAGGTATACTCTTACCTCTGTATATATATATATATTTTATTTTATTTTTTATATATTAAACCAAAAGCGTTTTTCGTCCTTCAAGCTTTAAACCAGAAGCGAAAAATGGAGATATACCAGTTGGAATCTACTGTTGAAGAAGTTCGAGTTGATAGAGATGCTTGGATGAAGCAATATAATCAATTAGATAATCTTCATTCATACTCTGTTGACCAGATAGATAATCTTTCTAAAGAAAATGCTGACTTAGTACAGGAACAAGGCTCATTAAGTAATGAATTATCTCGCCTCTCTTACTCTTTGACTAATGCTAATCTGGAGTTGGAAACTTTATCAGATGAGAATGGAATTCTTTCTCAAGAGAAGCGAACTCTGTTAAACAAGGTGGCGATTTACTCGCAACAATCGATGCTTGTCAAAAACTATGTAAAGAACAAGAACAATCTCTTTGCTCGTTGAGAAATCAACTTGAAGAAGTTACTGCCGAGAAGGATAAACTTATTCAGGGTAGAATAACCTTAAGTGTAAAGGCAAACCAATTCAAGGATCAATGTTCCAAGTTATAAAAGTCCAACTCTTCTCTTGAGAAAGAAAATGCCTTACTTGTTTCCAACGAAAAAAGCTTGCGATCTCGATTGAAAGGTTTAATTAGAGATAATTTTGACAATGCCATGGATCATTTGGAGAATAGTGTTCGGCTTTAATCCAATATCTTACCTCATGAAGGAAGGTAGTCATATTATTTGACTACCTTAATGTATTTATTTATTATCTTGTGATATTTTCCTTGCGAAGTCCAAAAATCAATAATTTCTATGTTCTTTTCTTTTCAGATCTTTGAGAAAAATCTTCATTCTTCTATTGCCACTCAAGTCGACTATTCAAAAAATTCGCAAAGAGAATGGAATACTCGCTGCTTCCCTTGCTCGCTCTCGCGATCGTGCAGAAACACGATTCGATTATATGTCTGACTGTAAAGATATAGAGAGTAGAAATCATCAGAAAGCACTCCTTCGCCAATTTCATCTTAAGGCCGAAGTTCTTGTGAATGACGTTCTACTATCTAAATCTCTTGATCTTGTACGTGTCGAACCTCTAGAAGTGAGTGACGATGAAGTTCCTAATTCTCCTGACAGCGATTTTGACTACAATAGTGGCGAAAAGATCGCAAATGAAGAGACAATCCCTCCTAGTAAAATTGTCAATGATGATCTGGGTGATGGAGGATCTGGTGGAAATATAATAAGGGGCGAAAATACGGATAAAGCTGCTGAAGAAAGCCCAGTATCCCCTTCCGGTGAAAAAACTGATATTTGAGAATTGACTTTCTCTTGTAATCTTCTGTTACTTCTTTATGTACTTCAATCATCTTTTTGATGTGTTCATCTGCTTATTATTACTCTTTCTTTTGATGAATATAATTTTTGGTATTTGATAATTGCTATTTTGTTTTCCATTATCTTTATTTATGTGGAAATTCATCATTGCGACAAGATCGCAGGACGTCTTTACATTTTCATGTAATGACCCATTGATCTTGCCTTATCATTTTTTTTGTGTGGTCTTATTTTGCCTTCCTAGTTAAAGATCTTATTTTTCCACCCCTCATTTTGCATCAATATGACATGCCTAAATATTCTTGCGAACATAAAGCCCCATGACATTGACGTCTTGCAACAAAATCGCAGGACGTCCTTACACTTTCATGTAACGACCCATTGATCTTGTCTTATCATTTCTTTAGTATTTTTGCCTCTGCAGGATATTTCTTTTGCGACAATATGACAGGCCTAAATGTTATTGCGAACGTAAAGCCCCATGACATTGCCGTCTTGCGACGAAATCGCGGGATGTCTTTATACTTGCATGTAAAGACCCATTGATCTCGTCTTAGCCTCGCATTAGTATTATTGCCTCTGCAGGATCATCGCACAAATATGACAAGCCTAAATTTCCTTGCGAAAATAGAGCCTCATGACATTTGCGTCTTAAGACACTTATCAGCTCCCTAATGGAGGGTGCCGCCCTTATCATCTCCCTGGTTGCCCCTTAAAGGAGGCGTACATCGGCCATACAAGACTAGCTCCTCCCATCCGGTCTTAACAACAACCAGTTGTTTTCGCAGCCTCTTATCCCTTATACTTATAGGGCTTATGGTTACGAGACTGCACCCTAAGTGGAGTTTTCTTCGGGCCGAGTGCAGCATGTGCCAAGACTTGCCAAGAATGGCCGAGACACTTCAAATGCCCCAGGCACTCTTGGCTCAACCGTGTACCTCGGCGCCTTGGTCATACACTAACTCCTTAGAAGAGACCCTCGGTCGTCCAACCAGGGTATAACCTTATATATATATATATAGTTGGAAATCCAAGGTATCTCCCCCGGATGGGCTTTATTGACCCCAAATTTTCATGACTCGGGTTCCAGGAGCGGTGTAACCTTTTCCCCGAGCCATGTCAAGAGATACCCCCTTATATGACGCACTTTAGGTCTTACGTTGCCTCTTACGAAATGTCATTCGCGAACTAGGGTGTACGCCATAAAGGTTCGTCCCATTCACTCACTCATTCATTTCGTCAATTCGTTCAATCATTCATTTTTGATTATCTCTTGTTATTTCATTTGCGAGATATTCGCACATTCTTTCTTTATTTTATGCAATTTCGCAATCACTGTCAGCAGAACATTTCATATGAATTCATTTCATTCCATTCATTCAACATTTCAGAACTTATTCTTTCCCTTCCATCTTCTATGGGTAATATTTCTTGAGATATAATCTATTCCACGGTCTACCCAATCTTTGGCCCACGTCTTTGCCCTCAGGATATATTAATCTATATGCCCCTGTTCCAACTATCTCCTTGATGATATAAGTTCCATCCCACTTTTTCGCCAATTTGCCACCACTTTCTCGCTGATATATTGGTGTTTCTCGCAATACCATACCACCTGGTTGAAATTCGCGTGTCTTGACACGTTTGTTGTATTCTCTGGCTAATCTTCGCTGATAATTCTCCATATACTGTAATGCTCTTTCTCTGTTTTCCTCTAATTTAACCAAAATATTTCCCGCACTAAAGTTTTTCTCCCAAGCTTCTCTCTTTGTTGTTGGAATAATAACTTCTGTTGGAAGTACAGCTTCAACTCCATATGTTAGACAAAATGGTGACATTCCCGTAGCTTCTCGCCTTGTTGTATTGTAAGCCCATACTGCATTATGCACTTGTTCACACCATGCCTTATTATGTCCTTATAACTTTTTCTTCAGTATATCTGCAATTGTTTTATTTGTTGCTTCCGCTTGTCCGTTTGCCTGCGGGTATAAAGGAGTTGATTTCCCACATTTTATTTGAAATGCATTAAGCAGCAATTCTATATTTTTTCCCTCAAACTGTTTCCCATTGTCAGATACCAACTGTGCTGGACTTCCAAATCTACATATTATGTTTTCGAATATGAAGGTAAAAACATCTTTATCGCGAATGTGTTGTACCGTTTTTACTTCGCCCACTTTGTGAAATAATCAGAGCGACAATCAAATATCTCCTCCGCCTGCACTGTAAAAAAGGTCCTACAATATCTAATCCCCACTTTCCAAAAGGCCATACACTTGAAGAAGTTAATGGTGCTCTGGTGCATGTATTTTCTTTCCATGCCTCTCGACAATCTTCGCAACGTCTTGATACTTGTTTCGCATCTTCATGCATATATGGCCAATAATAGCCTTGCATTTTCGCCTTATGTGCAAAAGATCTTCCGCCACTGTGATTGCCAGCATCCCAACTGTGTAACATTCTTAACACTGCTTCTCCTTCTTTTCGTGTTAAATATCTAAGCGAGGGTCCATTAAAGGATCTTCGGTACAATATCCCGTTTCTTAATTCATAATTTGTTGCACGGCTTTTTAATTTGTGCATCTCCAATCTATTTCTTGGTGTTTCTCCTTTCATTAGATAAGCATGAAGTTCTGTTCTCCAATCCTCGCAATGGGGTCTTTGTGTTTCATCTTCAATGAGCATTACTTACTCGCTTCTTCCTCTTCCTCTTTGTTGATTGATGGTGATAGAAGTGTCTGTATTTTTATGCATCTCGCAGATGGATCTGTCATCATACTTGATATAAAAGCAAAAGCATCTGCAAGTCTATTGTCTTTTCTTGATATGTGTCTCCACTTTATTTTTGGTATCTTCGCTGACAATTCTTCAACAAGCCTTTTGTATTTTTGTAAAGATGCTTCATTTGTAGTATACTCTTCTTTTATCTGGTGAATAGCTAACTGAGAATCACTGGTAACTCTTACATTCTCCAATTTCATTTTTATTGCAAATCGCAAAGCATGTACTATAGCTTCATACTCTGTTTCATTGTTGGTAGATGCAAATTCCAATCTGAAAGAAAAAGCCATTTTATTGCCTTCTGGCAAAATTATAATGATCCCAATTCCGTTACCTTCTCCATTTGACGATCCATCTACCAATATTTCCCATCCTGTTTGGCTCAGTTAATAATTCCCTTGGATTTCCATGTTCTTCTTCTATATCCATCATTTCTTCTACTGCTTCATCCTCTTCCAATGGAAATTCTGCTAAAAAGTCTACAAAAACTTGTGATTTGGGTGAGGATAACACTTCATATTTGAGTTTGCAATGACTTACTTGAGCATTCCATCTTTCAACCCTTCCTGATCTTTTTGAATTTTTCATGACTGACTCAATTGGTACTTTTGTCATTACCTTTACTGTGTGTGCTTGGAAGTAGATGCAAAGTTTAAATGTTGCGTAAACTAATGCCAAAATTAATTTTTCAATTTTTGAATAATTTTTCTCTGCGGCATTGAATGTTTTCTTCGATGTAATAAATTGGTTTTTTCTACTCATGCGTCCATTCGCAATAATACGCTTTTCGAGTGCATGCGAGGTTGTCGCAAGGTAAATTAGTAATTCTTCCCCGGTTCTCGCTTTTTGTAAGATTGATATATCCATTAGATGTTCTTTTATTCCTTGTAATGCTTTTTCACATTCATCTGTCAATCTAAACTTCTCCCCCTTTTTGAGTATGTTGAAGAAATGCTTGCATTTATCAGATGATCGCGAGATGAATCTTCCTAGCGAAGCTAATAGTCCATTTAACTTTTGCACATCTTTCACTGTTGCTGGTGTCGGCGTATCGCGAATTGCTTGTACTTTCTCCGGATCGACTTGTATCCCTTTTTTGACACAATGTATCCTAAAATTTTTCCAGATGCCACCCCAAAGGTACATTTTTCTGGATTTACTTTGATGTTGAAAAGCCTCATTTGTTCAAAAATTTCCTTCAAATCTCGTACATGATCTTTTGCTTCTTTGATTTTTATTAACATGTCATCCACGTATACCTCTAGTGTTTTATGTATCCATTATTCGAATACTTTCTCTACCATCCTTTGATACGTTGCACCTGCATTTCGCAAACCAAATGGCATTTTCACTAGTGGAAAATAAAAAAAAAAGGTCTGCCAGAAAAAGTCTTACAATCAGTCAAAACGACTGTTTCTGGGAGCCCTAAATCTGTAGTCTTATTACTCAAAAGGACTGCGTCTGGCAGCCCATTAATCCATTCAGAAACGACTTCTTTGAACGGCCTTATCACTATTACTGATAAAAGCAGCCGTTTATGTTGAACATATTTTATAAAAAAAAAATGAAGGTAGTTCAATTTGAATCGACTTTTGATTCAAATTGAATCTAAAAATAAAAGCTGAATGACAAATAAACTAATATTTACTTCAAAACTGTATTTATCAATAATTAAATTGATAATAACTTTATAAACAACTAAAAAGTGCTAACAATTTACAGCTTCAACTATCTAAATTACTATTAAGTTCCAAATCTGAGAACTTCAAATTTGTATGTTCCTACTACAAGCGTAGCAACCCGAAAGATTCAACACTAAGTTGAAGGAAAGACTTCACCATCTATACCTTCGTTTACTGACAAACTAGTTCCGACCAGGTCCATTAACCGACAAGCTCAATCCTTGTGTTTGTATAAATGATGTTAATCGACATTCAAGTTGCTGTCTTACCGGGGTATGTCATCCTGTAATCCATCACCATTACCTGTATACCTCACATGAGACAACATAAACAAATCAATCTCACCGTTCACACATGGCGACAAATATATAAACATTACAGGGGACCATAATCATTGGCAGCACACAAACAACAACTCCAGAGTAACGAAATAGACGGAGTAAAGATACCTTGCGAAGAGAAACCAAACCAAGGAAACTAACAATAAAAATGAAATTTCATAATCTAGACATGATTATGATCAACTTGAATGGTCATCAAAAAGGATATAGATGCATACCATATGGTTAATAATGTTGCACTTTACTATATTATACACCCAAGGCAAGAAAACAACATGGAGTAATATAGCTTAAATAGTCATACTGGAATCCTGTGCACATTAACATCGGTCAAAGATCACTGAAAAAAAAGTTGGAACTGATTTATACAGGATACAAAAAATCGTATATGCCTGCAATGTTATTTGGAACCGCTTTATACTAGATAAAGTTAATGAGACAAGTGCATATGTGTGCAAATGAATAGAAGGACGCACTATATTAGATAAGATGGTAGCTATTATTTAGTTTTTTACATCTATAAAAATCAGTGGATACATTTATAAAAGCACACACTATTCTCATAAATCGTATACGAGACGAAACCATTTTCCGGGTTCCTCATGTATTAATAGACTATCTCTCTTCAGAACATTACCTTAACAAATGTCGAACGATGGCGGCATTAGTGCTTGAAGAGCTTCATATTTGCCTGCAATGAGAGTGTTAAAAGAGATCAAACAATGACATAATGAGTACAAAATGGGAACATCATGAAAGAGTTTTAAAATCGAAACTTTACTTTCTGAGTTTGCATTGTTCCTTTTCCATATGCAAGTGCGCAGGATATTATAAGCCTAACAAGGCTTAAAATTGGATTTTTAAATAAGGCGAACCATCCTGGATCAACAACAAATAACTGGCTCAAATCTCAAATGATAATTACAAAAAATATGCAATATCATAAATTAACTTTAGAAAAAGCAAGTAAAATGCAGTACAAATAGATTAACCGAGACATTTTAGCTGCCCAGTCTCACTAGATTAACTGGAAATTAACATGACATCAAATTTCAGAAGTAACAATATATATATATATATATATATATACATGCCATGCCTAAGAAAGCTTCAACAACACACCTGATCTCATGGAAAAGGTGTTGACATCTTTATCAAGAGTATCAAGGAGGAAGATAGCTTGAATAACCATAGCTCTCACACCTTCTGGTCCAGGAATGTGATGGATTGGAAAAAAAATTATCCTCAAAATCAAGAAACATCTCAGCCATTTTGTTCATGCTAACCATCTCATCACTTCCGATGTTCACTGGCTCCTTGAAGTCCGATTTTGTCAACCTAAATAGAAGTAGCTCAGATCACAGTTTACCAAGTTTTCATGCCAAAACTTCAAAATTTTGATAAGACTTAAGATCAATTGATGATCCCATTTTGACAATTCAACGAATACGTTCTCTGTAAGTAATCTGAAATGCTAAAATTCCTAGTGTATACTTTCTATAAGCAAAACAAAAATCGAGCAAAAGGGAGATATCAATGAAAGTGAAGGAACGGGTGCTGTAGACCAATGAGGGAGTGCCTAGTTTATGACCAAGGTGGTATTCTGATAGTCTTTGAAGCTCGAACAACCCAATTTTGTGTAAAGAGAGAAATATGTTCGGTGTGCTCTCTGTTTCTTAGTAACTCCAATTTTTATAATAGATGAAAGTGGTGAGACCCATAAGGAGTTGGAGAATATTCTGACATCAACGGTGTGGAGGGACCCTTATTAGGATGATAAGAACCCAACATAAGCTATGTCTTATGATCAATGTGGTGGTGGTGGTGTGGATAAAGTATATATATATATATGCTGCTGCATCATGCATGTACGTACAGTAAGTAATATGTTGCTTTGCGTTTTGGTTCCAGCTGAAAGTGAATACCGCCTTCCTACAAAAAGAAGCTGGGGCCTTCTCCTTCCACCTCTTTTATTTAAACCAAAATGAGAATATACATAACCAATTAGTAAATAGTAAAGATAATGCATATAAAGACAAAAAGTAAATAAACCACCAAGAACTGTAAGCTTCATACCTTTCCATGTACTAACCAAAGGGACCATAAATTTTATGGAATCATCGATACAACACTCGACTGAAGTACTTGGCGTAATGATTGCACAACTCTTCCGTTGCAAGCTTCTCCAGTCCATACGCATCCTACGACTAAAATTGAAACCAAATGCACAACCATAAATTATGTGATCAAAGTGAATACAAGCAATCAATTACTTTTTTTTCTTCTCAATTTCATATTATTTATCCATTTTCGTCATTGGGTTTCTCTAGTAAAAAACCTCGAGTTGGCCAAGCATCACCTTCTTCAAGAAAACATTAGTCTCCACCTACTTAAATTCGGGGTAGATGTAAGCACTTGAACTTCACCATAGCGCTGATGTAACTATTAGCAACCCAAAGCGGATCCTAATCTACAATGATGAGCTATAAATGATAAGAAAAAATTATTTTTAACAAAGACTAACCATATTAAGAAAAAGGCAAAAAGACTTTGAGAGTCCGAGATTGAAGCTACAAAAATTAAGGTCAATAATTCAAAATGAAAGCGGACTCAGAGAGGTTCAAAAATAAATTCATTGCTCTGGGAGGGGAATCTTAGTTTCTTCAAAGATATCTCGACCCAATTAATCTTTGGCTCAACAACTAAACTAGGTAAATTTAACTCCAAAAATTTTCTCGGCTCTTGATCATAAGCCCCGCACCACAGAGCAAACCATTACAATATACCTACAACCAACCTAACAAAAAGCACCAGCACAGTAACAAAAACATACAAATAAAATGGAAGAAAAACCCTCTCAAGCACAAATTTCATCCACTCATGAAAACCCAAGTCGAAAAATTGAGAACCGATACAAAAATTGAATAACTACTAACAGCCTAAACAATTCAAATCAATCAAAAATACCCCAAATCCACATATTTAAACCGTAAATAAGCAAAATAAATTAAAAAAAGAAAGAAAACCTAATTTGAGAAATTGAAATCAGAGGAAGTAATAATGTTTTTATACCTTAGAATTTGTTTCTCATGATTTGTTGAATCTGTTCATTCAATCCGTTTCACCACCATCCAAACTGTACTTCTTACAGATAGATAAGATATCATTTAACATACGAATGTTAAAACACAAAACCTTCAGTAACAATCTACACAAAATTTAAAATGAACGATTTGAATAAAAAAATTAACGAGGAAAAAAACCCACCTCTTAAATTTTGATCTCTAAGATTACTAATTACTCGTCCTTCACAATCTGGTTCTGTAGCTTAATCATTAAACCCAAAAACAACCTTTGATTTAGATCTAAAATTTCATAGAACATCTGATTGAATCTCACTTGATCCAGCTCTTTCATTACCAATAGTATTTTCAGATTGCAACCTGAGTTGCAGATTAAAATCTTCCATCGATGTACACAGTGACAGAGTTTTCATGGAGTAACAAATGATTTCAAGCTAGTTATGTTGTAAAAAACTTAAGGTTTCAATGATGAATCTGAGTAAGAGAGAAGATGAAGAGAGTCCAGGACGCGGAGAATGGGTTTTGGTTTGGATTTTTTTTGGAGTAAAAAACTCGATCTTGTAAGAGATCCGAGAGAGAAGTGAAAGTAAAGGAAGACCGAGATAAGGAACCAAATCGGGAAACCGGAACCGTAGAAACTAGCTCCCCACCTTGAGACTTAACTATAAACCTTCTAGAAGCCCCATTATTTACTAAAGCGCCACTTGGTATTACGTCTTCCATAGGGAACTTGTTTTATTTTGGGTCATAAAAATGACTTCCTTTGGAAGCCCAAAAAATAAAGAAAGGCCAGGGAAGTCATATTTATAAATCCCAATCAGACTTAAAAAGTTCATTTTCCACTAGTGTTTTGTGTAATAATATAATCCTCTTGGAGCGAAAAAGGCAATATGCTCTTGGTCTTCTTCAAATGAGAGGAATTTGATTGTATCCCTTATATCCATCAAGAGAGGATATCCTTTCATTTCCGCTACCGATTCAACCATCTGCGGAATATCCGCAAGGAAAAACTATCTTTTGGACAAGCTTTGTTTAGATCGGTAAAATCTATGCAAATTCTTATTCCTTTTTCTTCTTTGGGACTACAACCATATTCTCTATCCATTCGAGGTATTTTGCTTGTCTAATAATTCCAGCATCAAGCATCTTCTGTAATTCTTCTTCTATTTGAGGATGATATGCTATTGCAATTTTTCTAATCCTTTGCTTGAATGGTCTTGCATTTTTGTCAATCTCTAATTTATGGCACGCTATAGATGGATCTATTCCAGGCATCTCATCCATATCCCATGCGAAAATATCTTTATAATCTCGCAACAAATCAATAGTCTTTCTTTCCTCATCTGCCTCCATTTTAGTCCCAATTTTTAACATCTTTGGTTCTTCTTCAGTTCCAATATTTACTTCCTTTGTTGGTTCTGCCGCAGTGTAACTAGCCTTCGGTTCTCCCATGGGTGTTGGTCCTTTTACTTCCTTCGCGAGATCATTCTCTTCACCATATATTCCTTTTCCTCCTTCCGCTCTTATCATGTAAGTTCTAAATTCTTCTTCCTTTTTCGCTGCTTTTGCCATCTTGTTGCGATCTTTTCGCCTCTTCACCCGTTCTTTATAATATTTTACTTCGATTTGATGATATATTCTTCATTTATCAGTATCTCCTTTGATTTCGCCAATTCCACTTGGTATAGGAAATTTGACACATTGATGAAATGTTGATGCTACATCTTTTATTGCATGTATCCATGGTCTTCCCAACAGCATGTTTTATGGTGATTCCATATCCACTACACATAACGTCACATGTGTTTCAATTTCTCCCAACAAAATTCGCATTTTTATTTCCCCTTTAGGTTTTGTTATGGATTTGCCAAAACCATAGATATGATATGTTGCGGAAGTCAATTCTTCAACTTTGTACCCCAATTTCTTATAAGCATGATAAAACATTATATTCACTGAGCTCCCTGTGTCCACCAAGGTTCTATTTATTTCCCATTCTTCCATTTTTTTTGTTAATGTTCCCTCTTCTTTGCTTGCACTTATCGTAATCACTAATGGAGATGTGTGATTTAAATTCTCTCCTGATATCTCCGTTGCAGTGAACATAATCTTCTGTTTTTCCCATTCTTTCAAGGGTGATACTTTCTCTGCTGTTATAATCTTCTTTCCTTCAAAAACTCTTTTGTGTATTCTCCCTTTGATACTTTCATGAAATTCATTAACCATTTCTTTTGTAATCATATTACATTCCAATTCTTCATTACTCTCTTTGATTCTAGTTTTCTCCAATTTATTCATCATACTCTTGATTTTAACAATTTTATTGACAATATCCAATCTCTTATCTTTCAATTGCTCCCTGTTTATAGCGCCAATATGTAGTTGCAGGAAATCCTACACTACACCCCTCACAATAATCCACACAACTAAGACATTTTAAGATGAATAACAATGATTTTTATTTATTAATTCCTTGAATGTTTACAAGATAAGATAGAAAAGAGCTAAAGAAATTACAATCACCACACACTTTCTCTCTCCTAATGACTTGTCAAGATCTCTCCCAAAACAGGCTTATTCAACTCTTTATATAGGGTAGTACACAATGGATAACAACTAAGCTGTCCTTTATTTTCGGGAATAACTTGCGAAATATCGCAAGTGTATAAACGTATAATCTCGCAGCTCTCCTAAACTTCTCTATGTCTTCACACCTTTCTCATGTTTTGGCTGTCGTCATTCATTGCGTCATTTATATTACATTTCTGCGACGCTCTCGCAATGTTGTCGTTCACTAATCTCGTGCGATATTCTGATCCTACAATAGAGATCCAAAGGAAACCAGCTCTTTTACTTTTGATGAGGATATAGGGAATCTTAATAAAGAGAATATTAATACTGATGTTATGGATGCTGATACAAATAGTATTTTTGTTGGATAGTAATGTGCTCAAGGAAGTTCCGGTTGTTGGATGATAGAGAAAGCGATATTTTGGCTAATAACAAGTTTACAATTCTAGACAAACCATCGAGATGAACCAGGTGGTTGGTAAAGACAAGAATAAAGAGAATTTAAATTTTGCTTCTACACATTCTCATGGTAATGGAGTGCAAATATGGGAGAAAGGTCATGTTCATAAAAGGGTCTTCTTATCAATTCGGCCACCCCAAATCTCCTTCCAAAGTCTGCTGATTTTAAGAAATCGGCTAGAGGTACTTCCTTCTCTTCTAATTTTAATAATGTTTAAAGTAGGTAGTTGGAATATTAAAGGTCTAAATGATCCTCTCAAGCCGTTTGAAATAAAGAATTTAATTAGGAATAATTCCCTTTCCCTGATTGGGATTCTTGAAACTCATGTTCAAGATATTAATAAAGATAGAATTAGGAATAATTTGAATCCTTCTTGGAACTTCTTAGATAATGATAGTGTTTCCAATGGTGGTAGAATGTGGGTTGGTTGGAACCCTAATGTGGTGAATATTTCGGTACATCATATTTCATCTCAACCTATTTTCCTGGAAGTTTCTACTTTTCATAATTTGAGTTTTGTGGTGACCTTTGTGTATGGTGATAATTATTACCTTAATAGAAATCATCTTTGGGATTCTCTAGTTGCTTTTATTGGGATTAATATTAAACCCTGGATGATCTTAGGGGATTTTAATTCTATTCTGCACCCTTCTGAAAAAAGTGGGAGGTGCTGAGATTTTACCCCACTATATGGACTTTTTAAATTGTACTCAACTTGCTCACCTGTTCGATCTTCAATTCTCGGGTTGTTTTTATACTTGGAGCAACTGTCAACTTGATGGTAGTATTATTAGATCAAAGTTGGATAGAGTGCTTGTTACTTTAGAATGGATCAACCAGTTTATCTTGTCCACTGCTGAATTTATACTTCCTGGTGTGTCTGAGCATTCCCCTTGTATTGTCTTTATTTTTGAAAGGCGGCGACATGGTCCTCCTCCATTTAGATTATTTAATTATTTTTCTGAAGAGCCTGATTTCTTAAATATTGTCAAATCTGTATGGGCTACTTATATTAGAGGTATTCCTATGTTTAGGCTGGTTTCTAAAGTTAAATTAGTTAAGCATGAGTTAATTAAGTGGAAAAAATTTCGTTTCAAAAATATATTTGATTTTGCACTTAAAGTTAAAGATGATATGGACAGTGCTCAATTTTTACTCCAAGAGAATCTTTTAGAACATGAGCTTGCTAGGAGGGAAAGAGAATATGTTCATGAATATGCAAAACTTGTTAAGTATGCTGAGTCTGAAGCTAAACAAAAGTCAAGGATTTCTTGGCTCAACCTTGGTGACTCGAATACCTCTTTTTTCCATAATTCCTTGAAGGAACGTAGATTTAGAAATAACATCTTAGTTATGCATACTAATGATGGGAGTAAACTGGAGGAGGATTTGGATATTGCCAATGAATGTGTAAGATTTTATTCTGTTTTATTTAACTCCAATAGTGATGATGATTTTGATGAAGAGTGCTTTAAGGGGGTGTATTTTAATAATTGTATTCAACAATGTGATTGCAAATAAAGCCTGTTTCTAGAGAGGAAGTTGCTATTGCTTTTGCTTCTATTGGTTCTAGTAAATCTCCAGGACCAGATGGTGTTTCTAGCCATTTCTTCAAGTCTTTGCTGGGAGGTTATTGGGGATGATTTTCTTCTTAATTGTGCATAATTTTTTCCATAGTTCTAAGCTTTTTAAAGAAGTGAACAATACTTTTATTACTCTTGTAGCTAAGAAGAAGAACCCTACTTATGTTGCTGACTACATGCCTATTTCTTGTTGCAATGTAGTTTACAAATGTATTACTAAAATTCTTTCTTTAAGAATGAAAGGGATTTTTCAAGGTTTGATCATCCCAAATCAATCGGCTTTTATTTCTGGTAGGGATATTCAAGATAATATCATGTTAGCTCATGAGATTTTTCAGAATTATCATAGATCAATTGGTGCTGCTAGGTGTGCTTTGAAGATTGACCTAAAGAAGGCGTATGGCATTGTTTCCTGGAAAGCTATTCTGTTTGTGTTGAAGAAGATGGGGTTTCCTGATTTATTTATAGGATGGATTACTTAATGTATCACTACATCTAAATTCTCCATTCTTATTAATGGTTCCCCTTATAATCACTTTTCAGCTAAGACAGGTTTGAGACAAGGATGTCCTATCTCTCCTTATCTATTTGTTCTTGTTCTAGAAATTCTTAGTGCCACTATGATGCAACAAGTTTATTTGAAGAAGTATGGGTTCCATCCAAGGTTCAAACTTACAAGCTTAACTCATATTTGTTTTTCTGATGATGTGTTAGTTTTTTTCAAAGGTGATGTTGCTGCTGCTTCTAGCTTAAAGACTGCTCTATATTGCTTTAGTAAGTGCTCTGGTCTTCAAATGAACCAAAAAGCAGACAACTCTTTTCTATTCAGCGAGTTGATGATGATACTTTGAACCAGTTATTCATGTGTTGGATTGCTCCATTGGTGAACTACCTATAAGGTACTTGGGTGTTCCTTTACTCTCTTTTAAACTTTCTTATAGAGATTGCCTGCCTCTTATTGAGAAGATAATTGCTAGAATCAATTCTTGGAAAACTAAAAATTTATCTTTTGCTGGTAGACTTCTTTTAATTAAGTATTTTCTTAATGGCATGGTGTACTTTTGGCTATCCTTCTTTGTTCCTCCTAAGAGGGCAATTAAGGAAATAACTTCTAAATTCAAAAGATTTCTTTGGAGTGGTGATGAAATGGGGAGGAAATTTTGCCCTGTGAAATGGGACTATATGTTTCATTCCTTAGTTGAGGGAGGCTTGAATATCAAGGATTTAGAGCTCACTAATATAGCTGCAAATTTGAGACATATCTGGACTCTCATAGCAGGTGAAGATACAATTTGGACTATTTGGGTTAAAGTGAACTTGATAAAAGGACAGGATTTTTGGAGTCTTAAAGTGCCTCATGACTCTTCCTGGTGTTGAAGAAGAATTTTAGAACATAAAGACCTTGTTAAACAGTTTATGGGGGTGGTTTTAGGAGATGGATCTTCCACAAATTTTCTAAATGATAATTGGCACCCTAAAGGGAGACTGGTTTATTGGATTGGTTGTGATACTATTTCTGCTATTGGTGCAACTACTAATTCTGTTGTGGATGATTTTATTTCTAATAGTAGTTGGAATTTACCTGATTTGATGGATGAAAATGCTAAGGAAACTGTAAATCAAATTACTTATGTTGAGTTTAATGATTGTGAAAGAGATCTTATATTTTGGACTCCTTCTTCCTCTGGTAAGTTCACTTTGAAGGATACTTATAATGCTTTATCTACTCATAATCCTGAGGTAAATTGGTATTCCTTAATTTGGTTCACTGGGCATATTGTTGTCAAGAAGAAACTAAAGACCAGAAGGAAGTTACTTGGTTTGGGAGTCATACAAGATGCCTCTTGTGCTCGTGTAGTGGCTTGATTGAGGATGAAAACCATCTTTTTCATACCTGCAGTTTCTCTATGGCAGTTTGGAAGAGTATTCTCTTAAAACTCGGTTTTATCAGAGAAATAGAGATGAACTGAGATGCTAAGATTGAATGGTGTGTCAAGAACTTTAAAGGTAACTCTTGCATTAGCACAATTAAGAAGGTTGCTTTTTCTGGTTTTATTTACCATATATGGAGGGAAAGGATTTGTAGAATTTTTAGATCTCAATTTAACTCCGAAGATAGAGTGAGTCTCCTTATTTATGAAGATGTCAGATATAAAATGGTTACTGGTGATCATAAAGTGGGTAATAACCATCATTCTAGATGGTTTATGAATAGGTGGAAATTTAACTGTAAATTTCTTCCTACAAAAATTATTCAGTGTACTTGGCTTTCCCCAGCTACTGATGAGGTTATGATTAATACTGATGGGTCATTAAAGGAGTTTGGTGGGTTTGGTGCCATTATAAGAGATCCTGTTGGTGAAGTTCTTGATGTCGCTCATAGTAGTTGCTCCCCTGTGTCTGTTTTAACTCATGAAATGCAAGGTGCAGAAATGGGTCTTCAATTAGCTGTCAGGAAAAATTATGTTAGAGTGCATATTGCTACTGACTCTATGGATGTGTTTAGAATCTTGTCCAATTTAGATGCTGACCCTCCTTCGAAGGTTCTTCAAATATGGAGAAGGATAAAGAAACTTAGAATGAGATTTCAGCTCTAGAAAGTTTTTCATTGTTATAAAGAGACTAATAGAGCGGCTGATTTCCTAGCGAGGGTTGGCGTGCTCTACGAGCGGTTGGGAAGATATTAGGATTGAATACTTCTCCCGATCCATTGGATGAAGACAATCTGATGACCCATAATATCCATGACGTGGCGACATAACTACCTTTATTTTGTTCGGCTCAGTTAGCCGAGCCAAATTTCTCTCATTTTTTTTTTCCTAAAAATAAAATAAAAACAAAGATTTGTCTATATTTCCTCCACGAAATGAACAAGATCTCAATTAGGTTTATTTTTTATTTTTTATTTTTTATTTAAGATTTATCGTCTTCTTCCCTTTCTCCTCCTAGTTCATTCTCGTTTGGTTTCTTTTTAAGTACTATATTTTACTTCTTGACCTTTATATATGGCTTTGTATACCTTAATTATATGAACTTTCTTTCTAACTCAAGAGGATAAACTGTCCCTTGAACTCTGCATATTAAGATCATCACAGGCTTTTGGAACTAAATACTGGCAATTGATAGTTGTTTAAGCTTAAATAATAAGAAAGTAGCACTACTGTATAGTTAATATATTAATATATTTGTTCAAAGAAGTTAGGCTTTAGCCTTCTATGGACTATGAACTTCGTCATGTGTTTTCTATGGTTGGTGTCGGCCAACCCCATGAATAGAACCTTAACCTCACAAATTAATACCAATGAAACAAAACTGGTCGGCAAGATTTGAACCGTACTGCCATCAGAAATTCAAGATGTCAAACTAATGCATCCTCTTCGAGTTTACATTGCGTACATCTTGCAAGTTTTTCTCTCATTCTCTGCATCTTCCTGTCACAATTTTGTCAGCCTTTTCTATTGTATTCGGATACATGCCCACAACAAAACCGTTTGGTTATGGCAACTGCAATAATGGATGGCTCTACACTACAGTTTAACTTTAGCAGCTGTAAGTTTTAAACGTACATATCGCTGATAAGGTCAGAAGTCAGTGCTCATGTGCGAGACTAATTCATTTTACATACTAAGTTTTGCATCTTACATATTTTGTTCAGTTTGTACACAATCTGCAGTTAAAAAAAAATGCATTTATTCATCATCGAGTCCAAACTAAAAAAGCATAAAAATAAAAAAGTTAATCAACAGCTCATAAAATTCACTCAAATTATAAATTAGAAAGCTTCAGGAAAACATAGACAATATAATTCCAAATTTCTCATCTTCCTCGTCGTCTTTTTACGGAACCAGGAAATTAAACTTGTGGATCTGCAACACGTACGTAGACACACTATCAATAAGTTTCAGTATAATTAATTATATGCTTCTGAAAATTCAAGTCATTTAAGTCGGAAATACTAAACACTCAAATGGTCTCCATAGTTTACCTGGAGCTTAAATCTGCATCGATCCTAACTTTTATGGACTATCTTGCAAACTAGTTTTGTCATTGCAATAAATGGATTACTTGCTTTCTTAACTTCAGTATCCTCTTGGATTTTAGAGCTTGAAACTGGAATCGTTCTATTAGCTTCAACTATCTTATTATGTTCATCCCTGATATGCGCAAAGATCTTTTCAATGCCTTCAATTGCTATTCTATATAGTGTTTCTGACTTTGAAGCAAAACATGACATTTGAGTTGATCTTCGACAAAGATGACTAAGTCTACATGTTTCGGATTTCTCATAATTATCAAACAATAATGTTTCATCCATAATCCTAAATGAATTGGCACCTTTCAACCATCTTTTCAGAATAAAGTGTGGTGGCCGGTATTTCATCTACCTCCAGCTTCATAAGAACTTAAGCACATGTTTATAAGGTAAACCTTTAAATTCAAAATATTGTCATTCACAATACCCTTCATACGTACCTAGATTCATCTTTATAGTGAACTGTTGTGGATGACCAATCTTAGATGTTACTAAGTAAGTATTTAATTCATCCCCTTTTTCTATCTCATCAGACTTGAAACGATGTGCGTCTAATAGTTGCTCACGAAACTTGTTATAAATATTGAGAGTGTATATTGATGCACCGTGCTTAAGTATCAAATTTCTGCTATCAATATTCGGGATTTTATGCTCTGATATAAATCCTCACTGTCTTCTTTATCAACAATTTCTTTCACTGCTTGTTCATACCGAACAACAAATTCTCTGAGATTTGTTTTTGATGAGACAAATGATTTTAAAAAGGCATTTACCCCTTCACTGTTGAATTGCATTCCTTCATACGGTGTTTCTAGATTATTATTTCTATTATTTGGAGTCAAAGTATTAGGAATGGGTAAATCTTCCATCGCTCCTGGAATCACAAAAAATATTGTCATGCTACTTTTTATACCTTAAACTAAACTAAAACAATTGCTAGGTGCATAAATCGCAAATATTGTCAGGCTACTTCCATCGGAGTTTTTCTATGTTCTACTAAAAACTCGACTTGTGCATAGTCATTCTTTAGAATTCAGGAAATACACATGAGCATATTAATTAGTACGGTAGTGATAAAGGTAATACAAGAACAATATTAGAGGTGATAGTAGAAACAAAGTACCTCCGTTTTTGTAAAATGTGGATTAGAGATCGCAATTAGATGCGAGAATGCCTTGTTTTCTATGAGTAACAATTATGCAGTAACCATTATTTACCTTTCTATAAGGAAGTTGAAGTGTCTCTATGATCGCATATAATAAGAATCTTAAGAATCAACGAGGAATAGGAGTAGGCGAAGAAAAAGAAGAAAGACTTAAGAAAAAAGAAACCTAATTGAGATCGTGTTTATTTCGTGGAGGAAATATAGGCAAATATTTGTTTTTATTTTATTTTTAGAAAAAAATGAGAGAAACTTGGCTCGGCTAACTTAGCCGAATAAAATAAAGGTAGTTATGTCGCCACGTCATGGATATTATGGGCCATCAGATTATCTTCATCCAATGGATTAGGAGATTTGTCAAAAGGGTTTGTCAAACCTCTTTGTTAAAAGATCCCTTAAGCAATGTACCGTACAGAAGATCTATAATTTCATTTTTATCAAAAATATTAGAAGTAATCATATCTTTTTGCACTCATTGGTGCAAGCGTGTTGACATATGTTGAACTCTTCTAATCTTTGATTTTTTTGCCACCGAGTCCGTATTGCATTGTGATTTCTGCTTATATATTTTACCTGGGCTTGTGGTAGTTTTTATAAAATAGAAATAGATTCTTTTATAGTATTCTTTGCTATCCATGAAGCATTTGTACCTTTTTTTTATAGAATCTGCCGGGAGTTTACAGTTTGTGGTATCTGAGACACTTTAAAATATATTGTCTTCTAGGCATTTTAAAGCCCTCAATAATGCTTTTGCTTGTGCATGTAATGCCTAAGGGGCCCTCTCTGAGCCTATTAAAATATGCATGAAAGCTTCTTGGTCGACCGAGTACAGAATGAAAGCATATCCCATGAGTAAATTTTCTATTTTATATGTCACGTCAATTAATATTATCCGATCCGCCCTGACATTGTTTGGGAGACTTCGTTTTCTAGATACCTTGAGTTTTGGCCTCTTCCTTGGAGGTTGTAGTCTGGAAGAATTTTTTAATTTGTTGAATTAATGAGGTTGGATCCAGATTGGTTTTCCTAAAGACTACCTTGCATCTATATTTCCAAATGAACCAAAGTATGGTAGCAATTACTCACTAAATTGCGAGAAGTTTGGATTTGAGATCCATAATTCAACTCACTTAATTACTAATAGAATCTATGATAATTTGTGAATTTACTGCGTCTAAAGAGATATCTCTAGATTATGAGTTGCTAGTCTAAAAGGACATGTTCCGAAGAGGTGATTTTTCGGTTTTCGTTGCTTGATTATTGCACGTTGGACACTCTGGAGATATCTCTAGATTATGAGTTGCTAGTCTACTTGTGGTCGGTAGAGATTTCTGAACTAATTTCCAAATAAAAAGTCTAATCCGAGGAAGTGCCTGCATTTCCATATTTTTTTTCCTAGGGAAATCGACATTATTCTCATTATCAGAATTTTGATTAATGAAAAAAATTATAGATGTTTTTAAACGTAAAATCTCTTAAGTGGTGGTGTATCCATCTTATTATGTCTCTATCTGCTTTATTTGGAGTAAGAGCTAGGATTTTTTATTTATGGAGAAAAAAATTCATCTATTTTCTCGGTGTCCCAGAATCCTTCATTGTTTATTAGCTCTTGAAATTTTTGCGGCAAAATATCTTCTCTATCCCTTGTTTTATTTATTGTCTGAGTTAGGAATCCAATTGTCCTCCCAAATCTTCGTATCCGCTCCATTTTTCACTTGCCAAATATAATTTCCTTTTATAATATTTTGACCCTTTTGTATGCTTGTCGAATCCAAGATAGTTCATAGTTTCTTATAAGATCAAAAGGATTTGAGTTGTAAAAATTTCACTTCAAGAAGTTTCACCCAAAGTGGGTCTTTTTTTGTCATTACTCTGCTAGTCAGCTTTGTTAACAGGGCTATACTGACATTTTGAGGATTCTTGATTCCCAAGCCCCCTTGCGATTTTGGTTTACACTTGCTGCTCCACGCCTTTATATAACCACCTTTTCCTTTTAACCCATCTTTAATCCATCCAAAATCTCTTTTAATTTTATCTAATTTATCTAAGGTGTCTTTGGGAAGAGCTAGCATCTCGCATCGATATGTTGGGTAAGAAAGGATTGAATTAAGACTGTCTTACCCGAGCAGACTTGCTTTCCAACCTTGTAAAGTATTATAATATTTTTGAAGATGTTTGAAATTTTCTTTCATGTTTCTATCAAAGAAGAGGGGTGTTCCGAGGTATCTGTCTTTTTTATCCATCAGCGTAACTTTAATCTATTAGCTAATATTTTGTAGATAAGTTTATAAATTGTGTTCTTGTGGCCGAAAGGTCTAAAATCTGTTAGGGTTTGAGGTGTTGATATTTTTGAGATAAGAGTAATAAACAAATGCTTGAATTCTTGTGTCATAATCTCTTTTCTAGAAAAATCTTGTATGGTACTTGTTATGTCTGGCCCCAAGATTTCCCAATTAGCTTTGAAAAAACCCGTTTGAAAATCGTCCCTGCCATGAGCTCCCCAAGGGTTCATTTTAGATAAGGTGGACCAAATTTGTTCTTTGGATCGAATTTGGGTTAGGACTGAATTTTCCAAGTCTGGGATACAAGGTTGGATTATTTATGACAGGTCAACATTGTAGTTACTCATTTGAGAAGCGCAAATATGAGCAAAATGATTGATTAATAGGGAATTGATTTGATCTCTATCTGAAATCCAAAGAACTGAAGGTTCTCTAAGGGAATGAGTTGAATTGATCTTTTTTCTATTTGAGGCAAAGGCATATAAGTATTCGGTTTTTTGATCATATTCTTTAAAGAAGTTATCCCTAGAGAGTTGATCATAATAGTCATTTCTAATTTCGTACCATTTTTCCAGTTCTGCTTGGAGATTCTTGAGGGTATCTATTTTGGACGATAAGTTTCCGGATTTTTGTATGCTCCCTATTTTGTTATTGAGAGTTTAATATTTTTATGAATATTACCGAAAACATCGGAATTCCAATGAGTTAGGTCTGAGGAAAGAGATTTTAGGTTAGAAGTAGAATTTCTAGCTGAGGAATTTGAGGAGTGAAGATTCCAAGATGTTGCCACTACTGTTGATAAAGTAGGGTGAGTAAGCCAAGACCTAATTCTTCTAAAAGGTTTAAGAAGTCTTTTTGTTTACGGGTTGGAGTCAAAAAGGATAGGAGTATGGTCAGAACCTACTCATGTTAGGTGACTTACCTTTGTGTTACGGAAAATCTGAATCCACTGGTAAGATATTAATGCTCTATCTATCCTTTCGCATATATTATCATCTCCGCTTATGTTGTTTGACTAGGTAAATGGAGCTCCTTCATATCCCGCATCTTGGAGTCCCAAAGAGTTTATAACCTGAGTGACAAAAGATTTGTTGCTTGAGCTCGAATTTTTGCCACCTTGTTTTTCTCCCGGATCCAAGATGATATTCAAGTCTCCAATTAGGACCCATGGCTTTTGAACTTGTTTAGAAAGATATGAAATATATGACCATTGTGTTATTTTTCATCTACTTCAACTGCACCGTAAACACATGTAATTTCCATTTCTTTGTCACCAATTAACATTTCAAAATGGCAAACATTTAAATGGGCTGAAAATAATTTTATATCTACATTATTCTGTCAGACTATATTGCTAACCCCATAGCTATACCAACCGAAGGAACTATAAAGCATGAAATTTGGATTTTTCAACATAAGGTCCATTCTTTCGAATGAGGCCTTTGTCTCCGATAAAAAATAATATTCGTCTTGTAATACTGGCACAGGTGATTTAGATGATCCCTAGTGATAGGCGTCCCAATTCCTTGAACGTTCCATGAGACCAGTTTCATGATCAAAGAAAATGAACTATGCCCGGCATATGATATGATTAGCTTAAAAGAAACCTAGAGAAATATAAGTCTATAGACGACCAATAAAATTGCTTAACTTTTTACAAAAAAAAAAGAACTTTGGGACAAAATTATTCCCGAGGGATAGAATTCTAACCCCGATGTAAAAGGAGGAATCCAATTGATTGAGATAAGAAAATTTTGGATAAAAAAGTTTATAGATAACATGGTCTTAAGAAAAAGGAACATATTCTATTTTGCATTAGATACAAAGAAATTGCACCCTAGCAATAAAATTTTTAAACTGATTAAATAAATATAAGAAGGCACTCAGACTGCAGGTGAATTGAAACGCCACAAGTAATAGTAAAATAAGAATGATAATAGAAAAGGGGAGAAAGATGCATAAAGCAAGAATACAAATATCAGTAAAGGTTCGCACTAAACCTGAGAAGTACTAAAAGAAATCAGCACTCAGAAAGCAAGTAACTGCAGCGGATATAATTAAGAAATTACACAGAAGAGCTAGGACAAACAGCTAACATTGTAGAAAGACTGAAGGAGAATAGAGCAGATAACATAAACTTTAGGAGATACAATAGCAAAGAGCTACAACAACTAAACTACTAGAAGGAAAACACACAATTGTAACTAAGTAAAGTATCTAAAAGAGAAGGAAAGAAATACACAATTACAACAACATAAAGTAGCAGAAGTAGGTAGCCAACTATAACAAAAAACAAGCAAAAAAACATGTAAGAGGAGCTTATAGGCTTTTAAGGCTATTTGTACATGGATTCATAAAAATTAAAATCAATTGTTGCTAACTTTGAGGTTGGATTTAGATAGACAAGTTTTCATTGCAGCTAGCCTGAGGATTGCCACTTATTTCCTTAGTTTGCTTTATTGAAGACTCTCCCTTGAACCACTGATGAGGATATGCCTTTACTGGTCTTGAAGGTTTTGTATCCTCAATTTCCTTTACAAATTCAGATTACCACGGTTTGCGAACTGTCCCATTCATAATAGTACAATTCGCGAACTAGGTACGTGAACCTATCTATATTCCAAAACCTTTGATATCCATGGTATACGAGATGGTTCCCGTATTTTCCCTGGGTCTAAATTTTAATAGTTCTAATACACTCTCTTTTGATATTGAAACATTTCTATTTGCAATAGATATAAATATCATCAATTCCTTGGGAAATTTTCAAATAACTTATACGACACAAAAATAGTTCTTGAACAATAAATTGTTTCAAACTAAGATTTCTAAGGACCAAATCATATTTCGAGATGTTTAACAAGACAAGCTTGACTCGAAATTTCTTCTTCACAATATTAAATCTACTTGAAGTCATACGACATAGTCTCATATAGATAAAATGATAATGCATGTGAGTAAATAGAATGATTCAGCCTTCAATACCTCTTTTGTTGATGAATTTCTCCATATATCTTCGTCGTTCTTCAGTTTTCGAGGGTTATTCAGTGATGTCCGATACTCTACTATTTTTGATCATCCACTGCTCCATATTATAAATTCACGTTTTGTCTACCGTGCTCATTTTTCAAAATTTTTTGTTCATTTTACGAAGAATGAAATAGAATATTAAATAGGAAAAATGATTTAATTTTAAAGACTCATTGAATAACATTAGCATTAAACAGATGACACCTAGTGCATATCCCAAAAGGATGACAAGGGACCATACCTTCGAGTTTGAGATAAAACAGACATGGCACAAGGAAAGATCCTTGTTATACATACTTGAAACAATACAGTACATCACTTACATTTAGGGCTGCACACTAACCGAACCGTAACCTCAAACCACACCGAAACCGCAACAACCGAACCGATGATCCAACAGTCGGTCACGGTTTTCATTTTAATAACCATTAGATCTACGGTTCGGTCAACGGTTTTACCCATAACCGCACACTAACCGCACCGATTAACCGAATATATCTATAACCATTGATTTTATAAATCATTTTAATCCTAACCCTTCATTTGTTGTATATAAGCGACTAACCTAAACCCTAGACTAACACAGTAACACTCGCTCACTTCTCAGACTCTCTTTTATCTTCTTCTTATCTTCTTCAAAGAGCATCTGCCTCTTTCTCTTTTCTTTTTTTCCCTTCTTTTAATTATAGTCACTACCATTTAAGATCAAGATCATCACTACAATCACCAACTCCTCATTTTTATTCTCCTTTGATTATTCTTTTTCTTCTTTTTGTGTACCAACCACATGCAGCATCATCAGCACAACCACCTGCTACACCACCATCAGCAGCACCACCGCCTGCTACAAGTCCATCACCAACACCATCGACTTTTTTGATTAGGGAAATTAGAGATTGATTGTTTGAAGATAATAATTTTAGGGTTCTTAGAAAATTGATTTTTTCTTTTTGTTTTGGGTTTCTTTGAGGAGATTCTCTGTGTTGATTTAGGATTTTTAAGATTGTATTTTCATTTTAAATTTTACTTTGTTTTCTAATAGGATTTTTGTGTTGGGTTGTTTGAGGAATCGAATTGATATGTAAAATGGAATGATGAATCTCTGTCGGTTAGATTTGTTTGAGAGATAAATTTCACCACCGTGTGCTACACCACCATCATCAGCGCCACCGCCTGCTACACCACCATCACCAACACCACCGACTTTTGATTTGGGAAATTAGAGATTGATTGTTTGAAGATTATAATTTTAGGGTTCTTAGATATTGATTTTGTTCTCAGTGTTAGGTTTCCTGGGGAGATGATATTGATCTTTCTCGTGTTGATTTAGGATTTCTAAGAAAATTGTATCTTCATTTTAATTCTTACTTTGTTTTCTAATAAGATCTGTGTGTTGGGTTGTTTGAGAAACTAAATTGAGATGCAAAATGGACTGTTGAATCTATGTTCGATTTGTTTGAGAAAGTGATGTTTCTCCCATGGTGATATGTGCAGGGAAGAAGCCATTTCTGTTGATTTTAAATCGGCCAAAAACCATAACCGACGATTAAATACGGTTCGGTTTCAAAACCGAACCGATTGTTACTCTAAGTGCGGATGACAGTTGAGAATCAAGAATCGTCTTTATACACGGTTAGGTGAACGGTTTTAGGCATAACCGCACCGAACCGCACCGTGTGCACCCCTACTTACATTATCTGAGAATGAAGTTGAAGTGACACACGAAGTTGGTCACTTTGAATACCCTGTGGTCTACTAGTCATATTTTTGTTTTCCTTAAATATTGTGTATACTATATATGTCGCGGTTGCCATGGCAGCGCAAAAGTTGAACGGATCCCGGGGAAGACTCAAGGTTCAAATGCCGTATGTAGAAGTAGATTCAGAATTCAATTCATCCCAACTTTGGATCACAATTGAAGACGAAAATTCTAATTTTGTAAAACAGCCGGAAAAAATAGCTAGAAACTCTTCGTAACATTGTCAAGTGGAAAAAATAGTTTGTTACTCATTTTTCAATAATTGATTAGACGAATAATTTACATCTTTATTATTGTTTCAGCTCAGTCCATAATGACATGTTTTGATTTGTTTCAGAACGAGAATTCCAGAACAATCTACTATCCCCGGGTTTTGTGCATGTACACAAAACCATTCCCTTGGGTGCCATTCTTGACCCAGCTTCATGGTGTGCCGGACCGAAATTTGATGTTGTAATTACACAGTATTCAAGTTACATTCTACTCTTCTTGGCTTGATGAAACTTTTCAGATGCTTTACAATATAAACAGACACAACATTTCCTATTAGATGCCTTTGTCTATAAACGAGTCAGACCCTATCAGCTTTGAGTAGGCCGAAGGGAAATAAAATATATTGACTTTAGAATCTATTGAAATTGCAGGATGAAAATAGGTGAGATTGGTAGGCGCAAAATTAAACAATGAATACATAGGTTACAAGCCAAAACATATCTTCACAAAACTAGCCGAGGACGCTTCCGCAATTCAAGTGGGTGGAAAAGTCGTAAACAGTTGGCGTGGAGGTTTTCATATACAAAAATTCAAATGGGTAACAGTAACTTTCCTTATGAAGGCTATGAAAGGGCAACTTACATTTTTAGTATCAGAATTATTGATGAAAACAACACTTTTTAAAGAACATGACAAGATTTAACTCAACACTTCGAGGATTGAAACTCCAGTCAAATTTTTGAAGATAAAGTGAGTTCTCTTGGTACTTATTTCTTATTTGGTGGTCCTGGTACAACAATTGTTATACTGAGTGATATACTGAAGAATGAAAACTAGCTAGCGGACGTATGATAGAATGTTTGATTAATTATGGGACGTTTTTGTTTTTATTATCCCCGGGGTTGTATTTGACTAAATATGAAACATATAGTGACAAGAAACAAATGAATAATTTGTTTTATTTTACTTTAAGTATACAACATAGTTTTGTTGGATCAGATGTAATGATAGTCAAATGGATCAGATGTAATGATATTTTTGTTAGTCTTCCATCTGCAAAGGATCTAGCAATAATGTAATTAAACATATAAAAACACGGGTTCAAAAACAAAGTGGGTCTAATTCACAATGCTCATCTACCCAACTTATACGACTCTCAGCACTCCTGATTTTTCACTTATAGACATATTGTACGTTCTATTGTTCTTATCTCATGGTTTTTAGTTTACTCAAACATCCCATAACTTATTGTAGTATAACCTTCAAAATCAAAATAAAAAATCACCATGAAATAGATTTATCAGAATTGGCGAATGATTGACAGAACTTTACATGCATTGACATCAATGAACAAACTTTGTGGTACTTTAGCTTAGACAGATAAATATTTACTATTTTTCGTTCACATGTACCTGTTGATTTTATGTGTAGCTGCCTATCCTTATTGAGATGCAAAATATAAGGGTTTCAACTCCATAGGCACAAAGAGGATGGTAATAGAAGGCTTATATCCTACAAAATTCATGAACCTCATAAAGAAAATGTAGAATCATCCGAAAACATAATTTATATGCTTATTTTGGTATCATGAAAACCTTAAAGAACCAAATCACACAAAGTGATACGTAGTGACTTATTGAGCTTGAGGCGACCATATGTAAAAAGCAAGTTTGATATGAAAGACCTAGGTGTGTCTGATGTTATTTTAGGAATAAAAAATTTCTAAGACATTAGACGGCTTGGTATTATCTCGATCCCATTACATTGAGAAAATACTAAGTAAGTTTTAGAAGAGTGATAGAGGCGTTTCAAAAACACATATTGATCCAACTCTTCATCTGGCGAAAAATCATGGTCAAAGCACATCACAAGAAGAGTACTCTCGTATAATTGGTAGCTTAATGTATGTGATGAATTGCACTCTTCCGGACATAGCCTGTTCAGTAAATAAATTAAGCATATTTATGAGTAATCCAGGAAAAAACCATTGGAAGGCTACAATCCGGGTATTAAAGTACTTGAGATATACCCGTGATTATGGATTACACTATACGAGATATCCACCTATATTAGAAGGATACTCCGATGCATATTGGATATCAAATTCTAAAGATGTTAAATCCACCAGTGGTTATGTATTTACAATAGGTGGTGGAGCGGTATCTTGGAAATTTTCTAAACAAACTTGTATAGCCAGATCCATAATGGAATCTGAGTTTACTGCTTTAGATAAAGCAGGGAAAAAAGAAGAGTGGCTTCGAAAACTTTTAGAAGATATTCCGATATGGCCAAAACCTGTGCCTGCAATTTGTATTCATTGCCATAGTCAATATGCAATTGGCAGATCAAGGAGTGATATATATAACGGTAAGTCTCGACTTATAAGATTGAGACACAAGACTGTGAAAGAATTGCTCTCAATGGGAATTATTACGATCGATTATGTGAAGTCCAAGGACAACCTAACGGATCCATTTACTAAAGGTTTGTCCAGAGAGGAAGTCTCTAGATCATCACGGGGAATGAGCTTAAAGCCTACATCTAATGAATCGTATTAATAGAAACCTAACCTTGTTGACTGGAGATCCCAAGATCTAGGTTCAACGGGAAAACAGAAATTAAGAATGATTTACACGAAGCACTGGGGAACATGAATAGAGATATGTTTCTACCCATTCCTGTGGTGACACAGTGTCGCCTGTCTCGTAGTTAAGGATAAACAATGCTTTTAATGATTCTTAAGATTTGGAAATTCCAAATAGGGTATGGCAGGATACTCTTAAATATGAAATCACCTATATGAAGTAAGAAGTGTGGCCGCTTCCGTGAGAACCTTTAATAGGCTAAGTTCATCTTAAAGCACTTCATGAATTTCAAGAATTGTCCAGGACCGAAATGAACACAACCATGAGAACCAACTTGGTGAGAAAATAAATTGTGTGATATCCATTTTCTTGGTTTATACTTAATAACTGATAGTTCGAAGCCTCTGGCACACTGACCCACTAGTAAGACCGATAGCTATTCACTAAGGAAGGTTCAAGACGAAATCAACTTATCCCCATGCAATTTATTTTCATTTGAACTCTCTTTAGCGTCTGTCTGCATTGTCATTTTCATTGTTAGTTAGTGAATTTTCATTCATGTGGGGCTGTTGAATATAATTTCCTTATATATGAATGAAGAATCCTTGGTCTAGTACCGGGTTGGATTTGGATGCTAGGTTTACACAATGTTTTGGGCTGAATCGTATTTTGGCATATCCATTAAGTTAAGTCAGTTTCGGTTTCAAGTTTGAAACTAAGCAAAACCTAAAACCTGAAACATGAAGGGAATTCAATTTGAATTCAGAAGACGCATCCTTTGATAAATCCTTGAAGCATTATGCTTTTTCATTGAAGAGGTATTTGAAGCATCATGATTCTTCATTGAAGAGGTACTAGTAATTTCTATAAATACCCTTCACACACTTAGAGATATGAATCAATTAGAAACCTGATTATCATCCCGCTTCATTCTAAAATCATCAATTTAGTTTGTGTTCAAGAGAGATTTCATCACTTTAAGTTTGGTGCGCCGTTTCTCGAAGTTTGGAGTGCTACTACATCGAAAAGATAGTCGTTGTATCCTGGGAGACAGACATCGTTAGTCCGTAAGCACCAGTGCGGGGTGAATCTATCTTAAGGCTAGAGGATATATATAATCCTTACCTCGACTTTGGTTTTGTTTAATTGGGTTTGCATTTCTCTTCTTCTCTGTTTATTTTATTGCAGTTTATACACAAGATTTCTAACAATTTCATTTCATAATCTAAATATTTTTTTGTTCATCTCTTAAACCCTAACCCTTCTTTCTTTTTGTACTCCATGATTCATCTGCAAATGCACAACTATATCTAAAAAAGTCATTTCTGGGGGTTTTCATTGTTAATTCCGTCAATACTACTAATGATGATACTTCTTCAATAATAATGGTGGTAAGGAGAGAAGAAGAAGATTTTGGAAACACAAGGTCCTGCAAAAGAATCCATTTCTCTGATAGAAAAAATTGGTGTCAAGAAGAATTAATAGCCAGGGAAAATTTAACAGTTCATTCATTGCTGAACAAGTGAAATAAGAAAACCAACAAGAGATTAGCAAAAGAAGAGGTATGCCAAGTTCATTCTTTATCCCCTTCCATGTCTCAATATAAAAATGTTGTAATCAATATGATGGATTCAGAAGTTGTAGTAGAATAGAAGTTACTTAAGCAGGAGGAGGTCTATTAAGTGATAGATGTAATTACTGGTGATGGTTTTGCTGAGACTAAATCAAAATCTCCATTTCAGATTAATCTTGTAATAGTAATGGTGAGGGAATGAGGAGAATCTCAGTTTGATTGGTTCTGATAAGATTAATTGGGGGAAATAAGGAGAATCCTCAGTTTTATTGGTTGCATTGTTAATGGAAATATAAGGCAACAAGTGGAGAAATGTTCCAGGAGAGAATTTATAAATGCCTTTTGTCAAAGAAATCGGATGACAGTAAGCGAAGTTACTCGAGTGAAGAAATGGAATTGCTGAATATTTGAAGCTTCATATCAACAGTGTCAGATCTGGAAAGAGATACATACATTGGGTTGGGTCCAACTGTGGACAAACAAATTAATATTTCGGCAGAGGCTAGGCAGAATGGTAATGCAATCACTAACTAGCAACATGAATGCTAGCAATATCATTGATCTCCATGTCAATGCAAACAACATCACCATTGCCCATAGAAACATTGAAAAATCACCAATACCCACAACAACAGCACCAACCCCTATAGAAACTCCGCCGCATCAGCTCAGCATCATCTTCCTCAACACCAACACAAAAAGTTAGCGTTTATTACATGTTTATCTACATGGATGTTTGAAGTATTTAAGTCATCAAAGTAAAATCTATGTGTTGGTGCAAAATTTTTTACCCCTACACTCATCGAGATGTTGTAGATTGATTGAATCTCCATCGTAGATCCAATTCCTCCATAAATTGTTAATGAAATTTGTGATTGATGCTGAAAAAGGTGGGGGGTACCTGCAAAGACACTCCGATGCTAAAGTCAGAGGGAGTTCTTAAGTTGGTGAGTTGTGGAGAAAAGGAATAGAAATTGTCTACCTTTTAAGTTGGATTTAAGCCTCTATTTATATGCCTAAAACCCTAATCTGGTTCCATAATAACCCTAGATTTGTAGTTATCCAGAATAACTACTAAGATTTGTATTTATCCTTTAAGATTCTTATCTATCTTGAAAGATCCTTATATATCTTATCAAGATTTGAGTTTATCTTGAAAGATCCTTATTATCTTCACAAGATTTGAGTTTATCTTGGAAGATCCTTATTATCCTCACAATATTTGTGTATATCCCCACAACATTTGTATTTATCTTGAAAGATCCAGTTCTATCTCTTCAAGATTTGTATCTATCTTGGAAGATCCTTGTCTATCTTCTAAGATTTGTGTCTATCTCAAAATGACTTCTACAATAAGTCATTTGGGCTTCTATAATAAACTAGACTTGGCTTCCATAATAAGCCATGTGGGTTTCCTCTATAAACCCAGGTTCCATAATAAACCTTATTGGGCTTCCATAATAAGTCATGTGGGTTTCCTCAATAAACCCACCGGTTTCCACAATAAACCGTATTGGACTTCCATAATAAGCCACGTGGGTTTCCTCAATAAACCCACCTGTTTCCACAATAAACCGCCAAGTGGGTTTCCTCAATAAACCGTATTTTACCGATATCAAATAGCTTGTGCAATACGCACGTACACTATTTTAATAGGGTACGAACACTATACTTACTGGATTTTTGTTTAAGATTTATTGGATTTATTAAATGTTTACTTTTCGTGGCATCAATTAGATGTAACTAGTTCATGTTTTTTCCATAAGTTATTATACTCAACTTTCTATGAAGATACAACCACATTAGGTACATGTACATAATATGCTTTCTGTTAGCCGTTTTAAGCTGACTTGTGAAAATAATATACATTTCAATCATATATCAGGATGAAAAACTGATGTAAATGTTGCTGGAATCATTCATATTACAATACATGTATTCCTTACGTGAAAGAAAACCTCTTGTTGTATGAGCTTAGCTTTTTAAGCATCAAAACTCGCATTCTATCCATTGGAGTTTTCGGTCTTTTATCCCTTGCAACATATTTACGAGCTACGTAATTCATCCCATGGACCTTTGATTGTATTATATAGTGGGTATCTTGAAGTTACTACTAGCTATGTGAAATCTTTCATATGTCTTTATTGCTTTCAATAGATTTTTCACATCATGTGATTTTTCGAGGTCCCTCTTTTCAGGTATGTGATGGAACACTTGAGTTTTTGTGTCGTTTCTTCTTCTTGTTAGATCCAGGTTGAGGAATTGATTTATACATATAGAACAACAAAAAATCAATTAGATGCCAAAATTGGCCAATTATATGACAAACAATGAATCATACAGATCCAAACACAAAAAGATAAACTCGAACTTCGAATCGTAAAAGAGCATACAAATACAACCCTCCTTTAATACTCATGCAAATTGCTAACATAACCTTTCTAAAAGACAAGCCTTTTTGATTTTTCAATCTAGGTTTGAAAATCTATTTGCATTAGATAAAGTCTAGCAAACCTCGCGAATCCTGAATACTTACACTCAATTAGCTGAGGATTCTAGATTGGTAACCACCTCTCAAAAATAATCAAAATAAATGAAAACAGATGTGATTTATATATCTATCTTGATGAATCACAAAGTCTGAGACAAATAAAACTTTATGATTTTTATCAATCTCGTTCTTGATCAAAGATTACGAAAACCTCCAAGATCGATAAGAACAAGATTTGGATACGAAAACTAGCAGGTAAAAGATAGTCTTCCCGAGCTTCACCAATCCCTAAGTGAAGTCTTCAAAGTCGTAGCCTGATTATGTTTCTCAAACGAAATCTATATTGTAGAGGACGACTCTAGATTAACAACTAGGACACAAGAGTGCCAGGTTTTAAGAAATCCAGTTGCAAGAGTCTCTATATTTATAGATTTTCAAGGCTCTACGTAACTTTGAATTTCACGATTGTTAAGTTGACACGATTTCATAAAAGACAAATAAGTTATGAACAATCTTGGTTATTGGATATATCACTCAAATGGTACCTTCCTCGCTAATGCTGGTACGCACCTTTGGCGATCATGTTGTATCCCAAGTTAATATAACTTGAGATCAAAGCAAACACTTTCTCATTTTAGAAGAAATTTTTATTAGAATTTCATATAAGCATGCTAGAAATCTTCCTTGAAATTTCACATAAAAATATGCATTATGGTTCTGGGTTCGGGAACCGTGCACAATGATGGTTCATATTGGCTAAGTAGCCTCTAAACTTATAAGCACATAGTGATGTTCATTAACATTCAAAACTAATCAATGATCCACAATTACAAAGTGATCATTTAGCGAATAAAGTTTTCTTAGAAGTATCTATGAAAATTTTAGCAAAATCGTACATGAACGTATAAAGTAGTTCGTGACTTCGCTAATATTAAACCGGATGGTTTGCAAACCTCTCGACCCGGTCACAAGTCGTGACACGGGGTTTGTAAACCTTTGGAGTTTGCGAAAGTCAGGCCACAAGCAATTCGCGAAAGTCACATGGTTGGGGTTTGCAAACCAAGTTTGTAAATCTACTTAATTCCCGAACTCAGTTGTAAAGAGTTTGCAAACCATGATTGCGAACCTTTTACGGTCTCCAAATCAGAGTGATTCTGTAAACTATACAAGTATGTTTACCTATCGCCAATTAGTTCTTTTTCTCACAAAAATAATTTTAAACATTCCCAACAACCATATACATTATGAACTGTTGCTTGGGAAATTTCCAATTGATTAACTAGATATAAAAATAGTTCTTGAACAATAAATTGTTTTCTAACTAAGATTGTTAAGGATCTAGAACATACATTTCTTGAGTCATATTTCGAGAGTTTAACCAAGAAGATCTTAAACTTAACATTTCTGCCTTGCAATATTAAATCTACTAAAATCATAAGACATAGTTTTATAAGATAGAATAGTAAATTTCATGAGTAAATATGATAGGTCAATCTTCACATACCTCTTTGTCGATGAATTTTTCGCAAATGTCTTCGTTTGTTCTCCCGTTTTTAATTCTTCAAGGGTTACTCAATGATGTCTGATACTCAACTATCATACTCTAATCCTAGTCTGAGACTTGACTTTAGGAGACTAAAAGTCAAGATATAGTTTTGTAAAACTAACATTGACAACAAGCTTGAGATAACAAAACTTGTGAGTTCGACCGAGCGATGCTCAAACAACTCTTTCCTTGCCTTGATTTCCAAGGGTAGTTAGGGAAGGAAACACCCCACTCTTGGCTTCACTTTCACACGATCCCCATTTGCATTAGCTTCTCCTAAATCTCCGCTCCCCAACTTCTTCCTATTTAAGACGTCATCTCCCTTGGATTTAATTTTATTCCTCATTCTCTTCCAAGTCCTAGGTTATTCAATATTTCAAATGACAATGACTTTAAAAAAGTGGTAAACAGTTGGCTCAACAATTTTCGTACAATAACTCAAATGGGTAACAGTTATGATAGAGCAACTTACATTTCTTTATGACGGCTATGATATAGCGACTTACATTTCTAATATCGAAATCATCCATGAAAACAATACTTTTTATAGAACTTGACAAGATAGTTTCATATTTTAACAACCAAGATTGCTACTATAGTTAAAATTATCAAGATAAAGATCGCTCTCGTGGTATTTATTTGTTACTTGGTGATGCCAGTACGCGTAGCAATTGTCAAAATAAGTAATATAACGAAGAATGAGAACTAGCTAGTCCACGTATAATAGATTTTTGGATAAACATGAAATATTTTTGCTTTCATCATCTCCAGGATTGTATCTGAATAAACATGAAACATAGTGTTCTTAACTAAAAACAAATGATTTTTTTTTTCATTTTAATTTATTTTCATCTCCATACAAAATATTTCAGTTTCTACTCGATGTCAACCGTTTTTCTACATCTGTAGTGAGACAATTTAAGAAAAAAGAAAAAAAATCAACGAACATCAACTCTTGTTAATTAGATGCTAGCTTTTAATAATATTAGCTTGACGGTCATCCATCTACTAAATTTCCCCCGAAAATGAAGTGGAACTAATTCACAACTCTTAAGACCCTCCATACAATGTAACAAGCTTAGCTTCCTATCCGTCGTAGATTTCACCACTCATGATTATTATTTATAGATCGAACCTACGGCCGATCTTCCTGTCTCATGCTTTTCAATTTACTCTAACATCCCATAGATTATAACCTTCAAAATCAAAATCACCATGAAACTCATGGATTAGAGTAGCAAAACCCATACATTGATATCGATGAAAAACTTCGTGGTAACACTTTCTTGAGGAGTAGTTGTGCCTCGGATGCAAAATATAAGGTCTTCAAATTTAAAGGCACAAAAGGGTTGGTAAGTTGTACACATATCCTCCAAATCCAAAATTCATGATCCCCGGAAAACAAATTTGTAGAATCATCTCAAAACACTCATCTAACAAGTTTTGGTGTCATGAAAACCGTAAGGACCAAATGATCACACAAAATGGCAGGGATTTTTGTGATACATATCTCATTGATTATCATCATCAGATGTCCACGAAATGTTACAATATTGCATTTCTAGATGAATCAATTTGCAGTTTTTTTGAGTTTTTTGCAAAGCGAAATTGGTAGTGTCTAGGGCCCAACTTCCAAGGAACGAGGCTAGGGCCCATATATCACTCATACCGGCACGATAAGTCGGTCCGTTATGACACGAGATACCGTAAAATCCGACTCTCCAACTCGAAAAAACAGCTTTTTTTCTTCTTCAGTTTTACTCTCTGAAGCAATAAATTTCATTTCATAATCCAAGATTTTATTTTGTTCATCATCTCTTGAACCCTAAACCCTCTTTCTCTGGTTCAAACAAATTCTTTCTAACCCTATCACTAATTCAGCTTCAAAATGCAAAATTATGTCTAAATATAGTCATTTTGGGGGGTTTTCATGTTAATTCCATCATTACTACTAACGATGACAATTCTTCTGTATTGGTGAAAAGGAAGTAAAAAAAGAAAAGAATAACCCATTTCTCAGATAGAAGAAATTGGTGTCAAGAAGAAGAATCAAAAACCCATTTCTCAGATAGCAGAAATTAGTGTCCAGAAGAAATTGGGCAAATGTAGTACTGGATTGTGCTGTTCATTCATTGCTGAACAAATGAAAGAAGAAAATCAACAATAGATTTCTTCTGAAGATGTAATAATGGAATCATCAGTTAAAAATTCTTCAGCAAAAGAAGAGGTATGTCAATTTCATTAATTCTTTAGCTTCCTCCATGTCTCAATAGGAAAATCTTGATGAATTCAGAAAGTGGTAGTAGTAGAATAGAAGTTAAGCAGGAGCAGGTCTTTCGAGTGAAATTTTTTATTACTGGTGATGCTTTTGTTGAGACTAAATCAATTTCTCAATCTCAGAATCTTGCTGAAATGAGCAATTGGGATCATTTTTTTTGACAAGAAGAAAACTACTACTTCTCAAGAGATGATGATTGCATGGTTCTGGTAAGATTGATTGGGGGAAATGGGTAGAATCCTTGGCCTCAGGTAGTGGTAGTGAAGGAATGGAGGGGGAAATCGGAAGTACTTGCATTGTTAATGGAAATATAAGGCAACCAGTGGAGAAATGTTCCGGTAGAAATTTGCAGAAATTTGGAGAATCCTCAGTTTTAGGTAGTGGTAGTGAAGGAATAGCGGCGGAAATCGGAAGTACTGGAATTGTTAATGGAAGTGGCTGTGGGAGGAAAGGAATGGCGGGCTTCATTGCTTTGGGTAAAGAAGGATTGGAATTTTCTCTGTCAACATAAGGCAACAAGTGGAGAAATGTTCCAGGAGAGAATTTACCGAAACAAACTTGAAGAAAGATGTGTTGAGCATGTTTGTTGAAGCTAGAAATATCTTTTATCTGAAGAAATCGGATGCAAGTCAGCGAAGTTATTCGAGGGAAGAAATGGAAGCACTGAGGTTTGTAAATTCATATCAGCGGCGGCAGATATGGCGAGAGATATGCATTGGGTTGGGTTCTATTATGGCCAAACAACCAAACCCTTTGGCAGAGGCTAGCAGAATAGTAATGCCATCACTAGGAAACAACAGCAGCATCACCAATGCGCACAACAGCAGCACCAACACCCAAAGAAACCTCCACAGCATCAGCATCATCAGCACAAAGAGAATGCCTCAATTCTAGGTAAGCCTTATTTTCCATTCTTCTAAATGGATGGTTGAAGTATTTTAGTCATCAAAGTAAAAATCTATGCTTACTGGATTTTTATATCTATTTTGTTATTCATCGTATGATGTTTGCTTTACGTTGCACCAAGTAGAAGTAGTTCATGCGTTGTGAGACATAATAGATTATTGGATATATGATATGTTAAGAGCTTCTTGCTCTGTTAAGTTAAGGACGGCAGTTTAGAGATTGTTAGAAAGAGGTAGAACAAGGGTTTTTGTGATACACAGATACCAATCTTTGGTCCTATCATGATATAATTATGCTATCAAACTTTGGTATCACCTAATTCCTCCTCACAAAACTCTAATTTCATTTTTCAACATGGATTGACAAAATATATACGGGGCAGTTGAAAGTACTTCGCAGACATGCCCAGCATATGATTTTTTTCCTCTTGGTTGTTTTGTCTTTGCTTCTGCTCTGCTTAGTGTTGTGTCAATTTGATAAGTTTCGTTTCTGTTCACAGTTGCTGCCACTGCTACGGGAAGAGCAATCCACTCGCGAATCAATATGAAGAATGCCACGAAGAAACTGTCCTTACATTCAATATGTACTAAGATACTACTCCATAAGTCATTAGACTCAAAAATTAGCCAGATACAACCACTTCAGGTACATATACATGATATGGTTACTGTTAGCCATTTTGACTTGTGAAAATAAGATACTCCTTAGTTATATAGCAGTATGAAAAATGGATGAAACTGTTAATGAACTCGTACATAAAATTACATGTATTCCTTACTTAAAATGAAACAAACCCTTTTTTTTTGTGTGTTCTTCACTTCCTTGAAGTTGATTGGCCAAACATTATATGTATAAATAGTTAAAAACTTGTTTTAATAGGTGAACTATATTTGTTTGAATTCTGGTGATAATGAGCATATTATATGGAGTGGTTATCAATTTGGAGTCTTTTCTGTGGCTTATGCTGTGAATAGGATAAGAACGAGACAACCCATCTTGCATTGGTATTATAAGATTTGGAATGCTTGTGTGCATCCTTCTACAGCTTGTAATATCTGTAAGATTACGGGAGGTGCTTGTGCTAATGATGATAACATGAATAAGAGGGGATTTAAGTTAGCTTCAAGATGTTATATTTGCCATAATGACCAGGATACTATGGAGCATTTGCTTTGGCATTATGATTTCAGTCGGCTCTTATGGGATTGGTTAGAAGGTATTATCTCATTCCTAAATCCTTTATCTTTTGCAGATGTGCTTTCTTTGGTAAAATGTAATAGTCCATGGTGAGAGAAGTTTGGCAAATTGCTGAATTTTGTACTAATGCAGAAATTTGGATTTTGAGGAACATAATTGTGTTTAACATTGACTGACTCATGACTATAGTACTATATGACTTAAACATTCTTAAGCAGTTTAACATTGCTTATAGAAAGTTGAAGATGCCTAAAGCTGTTAAATGTCAGTTCAGGTTGCCTGAGATAAATATGTTGTTTTTGCACTGTGATGGGCCTCCAGGGGTAATCCTGGTATGGCTGGGTATGGGTCTATTGACAGATGTCATAATGGTGATTTTGTGATAGCTGAAGCCGGAGGAATCGTTGTCGCAACAAATTATGTTGCTGAGAGTAGAGTGCTACTTCAGACCGAGTCAGTATGGCATGTATAAGATCTTTGGAATGGGCAATTGCAAATCTCTGGAATGGAGTGCTACTTCAGACTGACCTCAAAAACTGTCGTACAAGGTTTGTGGAATAATAAGTTGCCCTGGATTTTCTGGTCGAGATGACTTTGGTGCAAGTCACCACTGGTGCAGCTTCAATTCAGACATGGTTTCAGGGAAATTAACTTCAGTGCTGATACTTTAGTGGAAAAAGGTGCGAGTTTGAATGGCAGACAGTTGATAGTATATGACTAGAGACCAAGTTTTTGTAACTCGTCTTGAAACTCCGTATTTATTTTGGTTTCAGGCATTGCTACGTCACATTTAGATTGCTAGTAAATTTAACATAATGGTCTTATTGTTGAAAGATTTGTCGTTGTAAACTTTACTTCAGAATTGAGATGTTGAAATACAAAGAAGAAGAAAAAAATGGAAGTATTTAGAATCTAACTTTTTTTAGATTTGAGACGTTGACATTATTCAGATTTGAGATGTTGACATTATTTTTTAGCTCTAAAGATGGTTTAACATAATGGTCTTATTGTATTTACCCAGCAGTTATTTTGGTTGGTTTTGTATATTTTGTTGTCGTATTCCATCAAATTTTTCACTTTCCATTCATCAATCATAATGTTAGCATTACATAATTTGGCTAGGCCGCGTTACATTCAATAGTTATACTCAAATGCAAAAAATAAAACATTGAGTAATACACTTAAATAGTCAAGCTTGGTTGAAAATCTCAATAAACTCTCTCGTGATCCAATAGTATTTTTCATGCTTAAATTCTTTACAACAAATAGCTTGGTATCGGACAAAAGCCAAGGCGTCCTAAAAAAACAAGAAGCCTATTATTGGGGCGTCACATTCTATTAGAGGGGCGTCACCTAATAGGACAAAAACGGATCACCCATAAGTAATTTCAAAAACCCCTTATCTAAAATAATTGTATAATGACTAAACAACCCTTATTTAGTTTATGTTAATTTTATTTAATTACGTAAAAATACAAAAAATTTAGTTTTTCGCATCGATTTAAGATTGGGTTCGTCATAACCAACCGTAAGACAAATTTACGGTTAGGTAAGGATGAAGTCCCAATCGTAACCAAGGAAATTACGGTTAGGTGAGGATGAAGTCCCAACCGTAATTAAGGAAAATTGGGAGAAAATTTATTTACGTTTTGGTTGTTATATTTTCCAACCGTAAAAGTTTCTATTTGTATTTGAGAATTTTACTCTACCAAAACACATCTGCAGATGCTAATTTATCGCGAGTCTATCACATAAACAAAATATTGGTCGGTTTCTTAGGGAAATTCAAAATAAATCCTTAGTCCCGCATGAATAGGAAGTGGGTAAATCTCCACCCCGATTTATCCTTTGCTACAAAATCTCAACAAATCCCCACTTTCCCTATTTAACTTAACAAATCTTAACAAAACTAATCTAAATCTTAACAAATTTTTATTTATTTTCCTTTCAACCGTAAATTACTAATGCATAAGATTTTTTACGGTTAATTTATTTAGAATAAAAAATAAACCAACCGTAAACCCTGTAACACTTCTCTAAAAAAAATTGTAGTTCAGAATTTTTTACGGTTAGGTTTAATAAAAGTCGAACCCAACCGTAAGTGAATATGCAACCATAAAATTTACCCTATTTCAACCAATTTAACCATATTATCCCATGATTTATGATTATAAAGATTTCAATTGAAGTTGAGAATAACATGAGGAACTAGATTTAGGTTTTGATTTTAGGTGGAGGGTAATTTAGATATTTGTTATTGTATCAAGCTACCCCATAACCAATTTTTTAGTCACTAAGAATCTATGTGAAGCCCCTTTATTGGAATGTGAAGCCCCAATAATAGGTTTTAAAAACAAACCAAGGTTAAGTTAGTATTTTATTCAAAATTTACTTGATTAAGAAACATTTGCACATACTCACTCTATTGAAAAATGACATTTCGGGATTGATCGCCTTCACCCATGACAATTGCACCCTAAAAACTTCCATTTCTAGGTAAATCTCCTTGAACCTTTCCTATACTTGGTTCATTGATCCTCCATTTTCATTAGCATCCATTGCAACAATGACCATAAATATACGGTTCCATTAAGAATCATCACTTTCTCCCACGTTAATGCCTTGATTTCATCATGCTTTCTCACTGTGAGCGCCGGTCTTACGATTGCCATATCTTCTTCGGTAGTGTACGGAGTAACCATTCTTTCTTTTTTTTTTTGAAATTTCATGTTTCATGTGATTTGCTATCTACAAATTCATGTTTCATGTGATTTGTTAATGTTCAAAGAAATCCTTCTTTTCTTGTGAAAGTAAGGTCGCTCTTGTTGTTCTTTCGGGAATGACATTTTATGGGGGAGAGTTCTTAATTGAACTTGTGCTTAATCGCCAAATCTTTGTGGGGAGTGCGGCTGTGGAATTTTGTAGGAGTTCTCTTGTATCTTTATTAACTCCTTGATGAATGCATTTAATTTCGGCTATATGATTGCATCTAAACAAGTTGATATGTTATTCTCTTTTGGTCATGAAGTGTCTCTATGGAAATTTCATTAGGATCCCACTAGTTTTCGTACCTTTGCCAATTTTTATTGACAAAAAGAGGGAGAATTAATGTGTAGTTCACACTACAAATACATATGGTTTACGGATCAATATGTAAGGGGGATGGTTTTCATGTGAGATGAAGTATTGACTAAGGGGGAGTGATACATATCACCATAGTATTATTGTCAAAGTTGTGATACAATTGGACTTTGATGTTGTGTAATAATACTATGACATTGTATAACAATGATTGAGAGCAACTGTTTTCTCATTGTTATAGCTACGGATCTTCAACAATATCGATGCTGAGTTGAACACGTTCAGAATCATTGCAGTACTTGGAAGTGATGAAGATTTCAAGTAATGTTGAAGAACTAAGGAGATCAAGCATTTGGATGAGAAGCTACAAAGTTTATTTATTTTGTAATCCATACGTATTGATAGTTTTGTCACTAAAATTGTCAAAGGGGAGATTGTTAGAAACCTTTCTCGGTCAAACTTGCAAGCGTTGCTATCTTAAGCTTGTTTGTCAAATTTAGTTGCCAAAATTATAAGTCTTAATTTCTAGTCTACATATATCTAAGTCTCGAATTAGGATAGAAAGTGCAGTTGAGCTTAGACTTCACGGCGTTCATCTATTGAAGACAAATAACTACTAAGCGGAGCTTGTGGAACTTCATCGACAAAAGGTATGTGGAGACTTGAACTCATCTATACTCTAAAGTCTATCTACTCTATCTCATATTTGAGACAAAATTCGTATAGCTATATAGACTTCAATTATGCACATTTGATATTTCGAGCTGAGTTTAACTCGCTTATATATTTCTCGAAATATGTGTTGGTAAGCTTTCTCTTTAACCAAGTTCATCTTATATTCTTGACGAAAGTCAAAAGATGATCATGTGAAAATCGTCTGGTAATATTTTACATGATTTGTGTGAGACAGTCATTTGATGTAGACTCGGAATGTTTCGTATTGATCATTCGATCACTTGAAAATTGCTTTGAAGCTAATAGTTTGTGTGAGACAGCTATTCCCGTCTTCCAAGAATGTTTCAATGGTTGAAATGAGAGTTTGGAACAATTGGATTTAAGCATAGTATGCGTACTTGCATATATGTAATCCATGTCCGGGAACCATAGTATGCATACACTTATGTGTACTTGTTGGTTTGTGAAAGTCCGGGAACCTTAAACGCATACCGGTACGCTTACTGGCGTAAGGTTCAGGTCCAGGAATTTCTGCTGAGTTTGGAGGTATGTGTACATGTTCGCATACTGACGAACCCATACTTAGTCCGGCCACTAAGGAATGCGTACCCGTTTGAATACCTAAGTGGATAATGTTCTAAAATCGGTTTGTTCATGAACTAATACATTTATTTATATAATAAGGAATGCAATATTTTGCAAACTGTGGCTATAATGTTCATGACTCGATTCGAGTGAATCAAAATCGATTTTGCTTCAATTGTGTCTTGTATACTTATATGATAATATAAACAATTGAATAACTCTAAAAATAGTTTCATTTGAGTCATTTGAACTAGCTATGATTAAGATGAATATGGTTGATATGAAAGTGTTCATATGGCTAACTTCGGTTAACTATTGTTGAGCCAACAAGGTGTACACGTTTAGGTACGGTTACTCATATCTAAATGAATGTACATTTCATTTGTGTATTACAAGCTAATTTCGATCTAACGGTTGAAAGATATTAGCTTGAGACTATTCAGGTTTTCATCTAACAATGAATATTGAATGCTTTGTTACCAAGGTAACATTGATTGCAAACTCTGATTTGAAGACTATATAAAGGAGAACTCTAGCAACTGGGAAACCTAATCCTCACACCTCGTGTGTGATACTAGTTGCGACTAGATTCGATTCTCCTTTAACCTAAGGTTTTTTCACGAAACCCTGTAGGTTAACGACTTAAAGACTTCATTGGGATTGTGAAGCCAGAACCAACTATTTTCTCTATAGTTGCCTGATCTGATCTTGTTATTTTCTATCGGGATTGAGTACTATATTCTCTAAGATTGGCTCTAGATTTAATCTCCGGTAGGCAAGATAAAAAGTAGTCACAAACATCTTCGTCTCATCGTTTGGGATTCCACAATATCTTGTTTCGCTACCATACAATTAAGATTATTGTGAGGTGGTTGATATTTCTAGGATGTTCTTCGGGAATATAAGTCCGGTATATCAATTGGTTCATGTTCACCTTGATTTATCAACAGACGGAACAAAACTCATAGGTTTATCTGTGGGCGCACCCGTTTGCATACTTAAGTAGGTTACATTCTAAAATCGGTTTGTTCATGAAATAACACATTTATATATTAAGGAATGCAATATTTTGCAAACCGTGGCTATAATGTTCATGAAATTATTCAAGTGAATCAAGATCGATTTTAATTCAATTGTGTCTACTTGTGTATGAATTATTCGACGATTACTTATCTCCTAACTCAATACTACCAATATAACAATCAATAGACTAATCTATTATGCATCCCAAATCAGTCTAGGAATCACTCATAAACCCTAGATACTGTAAAGACAAACGATGATGATAAAAACTCCGAATAGATTTGTACATCTAATAAAGTTTCACGCTAGCACATTGAATTCATCCTTAATAAATGGAAATTAGTAACACATGAGTTTACTAAAACTCATGAAAAATAAATGAAATATGAGAAGAAAATACGTTACAAAATACCAAGGTTTCCCCCTAATGGGTAAACCCTAATTCCTTGCTCCTAGCTTTTTCTCTTCTTTTGATGTAAAACACCTCTTTTCTCTTTCAGGAATTCTGTCGAACAGGCTGTGTGTATGAACTCGGGTTGAGGAGATGTTTCTGTAGGTGTTTATGCACCCCTATTTATATACTTTTACTCCTCCAAATTCGAATCCGATAAACACTGATTCACACCAAACCGACTTAGATACTAAAACGCGGATTATTCTTCACCGTTCATCTCATAAATCGACGACAACAAGGTCACTTGGTGACTGCTTTGCCAACTGCAACCTAATCAAAAACTCTTTCTCTAGCTGAATTATCTCGCAAGTCTTCAGTTTAGATAACTACGCAAGCTTCCTTAATCGACATGGACTCTTATTATCTCCTCTTAATCCTCACCACTCATCTTCATTCAATAGCAAAGAACGAGTTCTTTATTCCCTGGATTTTCGTTGTAATACTCGCCAAAACCAGATCACTTGAGCTCGAACTTCCTTGTCTTATCTTCTAACCAGCTCAATACCCATATCGGAACCACATGAACCATATCTAGATATACGTTGTGGTGCAACTTGGTCACTATATCAACGGAAAGCAACCACCATTCCCTGTTATTCCACTTGTTTCATCAAATCATCCAGCAGCTCGAAATTCACCTTCTCTGTGTCATTCCAGCGAGCAACCATTTCTTATACAACTCCAACAAACTTGAGCACGATCAATCAAACTATCACAGCTAACTCCATCTTCGTCAATGGAAGCAGCATATTACTTCTCCGTCTCATCTATGGCATCATCATCTCTCATCATCACTTCATCGACAAAGACATCAATGTTCAATGGGATTCCATACTCCGTCGTTCTCAGCAGCTACCACTGAACTATGATCATTATGATCATCATCGGCTCAATTCTATTCTCTCTATCGTGACTGCGATCAATCACTTCTCTGTCGATTTCTTCCATCATAAACTCACTGTAATCAGTCCTTTGTTCTTTTCATCTCCTTCGTATCCCATTGGCAGCAGTAACACAAAAACCGTCACTATCATCAGCGGCATAAAGCTTAACCGGAACTTCCCTGAACTCGTCGGACATGCATAATAGGTAGATGCCTTTAGTATTTGAATTATGACTCCCCCAGTAAATGACTCGACTGCTTTTAGCAGTTCCTTTGAAACAATCTGCCCCTTAACAGAGTTACACCCCTTTAACGGACCCTGAGGTGCCAATAGCTTTTGTCTTGGAAAATGACCATTTTCCCCTTTTTATCTTCCAAGTTCTTGTTTTACTCGTAACTTCTTTATACGAACTCGGAATGACTTCGTTCTTTTGTCATTGACTTCGTCTTCTCCTCCTCTACAAAATGATGACTAGAAATATTCAATTTGAACGAGTTCCACTGGGTCTTTGGCCCTTCTTCACTTGTGACTTCACTTTTGTAGCTATTTTTCTCTTCTTTTCGGATGATTCTCCTAATAAAAGACATAAATTAGAAAACAATCATAATACAAGGTAATATGCAATAAACATAGCTAAAACAAGTATGGAATTGACACATAAAACATGTAAACAAAGCACTTATCAAATTCCCCCACACTTGGCTTTTTCTAGTCCTCGAGCAAACTACCTAACTTAAAACAAAATACAACAACTCTATTTCGCCGAGGATACGGTTGCACTTAGCATGTGCAACATGCCTTTAAACCCCTAGGTGTCCCTCGTGGACGAGTTATAGTCTCGTGAGGGTTTACCAGAGATATACCCACAAAATCTTCTCCAACTTCAAAGCGTTCCAGCTTCCCTAGCATCCAAAGAGCTATGAGGACATAGAGTTTTCGCATGCTAGTAATAAGAAGTTAGAAATACCAAAGAACATATTCTCATTCTTAAATGTTGAGTGAGAAATAACCACACCATAATGACAGAACGCGTGTTTGAGAGTGATCAATAAGCATTTCGCCTCGACTTCTGCCTCACTTAAAAGGATTTTATGATAATTGCACTCAAAAAGACGGCTTTTTATGGGTCTCACATGTATGCAGATAGGAATAAAGAGAGAAATCCTACACACGTTGAATGGTGGGAAGGAAACCTTTCGAAATAATTTCTGGAGACTCCACAAAATCGTGGAAAATAAAAGACTTTTTCTGATGATCTCTAAGAAAGGAAATCAACCACTATTAAGGATGAGAGTACTTACCACCTTCACATCCGATTGCAATGATGATAACACCACTCTCACAACATCCAATAGAAACGTCTTCGATCGGCTCGTTTTCTTCATCTTCTTGGTCTTCGTCGTCGGTCTTCAACTGCTGATGATGATAAAATCTTGAACTTCATAGAACTTTGACAATTTGTAACTCTTTTCCTCAATTTCCTTGTTGCTTAAAACTTCCTTATAGATTTTTCTTCCCCGTGGCCTTATTGAACGAATAACAACCTAAATGCAAATCTTTTTGTATTTTCTTTTCTTTTCTCCTTTTTCTTTTTCTTTTTCTTTTTTTTTTCTATTTTTTTTTCTTTTTGTATTTTGTATTTATTTATTTTTTAACAAAAAGATTGCAACTACAAAAATAATAACGAAATTAAAATAACATGGCTATGAAATAATTACTTTACCATTTTGATCTTCACAACTTGTATTGTCTTTGTATCTTAAACTTCAATAACTCTCATCTTTTGATTTTTTTCGCTCTTGTAAATAAGTCTTCAACTTGGATATAAAAATCTTCTCATTGTATGTTGCTTTACTTGGATATGAAATTTTCTCTTCCTTGTATTGTTGCTTGTAAACCTCAAACTTCTTCAACTTTCCTCGTAGATTTTGATGTCGCTCCTCTTGTTGATGATGATGGTGTTTCTATGGACCTGTTGTTGGCGAGAGAGAGAATGGTGCTAACTGCAAATCAAACTACAAGAAGGTGGTTTTCGTCTATAGACGTCACCCTCATGATTGACAAAATTAGCACTCAAGAGATCAAAAATAGTGCTTATATTAGTGGGAGGTTGGGTAGCTCACCATTCTACCCGGAATTAACGTACGGTGACACACACTCAAAATAAAGCTCTTTAGTCAGCTACAAAGAAATTTGGTATGGTGCCTCTGTTGATTTGAAAATAGGTAGTCTCCACTAATGATTGATCAGCAACTCTAATAATGCATTTCTCCCTGCTCCTAATTTGCATCACCGGCATGATTAAATCCATTATTTAACACTCTAACAATTAAGAAATCCGAATGTAGTTCCCTAACACTTCCAAGTTCAGTTATGTCGGTCAGAATATCTATGTAAACATACCTAGAAGTATGCTAGTGACTCTAAAATCTCTACAAGTTGGAGGTCTTATTCAAATATATACAAAAAAATTGAAAATTTTGACTCAAAAAGGCTAAAACTCTATATGCAAAAGACTCCCCCACACTTAAACTTCACATTGTCCTTAATGTGTAAAACCCAAAATCTGAATTCGACATAACAACAGACAAAACGCAAAAACTGTGCAAATTGGTAAGGAATTTGGAAAAACTTCATTTCACAAAAGTTGTTTATATACGTGTTTTCTACAAAGTCTCAGAAGGGCACAGTGTTTAGATAAACGGTCTGACAGTTATGGTCTCTGGACTGAACTACATGCAGTCTGAATTTTTCTGACGAAAAGGTATTCGTTATAATTATCCTCTAAAATAGATTCCGGACTCTATGAAATTAAGCATGGGGATGAAAATATGATATGAAAACAAAAATAAATAAATAAAAGGGTTTAAGATACAAAACCTATGGGTTGCCTCCCATTTAGCGCTTGGTTTAAAGTCGTCAGCCTGACTCTTTTGTTATCGTCCATATACCAACAATCTGGTAGTCTGCCCCAAAAAAATCTGCAGTTCTAGTAACAAATTCACATAATTATTAGCATAACATATAAATAATGAAATTTTTATAGCTTGAAAGCTTCCCCCACACTTAGTCCTTTCTACACTCGAAAGTGGATAAAGAACATAAAATAAGGGAACTTCTATAGGTTCTTCTTGCTGAACCTGCATTGTGCTAGAATCAAACACATCAAGTGGTGGATGATTAGAAGTAAAATAATCCTTAAGAATTTTATAATCACAAATACTCAATCTTAAGTGATGTGGATCAAAAGATTCAGAAATATGTAAAGGATTAGACAAACCTTCCACAATCTCTCGTATTACAGGATCCTCATCATTCTTAAAGAATTGCAATGAATTATTTACCTCGTGTGTATCGTGGTCCTCTATCAAATTGTTTAGCCATTCTTCGTAAGTTTCTGCTCAATCAAAATCAAAATCTCAGCATCATTATAATCCTTGGCAAGTTCAATTGGGTCTTCCACAACTTCAACCAATTTGGTTTCATTCTCAATCTCTATTTCTTCAACAAACTCGTCATCAGAATCATAATCATCTCCTAGAAATTCTAGTTCATTGGTGCAAATCCTAAAATCATTATTTGAGTACGTTACACCATTTATAACAACGGTTATGTCATATTCATTCTCCTCCTTTTGAATAGGCGAGTGATCGTTATTATGATCCGGAGTTGAAATAACATTACCATTATTGCAAGGATTTTCCAAAGGTTGCTCATCTTCATCAGAGTATTCGGCAACCTCATAATCTTCAATATCCCAATGACGTTGAAGTTCCGTTCGTATTACCTTATTAATTTCTTTGAGAGTCTTTGCTGATGCTCCAGCTTCTTCTAACTGATCATATTGCTTAGAAAGTTTTCTGATATTAATACGTTTCTTCCATTATTCACGAAGAAATTTTCAGACCGTATCTCTTCTTTTGACATAAATGAAGATAGAACATGATAAAGAGGAGTAGGTCTTTCCAAACTTTTACGTCATCTGCACATTACTAGAAAACAACTGATCAGAAGTATAACTATCCTCCATCCCTGTGATTGCTCACTTACATACCCGTCATAAGGTTGTTGATATGTATGAGAGTATCCATAAGGCTCCGTAGGGTATGGTTGGTAGTTGTTATATGAATGAGATTGAAATCCAAATTGATTACCACTATAATATGATGATTGGTCTTGTGATCCGTACATGTTATGTCCGTAAGGAAACATGACGACTCACAAGAACACAAAAAAAAATCTAAAAACAAAAAACAAGCTAAAAAAATAACAAATCAATTAACAACCGCTCCCCGGCAGCGGCGCCAAATGATGCGTGTCGTAACCACAACAAATTAATCAAGATAGTTCCCACTAATTAACTGGTAATATAGCGGAGTAAGGATCGTTCCCACAGAGAGCTGTGTAATCGATAGGTTATTTAGTTCAACAAAATAAGATAAAACACAAAGGGGGATTGTTTTGAAGTGAAATAAAAAAAATAAAAAATAAAAGAAAGATATGATCAAGGTATCCTTCGCCGTTACCAAGCGATGACTGGATTAGTATACTTATCTATCTTCGTTAGAACCATTCATCACCAATCGTAGAATAACAACTAGCTCAGTGTTATCCCCAAAACTCCTTATTACCACGGATACGGAAGCTCTCCAATATCATATTCTATCCAACCGAACCACCAAGTAGTAGCTCACTCAAGGTGTAATGACCAAACGCTTAGGCTTTGTGAATTAGGTTGATCCCAGTAGTTAAAATCTTAGCTCAAGGTCCACTTGCTGGTGTTGTCTTCACTCGCAATTGCTCCACATAATCCCTCTGCAAGGTCTCGCGATTTCTACTTGTGTATGAATTATTCGACGATTACTTATCTCCTAACTCAATATTAGCAATAGAACAATCAATATACTACTCTAGTATGCATCCCAAATCAGTATAGGAATCACTCATAAACCCTAGATACTGTAAAGACAAACGATAATGATAAAAACTCCGAATAGATTTATACATCTAATAAAGTTTCACGCTAGCACATTGAATTCATCCTTAATCAATGGAAATTAGTTACACATGAGTTTACTAAAACCCATGAAAAATATATGAAATATGAGAAGAAAATACGTTAGAAAATACCAAGGTTTTCCCCTAAGGGGTAAACCCTAATTCCTTGCTCCTAACTTCTTCTCTTCTTTTGATGTAAAACACCTCTTTTCTATTTAAGGAATTCCACAGGTTGTGTGTATGAAATCGGGTTGAGGAGATGTTTCTGTAGGTATTTATGCGCCCCTATTTATATACTTTTACTCCTCCAAATTCGAATCCGATAAACACTGATTCACACCAAACCGACTTGGATACTAAAACGCGGATTATTCTTCACCGTTCATCTCATAAATCGACGACAACAAGGTCACTTGGTGACTGCTTTGCCGACTGCAACCTAATCAAAAACTCTTTCTCCAACTGAATTATCTCGCAAGTCTTCAGTTTAAATAAATACGCAAGCTTCCTTAATCGACATGGACTCTTATTAGCACCTCTTAATCCTCACCACTCATCTCCATTCAATAGAAGCAACGAGTTCTTTATTGTAGGAAATACCATTAGGTCCTAGAAATAATATATTAGAGAGAGTCTAGTCCAGTTGATCCGATCAAGCTGTACATTTGGTCCTTTTTGGTAAAATATATTATAGTTTGGTCCTAGAAATTATGGTTTGGTCCTCAGGTGATGTAAATGTCATTGTGTGGTGGCGTAAATACCCTTTTGGGGCCACATATATAGACAAAATCACTAAAAATATTTCATTCTTAGATTTATATTCTCTCTCCTCTTTATTTTCAGATTTATTTTTTCTCTATTAATTTTTTCAGATCTAGTTTCTCTGTTCTTGATTTTCTTTCTCCGTTTTTCCGCTAGTGTTTGATTTTTAATGAAGATGATGGTGTTGAAGATGAAGATGACGAAGAATCATATAAAGATTATGAAAACGATTTAAGATGAAGATGCATTTTTGATTTCTTTGCTCTTGTTGAAAGACGAAGACGAAGATGAAGATGCGTTTTTGATGTTTCTCCGGTGTTGAAGACGAAGATGATGATTTTTTGTTTGCTGCTCGTGTTGAAGATCTCGATTTGTTGATGTTTTTCGTGTTGATGATGATTTATGTTTGTTGCTCGTGTTGAAAATCTCGATTTGTTGATGTTTTTCGTGATGATGATGTTTGCTGCTGCTGTTGAAGACGTCGAAGAAGATGAAGATGATGATGCTGATGTTTTTATATGGAGTTCATTCCAGAAAATGAAGTCTGGTTTGTATATGTTTTTATATGGACTTCATTTCTAGAATGAAGTATTTTTTTAGGTTTTTATATGGACTTCATTTGGAATGAAGTATGTTTTTTAGGTTTTTATATGGACTTCATTTTCGGAGGAAGTGAAGTCGAGTGAAGTCTTTTTTTTAGGTTTTTATATGGACTTCATTCCAGAAATGAAGTCTGTTTTTTTTAGGTTTTTATATGGACTTCATTTCTGGAATGAAGTCTGTTTTTTTTAGGTTTTTATATGGACTTCATTTCTGGAATGAAGTCTGTTTTTTTTAGGTTTTTATATGGACTTCATTTCTGGAATGAAGTCTTTTTTTTAGGGAATGAAGTCTGTTTTTTTTAGGTTTTTATACGGACTTCATTTCTGGAATGAACTGCTACAAGAAAATAAGTAAAAATTAATACGAAATGGTACTTTTGTCAGTTTAATATTTTTAAATAATTATGGACCAAACAGTTAAGGCGTTTTCCTAAAGGACCAAATAGACATGGGCCCACCTAAAAAAGGACCAAACGATATTTTTCCCTTCTTTATTCCCTGGATTTTTGTTGTAATACTCTGCCAAAACCAGATCAGCTTGAGCTCGAACTCCCTTGTCTTATCTTCTAACCAGCTCAATACCCATATCGGAACCACATGAACCATATCTAGCTACACGTTGTGGTGCAACTTGGTCACTATATCGACGGAAAGCAACCACCATTCCATGTTATTCCACTTGTTTCATCAAATCATCCAACAGCTCGAACTTCACCTTCTCTGTGTCGTTCCAGGAGCAACCGTTGCTCATACAACTCCAACAAACTTGAGCACGATTAATCAAACTATCACAGCTAACTCCATCTTCGTCAATGGAAGCAGCATATTACTTCTCCGTCTCGTCTATGGCATCATCATCTCTCATCATCACTTCATCGACAACACATCAACGTTCAATGGGATTCCATACTCCTTCGTTCTCAGCAGCTACCACCGAACTATGATCATTATAATCATCATCGGCTCAATTCTATTCTCTCTATCGTGAATGCGATCAATCACTTCTCTGTCGATTTCTTCCATCATAAACTCACTGTAATCAGTCCTTTGTTCTTCTCATCTCCTTCGTATCCCATTGGCAGCAGTATCACAAAAACCGTCACTATCATCAACGGCATAAAGCTCAAACCGGAACTTCCCTGAACTCGTCGGACATGCATAATAGGCATATGCCTTTAATATTTGAATTATGACTCCCCCCAGTAAATGACTCGACTGCCTTTAGCAGTTCCTTTGAAATAGTCTGCCCCTTAAAAAAGTGACTCCCCTTTAACGGACCCTGGGGTGCCAATAGATTTTGTCTTGGAAAATGACCATTTTCCCCTTTTGATCTTCCAAGTTCTTGTTTTACTCGTAACTTCTTTATACGAACTCGGAATGACTTCGTTATTTTGTCATTGACTTCGTCTTATCCTCCTCTACAAAATGATGACTAGAAATATTCAATTTGAATGAGTTCCATTGGGTCTTTGGCCCTTCTTCACTTGTGACTTCACTTTTGTAGCTATTTTTCACTTCTTTTCGGATGATTCTCCTAACAAAAGACATAAATTAGAAAACAATCATAATACAAGGTAATATGCAATAAACATAGCTAAAACAAGTATGGAATTGACACATAAAACATGTAAACAAAGCACTTATCAAATTCCCCCACACTTGGCTTTTTCTAGTCCTCGAAAACTACCTAACTTAAAACAAAATACAACAACTCCATTTCGCTCGAGGATACGGTTGCACTTAACATGTGCAACAGGCCTTTAAACCCCTAGGTGTCCCTCGTGGAAGAGTTATAGTCTCGTGAGGGTTTACCAGAGATATACCCACAAAATCTTCTCCAACTTCAAAGCGTTCCAGCTTCCCAAGCATCCAAAGAGCTATGAGGACATAGAGTTTCTGCATGCTAGTAATAAGAAGTTAGAAATACCAAAGAACATATTCTCATTCTTAAATGTTGAGTGAGAAATAACCACAACATAATGAGAGAACGTGTGTTTGAGAGCGATCAATAAGCATTTCACCTCGGGTTTTCGATGGGCCATCATTCTTAGATGGGCAAACGGGAGTTTTGGAAAGTGGGATGAGGGTTTTTCGAGTCCAAATAAGCTGGCGGCTCAGTTGGAGACGACCAACTCACACAGGGACGAGCTTCGGTTCATATGAGAAGAAAATAGACAACACTAATACTTACTTAGTTAAACAAGCAACATCACCATGGACTATATTTTTTCTGTTGTATATCATATAAGAAAATTTTAGAATCTAAGAAAGCCAATATAGATCATTCATGATAGAAGTTTCATCATAAAACCTCATTCATCAGTAGAAAAAAGAAAAGAAGAAGAAGAAGAAGAGAAGAAGTACACATGAGAAGAAAAGAGACAACACTAGTACTTACTTTGTAGAACAAGCAATAACACCATGGACTAGATTTTTTCTGTTGTACATTAAAAATGTGGGGGTACCAAAATAGACCACCAACTTTTTGTTAGGCAATCTGTATGGACAAACTCAACACAATTCCGAGAGTTCAACTCAATCAAGGAATAATGTCTAGAGTTATATCTCTCTTTATCTCTCAATTAGAACTCATAGAGAACCAAGTCCGTGAACCTAATTACAAAGAGATTACTTGGACGGTACCAAAGGCCAATGTTCAAAATTTAAGAAAGCCAATATAGTCTATTAGTTAATGATAAACTAACCCGTATTTAGTTAGCTAAAATGAAGATTATTTTATTTTATTTTATTTTGCGAAGAAATATATCAGTTGTCTGCTCTCATGGAATGAAAAAATTATATTATTTCCTTGAGATTGGAATACCCTAAAGCACTTGAGATATAAGGATCATTCGTACAATTAGGATGAAAAATATAGAATCTTCATGAACTATAACACTCTAAAGAAAATGAGATAAATCTTATTTTGTTACGTTATATAAGGCAACACCACTTATTACATTGTTGAATTGTTTCCTTATATAGTACCAGTCAATGATTGGATCATCACAACTAGTATAGTTGAGTGAAGCAATACTCAATCTTTGTTGCCTAATGGTACAATTTAAAAGTTACATGAACTCTGTAAGAGCCAAGAGCTAATCAAACTTTGTTAAATTCTTATAAACTTTATGCAAACGGTTATCCTACAGAATCTCACTATGGGAATGAAATGCATCTACAAATTGCCTCTAATGAATATAAAAGAAATCACATTATAGAATATGAGAATTATTAGATTGAATCACAAGAATTTGATGATCAGGGTAATTGTAGGGGAGAAAATGTGGGGGGAAATGTATTTTGACCAGGTCAATGAAGACTTGAACCTTTTTTTCTTGTTGCAAAATATTAGCAACATCGATGATCTGTTACTAAATTAGAACCAGAAAACAAAACCAACCAATAATATCTAGTTAGGATAGGGGTATCCCTGTAATTAGTAACAACCTAGCAACAAAAATGGCACATTTGCGAATATATTTTTTTAACAATGGCAGCCGCCGTTGCGAATCGCCGTTGCTGACTGTGATTCACAACAGAGCTAATGAAGTTGCTAAAAATTGCGACAGGGTGTTTTGGAATGGCAAAAGCCTGTTGCGACCCCGGTCAGCAACAACCAGAGTAGGTTGTTAAATCCTTAAAATGGTGTAGTGAATCTTAGCATGCTAAAGGTGATTTTTTTCCCTGGTTAGCGGTGCTAATTTGCTTCTTGGCTTCTCACGTTCCAACACATTCTCTACAGAATATCATTTTAAGCAATACTTCTGTTGCAGACACCAGTTATACTTACCAAAAAGCATTACAGACATACGTTCAGGTACGTGGCCTCTCTCCTTCTACCTACAACGTCGAATTTACGTCCCCCCATCCCATGCTCTCTCTGGCGGTTTTGACGCAGTGATGAAGCAGATTCCCATCCAACACCTCATGTCTGAACGAGACTCAGCATTATGACAGTGCAACAGAATACAACATGCACAAGTTTTCATCCTAGCCATACCTATTAGTGGTCTTAACCAAAACCTTGTACCTAGACAATTCGTGGTCATGGTTAGTTATCGACTTGGCATTCCTCTTTTCCTTGCGGATGTCCATCTAGTCAGTAATTGGGAATATGGACGTTTTTGGTGATCACGCATCGCATTGTGCTAAAGATGTGGTGATCAAGTTTAGACATGATTTAGTCAGAGATGTTGTTGCAGACATGTGTGTCAAGGCGTGTGTTTCGGAACGTAAATAAGTCGTTTTGGGATTCTTAACCGAAAACAACCTTGAGTTGAACCCGGCTGATATTCTTGTTTATAATTGGGAGAACGGTCACGATGTATGTCTAGACGTTACGTACGGGTGTTTCACCTTTCACCGGTGGTGGTGTTTGCACTTTCATTCGGGTCATGCCATTGCCGTTGCAGTTACTCGCAAGAAAACATAAATATCTAGACAAGTGTGTTGCTCATGGCTATGGATTTGGTGTTCTAATTTTTCCGACTCTTAGCGAGCTTGGTGAAGATACATTAAACCTCTTTAAAGGATTGCAAAATTTCCTCAAAAACAATGATGCAAATAGTAAGGCAGGTAGCTTTTTTTTCATAGACTAGGGGTTGCCATTCAAAAGGGTGTAGGAGCTCAGCTTGTCGCGAGACTTCCATCCAGCTTCACGTAAAAACTTTGTTCTATCACTATGGATTATAGTTGGTACGATTTTTTCTCCCACTTAGTAGGAAAATAATAGACAAAACACAAATGAGTATTATATACATATATATAGGGCCACAAATTATTTCTGTGATTGGGGGCATATTAGAATATGGGCATCCAAATCAAAAGGCAATGAGTGGAGTGGCCTAAGGACTATAAACCACAGGATCTTAGATAACCCAGACAATGTGGGACTAATAATCTCAACACGCCCCATCACGTGTAGCCTTGTTGGGTTTAACACGTGGACAATAAATCATGTAATGCGGAGTTAAGGTGCGGTCAAATGACTCGACACAAATAGCCTGCTCTGATACCATGTTAAACTTTGTGGTCATCCAACTCAAAACCAATTGGCAATGAGTGGAGGGGCCCTATAGATTACAAACCGCAGGATCTTAGATTGTCTAGACAATGTGGGACTAATAATCTCAACACGCCCCCTCACGTATAGCTTCGTTGGGTCTAACACGTAGACAATTAAATCGGGTGACTCGGATTATAGGCGCGGTCAATGACTCATCGCAAATAGCATGCTCTGATACCATGTTAGAATATGGCCATCCAACTCAAAACCAATTGGAAATGAGTGGAGTGGCCCAAAGTACTATAAACTGCAGGATATTAGATAACCCAGACAATGTGGGACTAATAATCTCAACAGGACATCAAAAAGCCAGGTTTGGGCCTGCCTGGAAGAAATGAACTTAGAGCAAAGGAAACTTTTCCCATAGATTTCGATGACCCCGATTGGTTAAACACCCACTTCTTCTTCTATAATGAGAAATCACAACTTGTAAGAATCAAGTTGAGTGATGTTCTCAACATTACAAAACTTGGGTACACCTACATTGGGTCGAAAATCCCTGGATCAATGCACGACCTAAACCTTCCATCCCACCGAAAGTCACACGGCATATGTTGAAAATGAGGGACAATGACACTCATAGTGGAGATTCTTATTAATCAAGTTCTCTAGCAGTCTTGTTGGGGGAATTACCGATCAGGGACGCTATGCACAATATGGAACCTACATAAAAAATAGTACGCAATACAACGAAAATAATACCAATCACACAAAACCAAAGATTAAGGGCAAACTTCCAATATGACAAATAATGGGTTACAACGATATCTCCCAAATTGGGGTTTCACATAACTTCAAGGTGCATATGGATGTGCTCTTTCTCAACTCACTCACCGCTAACTATGGATAACTAATTCTTACCAAATAATTAGGTAGATATAACAATATAAGGAAGATGGGAAACTTATTACTACTAGGAATTAATCAAACCCTAAAATTACCCCTTTGAAGAGATGTAGGATGTGGTGGATTATTTTCACCAACCAAACGGTGCTTCGGTAGAACACCCTTCTTCTTCAAGCTCACAACTCAAATCTTCACCAAACGGTGGCTATTTTTTCTCTCTCACTCCTTATCTTCTCACGGCAGCAAAACTCTCATATCTGCTTCCTTTCAGCTTCTTTATTGTTTCATGAACAAGATATATATATCAACCTTTGTTTCCTAACTTAAACTCCTTCTAATTCTAATTAGCTCCCCCCTATTAGATTTAGGGACACCTTGTTGGGTTTATAAGGAGTGAAGCGGCCCAACAAGTCTAATATACGATTTCGGACCAAACGGTCAAATGGTAGACGTTATAGGCCTAAAATCAATAGAACGAAAAATGAGATGAAATTGAAGAACAAGTTTTAGTTGTTTGGAATTGACGTCAAGGAGGATACGTACGCCAAATTCGACGTCTACATAAATGCAGTTAATGAGACCACAGTTGGACCAGAGTCCAGGGAATTCGCCGGAACGTTCGTTAACATGATGCGAGGGGTAAAGGTGGTGATGAACAAAGGCGATATCTGGGGTAGAAACGAAGATGAATATCAAGTTAGGCATTTCGAGTTGTTGGAAGACTTGGAGGCAGATGACAATGATGTCATTTGGGTGTCGTCGGTGCCAAGAGGCGGGACTGGTTTGAATATCACCATTGATGGGGTCGAGACTAAACTTGACCAACAACTAAACTTGTGGAATTTGGTTTGAAAACCCAAAGCTCCTAATAAGATATCAACAACTAAACTTGTGAAATTTGGTTCCCAACGGGGGGTTTAGACTTTCCCCATGTGGAGTACATCGTCAAGACATATTTAGCAATCTTGCGAAAAATCATGATGATTTAATCATAGGGGAGGTTGATGAGTCTTCTACTTGATTTAATCATAGGTTATGTTTTATTTTTTTTGCAAGTTGCTTTTTGAAATTTCAGGTACGTCAAGATGTGTTTTCAACGGCTAATCTTCCTTGTATATTTAGAATTTGTCTATCTTTAGTTCTAGCCTTGTGCTATTCATTTCCCTTTGGGGTTTGTACGCATCTTTATTTGTATCCGCATGCACACGACTTGTGTACCCTTTAATCTATTCTATTTGATCGATCAAAAAAAAAAAAATTATCACCATTGATGGGGTTCGGATTGAGTACATGAGATGAGCTACGTAAACACGGCATTGACAGCAACCCAATTAATCATTCTAGGCCCATGTAGTATGTTCTTGTCAATTGTTTGATTTATCAGTCGACACAAGCACGAGCGTACTTTGAACATTGTACTAGATTTGATTAGTTCAAATTGTTTTTCCCTTCTGTTATGGTGAATGGGGACTTCTATTAAATTTGGACAGTGAACTTTGCCTCCTCAACCGTCATGGAATTACTATGGAAAAGAATTTGACAGGGAGTTAGCATGGTCATATTTTCAAATCAAAAACCATTAATTATCATGGAGTTGGAGTGCGATTGGCAAACTGGTGTACAAAAAGTTGTTGGTTCCAATTTATGAAAATATGTACGTCGACGTCGACTCTAGCAGGTTGGATAGAAATCGAATGGCCTTCGAAGGAAACGAAAGTCCCATCAGCGCACCCAACATTATAAACGTACTTGTGCCCGACAGTCTGTAAGGACTTGGATAGTGAATACCCTTCTTTCAAAGGAAAAAAACAAAAGAAAGAAAGTACTCGAGTGAGTCCACACCATTCCCTGGTATACACGCAGTTCTATGCTGCTATATTTTTAACGAAAATACATGGTTTGCAAACCTAGTTTGATTGGGGGCAGAATTTTTAATTGGGGGCCTTACACAAATGGACAAAAAGGTCACCCAATCCTAATTTGGGTCACCCCTAAAAAATATTTTCTAAATGGCTAAAATGTCCTAAGTGATTAGTATTAATTTTAAATAATTAGTGATAGTCTTACTTAATTTGAGTTTAATTTTTTTTTTTCAAATTTTTTATTTATCCATGTGTATGAAAAATCGCTGAGATCATGGATAATATTTTTTTCCTGCCCAGATCCGTATGAAAAATCGCCATGGTATTGAAGTGGTTTATTGACGACTCTAAACAGTCGTTAATGTTTAGACGGTTCCAGTAACGATTCTGAACAGTCGTTACATTTTATAAAAGAGTCGTTATTCGACTAAACAATCGTTAACGTTTCGACCATTTTAGTGAACAGTCATTATTTCTTATAAAAGAGTCATTAATGGCGGAAATGTACGGCAGTTTGGAGTCGTCATATAAAGATCAATTCCCTGACGACCCTCTGGAAGGGTCGTTATTGTTTTTATTATGTATATGACGACCCTTAAAGTCATTATTGTCTTTGAAGGGTCGTTATTTGAAGGAAAAAAAAATAGTCAATAGTAAAACAGTATTTTCATAATCCGATGAATACGCCCCTGAAAATTTTGGGGTACAAATAAAATGTCATGGCCCCCCAATTGGATTTTATGGCCCCAATCAAACTAGGTTTGCAAAAGTTTTAATGCTTTTTTATTTTTTTGTGAGTTGGTAATGCATTAAAACGAATAACTTGGGGAGTTAGGAACCCTTACAACATTAATAGTAGAGTTGTCTAATGTAGAGATGTTTATCCCTCACATTATATTTATCTACTTCTAAGTTTAACAAAATAAAAGTAGGAGCATTCTTGTCCCAATTAACAAAGTTCACAAAAGATTTGGCTTCCTTAGCAAGAGTGTCAGCCACTTGATTCGCAAGTCTAGGAATATAGAAAAAACCCCAAAAAAAAATTGTTGCATTTGTTGGAATAGTATTTAGTTTCATCCCTGAGCGATTGATTCTTCCATTCTATTTGAGATGGTTTCCCATTCAAGTAGTCAAACAACTTTTTGCAGTCACCTTCCACACTAAAATTTGACCATCCATTGTCCAATGCCCATTTTGCTCCATGCCACAAACCTTGGGCTTCCGCTTCTTCAGGGGTAGCTGCTGAGATAGGGCCTTCTCTTCCTTGTTCGAAATCCCCTGGAATTCAACCTTTTGCTCAGATGGGGAGTCCAAAATGAAAGGTACTGGTAAAATTTTGTCTTCATCCTGTTTCTGCTCCTTCAGATTAGAGCCATATTGATCTAATTGCAGTAATTCATCCGAATTCAATACTAAGATCATGCAAACCCTCAGATGAAGAAGAGGAAAGATATTCAGGGATTGCAATATTGAAAGCAGACCTGGGTTGAGTTTTAGGAGATGTAATGGATGATTGAGATGAATGCATGACATGATGAGTGGGACTAATATGAGATGCTTTGAAAGAAACTGTGCAAAACCCACTGATACTGGGGATGATAAGTTCTCATGAGCATCTTCGAAAGAAGAAGAAGGGAAGGATAATCTTCTATTGACTAAACTAGGAACTAGAACCGGGCTAGCCCCATTAGGCGGAACAAAAACTGGTTCAAGACTAGGAACTACTGTCTCGTTTATAGGTTCCATATTACTGATGACTCGACGAGTTTCCGAGTTACCCGATTCGGTAGATTGGATCGAGATCCATGCAAAGGAATGAAATTTTCGGGAACATTAAAGGGGAAAGTACGCTTGCCAAGGATCAAAGAAGATGCAAGAGATATATCCTCATCATATGTCCTTTGGTCCTAATACTTCATAATCTTTATTATCTTCAAGGGGATCCATGACATGATCTACGAGTATAGGATGTTATTCTCTAAATAACTCAAACAAAGTCTCTATTACCAGAATTTCCAAGAACTTCTCAATAGATTCCATATTACCATGAGCATCCGTATTATCAGCAGGATTCCAGATTTGGATAAGGGTATTATCAAGGAAGTAGATATCATCACATGGAGCTGGCGAGTACTGTAAGATGTCATAGATATCCTCTAAAGGTCTATGCTGACAGATAGCACAATAGTTGATCTTATGACCAAATCGAGCACAAAAGGAACAAAATTTGGATGAGAGATTATGATAAGTAAAAGTAAGTTCCCTAACAGGAAAACGATCCACCTTAACGAGCAACTTTAGAACTAGTGGTTTTTCAATATTAACCGACAATAAAACTCTCGGTGTGCAATCAAAGCTCCATGTACCATTACACACTTGACTGACTACCCCCACTATGCAATCAAACTCTCGTGCCGAGTCAGCAGTTAGACTGTTTGTTTTCTAAATTGAGTCAGATATGGTTCGATTTATCACTCAGACCTAACATCTGACTCGGACTCGTTTGAGTCAGGTAACAAAATACTCCTGACTCATGGGACCAAACCACTGACTCACATATTTTTGAGTCAGATCTGACTCAAAACATAGTCAGATCCAGATGAGTAAGGTGATTTCATTCAAGAGTTAGTCCAGTTGGCCAGGAGTCTGACTCTCAAGTAGTAGGTCAGTGGATCGAGTCTCCGCTCAAGATTGATCCAGACGACTCAGATGAGTCAGGAGTAAACAAACAATGTGTATGTCAATTGCTTATTTCTCCACCCTGCCTAAATATAGTGTCAGACAGCAGGAGATTATTTTTTCCAGTGAGATATTTACTAATTTGATGACTGAATTTATCTTCTCTGTTTATTTACTGTTTTTTTTTTTACTTTTGTTAAAGGGAGAGCAAATTGTGATCCGAGGAGAGCAAAAATCGTAGTCGACTCAATAATTAGGACCAACTCAATATATTTTTCTAACTCGGTCTAAAAAATCCTTTTTATCACACAAATTTATCGCACGGGTACTAAAAATGAAATTACGTTTCTTGTTCACCGTGTTTCTGTAATATATTAAGAACTCGCAATTGGGGGATATAAAAACTAATTGGGGGATATGAATTACTTCCCCCAACCCATGGTGTGTGCTAAGGGTGACTTTTGGGGCGAAAATACTAAATTACCCCTTCCCACAAAATAAAAATCAAAAACTTAAAATCAAAAAACAAAATCATATCCCCCATTTCCATCTCCACTTCTTATTAATCTTATTTAGGGGTGGAGCTTTGAAACCCAAATATTTCCCATTCCCTTTCAAATTCTAAACTCTCCCCACTCTATATCAAATTCTCTTCTCCTCACTTTGAAAACCAATTTTTTTTTTATTCGGAGTGATGATGATCATCTTTGAAAGTGATGATGACCTTTCAAATTCTAAACTCTCCCCACTCTATATCAAATTCTCTTCTCCTCACTTTGGAAACCATTTTTTTTTTTTATTCGGAAGTGATGAAGATCATGCTGAAAGTGATGAAGATCATTCTGAAAGTGATGATGACCATGCCGGAATTGATGAAGACCATGCCGGTATCATGTTCCGGCATATGGTCTTCATCAATTCCGGCATGGTCTTCATCACTTCCGTTTTAATTTTTACAAAAAAGGTATTAATCGGTCCACTTAGGCATAGAAAATAAAGCAACATGGTATGCCGGAAAACAATACCGGCATGGTCTTCATATCAAGCGACCATGCCGGCGGTGGGTGATTAATACTAGAAAAAGTTCAAAAGGAAGAGATGAAGACCATGCCGGAATTGATGAAGACTATATGCCTAGGAACATGATCTTGGCATGCTCGAGAATTTCCTATCAATCTTTGGAAGTCAATTGAAAAAAAAATCAACATTACGGATACTTTTCATCTGTTAGGCATGGAAATTTAAGCAAAATACTATCTTAGGAACATGTAAAATGCGATGCTCGAATCCATGATTACCATGCAACATTTTCAAAACAGAAAAAATCAACATCAAAACCAGATAGTGGTAAACAATTTATGAACATTTCCAACAATTGCCGCATGGGTTTTTGGTTGAATACCATGCCGCACAAAGCTTTTTCATTTGCAACAATGGTGGATTCAAAGAAGAAAAATCAATTTTTCAACCTCTTATTAGCATTAATTCTCTCATCACAATCATCTTCCATTTTCAAAAAAATTCCACTCAATTGTGAGTTGTTATCATTAATCGAAGATTGAAGATATGATTGTTGTTGTAATTGAGTTAAAGATTCATCAGCTGCAAGTCTCTCATCACAATCATCTTCCATTTTAAAAAAAAAAAAAATTCTACTCAAAATTTTTTTCCCTCATTCTACTCTCAACTTACCCACACAAATTCAAATAAACATAAATACACAAATTATATCCCCAAATCATTAATATTTTACTAATCAGGATTAATTACTAATTATGATTAGGGAGGGTTAGATTAGGAATTAATAATTTAATTATATAAGGGGTAACCCAGCTAGGATATTTGGATCCCTATTTTGTCATTTAGATATATCCCCCAATTAGATTATATATCCCCCAATTACTCGTTCTATATTAAGAACCCTAAATAAATTTTTATTAAGAACCCTAGATACGGATTACTGACCTTCAATACATAAATCATCAATTTCCGATCTGGAGTAGGGAAATTATATACTCCAACATTATCTGGTTTCGGAATTGTTAGCATCATTTCTTCCAATGAGTGAGAGACATGTTACCAAACATCACCCGTCTAACTTCTGAGACAGAATTTTGCAGTATGAACAAACAGCGAAAGAAGATACTAAAGAACCTCATTTAATCAAGTTACCATGCTTTGATACGAACGTACCAAGGAAGATATAATCACTAATTAACACCTCACCAAACATAATCTATATTGCGCTACTTACTAAGATTTTAAGTTATATTTTTCAAAAAATTTAAAGTCAAATTTCTAGGGTTCATGGACTGTTGGTACAATAAATAAGATAATTTCATTTCATTTTTAAAGTGTGCAAAAAATGATTTTTGTTAAAGGGAGAGCAAAAAGTGATCCGAGGAGAGCAAAAATCGTAGTCAACTCGCTAACCAGGTCGATTTATATACTGAGTCAATTTTTTAGTTTTGTTTGCCTTAAATGCCCTTTATCCTAATTACGCTTATTAACCTAGATTTTCTTGAAGGAATGATTTACTTTTGCACGAACTTTGTATTTTGTGGGTAGATTTATTTCTGAATTTTTTTTACTTTGCATCAGATCTTTCAGGTGAAATAAGACATTAACGTGATCGAGAAATAGGTTCTCGAAACTATTACCACTTTACATCTAATTGTTACGGTGTCTTCTTCTTTTTCTTTCTTTGTATAATTAAGATCTTTTATGAATGAACATAGTTTGTATGACCAATTACGTGATCAGAAGCTTGGATCAAATTAAGCTATTAGTCACAATCTTGTCAGGGTTCAAATGGTAAATCATCACTTTTCCCTCTCTATATATCTATCTATCAGAAGTACTAATACGCAAAATCTTCCCATAATTTTCACTGCAACATCTAATTGTCCAACAACAGACAAACAATCTTAATCAACAGTGGGCAGAGATCTTTTAGGGGATTTTCACCGATCTAAGATACAATTTCATTGAGTTGGAACGATCTGTTGCGTGCTTTGATCTTGATTTTTGTTTTAGGGCTCAAACCTCGAAGAAAAAAAAAGGAAGTGACAAGGAAGAAGCAGTTCGACTAGATACTGCGTGTTCTTCGAGAATACTCTTTCTGAAATTGGTGAGTTAAACTGGGTTGGGTTAAGAGCACGCTTGAAATTATGCATGTGAAGGATATTTTAGTCCAAGTAAAAATTTAATATCCGAATCGGCCTAGTTAGCGAGTCGACTACGATTTTCGCTCTCCTCGGATCACTTTTTGCTCTCCATTTAACAAAAATCGCAAAAAATATGTGTGGTTAGTAAGGATATTTTAGACCGAGTTAGAAATATATATCGAGTTTGTCTTAATTAGTGAGTCGACTACGATTTTTGCACTCCTCGGATCACATTTTGCTCTCCCTCTAACAATTTTTTTTTTTTTATTAATAATTTATATTTCTCCACTTCTTGCAAATGCCGTTCGTTATGTGAAATCTTCAATCTAATCAACCCTCCTTTCAATAATAAAATATTGGGATATTTTGATTTTGGGTCACAAAAAAGTGACCAGATTTGCATTTGGGTCATGGAGAAATTTAAATTAGAGTTTGGGTCACAAGACCGTCATTGACAGTTAGTAAATAATTTATATTTTAAAATTAATTCTTATTTACTTAACAATGTTAGTTGCCGTTTACAAATAATTAAGCTCAGTCGTCTACATTTTCCTCCTCCGCCGGTCCTCGCCCGGTAAAGATGAACATATAAGTATGAGCGGTGCTATTAACACGGAAGATACCTAACCAACGGAAAAAGAAAACAGAGAAGAAAACGAAATTCATTTCAATCTTTACACCCCGATCTTATCTTCATCAACAATGAAATTACTTTCATAAACAAACTCAATCACTTTGAAAGTAAATCTAAACCCAATAAAAATATATCCCATTAGCGAGTTCTCCGTCGGTGAAAGACTCTCTCCGCCACAACAACAATAATACCGAGTCTTAAGGGTTGATCGAGTATTTTGGAGTTGTTTTAGAATTAGTTTTTCTGTTCTTACATTTACATTAAGAATAGAGTCTTACGCTTTATGAACGAGGCTAAATTGTGTAACAACCAATGTACTCTCAATATAAATAATATCCAGTCTCCACAGACCAAACTGTGGAAGCCATTCACCAAATCTTACTTTCTAACTTGGTATCATCCTGATCCAAGCTTCGCTTCCGTTTCCTTTCAACATCATTAAAAAAAAAAAACCCATTACCACTTAAGATGACAACCATTACTCAACTTCGTAATGTTCAGATTCATCATATGGTTACTCTGAAACTAACAGAAACCAACTATCCACTGTGGAAAACACAGTTTAAACCCATTCTCAAAGGCTATGGTTTAACCGGCTTTGTAGATGGCACAAAAACAGTTCCCTCTAGAACCCTACCTAATTCTGAAGCTGTAAACCCAGATTTTACAGCTTATGAAGAACAAGATTCACTGCTCGTGGGCTGGCTGAACTCAACTCTTACACCTGAAGTTTTGGGAGTGGTAAGAGATCTGGAGACTGCTAAGCAAGTATGGGATGCGTTAGAGGAAGAGTTTGCACCAAAATCTAAGGTTCATCAAATGAATCTTAAGAAACAGCTGCATAGTATGGCCAAAGGTAACAAAAGTTTACGCGTCTATTTGAATGAAGCTAAACATCTCTTTGCTCAACTTGCAGCAACCGGTTACACGGTTACAAATGATGAAAAGAAACAGTCCATAAGCAATGGATTGAATCAAGACTATGATTCCATAGTCACTACTTTAAGCACAATGGAAGACATGAACATGGATTTGTTCTATTCTCATCTTCTAACATTTGATATGAGGATTACCCGACGTCTTGATGAACTCCAACAACCCATTGCTAACGTTGCTGCCTCCAGAGCGTCCAGCAGTGCAGGACCAAGAAACTTCAATCAGCAGAATCGTCGGCCAATGCAGCAGAACAATCAGTTTCAGTCACGAAATCCTTCACCTCAGCAGGACGATGACAAATCTGAGAAGTGTCAGATATGCAAGAAAAAAGGTCATAAGGGTGATGTTTGCTGGTTTAGGTATAAGCCAAATAACAAGCAGCCGAAGAATCCAGCTGCTTACATAGCTTTGCCAGATGGTTTCCAAGGAAATCGATGGGTCACGGACACAGGTGCAACTCATCACCTTACTTCTGACATGAGAAATCTCACGATTCCTCATGAGTATGATGGTACTGAGATGGTCCATGTTGGCAATGGTAATGCTTTAAAAATTGCAAATATTGGTCATGCATCATTTACTTACCAGTCTCGTGCTTTTCATCTCAATAATATCTATCATGTGCCAGAAATAAAGACTAATCTCTTATCAGTATCACAATTCTGTAAGGATAATGGAGTGTTTTTTGAGTTTCACACTTCTTATTTTCTTGTGAAGGAAATGCAAACGGGGAAAACTTTGCTGCGGGGACTGAATAGGAATGGGTTATACATTTTTGAAGGTGTTGACATGATAGACAAACCAATCCGGCCACAAGTTAACGTCTCAACTTCCTTCCCGTTATGGCATCAACGTTTAGGGCATCCTATGTTGCGCACTGTTTCCCAGATTTGTCTTAAGAATTCTCTTCCAGTTAGCAATAAAAATTCCAGTCTTTGTCACTCTTGTCATTTGAGTAAGAGCAAGAAGTTATCATTTTCTTTAAGTACAACTGTCTATGATAAACCTCTTAGTCTTGTTGTTTCAGACATCTGGGTGTCACCTGAGTTGTCTAGGTCTGGTTTTAAATACTATCTTTTAATAATGGATGTTTTCTCTCACTTTACACGGGTTTTTCCTATTGTACAACGCTCTGATGCTTTGAAAACATTCATTCTTTTCCAGAAACAAATAGAAAACATCTTAGACCACAAAATCAAAGTTTTTCAGTCTGATAATGCTTTGGAATTTAAGAAATTCACAGCTTATCTAAATTCAACAGTATACAACATCGTTTTCATGCCCCCATACATCGCCACAAAATGGTATAGCGAGAGGCGTATTAGACATGTTACGAATACGGTTTAGCACTACTCTTTCATGCTCATATGCCTAAGGAATTTTGGGCGGATGCTTTCACTCTTTGCAGCATATTTGATAAATAGACTCCCAAAGTCAGTTCAAGAATTCAAAACTCCTTTAGAAATCTTATTTCACAAAAAACCAGATTACAAATTCCTACGTGTGTTTGGTTGCTTAGCTTATCCATGCTTACGCCAGTATAACTCCAACAAACTAGAACCTAGATCACTTCCCTGTGTCTTTGTAGGTTATAGTAATGCGCATAAGGGGTACTTGTGTCTGCATCAGAAAACTAATCGGGTCTATATATCGAGGCATGTGAAGTTTGAGGAAAACACATTCCCTTTTCAGTCTCTTCGGCAGAAAGTACCGTCGCTGCATCAAGGTAATATTCCTACTAGCACAAGTGTTTTGATCTCTCCTTCTTTTAATAGAGTTTGTGAGCTAGACAGTGCAGGAGGAGAGTCGTCATCTGACCACAGCACACAGCATCAGCCTACATTTTCAGAATTTTCCACGCCACAACAGTCTCCTGTTGTTTCGTTTTCTGACAATTCTGCACATCAACATGCCAACAATTCAAGTGCTGACACTGGTAACAGCAACACTGTATCTGAAACACAACAATCTGCTGATACTGCCACTTCGTCAGGAAACACTGTGGATGACGGACATTCTATGATAACTCGGGCTAAGGCTGGAATAAGCAAACCCATTAATAAGTTGTGTCTGACAGCTTCAAAACATCCATTGGTTGAAGCTGATTTCATGGAGCCAACATGCTATACGCAAGCTGCAAAAGACCCGAGATGGAAAGTTGCAATGGACGTTCAAATCAATGCCTTACTTCGTAATAGAACATATTCTCTTGTGAAATACGAAAAAGGTATGAATGTAGTTGGGTCCAAATGGGTATTTCGTGTCAAGCAAAACCCTGATGGCAGTCTTGACAAGTTTAAAGCTCGTTTAGTGGCTAAGGGTAATACTCAGCAAGAGGGTTTGGACTATGGAGAAACGTTTAGTCCGGTGATAAAGCCTTGTACAATACGTTTGGTACTGTCAATTGCGGTGATGAATCAATGGCCTATAAAGCAGCTTGATGTAGAAAATGCTTTTCTACATGGTGATATGGAAGAAGATGTTTACATGCGTCACCACTGGTTACGTGGATCCGGACTTCCCAAACCATGTCTCAGTAAACTACACAAGAGTTTATATGGGCTAAAGCAAGCGCCGCGAGCTTGGTTTTCCAAGTCGTGAGTCAATATTTGCAGCAGCTAGGTTTTAAGGGTTCTATTTCAGATACTTCTCTTTTTATTTTGAAGACTGATGATAGCATCACTTATGTTTTAATTTATGTTGATGACATTATTGTCACGGGATCTAATCTTTCTCATATTCAGAAATTGATTAAGGATTTAGCTGCTGTTTTGCTCTCAAAGACATGGGAGATTTAAGCTACTTCTTGGGTGTTGAGGTACTGCGACATAGACACGAATTAGTGCTGACGCAGCGCAAATATGTCACAGACCTGCTGAAGCGGACTCGACTAGATGGTGCAAAACCAGTTTGCACACCACTAGCTCCTAATGTGAAGATACAACGGCTAGGCACTACAAGGTTTGAAGATCCTACGTTATATCGCAGTGTTGTTGGTGCACTGCAGTACCTTCATCTGACGCGACGACATATCTCATTATTTGTGAACAAATTCTGTCAATATATGCATGATCCCTACATTGAGTTAATCGAATTGGTAAAACTAATTTTGCGTTATCTTAAAATTCTGATTGATTATGGGTTGCATCTGCGGAGAGGTGCAGATTATTCACTTCGGGCGTATTCCGATGCGGGATTGGGCGGGCGTTTGGATGACGGGCGATCCACTAGTGGGTATTGCATGTATTTTGGTGGTAATCTTGTCTCCTGGAGTGCAAGAAAGCAAAAAAAAAGGTGTCTAAATCTAGCACGGAGATGAGTATAGGGGTGTAGCAATTGCAACATCGGGCGATCGGATTCAGTCTCTACTTAAAGCGGGAGTTACGATTACGTTTCCTATTATCTCGGTGTGATAATTTGGGAGCCGCTTATCTTACGCAAATCCAAGTGTTCCACGCGTAATGAAGCATATTGAAATCGATTATCACTTTGTTCGAGAACGAGTTCTTCGAGAAGAAGTTACATGTTCGTTTTATAAGCACTAGGGATCAATTTGTGAGACATATTTACTAAAGGTCCTGGCCGCTCCTAGGTTTCAGTATTGAGAGACAAGTTGCACATCCGCAAACCGACGTACAACTTGAGGGGTTGTGTTAAGCGAGTTCTCCGTCGGTGAAAGACTCTCCGCCACAACAACAATAATACCGAGTCTTAAGGGTTGATCGAGTATTTTGGAGTTGTTTTAGAATTAGTTTTTACGTTTCTTCATTACACATTAAGAATAGAGTCTTCTGCCTATGAACAGGCTAAATTGTGTAACAACCAATGTACTCTCAATATAAATAATATCCAGTCTCCACAGACCAAACTGTGGAAGCCATTCACCAAATCTTACTTTCTAACTTATCCCACACCAATTCAAGCATGTTCAATTAATATTAAAATCAAATCAAAATGATGAACCACAACCAAAAATTCCCTTCCATAATTGATTTGCAAAATTGAGAATTCACAGAAATTAGCACCACCACCAAAGCCAAATATTATCCGTCACGTACGGAACTCGTTACATCACCGCAACCCCCTTTAAATTCCATCATCCCATACCACCATTAAAATCCCCTTTTACTGCTATAAAGACAACTTGGAATTGAAACCCTTAACTCCAATCGCATAACTCCACCACCACCACCACCTTCGTGCAATTAATCATATATAGATTTACAACCCAAATCCAATTTTTTTGATTCTGATGACTCAATAAAGAAGAGCTTTAAAGAACTTAATAATAGAAGAAATCTAGGTTTTTTTTTTCTTCTTATATCAAAAGATTATCATCTTAAGTCAACAAGGAATTAATTGTAAATGTGTACTTAGTATTTGTACCAAATATGGAGGTGATGCACCAGAGAGGGAGTGAAGTTGGAGTTGCAGGAGAGAAAGGATTAGAGTTTAAAACCCTAAAGTCTTGTTGGGAATCTTAAAACAATGGCAAGCTTTTAAGTTGGAGGCTAACGGATTTGCACAATGGCAATGTTAGTAAATAAGTCAAAGGGAGAACTGATATCGGTCATTTGCTTATTTTAACTAGATTTTCTAACTGTCAACACGGTCAAAACAAGTCTTATGACCCAAACTCTAATTAAAATTTCTCCATGACCCAAACGCAAATTTGGTCATTTTTTTGTGACCCAAAGTCAAAATATCCCTAAAATATTGTGTCAAATAATTTATGTGAATCCCGAAAGGAAAAACAAAACAGAAAGAACGAATTAAATGCAGGATTAGACGATAATAATTGACTAAATACATACATATGTGGCCGTTCCCATTCCTAGGATGCGGTTAGGTCAAGGTTGTGGTGTTTTAGACAAGTGGAAATACGTATGCAGGCAAATGTGTTTCACTGGAGACTAATGACCATGTATATGTGTGGGTCTGGAATTTTGGCCGTCTCTAAGCTAATTATTTCGTGTTTTTTTTATTTTTGGGTACGATATTAATAGTAAAAGCTTCGTGTTACTATTTGTTACTTAATTTTTGATGCAATTATTGATACATCGTTAATTAGAGTTACTATTAGCACTTGGTATTGGTTTCTTTCTAGTATCTCAATGTCATTTGGTAGAAATGTAGAATACTAGAATGCATTTGGCATGTGTGTCTCACCAGTCCAAATGGAAAACCCGGTTTGGTCAATTTCAAGTGCATGTAGAACTGTATACCACGTCCTCACAAACGAAAAAAGTGTACGTAGAACGAACGTATGGTGTAGATGTCTCTCGTAGGTACTATATAAAAGTAGCTCAGGTACACCATTACTTCTCATTAATTACAAAGTTCCATTCCTTTGGAGTCCTCTTCTCTCTCGCTCCATCTAAGATTCAGTCTGATAAACAACATACTGAACAGGGATCGATTTTCTTCTACAATAACTGTGATTCATTTGTTAAAATATTAGGTTCGGTCAATCAGATCGAACCAGCAGCTGTAGGGAATGACCATGGAAAAATGGATGGGCAGTACTAAAGGTGTTCTCGTGCTGATGATGCTAAGTTTTGTTGCTGCAGTTTCTCTTACTCTCATGATTTTCCATGTAAATGATCAAAACCAAGATATATACCTCCAGCATCACCACCAGCAACAACTGAAAAATCGGGATTTCGGGTATGTATGTTCGCTCATAACTTATCTTATCTGTCCATCCTTAATATATTTAAATTTTAAGGATAACTAAATGCATGTATAATCTGCCTGCCATACTGCTAAAACTAGTAGCACTGAAAATGATTTGAAGATCAGAACAGAACTACTCTTTTAAGGCTGGTTCTTTTGGTTTGAGCATGACTTCATTTTTATTAGTTCTATGTTAGGTGTTGCCGTAGTTTGGATTCTTGACCGGAAAACGAAAGAAACCGGTACCAACTACAGTAATATATAGATACTAGCTAGATAGTACATAGCAGTTAATCCAGAATACTGTACTACTGATGAAGTGACCGTTGTTACTAGCTAGGTGTGGGCCCTACCTAAATCTTAGGAACCAATTTAAGGGTTTAACTTCGTGGGGATCCCATACTAAAAAGTAAATCAAAGACCAATATTTTGCTGTTTATCATCTATGTTGCGTTGCCTTCACCATCCGTTGGCTAAGCTAGAGATATCTTTGTCATTGATTAATTTGCGTGCCTGTTATCTTTGTAGCCGTATCCATCCACTACTTGCTGTTATCTTCTTTCTCTGTCACGGGTTCTGTACACTATCCATATGGCAGATATTTCTACTGTTTATCTAGGGACATTAATGCCCAACCAAACCAGACCAAAATATGTTAAATTTGCTATCTTTGTAAATCTCTAAGTTACTGTTCAAATTTCATGTTCAGGAATTTCAAGGAGACAGCTGAACTGGGAAATGAAATTGGAGACGACATTTCTAAAGCGTTTTTGGGAGGAAGAAATTTGCCATATTTTTCTGACATAAATAGTGGGAAGAACCGTGGGGAATATGATTTCGATCGTAGAGTAATTAGTCCGAATTTATCGTCCTGTCATGATTCCTATGCAGTACCAGGTGAAATGATGGTGAAGTGTTGTCCACCTAGACCTGAATCAGAAGAACACGTGATCGACTTCGTGCTACCACCTCCGTCAACTCTTCGTGTTCGTAGACCTGCTCATCTATCTAGTCGACGATGAATACATAGCTAAGTTAAAGAAAGCCGTGGCGATCATGAAATCTCTACCTTACACCGACCCGATCGAACTGGATGCGTCAAGCTAATATGCATTGTCTCTATTGCACAGGTTCTTACAACCAGAAATACTCCAATTCCATTGAAGTTGATATCCACAAGACATGGTACTTCTTTCCTTGGCATAGAATGATGATATACTTCCATGAGAAAATCATTGGGAGTCTCATTGGAGACGAAGATTTCGCGTTGCCTTTCTGGCAGTGGGATGCACCAGAAGGAATGTCAATGCCTAGTATGTACTGGGAAGGACCATTGGTCGACACAGAGCGTAATCCTTTGCACCTGTCTCCTCAGTCGACAGCTGACCTCAATTACCGTATGACTGAAAGTAAACTCAGTAGCGAAGAGTTAATATCAAGTAATCTTGCTTTCATGTATAACCAAATGGTTTCTGGTGCTACAACAAGTGAACTATTCATGGGTTGCCCTTTTAAAGTCGGTGAAGCCGGTGAATGTCTTGGGAGGGGGACAATTGAAGCTGCGCCGCACAACACAATGCATTCTTGGGTAGGAAAGCACTTATAATGAAAACATGGGTGTTTTCTATTCAGCAGCTAGGGAGTAGGGATCCTACATTTTATGCGCATCATGCCAACATTGATAGACTCTGGGAAGTCTGGAGAAAAATGGCGAATTACAAAAAAGATATCGTGGATCCTGACTGGCTAAACGCATACTTCTATTTCCACAACGAGAAGTCGCAGCTCGTTCGTGTAAGCATTCACCAAAGTTTGAACATAACTGACATGGGCTACAGATATCAGGATGTCGACTTACCTTGGTTGAATGCTAAACCCAAGCCTTCGATGTCACCAAAGATCGCGCGTAACAGATTGAAGATGAGCATGAAGAATTACAGCACAAGAGCCGACCAGAAGTTGAGCAATGTATTGCAGTTGGTGACAGAAAAGAGTTCATGCTTCGAGCCTACGGGTCGAACTTTAGACAGTAATGTCAGAGTAAGGGTTTACAGACGAGAAAGAGTAGAAGGAAGCAAGCAAGAGGTAGAAGCAGAGGAAGAGGTTTTGGTGGTTTACGGTATAGACGTGAAGAATGAATGAAGGTGATACAATGAAGCATTGAAGGTGATACGGTGTTCGGAAGATTATGAATGAAGGTGTTCGGAAGATTATGAATTTGCAGGGACTTATGTTAGCTTGCAACACGGTGTTCGGAAGATTATGAATGAAGGTGATACAATGATTAAAAGGAAGAGGAAGACTAATTTTAAGTTGGGAATCTCAGAGTTACTAAAAGATCTTGAAGCAGATGAAGATAATAGCATTTTGGTTACATTGGTCCCTAGAAATGGTTCCGGCGTCAACACTACCGTTGACGGGGTTGGGTTCGCATCGATTATTTGCCGCGATATACCCAATAAGTGATGCCCCTTTCGATTGAAGGAATTACTTTTTGCTTCTTTCTCATATATATGTGTACGAATTTGCTGTATTAGATTCATTATATATTTTTTTTTTAACACAAAATTGGTCAAAAAGACCAAAACAGAAATTTCCTGGGTGAAATAGATTCTTAGCTTTTGATATTGTTCATATAGCCAAAATTCAGAAATATATTGTTTATATAGTCGGTTTGGATATTTCACCCAGGAAAATTAAGATAAAAAAATATATCTTACCTAAAATACCCCCTAGCCTTTTAAACCCTTCTTTTCAAAGAGAGTTTATTTCTCTTTCAGCTCGTCCCTCACCGCTCGTCCCTCACCTGTCTCGAGAATAAATTCAGAGCTCTTTTTATTTTTAAAGATCTGGTTGATCAATCATGGTGGTTTTCAATTGTTGAATCGAAGTTTAAATTAATCAACTTTCAAGTCATCTAATATCATCAGCATCCAGTAACGCAAATCGGTAAGTTTCAAGTTTCAATTAATCCAATTTCGATTTCGTTTTTTTGTCTAATTCTTTGTAATGCATATCTGGGTATGTCGATTTTGAAATTTCTGTATCAATTTTTGGTTTTAGTTGTTGATTTTGATTATCCAGGGTTTTAGTTGGTCTTGGTAAGCGTGATTATTTGTTTATATCCAATCGATTGATTGTTCATCAAAGTAAATTTAGTTTAAACTCTTTGAAACAATACATAGATGCAATCCAAATTGATTAAAGTGATTTTTAGTTTTTCATTGTTTTGGAAGTGAACGGAATTGGTATAATATCATCGTGTCTGTGTGTTTGATTAGAGTTTGCTTACAATTTTTGCTCGAGAAAGAAAACCCTAAGCTAGGTTGCCATGATGAATATGGGTGTCACAATTGATTTTCAGTTTTTTATAGCGGATGGATGAAAACCAATTGTTGTTGAATTTGGTTTTTAGTCATCCTGGTTGTTTAATTTGTTCAATTGAATAATATTTCCTTTTGTAGATGGTTCAGAATACTCTTTGTGTGGTTATCCGTGGTCCCGATACATGTCCATACCACGCTAATGAGAAGTCAACAATTGATGAGTTGAAGTTGTATGTGTGTTCTTATTGGAATTATATTTCGCCGGACTCAATCCGAGTTTGTATTTGACAATGATGGAAGAAGCATGGTTTGTTGACGGTGATGCGAAGCTTCAATCTGTCATATCAATGTGTCATGTTTTTCAGTTGAGTTTCTTGGAGCTTCGTTTATTAGAACGTGTTCCTCTTCGTGTTCCCGATTATGTTCGTGAACCTACAATGAGTGAGTTGCCTTGGTTTCATGCCCTGGCACAAGTGTTGGTTATTCCTTGTCATCTTCCAAAGAATAAAGTTACTCGTAAACCTACAATGATGAGTTGCCTTCGGTTTCATGCCCTGGCACAAGTCATTGGTTATTCCTTGTCATCATCAGAAGAATAAAGTTACTCATAAACCTACAATGACAGAGAGTTGCTTTTAGGTAAAGACAATAGCCCGGATCTGTCACTTGTACCTTCTTCTCAAGAACTTGGTTCGTCACAAGATATTCCCATGTCTCAGAACGTGCATTCAATGGAAAGATGGCAATTAAAAGATCTTGCAAGGCGCTGAATGGGAGTTCATTATAAAAGGTGTTGGTCGGATTTTTATGGAGGACGGAACGAGGCTCGTCTTGTTGTTGAAAAATATAACCACTTTTTTGGTCGCAAGGTAAGAGTCGTCAAGAGTAATCCAAGAGGGTATCTTGTGGAGTGTCTTTACAAGGAGGAATTGGAATGTAGTGGAGGTTCCATGCGGCTTCTCGAAGACTTCCAATGTGAAGGGCCATTTATACCTCAAAAGCTATAATGGGGAACATACATGTTGTCTTGGTTATAGTGATGGAACAAAGGATGATCGAGTTACTCGCGAACTTGTAAAGAGCTTAATATTTGACCAGATCAAACAGAATCCCAATAAGAAATGCATGGATATTGTTGGTGATTTCAAAAGTGATTATGGTTTAACATTGAGCTATGATGGCGCATGCCGGTAGAGAATTATGTTTCAAGGAGTTGTATGGCAATGACACTAAGTCATACACCGACTTGGTTTGGTGGTGTGAAGCCGTGGAGAAACATGATCCGGGTAGTCGGGCTGATTTAGTCATTGAAGGGGCGAGTTCAAGAGTTTGTTCTTAGCCTTTGATGCTTGCATCTCGGGTTTAGTATTGTCGCCCGGTATTGTTCTTGGATGCTACTTTCCTAACCGGGAAATTTAGAGGTTGTCTTATGGCGGCTACCGGGGGGAAGAATGCGAATAATGGTATGTCTTATAGTTTAGTTTCATTTGAAAGAAATTCGGAAATTTTTGATGTCAAGTTATACATTAAACCAGTTTCATCCTTAATTGGTGAAGTCGGATCAAAGAATGAAACTGGTTTCATTCTCGTGCAATCATGATTTCGGTGATTTTTTTATTTCTTTTGTGTTTTACGTAGGAATATTTCTGTGGCATATGGTATTGTTTCAAGTGAAACCGTTGAAAATTGGCATTGGTTCTTGGAGAAATTGAAAACTATCTTGGGTCCTCGGGTACTAACTATTATTTCGGATCGCCATGAAGGTTTGATCCAAGGGATTCGTGATGTTTTTCCACATTTCCATCATGGTTTTTGTTACCAGACACTTGAAGAAAAATGTCAAGTAAGACCAACAAGAGAAAGGAAGAGCATTGTGCTGCAATGGATTTGTTCAAACAATGTTTCTATTCATCAACGCATGAAGGCTTCGAAGGTATGCAAAAGTTGAAAGACATGGGATGCGATGGTCTTCACAAATTCTTGAGTGACCTTCGAGTGGAATGTTGGTCCAATGCACATTGTGAAGGTTGTTGTTATGGCGACATGTGTTCAAACATTGCAAGAGTCATTCAATGCTTGGATTAGGGAGGCGAAAGGTATGCCTATTGCCACATTAGTTAACTGGATTAGACTTAAGATTATGGATCAGATGAGTAAAAGGAAGGCTAAGGGGGCGACGTATAAAGGATTCATTTATCCCAGGCTAGAGAAAAAATTGCAGGCTTTCATTCGTGTTGGTGCCCAATGGAAAATAACCAAGTCCGGTGACATGGAGTGGAAAGTAGGCGATGGAAAGTACTCGCATCTTTGTTAATATTGCGATGTTTCACTTTGCAGCCGTAGGCTTTGGTTTACGGAGCAGTTCCCTTGTGTTCACGCTATTGCCTGTATGGTCTCAGCTAAGATCAATATTTACGAGTACATTAATCCGTTTTTCAGCATTTCCAGCTTTCATGCATCATATGATCGTCCTATCAAGACCATCCCTGATCACGACAAACCTATTGATGTTGCTACTGGAAGACTTGTGAACCCACCAACCGTCCTAGGAAAAAAAACTGGTAGGCCGAAGAAGAAGCGTATTCCTAACACCGGCAGTGCAAGTTTCACGAGACCAATTACGTGCAGTAACTGCCATACTAAGGCACGTCATAACAAGACGACGTGTCCTCATCCTCCAGCAAAAAAGCAACGTCAACAATGAACCTGCTAAAGAACATCTCCATTCCTCATTCTGCGGTGTCTTACTCGATTTCTTTTATTAGTCTATTCTTCTCTGTGACCTCTTGTTACACATTTAAGATTCTTTTAGCTGGAATTATATTTTTGCAACTAGTATTTACATTTGAATTGGTTTTTTTTTCTTCATAAAAACATATTCTTCTGTTGAATGCAATTAGTAATTCAGTTTTCATTACTAATTGTATTATGAATCTTTTTCGATTTCTATCTTATATTCTACATTGGTTTTTTAATTGTATTATGAATCTTTTCAGTTTTTTTCATTGTACATTCTTTTTCAGATTTTCATTGACTTGAATGCAATTAGTTTTTACAGGCTAGGATGTAATTCAGTTTCATCCTGTATATTCTGGAAAAAAAAGAGATTTTTGGCCAGGGTGAAACTGGTTTCATCATGTATATTCTGTTAAGAAAGAATATTTTCAACCTGTAACCTGACAAAAACTCTGAAAAATAGTTTTATACATGATGAAACCAGTTTCATCCTGCATATTCTGGAATTTTTGTCCAGGGTGAAACTGGTTTTCATCCTGCATATTCAAACACAAATATAAAAGTATATGCATTTTTCAGAAACATCAATAGGTATTTTGAATTAACAAACATCAATAGGTATTTTGAATTAACAATGATCCAATGATCACAAATGAGTATCCTACATTAATAATTTTTCAGAAACATCAATAGATCAAACTTTCCAGCAACTTTTCTCATCACTTAGGATTTCATATCCGAGTTCGACTCTTTTGTGTTAATCTTCTCTTCGTAATATTCTCGCATTCAAAGGAGTAACCGTTTGTCATTGCCCATTCCATGTAGTAGATAACATACATCAAAGAATTGTGACCGCAACACAAATGAATATGTAATGTCAGTTCAAACTTTGTTTCAGTTTGTATGTTATAATCTCAGTTCGAAGAGTTAAGGACCTACCTTTCTCCCTGTGGACAATCTGATTTCACATCGACTACAATTTCATCCATACTATTGCTTCCTAAGTGAATGGCAACGAGTGACCTACTCTTTTCGCCATAAATTTAGCATCTTCCAAGTAGTTTGACGAACCTAGGAGAGAATTGTAGTGTGTCCAAGTTCTGCCATGGATGTCAAAGTGAAGCAATGTGACATGTTCTTTGTCGTTTATCATTGGGATGAACAGGTGCTGCGTTTCAACATCAATTTTCTCCACTTCAGCATATATATACTTTGCAGCCTTCATCTCATCTCCCGCAATGACATCACCCTAAAGATAAATTGCACAACTTAGATCATTCATTCTAAAATGAAGGTTCAAACGCACTAAGAAAGATACTTACCCATGCATACGCGCTGAGAAAGATTGACTTTAAGTGTCCTTTTGTATCATCACCAGATTGAAACATTTGTCTCCATTTTTCCATTTTGAACTCCAAAATTGTGTTCTCCAATGGCTGATTGAAAAAAAGTTGTTGGATTTGTTCTCCATTGATACATATGCCCCTATCGCTTTTCCAAACGCAGTCGCTGCATTTAAACAAGTTCATCCAATTTCATACAAGCACACATGGTTCATTTTCTAAAATTATGATACTAGATACATCCTAGATACACTTTGCTATAGAATGAAAAAAGAATTACCAACAAAAAAATGCGTGTACGTACCTCAATTTTCCAGGTTAAAAAGTAATCCTTTATTAACTTTTCTTGACTTCTCTTTCTCCGTCTTGCAAGTAACTTTTCCACAACCTGTTGTTCTTTGTTAACTTCTTCAACTTATCTTGCTTCGGCTTCTTCACTGCACGCTTATCCGCTTCTGTTACAAACTCAGGACCAAAATCCTTTGTCTTCCTTTTATAGACGTTCTTCACTCTCTTCTCAAGCGATCCAATTTTTACAAGTTTATTCATGACTGCGGAGGTTCTCGTTAGCCGATTATTTCTTCCTCCATGATTTCTCTTTGGAGGTCCTGGTGTTATCGGTTCTTCTCCGTGAGCATCTGGATTTTAGGCTCCATCAGGAACAGCATCGGTTTCACCTTCCTTGATAGCATCACCGGGAACATCACGGTCCACTGGTTTGTTCATCTCTTGAGTGATTTTAAGATTGAAAAAGTTGTCGCTAGCGTCATCAGGTGCAGAATTAGTATGTACAACCATATCAAGAGGTGAAGCTAGCAGACTTTCCAGTTGAGGCTTGAGTTGCGCTTTCAAGGATTCCAATTGATTTTGCAAGTCTGAGATTGTCTTACCCTTCGCTTCCAACTCAAAATCCTTTGCTTCCAACTCTTCATTTCTTGCTCCTAACTCAAAGCATTCAAGTGAGAGATAATCTTGTCTTTCTCTTTGAGTTCATTCTTCAACTTTGAAATATCATCTTCATCTTTGTTTTCTTCTTCCTCATCAAACAAGCATAACCTGTTTTTCCTCTTCACTCCCTAGCAACAAAATCAACAACCCGCAAACACGTAAACATATATTTCTCATTTCAGTTAAAACAGGATGTAAATTGGTTACATCATATGATAACACATGATGTAACTGGGTTTCATCCACAAATGACACAGTAATAATAGGGATAGATTTCTAAAAACAAATCTAAACTAAATAAATAGAAGACGTAACTGGTTTCATCCAGTTATAATATGGATAGATTTTTACCTGATTGCTTGAAAGAGTTTCAAGCTTTCCCTCAATTTCGCAAGACACTTTATACAAGTCCCATCTTGCAAACCTTGGCCATGCTTCACTGTCATCTTTCCTATTAATGTCTTTGATTTGCTCAAAAATCCATAACTGCAAAAACAAAAGATACAAGATGAAACTCACCAAATTATGATTTATTTAATGTAAGAAAAAAAATTCAAAAGAAAGAAGATGATAAAGATGATACTCACCAGAAAATAAAAGCTGCAACCATTGATGGAGTAAGGTGTCTTGCATACGACCGCGACACTTTGCATTAGATGCTCATGGATAAGATCCGGCCATGAGACCCTATTAATGGTTTCATTGATCGTAGGCAGTTCAAATACTTGTAGTTGACATACATCCTCCGGTGTTAATGAAGAAGATTGTACAGAACATGAACAACAACAACAGTATCACCAACTCTTCTTCTTTGCCTTCTTCATTTATAACAACATTTATGCCTTCAAGGATGTACTTCTTTTCCAATTTGTCACCAGCGTTCTTCTCTTTGTGTGTCTTTTTCTTCTTTTGCGCTCTACCTTCCTTCTTTTCACCTTCCTTATTCTTGTTTTCTTCATCCCTTCTCTTTGGCTTCAGAAAATACTTTGTATAAAATGCGAAGTTTTCAAACTAGGGTCTTCCTTTGGTCCATAAAGTTTCCTATCTTCTTCTGTCATGCGTATTCTCTGTATTTTGAACATAACAACAAAATTGTTTGCATCGGTCTTGAAAACTTGATCACCAATCTTGAATATTAGCTCGTTCGGGTCAAAACTTTTTATGATGAACTCAACGCCCTTGGATCTTTGCTACATTCGACCTTCCCCACCTTTCCTTGTTTGATCGCCTCAATGAAGTTCCAAAATTTAGTCTTCCTTAATGCAGCCTCTTGTCTTTCCGTAAATACCAGTGAACCCAACAACTCAATTGTCGGTTTCATGTTTGCTCGGAACGTTTTATTTCCTTCCTTTTCGGAATCCACATCATCCATATTCCAGGTGCTTGATTCAATACCCACGTTCACATCATTCTTCTTACTCTTCTTGGTTCTTCTTTCAGCACCATCATTCTTCTTACTCTTCTTGCTACTGCTTCCTGCAACAATTTGGCATAAAACCAGTTAAATCATATTTTAATATATGGATGAAACCCAGTTACAGCCTATCTTCAAAGCTAGATGAAAACCAGTTTATAGAATCGGATGAAAATTACATCCTATATAATAAGGCTAGATGAAACCAAGTTTTGGTAAAAGAGAGCTGTCTTGATTATTTGGGGTTTTTGTTGTTCCTATAGGGTTTATTGAAATTCTTCGTCCGTCCGGGCATGAGTGGATGAACTTGGATGATAAACTACGTCATAATATTCGTCATGAGTGGATGAGATAAGCTAGATGAACTAAATATTAGTCAGATGAAACCCAGTTACATCCTATATAATAGAGCTAGATGAAACCAAGTTTCTGCAGGAATCAGATGAAACCCAGTTACATCCTATATATTATACATGTTAATATTGTCTAAAGAATCAAATACAAGTAGTTTATCTTTGATATCTACGCTGTTATTAGTCCCATATATTGCGAACTACACTATATAAGAATCCACATCATTTCCATGCCATAGACACTCAGCCATATACTATTGTACTACTATAATCATTTGCGCAATACAACAAAAGCATTTGCGCAAATGATTTAACAGAATGAAACACATACAACTTTTTGAATACAAACCAGTTTCATCCAACACAATTTCTTTACAACCTAATCATTAGGTACACCAACAGATGCAAAACCAACAACATCCCATGTTAATGCTAGATGACAACAAGTTACAGATTTTACAACCTAATATTCAGTACTCATGCTATATCACAACCTAATATTAAGTACTCATGCTAGTTTAGCAGATACCCGAGTAAGATCTATTCAAATTTCACAACAAACTATAAACAAATAACAAGAGAAGCATGGCTACATGGAGTTGATGGTGTATTTTACACTGTATAATGAAACTGGGATGGAGTTGATGCTGAATATTAGGTTGTGATAGGATGTAACTGGGTTTCATCTAGCTTTCAAATGAAACTAAAATGGTTTTACAACAACCGGTCGGGTTTGCAGATTTTACACTCAAATTTCATCCAGATTAGCAGATTTTAACCTGGATGAAATTGGTTTTCATCTAGTCTTAATCTGCTCATTATAGTCTAACATGCAACCGAGTTAAGACAACAACTCACTTCAACAAATCAATTTCAACAAAAAAAAAAAACTCAAATAACCAGATGCAAGCGAGTTTCATCAAACCCACTGAAATGAAAAATAAAATCATCAATTAAACAAATTAATCAACTAAAATGAAAATAAAACCACCGATTAACCATTCAATTCTGAAACTAAGAGAAATTCAGAGTTAGGGTTTGAAAATTTACGAGTTCTAGGAGACATTTTGAAACCCTGATTCTCCAAATTGATTTCAAACCCCGATTCTTCATCGAACCGATAGATTGATTGAAGCCACGGAAACCTCGATGTTGTAGAGTACTGTTGATGGTGTTTACAAGCGGTTAATGAAACCCAACATTTCGACGAAATGTTGACGGAAGGAAAAGGTTGGAGGAAATTGTTCTGGTATTTGAGAAGATGAAGAGAACATTAGTGGGGTGGTTTTCAATTGAAGAGAGAGGGAGAACGTGGTTTTGTGGAGGAGAGGAGAACGTGACAGTTTTTGTGATTTTTGTTAGGGTAGTTCCGTCAAAACTTCTTTTGTCCATTTGACCCAGACCATATTTCTACCGGTCCATTTGACCCAGAAATATTACCTTTTTGGCTATATGACCCATTTTCCGTTTTTTTAATTTTGAAAATGTATGAGTTTGAACATATATACAAGTGTTTATTCGTCACACACAAAACCAAAGTGTAGGGGAATGTCACATTTATCATAGTCAGGGAAATGCGGATTCACCAATAACGAAAAAGGTTACACAGTCTTGTACTCGTCTTATGCCATATTCCAGAGTCTGCGTTTCATAGTATCTCTGGCAATAATAGATAATATCAGTCCATATCTTATCGGATCATGATAGAAGTTCACAACATTAATCAAAAAATGAACTGAAAGGTTGATCGGTTGTCAGCCGACACAAAAATAATTCACTTTCCTACTCTATAATATATGAATGAAGTATATGATAAGAAAGAGTTCGTATCCACAGGGAGGCGATTGTAGTTATTTCGTAATCAATTTCTTAAAGTAACCAATTGGGGGGATGTCTGAATTTAAGGTAAGCAATAAAAGTAAATTAAAAACAAAGTAAGTTGTAGAGAATAATCAATGGAGAGAGATATTGGTCAAGGAATTCATCTTCAATCTTAGACATGTGCTTGCATATATGAATAGAATTACGATTTAATCTCTTGTGTTATCAAAAGCCTAGAGAATCAAGAAAGCAAGATAATCTATTAATTTCTCAAGTTCATCAACACACACATTAGGGCTGCGTATGTGAATTCTACCTAAAGAATAACCTAACGCCTTGCGCTAATCAAGTTCAATTCCTAGGAGCATTAAGTTTCGTAAATAGGCTAATCAATGCAATTGTCATGCGTTGCGCAAAACAATTAGGACAATGGTCAAACTCTACATATGATTACGAGAGTGTATCACTACAAACCGTAAACATATCATGCTACTTGTATTCAAGGTTATCGCTCGATGAAAAACCCTAAAATAGCTATGGACTAAGATGCAAGTTCAATTAATTGGCCACTTAACTAATCAAACACCATAATCCTATCACAATACTTCAATCATGTGATCATAAAAACCGCAGAGAATTGAACGATAAACAAGAGAGAAAACTAATACATAAAGCAAACACAAGTTTTAGAAATCGGACTACATCCTTAACCAATAATAAAGAATTTAGCTACTCATAGCTATGGAGTTCATCATCATCAATATTCAATAATAAAACAAAGAGGAAGAAGAACAAAACCAAACCCTAGAAGCGTAAACAAAACGGCTCTCCACAATTCCAAGAATAAGATATGAGATAAGATGATTTCCAAAAGTTGTAGAATTCCTCTTTTTATAGCCTTTTTCTCCTTCCAAAACTAGGTTTTGTCTTCAAAGTCCATTAGATGCAAATCCACCAAGCCCACAGGAGAGAGAAACCCGTGTAGAAAATACGCCCCAAAAACGGTCGCAGGAAGTCTGGGATTGTGGCCGGAAATCGGCCGGAAAGTTGCCGGAAAACGGCTCCGGTGACCGGCAAAGTCCGCCCGGTCACCGGGTCAACGATTCAGGACCGTGTCAAGTCGGTCGGTCAACGGGTCAAGGATCACTGAGTTGGAACGAGTCAGCTCGGGTGAGTCAGGTGAGTTAGTTGGCTGACTAGTCTTGGCCTGAACCATTGCAGCCTTGCACAGGCCAGACGCTTGTGATGCACAATGATTGGGCTTCGGCCATGATGGCTGCTCCAAACCTCCACCCCGCCTCGCATCTTGTCGCGTAATCTTAGCCACATTGTCAAGCCTGCACCTGCTCAGTCATACAGCAGTAAAAACATCTTCTTCCATGTGAAAGCACAGCGCCGCTACCACCATTTTCATCACAGCCTTGAAGCTACCAGCCATCTGGGCTGTGCATCCATCTCCCATCTAGAACAGCAGCCTCTGCAAATCCTATTCCAACAGACCATAACAACTCTGCCACAGTTCACATCTACACTCTTGCACAGCAACTTAACTGGCCTGAGTTGCTTCTCAGAGCCATGACCGCACTTCATTGCCATTGGCTCAATGCAACCACCAGCTCCTCCTTATGTACTCCAGCAAACTGAACTGCAACACAAGCACATTATAGCAACAGCTACAGCTCCATAATAACCAGCTCCAGTTCTTCTTTCTCCTCTGCTGAATCTTGCTTTGCACTGCCTGCATCTCATCATTCCATTGCCATCTATTCCAGCTTAACCATTTCAGGCCCAAGCCACTGCAGACCACCATCTCCCTGATTTCACTACTAGTACATTCATTCACCTGCAATGAGTGCACTGCAACTGTAGCTGTCATAGATTCAACACCTCCCTGAGCAGCAATCCCACAACCTAGTAGCACAGCTCTATTTCCTCCAGCTCAGTTAGGCCACTTGCACAAATACCATGCCAATGTAATCATCAGTCTCACATCAGCCACAAGTCCCAGGATCCCAGCACAAATATCAGCTCCAACCTGGCCATAACTCTACCTGCAATATGAGCTCAAGCTCAGCCCATGCCACTCAATTCTCCTCTACTGCAACTTCACAACAACAACAACACCACCACCAGTGCCATCAGGCCAATTGCATCACCATCTGCTTCACTCTCCCAAGCCTCCAGGCTCAATCAACAAAGCCACAACACTTGCTCCTCTGCCATCAGGCCATTCCACTCAGATTCATCACTTGCTAGCACCAGCACCACAAATCAACAGAGCCACCACCAGAACCCTGAACCCTGGCAATCACCAGCACCAGCACACATCACCTCCACAAACACTCACTGCGGCTGCTTCAAACCACTTACTTCACTGCCATGAACCAGAGCAACTCCATTAGTACCAGCTCAAAGCAAAGAACACAAAGATCTCCTCAAGACACTGCAACCAGCTCCATCTTGCAATGCCATTGCCTGGCTGCCTTGGCTTCACCACCTCAGTTCATTGCAGGTGCAAGGCCGAGCATAACCTGTACTGTAAAACTACTTCAAGCATAGTCACTGACTTCAATTGCATCAAATCCTGCCTCCTTCAAATCGAATCGAACCCACCAGAATTCTCAACACCAACAGCAGATTCCATTTCGTCTAATCTCAATCTGAGCTACCAGTTGTTCACACACAGACATTAAACCTCATTATTTCACACAGCTTCAAATCTCCATTCTTCAATTTCTGTATTTCTCAGTCATTTCTTCTTCTGGATTCAACAGCAACCTTCTCAATCAAACCCTAACTTCTAATTTCCGAGCAAAACAACACAGGTTCATAAACTCGAGCTCAATATTCGATGAGCAACATCATTCAATCCTAACCCTAGCTCTTTGAGATCTCAAATTCCCTCAAATTTCTTCCAACCTAGCTCCCTCTTCTCACGTAAAACAAACTAAAATTTGGGGTGAGAATGATTTCCTTCTTCTCGACCAAATGATAAGGTTGCCTCGTATGGCATTATTAAGGCACCCTGGATAGTGGATATGGGCCACCAATAAATCTCTTTGTATTGTCGATCCTGGGAACCGACAAGCTTAATTGTTGACTTTGCTTACAACCTTCTCATACGGACCCGGAATGGCCTCGTTCTTTCGCCGATAGCTTCGCCTTTTGCTCCAATTGGGTAATTTCTCCTTCTTTTCCTCCGCGCGACTCCATTGCACCTATAAAACTCAAAAACACGCGTAAAGTACATAATTCACAAGAAAAATAGCAAAGAAAGCGTAACTACTAGATAGTAAATACGGTGTATTCTACACCTATCAGATTCCCCCACACTTAGACTTTGCTAGTCCTCGAGCAAATCAAACAAAACAATAAAATACAACAACTCCGTGTCGTCGAGGCTACGGTCACTTTTAGCATAAATAACAAGCCTTTAAACCCCTAGGTGTCCCTAGTGGACGAGTTATAGTCTCGTGAAGGTTTACTAGAGATATACCTACAAAACCTATATTTCAAACTCCGTCTATATGTGACAAATCAATGAATGAATCCAAAATGACTACAGGAGGAGATACCTTGCAAATTCAATTCAATTATTAGTAAATAAACTCTATTTAGATAATTGAACAAGCCACAATACTCTGAAACTAACAAACCACAATCACAATGAAAAGATTAAGAAGATGGATAAAGATGTAGATGTTGGCGAATATTCACAAGTGTTCGATGTTTCCCATATCTATTCAAGGTCTTCTTAAGATGAACCTAATCCTATTGGATTGAGCTACTTAGTGCTGAATGCTACATCAAATCAATTGGCATATACAAGGGAACCAAAAGTGACTTTATTCAACACAATAATAATTTCTCTTTTTTTTTTTTCTTAAATGATTGGATCAAACTGGATCCAATTTCTCTTTCTTTTTTTTTTAGACGGCATGATTAGATCTTTTGGATCCAAGCGCATGCTTCTTGTCAGCAAGTACATGATAGTTGCCTTGGATCCTGCATTCCACGCTTGTTTAGGCGACGGAGACGGGACTACGTTTCACACATACTGCTATTCCCAAGTGTCTTTTTATTCCGTTTTGGTCTAATTGGTGGGTCCTTTTTTTTTTTTTTTCATACATTTTTTCAAATTTTTTTTTTTTCATTTTTTTTTTTTTTTTTTTTTTTTCTAGTAACTCAATCACTCTATTTCATCCTAGCAGTAATAACACGTCGATTTTTAGTGACCCACCAAAGCACTTAGAGAACAATAGATAAATATGGAAAAATAAAAATAGAATGTGATATGGTGATATTCCGAGATATGGTAACAACTATCATGGTATTTATGATTTCCGAGCTATGTTCGTCCCCTTTTTGTTAATTGGTTCCTCAACTCCTGCATTCAAAATGGTTCCATCCACTAATGGTGTCATCCTAAAGGCACAAGTTTCTAGATTTCTGATTTTTCTATTGTTTTTTTTTTTTTTTTTTTTTTTAGAGAGAAAACTAAAACATATAAATGCTCCCCCACACTTAAACTTTACATTGTCCTCAATGTAAAATTGAATCGTCCAAAGAAAGTCCAAGGTGGGAAATTCCGCAAATAATATGCAAAAACAAAGAAAATAAAGATAAAAGCAAATGCATAAAAGTAAAAAGATAAGGATAAAGATACAAAACCGGTGGGTTGCCTCCCACTTAGCGCTTGTTTTAAAGTCGACGGCCCGACGTACTCCTTGTTTGCTAAGACTCCTCCAGAGGGAGTACTTCCACAAGGTTAACTCCTTCCACGATTTCCGAAGAGAAGTTCTCATAATATGGTTTCAACCGTGCCCATTCACTTTAAGTTCATTACCCGTAGCTAAACTACGAATTTCCACCGCACCATGAGAAAACACATTAGTCACAATAAAAGGTCCGATCCATCGTGACCTTAATTTACCCTAAAACAATTGCAAACGAGAATTAAACAAAAGCACTTTCTCGCCCAATGCAAAATTGTTTATTAGAAATCATATTATCATGAAAAGCTTTCGTCTTTTCCTTGTAAATCCGTGAGCTTTCAAATGCATCATTGCGAATCTCCTCTAACTCTTGAAGTTGTAACTTCCTTTGCTTTCCAGCACCATCCAACTTCATGTTGCATTGCTTAATATCCCAAAACGCCTTATGCTCAATTTCCACGGGTAAGTGACAAGGTTTACCATAAACAAGCCTAAAAGGAGACATCCCAATAGGTGTTTTATATGCGGTTCTATACGCCCACAAAGCATCATTAAGTCGCATGCTCCAATCCTTCCTTGTTGGATTCACCGTCTTTTCAAGAATTGATTTCACCTCTCGGTTGGAAACTTCGGCTTGTCCATTAGTTTGCGGATGGTAGGGTGTTGCAATCCTATGCGACACATTGTACTTCCTTAACAAGCTTTGCAAGAACCTGTTTTTGAAGTGTGAACCTCCATCGCTAATTATAGCCCTTGGAATTCCAAACCTTGCAAATATATTAGCTTGCACAAAATCTGAAACAACTTTAGAATCATTAGTTGGGGTGGCCTTAGCTTCCACCCATTTCGAGACATAATCCACAGCAAGCAAAATATAATAATTCCCATTAGAATTGACAAAAGGGCCCATAAAATCAATTCCCCATACATCAAAAACCTCCACAAATTGAATAATAGTTTGCGGCATTTGATTTCGAGCACCTAGATTGCCGGTTCTTTGGCACCTATCACATGTGATACAAAATGCATGTGCATCCTTAAACAAAGTTGGCCAAAAGAAACCACATTCTAATACCTTGAGAGCGGTTCTCTTACTCCCAAAATGTCCTCCACAAGCATATGAGTGGCAAAAAGACAAGATAGAATTAAATTCAATTTCGAGAACACACCTACGTATTACTTGGTCACTACAATGCTTCCATAAGTATGGATCATCCCATATGTATTGGTTTCCTAACTTCTTAAGTTTGTCCCTCTCAAAGACGAGACAAGTTCTTTGGGATTTGTTTAGACACTAAGTAATTAACAATATCAGCGTACCATGGTTCTCCAAAGGCAATGGAGAATAGTTGCTCGTCAAGGGAAACTTTCACGCAACGGATAGTCTCCTTGTCCACAGCAAGTCGGCTCAAATGATCCGCAACGGTGTTCTCAATTCCTTTCTTGTCTTTGATTTCAAGATCAAACTCTTGCAAAGAGTAAAATCCATCGTATGAGCCTCGGTTTCGCCTATTTCTTTGTAAGCAAGTATCTAAGTCTTTGCATGATCGTAAAAGACAACAACTTTTGTACCAATTAGATAAGAGCGAAACTTTTCTAAAGGAAAAACAATGGCTAATAACTCCTTTTCAGTGGTTGTGTAGTTTTGTTGAGCCTCATTTAACGTTCTAGAAGCATAATAAATGGCATGAGGAAGCTTCCCCACACGCTGCCCAAGCACCGCACCAACCGCATAGTCACTTGCATCACACATGAGTTCAAACGGCTTACTCCAATCCGGTGGTTTAATGATAGGGGCTGAAATCAAAAGTTCTTTTCAAACGATTGAATGCCGCCACACACTTCTCATCAAAGTTAAAAACCACATCTTTTTGCAATAGGGCACAAAGTGGTGATGCTATCTTGGAAAAGTCCTTGATGAATCTACGATAAAAACCTCGCATGACCAAGAAAAGAGCGAATCTCCTCACCGTAGTGGGAGGGGTTAGAGCACGAATAAGGTCTATCTTAGATTTATCAACTTCCAAACCTTTAGAAGATATTATATGGCCTAAAACTATGCCATGAGTTACCATGAAATGGCACTTCTCCCAATTTAGCACAAGATTTGTTTCAACACATCGTTCAAGGATTAGAGCCAAGTTGTTCAAGCAAAGGTCAAATGAATCACCAAAAACACTAAAGTCATCCATGAACACTTCGATTATGTTTTCAACATATTCCAAAAGATACTTACCATACACCTTTGAAAAGTAATGAGCATTGCATAAGCCAAAAGGCATCCTTCTATAAGCAAAAGTACCGAAAGGACAAGTGAAAGTGGTTTTCTCTTGGTCCTCCTGCGCTATCACAATCTGATTATAACCTGAATAGCCATCAAGAAAGCAATAGTAAGAGTGTCCAACTAAACGTTCAAGCATTTGATCAATAAAAGGTAAAGGAAAGTGATCTTTTCTAGTGGTGGCATTCAATTTTCTATAATCAATACAAACCCTCCAACCGGTTTGCACACGAGTTGGGACAAGTTCATTCTTATCATTCTCCACCACCGTTACTCCCGATTTCTTTGGTACCACTTGTACCGGGCTTACCCACTTGCTATCGGATATGGGGTAGATAACACCCACGTCCAAAAGCTTGAGTATCTCCTTTTTCACCACTTCCATCATGGGAGGATTCAAACGACGTTGCGCTTCCCTTGTAGGCTTTGAATCATCCTCCACACGAATCTTATGCATACAAACTACAGGGCTTATACCCTTGATATCGGCGATTGTCCATCCTATGGCCGTCTTGTACTTCCTTAGCACCCTTAGAAGTTTTTGCTCCCGTAATTCATTAAGCTCGTTAGAAACAATCACGGGTAAATCTTCATTGTCACCCAAGTACAAGTACTTTCAAGTGACTTGGAAGAGGTTTCAATTCTAAACTTGGAGGTTTAACAATAGATGGCACAAGTTTTTCATTATTGCAAGGTAAAGACGCATATGAAACATTCTTAGTTGCTGATTTTTCCAGTAATGAGTTAAGAGAACCAATGGTTTCCTTCATCTCATCACTATACGCATAACCGTTGTCAATAGGAGTAGTGAGCACGGTTTCCAAAGTATCAACACCATTCAACTCAAACATTTGTTGTGCCAATGTGTCCATCATATCAATGGGGAAACAAGAGTGAACATCGCTAGGATATCTCATCGTCCCGAAAATGTTGAAACGTATTATTTCTCCATCAAACTCCATAGTTAGCGTTCCCTTATCCACATCAATAATAGTTTTCGCCGTTTTCATGAAGGGACGCCCAAGTAGCAATGGAAGAGATGAGTCCGGTGAACCTTCATCCATCTCTAACACGCAAAAATCCGCTGGAAATACTAGTTGATTAACCTGCACAAGAACATCCTCAACAATACCCATTGGGTAGACATTAGAACGATCGGCTAATTGCAACACAATTCCAGCCTTTTTAAGAGGACCAAGATCAAGTGAATTATACATAGACGCGGGCATGACATTAACTAAGCACCTAAGTCCAACATAGCTTTATTAAATGTAGTGTTACCAATTGTGACGGGAATGTCAAAGCTACCCGGGTCCTTGCACTTAAGTGGGAGTTTGTGTTGTAAGATTGCCGAAGCATTCTCCCCACACTAAGCACTTCATTACCTTTGAGCCTTTGCTTATTGGTACACAAGTCCTTCAACACCTTTGCATACTTTGGAACTTGCTTGATTGCATCTATGAGTGGTATGTTCACATGGATCTTCTTTAGAACGTCTAAAATCTCCTTTTCTAGTTCCGCCTTCTTAGAACTTGCAAATCTGCGAGGGAAAGGTAGAGGAGGAACATAAGTAGAAACCGGAGTTTTAGAGTTAGGAATAGGTACCTCGAAGTTTGGGGAGAATCCTCGGTTTTCTCCTCCAAAACAGTCCTTTTGGTGTTTCCACCGTGCCCGAATCGGCAACTCTCGGGTTGCACAAGTTGTGTACCACTTCTCAATGTAATTGCATTAACACCCTCTTTTGGGTTGATAGGTTGAGAAGGAGTTTCCCACCATTTTGTGCCTTCAATTGATTCAACTCCATAGCCATAGAACCAACTTGAGTTTGCAACTCCTTAACCGAACTCTCCGTTCTTTGCATAAAAGATTTCAAAGAACTCCTCCATATTGGACCCCATATTTTGAGGTTGTTGTTGTTGTTGAAATTGTTGCTTAGGTTGGAATTGTTGTTGTTGAGGTTGAAATCCACTCGGGTTGTTGAAACTAGATTGTTGAACCGCTCATTGCTTATTGGCATAGCTAAAGTTGGGGTGATCTCTCCATCCCGGATTTGTAAGTGTTGGAGTAGGGATCATACCGTCTTTGTTGATTTGGAAAGATCGCATTAGCTTGCTCGTCCTCATAAGATTGAGAGGAACTTGGTATCACCGCGGCCGCAACTTGTTGAAGCATTGCGTTCATGTTACCCATTTGTTGACGAAGCTCTTCAACCTCGCTCACCTCACTCACCCTTCTTAGAATCACATCCGAACCACGACTCAAGAATTGTTGTGAGTTCGCCGCCATGTTTTCAATCAACTCTCTAGCTTGTGCCACCGTCTTGTTAACTAGTGCACCACCACCCGCAGCGTCGAGAAGATTCCTATCACTTGATTGGAGTCCTTCATAGAAATATTGAATGATCATAGCATCACTAAATTGGTGGTGAGGGCAGCTGGCCACCAATCTCTTATATCGTTCCCAACATTCATATAGAGATTCTCCCACATTCTGCTTCATCCCACAAATCTCCTTGCGAATTTGAGTAGCCTTTGATGCAGGAAAATACCTCTCTAAAAAGAGTTTCTTCAACCCATTCCATGTTGTGACACTTCCGGGAGGTAAATAGAACAACCAATCCTTAGCACTATCCATTAAAGAGAAACGGAAAACTTTCAACATTGCACCATCCGCCGCAACATCCGCGGGAAGCATGGCCGTGACAATGGTGTGGAAGTCCATAAGATGTTTGTTTGGATCTTCATTCACCATGCCATGGAACTTTGGTAATTCTCTAAGCAACCCCGGTTTAATTTCAAAAGTAGAGTCCGTTTGAATACACCCCTGTTGTATATCAAGCCTATGAGAAGCTAAGTCCTTGAGTGAACGATTTGCATCACCCATTGCTCCTTGTTCTTCCACGTGTGTTTCCTCTACGATTGGAACCTCTTTTCCTTCTTCTTGTTGTCGGAAAATCTCTTCTCCTACTTCCTCCTCGTGCTCGTCCGTTGTGTCGTGACTTGGTTGGAGTATTGTGCCGCGTCGAGTAGCTATCCCGCACCATGGATAATTCCAATCCTTAGAAGCCGAGATTAGGTACCGCAAACAATTCTCGCAAACAAGTGAGAAACAAGACAAGAAACAAAAAGCAAAGATAAAAGAGAAATTGTAAAAGAAACTAAAAACTTAATAACTAGCCGTGTGCCTCCCCAAGCAACGGCGCCAAAATTTGATCGGTTGTCGATGACACAAAAATAATTCACTTTCCTACTCTATAATATATGAATGAAGTATATGATAAGAAAGAGTTCGTATCCACAGGAGAGGCGATTGTAGTTATTTCGTAATCAATTTCTTAAAGTAACCAATTGGGGGATGTCTTATTTAAGGTAAAGCAATAAAAGTAAATTAAAACAAAGTAAGTTGTAGAGAATAATCAATGGAGAGAGATATTGGTCAAGGAATTCATCTTCAATCTTAGACATGTGCTTGCATATATGAATAGAATTACGATTTAATCTCTTGTGTTATCAAAAGCCTAGAGAATCAAGAAAGCAAGATAATCTATTAATTTCTCAAGTTCATCAACACACACATTAGGGCCGCGTATGTGAATTCTACCTAAAGAATAACCTAACGCCTTGCGCTAATCAAGTTCAATTCCTAGGAGCATTAAGTTTCAGAAATAGGCTAATCAATGCAATTGTCATGCGTTGCGCAAAACAATTCGGACAATGGTCAAACTCTACATATGATTACGAGAGTGTATCACTACAAACCGTAAACATATCATGCTACTTGTATTCAAGGTTATCGCTCGATGAAAAACCCTAAAATAGCTATGGACTAAGATGCAAGTTCAATTAATTGGCCACTTAACTAATCAAACACCATAATCCTATCACAATACTTCAATCATGTGATCATAAAAACCGCAGAGAATTGAACGATAAACAAGAGAGAAAACTAATACATAAAGCAAACACAAGTTTTAGAAATCGGACTACATCCTTAACCAATAATAGAGAATTTAGCTACTCATAGCTATGGAGTTCATCACCATCAATATTCAATAATAAAACAAAGAGGAAGAAGAACAAAACCAAACCCTAGAAGCGTAAACAAAACGGCTCTCCCCCAAAAATTCCAAGAAAAAGATATGAGATAAGATGATTTCCAAAAGTTGTAGAATTCTTCTTTTTATAGCCTTTTTCTCCTTCCAAAACTAGGTTTTGTCTTCAAAGTCCATTAGATGAAAATCCACCAAGCCCACAGGAGAGAGAAACCCGTGTAGAAAATACGCCCCAAAAACGGTCGCAGGAAGTCTGGGATTGTGGCCGGAAATCGGCCGGAAAGTTCTTAGGAAAACGGCTCAGGTGGCCGAAGCAAGTCCGCCTTTGGTCACCGGTCAACGATTCAGGACCGTGTCAAGTCGGTCGGTCAACGGGTCAGGATCACCGAGTTGGAACGAGTCGGCTCGGGTGAGTCGGTGAGTTAGTTGGCCGACTAGTCTTGGCTCAACCATTGCGGCCTTGCACGGAGCCGGACGCTTGTGATGCACAATGATTGGGCTTCGGCCATGATGGCTGCTCCAAACCTCCACTGCTCGCATCTTCCGCGAGAATCTTAGCCACATTGTCAAGCTGCACTCGCTTTCGGTCATACAAAGAAGTAAAAACATCTTCTTCCATGTGAAAGCAAAGCGCCGCTACCACCATTTTCATCATGACCTTGAAGCTACCAGCCATCCGGGTCGTGCATCCATCTCCCATCTAGAATGACCGAGCCTCGCAAATCCTATTCCAACAGACCATAACAACTCTGCCACAGTTCACATCTACACTCTTGCACAGCAATTTAACTGGCCTGAGTTGCTTCTCAGAGCCATGACTGCACTTCATTGCCATTGGCTCAATGCAACCACCAGCTCCTCCTTATGTACTCCTGCAAACTACGCAACACAAGCACATTATAGCAACAGCATTTCTGACTCCATAATAACCGACTCCAGTTCTTCTTTCTCTCTCTCTCGAATCTTGCTTTGCAATGCCTCGCATCTCATCATTCCATTGCCATCTATTCCAAATTTCCTTAACCATTTCGTGCCCAAGCCATTGCGGACCACCATCTCCCTGAGTTCACTACTAGTACATTCATTCACCTGCAATGAGTGCACTGCAACTGTAGCTGTCATAGATTCAACACCTCCCTGAGCAGCAATCCCACAACCTAGTAGCACAGCTCTATTTCCTCCAGCTCAGTTAGGCCACTTGCACAAATACCATGCCAATGTAATCATCGGCCTCACATCACCACAAGTCCAGGGATCCCAAAGACAAATATCAGCTCCAACCTGGCCATAACTCTACCTGCAATATGAGCTCAAGCTCAGCCCATGCCACTCAATTCTCCTCTACTGCAACTTCACAACAACAACAACACCACCACCAGTGCCATCAGGCCAATTGCATCACCATCTGCTTCACTCTCCCAAGCCTCCAGGCTCAATCAACAAAGCCACAACACTTGCTCCTCTGCCATCAGGCCATTCCACTCAGATTCATCACTTGCTAGCACCAGCACCACAAATCATGAGCCACCACCAACCCCGAACCCCGGCAATCACCAGACCAAGACACATCACCTCCACAAACACTCATTTGCGGGCGCTTCAAACCACTTACTTCACTGCCATGAACCAGAGCAACTCCATTAGTACCAGCTCAAAGCAGCAACACAGCATCTCCTCAAGACCTGCAACCAGCTCCATCTTGCAATGCCATTGCCTGGCTGCCTTGGCTTCACCACCTCAGTTCATTGCAGGTGCAAGGCCGAGCATAACCTGTACTGTAAAACTACTTCAAGCATAGTCACTGACTTCAATTGCATCAAATCCTGCCTCCTTCAAATCGAATCGAACCCACCAGAATTCTCAACACCAACAGCAGATTCCATTTCGTCTAATCTCAATCTGAGCTACCAGTTGTTCACACACAGACATTAAACCTCATTATTTCACACAGCTTCAAATCTCCATTCTTCAATTTCTATATTTCTCAGTCATTTCTTCTTCTGGATTCAACAGCAACCTTCTCAATCAAACCCTAACTTCTAATTTCCGAGCAAAACAACACAGGTTCATAAACTCGAGCTCAATATTCGATGAGCAACATCATTCAATCCAGAACCCTAGCTCTTTGAGATCTCAAATTCCCTCAAATTTCTTCCAACCTAGCTCCCTCTTCTCACGTAAAACAAACTAAAATTTGGGGTGAGAATGATTTCCTTCTTCTCGACCAAATGATAAGGTTGCTCTCGTATGGCATTATTAAGGCACCCAGGATAGTGGATATGGGCCACCAATAAATCTCTTTGTATTGTCAGGCCGGGGAACCGGCAAGCTTAATTGTTGACTTTGCTTACAACCTTCTCATACGGACCCGGAATGGCCTCGTTCTTTCGCCGATAGCTTCGCCTTTTTGCTCCAATTGGGTAATTTCTCCTTCTTTTCCTCCGCGCGACTCCATTGCACCTATAAAACTCAAAAACACGCGTAAAGTACATAATTCACAAGAAAAATAGCAAAGAAAGCGTAACTACTAGATAGTAAATACGGTGTATTCTACACCTATCAGATTCCCCCCACACTTAGACTTTGCTAGTCCTCGAGCAAATCAAACAAAACAATAAAATACAACAACTCCGTGACGTCGAGGCTACGGTCACTTTTAGCATAAATAACAAGCCTTTAAACCCTAGGTGTCCCTAATGGGACGAGTTATAGTCTCGTGAAGGTTTACTAGAGATATACCTACAAAACCTATATTTCAAACTCCGTCTATATGTGACAAATCAATGAATGAATCCAAAATGACTACGGGGAGGAGATACCTTGCAAATTCAATTCAATTATTAGTAAATAAACTCTATTTAGATAATTGAACAAGCCACAATACTCGGAAACTAACAAACCACAATCACAATGAAAAGATTAAGAAGATGGATAAAGATGTAGATGTTGGCGAATATTCACAAGTGTTCGATGTTTCCCATATAAATACGAAGGTCATTTGCTAAGATGAACCTAATCTATTGGATTGAGCTACTTAGTCTGAATGCTACATCAAATCAATTGGCATATACAAGGGAACCAAAAGTGACTTTATTCAACACAATAATAATTTCTTTTTTTTTTTTTCTTAAATGATTGGATCAAATCTGGATCCAATTTCTCTTTTTTTTTTAGACGGCATGATTAGATCTTTTGGATCCAAGCGCATGCTTCTTGTCAACCAAGTACATGATAGTTGCCTTGGATCCCGCATTCCACGCTTGTTTAGGCGACGGAGACAGGGACTACGTTTCACACATACTTGCTATTCCCAAGTGTCTTTTTTTTCCGTTTTGGTCTAATTGGTCGGTCCTTTTTTTTTTTTTTTTTTTCATACATTTTTTCAAATTTTTTTTTTTTGTCATTTTTTTTTTCCTTTTTTTTTTTCTAGTAACTCAATCACTCTATTTCATCCTAGCAGTAATAACACGTCGATTTTTAGTGACCCACCAAAGCACTTAGAGAACAATAGATAAATATGGAAAAATAAAAATAGAATGTGATATGGTGATATTCGAGATATGGTAACAACTATCATGGTATTTATGATTTCCGAGCTATGTTCGTCCCCTTTTTGTTAATTGGTTCCTCAACTCCTGCATTCAAAATGGTTCCATCCACTAATGGTGTCATCCTAAAGGCACAAGTTTCTATATTTTTCTATTTTTTTTTTTTTTTTTTTTTTTTTTAGAGAGAAAACTAAAACATATAAATGCTCCCCACACTTAAACTTTACATTGTCCTCAATGTAAAATTGAATCGTCCAAAGAAAGTCCAAGGTGGGAAATTCCGCAAATAATATGCAAAAACAAAGAAAATAAAGATAAAAGCAAATGCATAAAAGTAAAAAGATAAGGATAAAGATACAAAACCGGTGGGTTGCCTCCCACTTAGCGCTTGTTTTAAAGTCGACGGCCCGACGTACTCCTTGTTTGCTAAGACTCCTCCGGAGGGAGTACTTCCACAAGGTTAACTCCTTCCACGATTTCCGAAGAGAAGTTCTCATAATATGGTTTCAACCGGTGCCCATTCACTTTAAGTTCATTACCTGTAGCTAAACTACGAATTTCCACTGCACCATGAGAAAACACATTAGTCACAATAAAAGGTCCGATCCATCGTGACCTTAATTTACCCGGAAACAATTGCAAACGAGAATTAAACAAAAGCACTTTCTGCCCAATGCAAAATTGTTTATTAGAAATCATATTATCATGAAAAGCTTTCGTCTTTTCCTTGTAAATCCGTGAGCTTTCAAATGCATCATTGCGAATCTCCTCTAACTCTTGAAGTTGTAACTTCCTTTGCTTTCCCAAAGACCATCCAACTTCATGTTGCATTGCTTAATAGCCCAAAACGCCTTATGCTCAATTTCCACGGGTAAGTGACAAGGTTTACCATAAACAAGCCTAAAAGGAGACATCCCAATAGGTGTTTTATATGCGGTTCTATACGCCCACAAAGCATCATTAAGTCGCATGCTCCAATCCTTCCTTGTTGGATTCACCGTCTTTTCAAGAATTGATTTCACCTCTCGGTTGGAAACTTCGGCTTGTCCATTAGTTTGCGGATGGTAGGGTGTTGCAATCCTATGCGACACATTGTACTTCCTTAACAAGCTTTGCAAGAACCTCGTTTTTGAAGTGTGAACCTCCATCGCTAATTATAGCCCTTGGAATTCCAAACCTTGCAAATATATTAGCTTGCACAAAATCAAAACAACTTTAGAATCATTAGTTGGGGTGGCCTTAGCTTCCACCCATTTCGAGACATAATCCACAGCAAGCAAAATATAATAATTCCCATTAGAATTGACAAAAGGGCCCATAAAATCAATTCCCCATACATCAAAAACCTCCACAAATTGAATAATAGTTTGCGGCATTTGATTTCGAGCACCTAGATTAGGGCTGCACAAGGTACGGGACGGTACGGGTTTTTGCCTAGCTCAGTACCTGTACCTCCCTATGGCCGGTACCTGCACTTTTTACCCCACTGCACTGCGTGCATTACGGACGGGACTGAGACATGTACCTATTTAACTCGGTACGGTACGGGACGGGACCGGTTCTTTACCCGCAACATATAGATTTGCACAGACTAAACAAGCAATAGCCTTGTTAGGTACGTATTATAATAATCAACTATAAACTTTAACATTCGTAGTATAGGTTTTTCCTTTTTCTCCATTATTACAGCGATGGAGATCATCAAACGACGCACAGAAACAAAAAAAAAATTCAACTAAGATCAGAGAAGATTCGAATCAAGTTTTGCCAATTATTTTAATTGTTTTCTTATTTTAATTGTAAAACATATGAATGAATAAGAATAACATATTCATATTATCTAGATTTTCTGGGAAGAAAGGACGAACAGATGCTAACGAGTTTCTTCATGATTGCGAGCATAATTAATCAAAATAACCCCTAATTTCTGATTAAATCGATTTTCGTCCCATATTTAATATACCCAATATAAAAATAGGGAAATGAAAATATATATAATATATAGGAAAAAATGTGAAAATAGGGAAATGAAAATATATATAATATAAAAATAGGGAAATGAAAATATATCCTGTTTAACTCGGTACTACGGGACGGGACGGGACGGGTATAGCCTAGAACCGTTACTTGTACCTACTCTAGGCACGGTACCAGCTTTTGGTACTTGTACCTGTCCCGGCTGACTACGGTTCCGGGACGGTACCGGGACGGTACCTGCGGTTCCGGTACGGTACCATGGGACGGGACGGTTCCTGTGCAGCCCTAACCTAGATTGCCGGTTCTTTGGCACCTATCACATGTGATACAAATGCATGTGCATCCTTAAACAAAGTTGGCCAAAAGAAACCACATTCTAATACCTTGAGAGCGGTTCTCTTACTCCCAAAATGTCCTCCACAAGCATATGAGTGGCAAAAAGACAAGATAGAATTAAATTCAATTTCGGGAACACACCTACGTATTACTTGGTCACTACAATGCTTCCATAAGTATGGATCATCCCATATGTATTGGTTTCCTAACTTCTTAAGTTTGTCCCTCTCAAGACGAGACAAGTTCTTTGGGATTTGTTTAGACACTAAGTAATTAACAATATCAGCGTACCATGGTTCTCCAAAGGCAATGGAGAATAGTTGCTCGTCCGGGAAACTTTCACGCAACGGGATAGTCTCCTTGTCCACAGCAAGTCGGCTCAAATGATCCGCAACGGTGTTCTCAATTCCTTTCTTGTCTTTGATTTCAAGATCAAACTCTTGCAAGAGTAAAATCCATCGTATGAGCCTCGGTTTCGCCTCTTTCTTTGTAAGAAAGTATCTAAGTCTTTGCATGATCGAAAAAGACAACAACTTTTGTACCAATTAGATAAGAGCGAAACTTTTCTAAAGGAAAAACAATGGCTAATAACTCCTTTTCAGTGGTTGTGTAGTTTTGTTGAGCCTCATTTAACGTTCTAGAAGCATAATAAATGGCATGAGGAAGCTTCCCCACACGCTGCCCAAGCACCGCACCAACCGCATAGTCACTTGCATCACACATGAGTTCAAACGGCTTACTCCAATCCGGTGGTTTAATGATAGGGGCTGAAATCAAAAGTTCTTTCAAACGATTGAATGCCGCCACACACTTCTCATCAAAGTTAAAAACCACATCTTTTTGCAATAGGGCACAAAGTGGTGATGCTATCTTGGAAAAGTCCTTGATGAATCTACGATAAAAACCTCGCATGACCAAGAAAAGAGCGAATCTCCTCACTTTGTAGTGGGAGGGGTTAGAGCACTAATAAGGTCTATCTTAGATTTATCAACTTCCAAACCTTTAGAAGATATTATATGGCCTAAAACTATGCCATGAGTTACCATGAAATGGCACTTCTCCCAATTTAGCACAAGATTTGTTTCAACACATCGTTCAAGGATTAGAGCCAAGTTGTTCAAGCAAAGGTCAAATGAATCACCAAAGACACTAAAGTCATCCATGAACACTTCGATTATGTTTTCAACATATTCCGAAAAGATACTTACCATACACCTTTGAAAAGTAGCCGGAGCATTGCATAAGCCAAAAGGCATCCTTCTATAAGCAAAAGTACCGAAAGGACAAGTGAAAGTGGTTTTCTCTTGGTCCTCCGGTGCTATCACAACTGATTATAACCGAATAGCCATCAAGAAAGCAATAGTAAGAGTGTCCAGCTAAACGTTCAAGCATTTGATCAATAAAAGGTAAAGGAAAGTGATCTTTTCTAGTGGTGGCATTCAATTTTCTATAATCAATACAAACCCTCCAACCGGTTTGCACACGAGTTGGGACAAGTTCATTCTTATCATTCTCCACCACCGTTACTCCCGATTTCTTTGGTACCACTTGTACCGGGCTTACCCACTTGCTATCGGATATGGGGTAGATAACACCCACGTCCAAAAGCTTGAGTATCTCTTTTTTCACCACTTCCATCATGGGAGGATTCAAACGACGTTGCGCTTCCCTTGTAGGCTTTGAATCATCCTCCACACGAATCTTATGCATACAAACGGCAGGGCTTATACCCTTGATATCGGCGATTGTCCATCCTATGGCCGTCTTGTACTTCCTTAGCACCCTTAGAAGTTTTTGCTCCTGTAATTCATTAAGCTCGTTAGAAACAATCACGGGTAAATCTTCATTGTCACCCAAGTACAAGTACTTCAAGTGACTTGGAAGAGGTTTCAATTCTAAACTTGGAGGTTTAACAATAGATGGCACAAGTTTTTCATTATTGCAAGGTAAAGACGCATATGAAACATTCTTAGTTGCTGATTTTTCCGGTAATGAGTTAAGAGAACCAATGGTTTCTTTCATCTCATCACTATACGCATAACCGTTGTCAATAGGAGTAGTGAGCACGGTTTCCAAAGTATCACCACCATTCAACTCAAACATTTGTTGTGCCAATGTGTCCATCATATCAATGGGGAAACAAGAGTGAACATCGCTAGGATATCTCATCGTCCCGAAAATGTTGAAACGTATTATTTCTCCATCAAACTCCATAGTTAGCGTTCCCTTATCCACATCAATAATAGTTTTCGCCGTTTTCATGAAGGGACGCCCAAGTAGCAATGGAAGAGATGAGTCCGGTGAACCTTCATCCATCTCTAACACGCAAAAATCCATTGGAAATACTAGTTGATTAACCCGCACAAGAACATCCTCAACAATACCCATTGGGTGGACATTAGAACGATAGGCTAATTGCAACACAATTCCAGCCTTTTAAGAGGACCAAGATCAAGTGAATTATACATAGACGCGGGCATGACATTAACGGAAGCACCTAAGTCCAACATAGCTTTATTAAATGTAGTGTTACCAATTGTGACGGGAATGTCAAAGCTACCGGGTCCTTGCACTTAAGTGGGAGTTTGTGTTGTAAGATTGCCGAAGCATTCTCCCCACACTAAGCACTTCATTACCTTTGAGCCTTTGCTTATTGGTACACAAGTCCTTCAACACCTTTGCATACTTTGGAACTTGCTTGATTGCATCTATGAGTGGTATGTTCACATGGATCTTCTTTAGAACGTCTAAAATCTCCTTTTCTAGTTCTGCCTTCTTAGAACTTGCAATCTGCGAGGGAAAGGTAGAGTAGGAACATAAGTAGAAACCGGAGTTTTAGAGTTAGGAATAGGTACCTCAGAAGTTTGGGGCGAATCCTCGGTTTTCTCCTCCAAAACAGGTCCTTTTGGTGTTTCCACCGCGTGTCCGAATCAAGAACCGGGTTGCACAAGTTGTGTACCACTTCTCAATGTAATTGCATTAACACCCTCTTTTGGGTTGATAGGTTGAGAAGGAGTTTCCACCATTTGTGCCTTCAATTGATTCAACTCCATAGCCATAGAACCAAACTGAGTTTGCAACTCCTTAACCGAACTCTCCGTTCTTTGCATAAAAGATTTCAAAGAACTCCTCCATATTGGACCCCATATTTTGAGGTTGTTGTTGTTGTTGAAATTGTTGCCTAGGTTGGAATTTGTTGTTGTTGAGGTTGAAATCCACTCGGGTTGTTGAAACTAGATTGTTGAACCGCTCCTTGCTTATTGGCATAGCTAAAGTTGGGGTGATCTCTCCATCCCGGATTGTAAGTGTTGGAGTAGGGATCATACCGTCTTTGTTGATTTGGAAAGATCGCATTAGCTTGCTCGTCCTCATAAGATTGAGAGGAACTTGGTATCACCGCATGGCTGCAACTTGTTGAAGCATTGCGTTCATGTTACCCATTTGTTGACGAAGCTCTTCAACCTCGCTCACCTCACTCACCCTTCTTAGAATCACATCCGAACCACGACTCAAGAATTGTTGTGAGTTCGCTGCCATGTTTTCAATCAACTCTCTAGCTTGTGCCACCGTCTTGTTAACTAGTGCACCACCACCCGCAGCGTCGAGAAGATTCCTATCACTTGATTGGAGTCCTTCATAGAAATATTGAATGATCATAGCATCACTAAATTGGTGGTGAGGGCAGCTGGCCACCAATCTCTTATATCGTTCCCAACATTCATATAGAGATTCTCCCACATTCTGCTTCATCCCACAAATCTCCTTGCGAATTTGAGTAGCCTTTGATGCAGGAAAATACCTCTCTAAAAAGAGTTTCTTCAACCCATTCCATGTTGTGACACTTCCTGGAGGTAAATAGAACAACCAATCCTTAGCACTATCCATTAAAGAGAAACTAAAACTTTCAACATTGCACCATCCGCTGCAACATCCGCGAAGCATGGCCGTGACAATGGTGTGGAAGTCCATAAGATGTTTGTTTGGATCTTCATTCACCATGCCATGGAACTTTGGTAATTCTCTAAGCAACCCCGGTTTAATTTCAAAAGTAGAGTCCGTTTGAATACACCCCTGTTGTATATCAAGCCTATGAGAAGCTAAGTCCTTGAGTGAACGATTTGCATCACCCATTGCTCCTTGTTCTTCCACGTGTGGTTCCTCTACGATTGGAACCTCTTTTCCTTCTTCTTGTTGTCGGAAAATCTCTTCTCCTACTTCCTCCTCGTGCTCGTCCGTTGTGTCTTGACTTGGTTGGAGTATTGTGCCGCGTCGAGTAGCTATCCCGCACCTTGGATAATTCCAATCCTTAGAAGCCGAGATTAGGTACTGCAAACAATTCTCGCAAACAAGTGAGAAACAAGACAAGAAACAAAAAGCAAAGATAAAAGCGAAATTGTAAAAAGAAACTAAAAACTTAATAACTAGTCAGAGTGCCTCCAGACGGCGCCAAAATTTGATCGGTTGTCACCGACACAAAAATAATTCACTTTCCTACTCTATAATATATGAATGAAGTATATGATAAGAAAGAGTTCGTATCCACGGGGAGGCGATTGTAGTTATTTCGTAATCAATTTCTTAAAGTAACCAATTGGGGGATGTCCGAATTTAAGGTAAGCAATAAAAGTAAATTAAAAACAAAGTAAGTTGTAGAGAATAATCAATGGAGAGAGATATTGGTCAAGGAATTCATCTTCAATCTTAGACATGTGCTTGCATATATGAATAGAATTACGATTTAATCTCTTGTGTTATCAAAAGCCTAGAGAATCAAGAAAGCAAGATAATCTATTAATTTCTCAAGTTCATCAACACACACATTAGGGCTGCGTATGTGAATTCTACCTAAAGAATAACCTAACGCCTTGCGCTAATCAAGTTCAATTCCTAGGAGCATTAAGTTTTAAATAGGCTAATCAATGCAATTGTCATGCGTTGCGCAAAACAATTCGGACAATGGTCAAACTCTACATATGATTACGAGAGTGTATCACTACAAACCGTAAACATATCATGCTACTTGTATTCAAGGTTATCGCTCGATGAAAAACCCTAAAATAGCTATGGACTAAGATGCAAGTTCAATTAATTGGCCACTTAACTAATCAAACACCATAATCCTATCACAATACTTCAATCATGTGATCATAAAAACCGCAGAGAATTGAACGATAAACAAGAGAGAAAACTAATACATAAAGCAAACACAAGTTTTAGAAATCGGACTACATCCTTAACCAATAATAAAGAATTTAGCTACTCATAGCTATGGAGTTCATCATCATCAATATTCAATAATAAAACAAAGAGGAAGAAGAACAAAACCAAACCCTAGAAGCGTAAACAAAACGGCTCTCCACAATTCCAAGAATAAGATATGAGATAAGATGATTTCCAAAAGTTGTAGAATTCCTCTTTTTATAGCCTTTTTCTCCTTCCAAAACTAGGTTTTGTCTTCAAAGTCCATTAGATGCAAATCCACCAAGCCCAGGTGGAGAGAGAAACCAGTGTAGAAAATACGCCCCAAAACGGTCCGCAGAAGTTGGGATTGTGGCCGGAAATCGGCCGGAAAGTTGCCGAAACGGCTCCTGGTGACCGGCAAAGTCCGCCCGGTCACCGGGTCAACGATTCAGGACCGTGTCAAGTCGGTCGGTCAACGGGTCAAGGATCACTGAGTTGGAACGAGTCAGCTCGGGTGAGTCAGGTGAGTTAGTTGGCTGACTAGTCTTGGCCTGAACCATTGCAGCCTTGCACGGGCCGACGCTTGTGATGCACAATGATTGGGCTTCACCATGATGGCTGCTCCAAACCTCCACTCGCCCGCATCTTGTCGCGTAATCTTAGCCACATTGTCAAGCCCGCACTGCCTCGGTCATGCCAAAAAACATCTTCTTCCATGTGAAAGCACAGCGCCGCTACCACCATTTTCATCACAGCCTTGAAGCTACCAGCCATCTGGGCTGTGCATCCATCTCCCATCTAGAACAGCAGCCTCTGCAAATCCTATTCCAACAGACCATAACAACTCTGCCACAGTTCACATCTACACTTGCACAAAGAACTTAATCGCCGAGTTGCTTCTCGAGCCATGACCGCACTTCATTGCCATTGGCTCAATGCAACCACCACCTCCTCCTTATGTACTCTCGCAACCGAATCGCAACACAAGCACATTATAGCAACAACTACAGCTCCATAATAACCAGCTCCAGCTTCTTTCTTTCTCCTCTCATTGAATCTTGCTTTGCACCGCCCGCATCTCATCATTCCATTGCCATCTATTCCAACTTAACCATTTCAGGCCCAAGCCACTGCAGACCACCATCTCCCCGAGTTCACTACTAGTACATTCATTCACCCGCAATGAGTGCACCGCAACCGTAGGTCATAGATTCAACACCTCCCGAGCTAAACAATCCCACAACCTAGTAGCACGGCTCTATTTCCTCCGGCTCGGTTAGGCCACTTGCACAAATACCATGCCAATGTAATCATCAGTCTCCTCACATCACCCACAAGTCCCGAGGATCCCAAAGACAAATATCGCCCTCCAACCTGGCCATAACTCCACCCCGCAATATGAGCTCAAGCTCAGCCCATGCCACTCAATTCTCCTCTACTGCAACTTCACAACAACAACAACACCACCACCAGTGCCATCAGGCCAATTGCATCACCATCTGCTTCACTCTCCCAAGCCTCTAGGCTCAATCAACAAAGCCACAACACTTGCTCCTCTGCCATCAGGCCATTCCACTCAGATTCATCACTTGCTAGCACCAGCACCACAAATCAACAGAGCCACCACCAGAACCCTGAACCCTGGCAATCACCAGCACCAGCACACATCACCTCCACAAACACTCACTGCGGCTGCTTCAAACCACTTACTTCACTGCCATGAACCAGAGCAACTCCATTAGTACCAGCTCAAAGCAGCAACACAGCATCTCCTCAAGACCTGCAACCAGCTCCATCTTGCAATGCCATTGCTCGTCGCCTTGGCTTCACCACCTCAGGTTCATTGCAGGTGTGTAAGGCCGAGCATAACTGTAGATCGTAAAACTACTTCAAGCATAGTCACTGACTTCAATTGCATCAAATCCTGCCTCCTTCAAATCGAATCGAACCCACCAGAATTCTCAACACCAACAGCAGATTCCATTTCGTCTAATCTCAATCTGAGCTACCAGTTGTTCACACACAGACATTAAACCTCATTATTTCACACAGCTTCAAATCTCCATTCTTCAATTTCGTGATGGAGTCATTTCTTCTTTCGATTCAATGACAACCTTCTCAATCAAACCCTAACTTCTAATTTCCGAGCAAAACAACACAGGTTCATAAACTCGAGCTCAATATTCGATGAGCAACATCATTCAATCCAGAACCCTAGCTCTTTGAGATCTCAAATTCCCTCAAATTTCTTCCAACCTAGCTCCCTCTTCTCACAGAAAACAAACTAAAATTTGGGGCTGAGAATGATTTCCTTCTTCTCGACCAAATGATAAGGTTGCCTGTATGGCATTATTAAGGCACCCCGGATAGTGGATATGGGCCACCAATAAATCTCTTTGTATTGTCAGTCCTGGGGAACTGACAAGCTTAATTGTTGACTTTGCTTACAACCTTCTCATACGGACCCGGAATGGCCTCGTTCTTTCGCCGATAGCTTCGCCTTTTTGCTCCAATTGGGTAATTTCTCCTTCTTTTCCTCCGCGCGACTCCATTGCACCTATAAAACTCAAAAACACGCGTAAAGTACATAATTCACAAGAAAAATAGCAAAGAAAGCGTAACTACTAGATAGTAAATACGGTGTATTCTACACCTATCAAAGGTAACGATCAGCAAGTAGCACGATTGAGAAAATTTTTGATGGGGAAAATTTGGATGGGGCCACGGGGGACCAACAAGAAGTCACCATTTGTCCTTCTACAACCAAACTTAAATATGTTAAAATCGTCAAATTTAGAAGGACAAATGGCGATTAAGTAAAATATGACTTACCTAACTTGATGTAAACAAAACTCCAACTTCTAATTATAAAAAAACAATTATTGAGTTTCAAAGATTCTTTTGATTGTTGTACATATTTGGTAATCATGGGGCACATTTGTTAATAAAATACAATTGTTGTCTTTTTCGGAATCAAAGTTTCTTGTTGGTTAACACATTTCTCTAATTGGTTTTACAAAATGATCACAACTTTAATTAGTGTTTACAAAGTAGTATTTTTCCGCCCGGTTTAATTGTTTTGAGAAAATCTATCTGAATTGTCTTAAATACCCCTCTGGATTGTTGAGGTAATGGTGATGAAGTGGTGGCGGCGACGGCGGCTATACACAAGAGAGGAAGGCATGAACCCTTCAAGGGAATGTGATGGAACGATCCTGAATGCGGGCTGAACTTCCGGTACCATGTAAAGATCCTGATCTTTTTCACCAGCAGCAGCAACAACAACACCTGTAAGCAACAACACCACCACCAGTAGAAAGCACCATCACTGAAAGGTCATACTAACAGTTCCATCAAAACCATCAGAGCCATTCTTAACATGATATTTGTTCCTAATCCCCATTCTTCTTCACAGTTAAACAGCAGCAACAACACCTGCAAACAACACCACCACCAGCAGCAAGCACCACCACTGAAAGGTCATATTAACAGTTCCATCAAAACCATCAAAGCCATTCTTGACACAATAATCCCCATTCCCTTCACTGATAAAACATACATGCAACACCCTTTAATTCTTGATGCAAAATCACTGAACTTGAAGAATAATTTTCAAATTAGGGTTCCAGAAACCAATCGACCGAATTCACAATTAAGTTGGCATAAAATCGAATGAAAATTGAACAAACTAAATGAAGGAATACCCAATTTGGATAAATTTAGGGTTTATTTAAAAAAACCCAAATCTAAAAACTAGGGTTTTTGAACCTGGCTAAATTGGGGCCTATAGTGATTAATTGGGGCATATGAATTACTTCAACCAACCTAAAGAGAAGGATATGGGGTGTCTTAATGATGGTAAAAATACTAAATTAACCTTGGAAGAAACCTTAATTATTCAAATAGAAATACAAATACAAAATCATAATCACTTAATTAACAAATACAAAATACATTAATCAAAACTCAATTTTTTTTTTAATTTCCATAAAAATCAAAACTAAAGCCTAATCAATCACAAACAACAATTGAGATCTAATTTCTTTTTGGGTTTTGGAAAGAAAAAAAACCCAAAAACAAACAATTCAAGTGATTGAGTTAAATCCCTTTAACCCATTCCTTATAAGAGGTACTCTACAATGATTTACCTCTAAATCTTTGAAATTCACTCATCAAATTTTCTGAAAATTCACCCAAAATCGGTTTATGTGTGCACCAGATTAGTCCGATTGTGGTAGCAATCAGTTTTTATTGTGCACCTACATAAC